>BQMF02000011.1:0-1200000 GCA_027922465.2 Turritopsis dohrnii
AACATGTTCAATCTTTTGTACATCTCCACCTTCAACAATAATTTCATCTGTTAATTTAATAAGAACAGCTCGAAGCAGTCCAACAAACTCTGAAAAATCCATTTCTGGGAAGAACTGGACAATGGGAGTGTATATCAGACACAGAACTCAATAACTTCTTACATATAACGTGCAACACTTGTACGTCGGCTATGTCCATTTTATTCAAGATGGATAAGTCTGATTTGGAACAATCATCATATTTATCAAGTTGAAATGAAGTTGATCGGAATTTATTAGAAAGGATTGGCAAAACGTTTTCCAATAAATAAAAACAGTTTATATATGCACTACTTGATGGTATTAAGGAAGTTAAGTTTAGTAGAGTGGTACAGTTTTTGATAAATAAGTGTCGTGCATGCAAAGATGTTGCGTTTATCCCGTACATGAAGTTCTGTGAATAACTTGTGAAGGCTTCCTTTATTAGTTGTACACATACCAATTCATTGCGTTCAGATTGTAGTAAGTACTGGGAAATATCAAGGAGAAGTAGAGACTTCTTTCCCTCTGGCAGCAAAGCAATACCTGAAATAAAAAAAAATCATCAACACACATAAACGAAACTATTGCTGAAACAGTCATTTATCATATTTTCTCCACATGCTTTAATGCAAAGTAGCACAACCAGATTCAATACAACTGTCAAAATTACCTATAAATCAAGGTATTTTCCAATTAACCTCATTGTCACATCATTAGTTTAAAATCACCGAACACAATCACTAAAAAGAAACTACCTGACAAAATAACTTTTCACATGATATTTTTCGCACAATTTCTAGCAAGTGTTCTACATGTAGCACCTTCTTTGGAATCCCATGAGAATATCGTCCAAATTGTGAAATATCTTCATCTAATGAGTACATCCAGCACTGTACAAGCCATGACATAAGAGTGCACAGTTGTTCTTTAGATAGATGCTCCTCCTTTAGGTTTTCGCACACTTCATCAAAAGTGGACTTAGGATCAATTTGAGTTAGCAATCCCTTTGTAGTAAATGGTAAATTGTCCATGCTTTAATTGATCTTTCATACTAATATATATGATAAGTACAATAAGAGGAAATACTAGTCATAGCAAAGTTAAGCAGAAATATTCTTAACAACAAACAAACATTTCAAAACTAATTTTCTAAGAAAGGTCATTGGAATAGAATGGAACAGAATTTGTGTCCAATAGTGATTATTATACAATAGAAACTTTATAATAATACCATCAATAATGTGTTTTTAATAACTACATACAAAAATAATATTCTCTCATAATTTCCAAAAAGACTTTGGAAACAAACTAACTTCATCGATTACAGGGTAATTGATATGGGGAGATGTCAAACATCAGACTGTGTGGTAGTTAATGTGAATGATGAACCATATAAATTTCCTTATCAGCAGTTTATTGAAGATGTTATAAAATGAGATGTCCATTTTTTACAGCACTAACTTTTCTTTTCAATTCCAAAGTCCCGCTTGATTCCAACTGTACGATCAAACAGTGATGGATGTGGAAAGTCTCCTGATTTTTCAACCATGTAATTGAATTTGTGGTCTTTAACTTTCAAAGGGATCTGTGACATATTACCTAGAAAAACAGAAAAACAAAAGAGATAAAATACTCATTAACAGTGACAAAAGGCAAAGTAGAAAAGACATTTAGAATTTCTTACCTAATCTAGGTTGAAGTGCAGAGACATTCCGAACACTCACCACAAAATTACGAAATGTTCCAAGTGGAGTGTAAGTTCTTATCATAACTTGATCACTCGCCTTTAGTAAGGTAATAGCGGATACCGACCTTCAAAGTATCAAAAGAATGATTTTGTAGAATAAGAAAATCACAATTCAACTTCTCACAAGTCAATTGGATATGCAAAGTAATTTCACATTGCAATCTACTAACAATAATGCCACATTCCAAAAATGTTTTACCAGCTTATAACCAAACTCTTGATTAAAGACACACACCCCTTATTGAGGGCTGGATGCTAAAAGTTTAACCATATCCTTACGTGTCAAAAATCGATGTTGTGAGAACATGGATGCAACTGAAGCTACGTTTGCATTGAAGCGACAGAGCAAATGGCATCGCCAGAATGATCAAGGCAAATGGTGCACCCTTTACAGAACTGGTCCATTTCCAGTGAATGAATGTATGTGCAAAATCCGACAATTGTTTGAAATATCTTGAACCAAGATTGGTCAAATGTAATGGCAGACTGATTAGTGTACTCAGGCTGATGAAGCTTTAAATGTGGGAATGTGGCATGGGTTACTGGTCTGGAAATGAGCAGTGTTAGGTGTGTGTTGAGATGGTTGAGGGCAAACACTAGGGAAATGAGCTGTGCTATGACAATTGAAACAGGCCTGTAAAGGAGTCATAGAAGTCCGTATTGTACAAATCATCATTAACCATGTCCCAACTCAAAGTGGCATTGTAGGAGAGTAAATACCGAAACTGAAAATCATATTTTGGCCAAGCGGAAAACACATAATCACAACACGAAATTGCAAATTGTATAATGCAACAATTCAGATATTCCTGTTGTTGGCTGCTAGTATCAACCATAAGGTCATTACAAATCATAAACCCTCAAATGGGATCTTCATCCAATCGTCTAAGGATCGTTCAACATAGCTGGACAATGGATCTGGATTTGAGGGTACCTTTCTTTTGGTAGATTGGCAGTTTATGGCATAGAACAAAGAACAGCATATACCACCAAAACCATAGTGGACTGCCATTGAAAAACCATTTTTCCGTCAATAAATAAATAATCTCAGCAGCAACAATGAAAATACTTAAACCATAAATCTGGAGTCCAAAGTATAAAGTCCAAATGTGATTATAATATCAGGCGAAAAACAACGTAGTGTGCCATGAAGATCAGAATGAAGAGAGGTCTCCTTGCCAAGGTGCAAAGAGAATAAAATGCCGATAGTGAATTTAGTAGAGTAGACGTAACAAGCAGAACAAGCAGTGAAACTAGCATGATCAAAAAACTCAAGATGGTACTACATCGGCAATGCACAGTGTCCACCAGTTAACTTAAGTTTAATATCCTTAACTTTCAAAAAATTGTATGAAATGTCTATAATACCTGAAACAATAGATAACCATTGTTGTCATCATAACAGATGCAGCTCCGAAGGAAAACAATGAAAATCCTAATCGATACTACAAAAACAATACACCATCAAACAGTAAAATCAACATTTTATTTAATGCATGTAAAGAAATAACAACAAAAAAAAGTAATAAAACCTTCCAGTCTGCTAGAGGTAATCTCTGATCAGACGACGTTGACAGTGGTCTAAATAATTTAAATAAAGGCAAATGAAACCAATGTGTCATATGTATTATTAGCTATCACACAAACAATGCATCTTTCCAATTGCAGGAGATCATTAGGAGGCATTGGTTATAGCAATCACCCGGCAAGCGAGAGGTTGTGGGTTCCAGTCCTACTCTATCTGATAACTTTATGCTGCAATTGGAAAGGTAGATTGTGTGTATGATAGTTAAATAAAGGCTTTACTGTTATTATGAAGAATTAAAACAACCAACATTAATTCTAACTAAATCTTAAATGGTCACATACATTTTATGCAAGTCTATGAGGATTCAGCAAGGATGCCTAACTAAGGTTCTTAGAACTACTTGCTTTCAGATAATCAAAAAATCAAACACCTCTCACATAATTAAATAGATCTATCTCGAAATACAGTTTTGCAATGTATTACTGATTTTGTTCGTTCGTGATTTTAATGATTGTCTCTAATATTCCCATTTCCTATTATGATAATAAGAAACAATTTGAATGAAAAATAAAAAGAAGACATACTGCTGTGTTGGAATCCAATGGAAAAACGCAGGCATATTCTGATACATGACAGTACTCATATACCCAACAGCAAACCATTGACCTAAAGCACAGATTCCAATTATCCGTATAATCCCATGTGGTTGGTTACGGCTGTATATCACAATATCTTTTGGAACACTGAGGTATTTGCGTGAGTTAATCTACACAGAAAATGAAAATCAATTCCCTTTTTACAGGACAAAAATAAATAAAACCTCCTGAACTTGAGGAAATTGGGTAATTTAGTTAGCTTAAACCTAAGCATCCTTTACAAAAAAAACAAAAGGCCACAGTTTAGGCCAAAAATTATTTACTTACATTGAACAAAGTAGGAGTTTGAAGCGACACACTTTTGTTCCAACACCGTGAAGCAAGGGTGAGCAGGTGGTACATGGCGATGTACCTTCATCAACTGGATTAGTTACTACATTCTCATAAAAACCTACATAATTAAAGAATCGTAATATCAACCTTGAAGTCTATAAAACTATTGTCAAAGAACTAACTGAGGGACCTGAAAAAAATGGCCACTGTATGTAAGTGGTTATCTTATACAATAAGGCTTTGAATAAACACAGCTGTATTTAAAGATCGGAGTGGTTATCTTGAAAGTGGTTTATGAAAGGATCTTTTTCAAATTCAATAAAAACTTCTGTGGCATTGTGAAATAATGGTAGGAGTCATTGATATACTGCCATATGTTTCAAAGTAAATGAATGAAGAAAAAATTGAAGTAAAAATAATGAACAATGATTTCTACAAAATAAAATCAGTCTGTCAAAATAAAAAGATAGAACAATGTTATTCAACATATAGGCCTTTGACACAAATTCCACAAGATAAATCTTGCTTTATCTTTCTACTTGGACTAATCATTTAAAAACTAACAACTGCAAAATGGGAAATTACAACACATTTGGCGGTGATAAGAAAATCTATTTTTGGTTGGCGATAATTGACTTTCAACGGGACGCAAGGTTTTTCGATGTTCCTCAACTGCAGAATCTATCTCCTGGGTAACTTTCAAATAAATTTCATTGAAAGGGCTAATAGACTGTGATTCCCTTGGATCAGTAACTAAATCAAACAGCAATGGATCTTCAAGAATCTCAATTCCATTAGGAAAACAAGAGCAAGCATCATCATAGCAGTAATCTTCACCTTTGTCCCATTTCTGTATTTCATAATGCAACTTCCAAATTACATTTTCGCTTTTGAGTGGTACATAGGTAACTGCATGTAAACGCACCCCACAATAATGAAACAAAAATCTTCCAAGCTTTTCAGACTCTCCTTTTAATATGTGACTTATATCCAAACCATCTAAGTTGTGCTGAACTTTAGGTATATTTGCAAAGGTTAACAAGGTTGGAAACAGATCCAAACCACTTGTGGGATAATCATAAACAATGTTGGGAGGTATCACGTTCGGATACATGGCCACAGTGGGTACTCGGATACCACCTTCCCAACTCGAACCCTTTCCGCTTTTATAGATTCCTTTCCACCCCCCATGCACCTCCCCGTTGACTGTCATGTACAAAGCTGGGCCGTGATCTGATGTAAAATAAACCAAAGTCTTATCGGTTAAGTTCAAATTTCTGAGTTTCTCAAGAATTTTCCCAACAGACCAATCAACTTCTTCTACATTGTCACCGTATTTCCCATGGTTACTTTGTCCCGAAAACTGCTTTGATGCAGTTAACACGGTGTGTACTTTATGGTATGCAACTATTGCAAGAAAAGGCGTATTTTGGCTTTCCTCAATAAAAGATTCTGCTTCTCTAGTTAGTTTTTGAGTCAAGGTGTTCAATCGAACGGGTTGTTCAATCACATTTCTGTTTTTCATCAAAAGGCAATTGAATTTTCTATAAAATGCTAATGACAAAATATCTAATGCCCAGAGTGTTAAGTAAAATGACACAACAAGCAAAATTAACCGCCTCATCGGAAAATCACATAAAACAATTAAAGCAACTACGAACAAAATCGTAGGAAAGAAATACTCGGCAGGTGGGAAAGGAAGGACAGGTTCCATTACTTCCCGATGTCCGACATCTTTTTCAGCACAATCCTGAATGTTAGTGAGTGGCATACCATAATAATAATCAAATCCACGATTCAATGGATGGTGACAAAAGTCCTTGGTATCACAATGAATGCCAAGATGCCATTTTCCAAAATATCCATTTTTATAGCCTTTCCTTTTTAGCAGGTCTGCAAACGTTTTCTCATTGGTAGGCAAACCACTGGAACCAGATGTATACACTGGAACCCGTATTTCATTTTGTCTAGCACTCAAACCAACTCTCACAGCATATCTTCCAGTCAATAATGCTGCTCTACTAGGAGTACAAACAGACTCTCCAGCTAAATTATGCCCAAACTTAATACCATTTTCTGCAATATAATCAATATTTGGTGTTCTAATGGTATCATTCCCATAACAACCTATGTCGCCTATTCCTAAATCATCTGCTATGAAGATCAGAAAGTTAGGTTGTGCATAGCAAGCATAGTTCAGAAGAATGATGCTAAAACTTCCAATGATAAAGATCATTTTAGTACTGATCTAAAAGATACAAGATAAATACCAAAATAATTTCTCAAATTCATATTTAATTATAGGTCAATGCTACAATGAATAATAATAAAATACATAATAACCTTCAATGACATGGAAAAAATGATAGCACACTCTTATGGCATCCTTCATTAATTTATTGTACCAAAAACACTTTATAGATGATAAAGTTCCACAAATACCACATTACATAAACACAGGCAAGTGTTGGCAACATTCACATGAATTTCAGTGCCCTTAAAAACCTCCATACATTGCTAAAGACCTCCCTTTAATAACCGGAAAAAAGTACCTTATAAAAATGCAATCAATAGTTTTCTTTTATTCACACACATTATTCATTCACTGCATATCTTACAAAATCAATGCATTCAACATCAGCTTGCTTTAAAACTTCCTCGACACTTAATTTGTCATCCATCAGATACTCTTGTGTCAGGAAAGTGTCTTCTTTATTAATATTTTCAGTGGGCTTTAAAACTTTTGGATTCATACCAATAACATGCTGCGACAGAGATTTTGCTAACTGAAATACGTCCTCTATATTTTTCCTAGATTCATTAGGTTTTAGCACAACAATTGCAGCAAAGGTTCCCATTAGACAATCGTTAACTTTTGCTGTTGTATTGCCATGAACAGATGCACCAATAACATTTCCTTCATTAGTAGCTACAGCCAGGGCCCTCCTCAATTTTATATTTTCACCAATCTTACCAACCGTTTCAACAATAAGTTCTTCCAATGTAGCATCGTTATCAACAACTTTTAGGTTTTCCAAATCATATGTCATTAACACTTCTCTTAAGTGTGCTATATTACCACCATTGATGGAGTTCACTTGTTGATTTTGAGAAATAACATTTTTTCTGAACTTCAACGTAGACTCAGTAGTTCTTGCAACAAGCTCCTGAAAAAGTTCATTTCTGGCAACAAAATCCGTTTCACAAGCCACCTATTTCGAGAAATAGAAATCATTAACACAATTGGCTTCAAATACTTCTGACTTACAAAAAATTATTAAGTTTCAAATATACCTCTACCAATGCTGCAAAGTTTCCTTCAGTAAGCACCCCAACTAAACCTTGGTTTGTTGATCGCCCCTTTAATTTGTCTGCTTTTGACCATCCTTCTTTTTCTGCTTGATCATGCAACCAAGCTTCCGCATCAGCAACATTATTATCAAAAAGTTTCAATGCCTCATTGCATTTCGAAAAGGAATATCCTGTTTTCTTCCGTAATTCCACTAGCAATGCTTTATTCAGGCCAGTTTTTGACGCAACAGAAACCGTACTACATTGTGCAATTCCAAACAAAACTAAAACAAACAAATAAACAGTATAATATGCATAGTGTGAATGTTTCTGATGCCCCTCACTAACTCGACCTTTCGCTATCGCGACACCTGCCTAACTAGACATAATTCCTTTGGTCCAGCCAGATTTGACGTTTTTGAATGGATATTTCCCCCGCTACTTCAACATTTCTAACTCGACACCCACCTATCTTGACATAAATATAATATAAACTTGACATTTTCAAAATTTTAATTGTTGTTATTTCCTTATTTATCGTTCTGAGCTCATGTTCTGTCACCGTCAATCAAAATCCTGTGAATTTAGGAGATGGGGATGATGCAGATGGAACGTACACTTCACTTCGTTGACAAAGCAGGATATATAAATATTCTTAGATAGCAGTATCAGAACCTTATAAAAGCAAAATAATAGGGGTGATCGGAGCGCTGGACAAAAATATTACATAAAAAAAATGTTGACATCCGTGTAACTCGACATTTACCAGGACCCTGGGATGTGGAGTTACCGGGGGCAACTGTAATACTATCTCATAACTTTGATTGAGAAAATCAAATCACAAAGTAGGTTTTTTTTTTTAACCAAAAATCTTTAAAAAAATCTCCTACTCAATAACAAACAAGAGCTCCAAACAATAGGACTTTATCTCAAATACATGAAGATAATCTATAATGAAGTAAAAGAATAATTCATAAACAATAACAACCTTGTCTTGGATGAAATTTTCTCAACAATGCATTGAATACCATCTTTATGTTATCACCTGTACAAGTCATGAGAAAGAACATCATTGACTCATTATATATTAAATGCATTGGAAGAATGAGCAAAACACAGAAAATGAAAACATTTTAAAAGCATTTTTCCACCATAATTAATTTGCACAAATCTAGACTTTCCGTGGTAAAAAAAAATAAACGTGACCAAATAATTTCAATTTATTTTTATTATCATTGGCTGACACTCATTTTGTCAATAAAAAACCAACTGTTAATTCATAGCCATTTTTTGTTCAGTAAACATTAAAAAATTGGTTCGGGTAATTACTCTGTCAAAAATTCAATCTCTTTTGGTTTGATTTGTGAATTATATATATTTAAAAAGTCACTTTGTGCAAGAAACTGATAGTGGAAAAGCACTTAAATCAAACCGAACGCATCAAAGAAGAAAGGACAATAGTGACTTAAGAAGTAGTATGCTAAATGTATAAGCGTGTCTACAAGATTTTTAAAATTAAAATTAAACTAGGAAAAACAAACGTTTAGATGTATATTATCTCCCTTTTGAGGTGAATGCGATAAATTTGAAGTCACCAAATCTAGCCATTGTCTCACTATAAAAAACATATGCTTCATTTTGCTTCCTTATACAAAAACCAAAAGCGTTTGGAAGAAATACAACATACAGAAGCACAAAAGGCAATTTTCATTTTTTTACAATTTTTCTAAATTATCAGCCAAATGAAAAATTCTTTAGAAGAGAATTCACAACTGTTTCTATTGTATAAAGTGACAAGCTTTTCGTTGGTAAGCATAAATAATATATAAGTAAGTACTTCATGTCTAGATAGCCAAAACATCAGCTGCTATTTCATGACTATGCTGTGTTTGTAAATCACTAAGTTTCTTTTTCAAAACAGCAAGCCCTGATAGAACAATATTTTCAGGCTTTAAAGCACCACAACTTTCTACATTGTAATAAAACAGGTCAGCTTTTGCAGATGCATCAAAAGCCCCTTGGTACTGGTCTTCATCTAACTGCGAATATTCACTTTTCGGCCAGTCTTCAGGTTTCGGATATGTTGTGTGTCGCAAAACATTATCGGGGTCGTATTCAAATGCAACACCAGCAGTGGGATTCCATTTCGCATGTTCTTTACCAAAACCTTTTTTAGCAAACGCCCGGAGCTTCAATTCCTGACCTTTACGCAGCTTTACGATAACAATGTCGTCAGTTTCTCCATAGTCTGTATCATCATCCTTGTTTCTTGATGTCACAGGGACAACTTTAGGCTCAGATGATATCAGGTCACGGCTAGTTACATGGCGGGTGGTGTCATCAGTACATTTCACTTCTAATGTGAATTCAACAGAACAATCAGGGCAGAAATCATTACAAGTACAGTCACGAGAATAATTCATTCGCTCAACACATTCATCACTAGTCATAGGTATCAAGCCAACACGATGAGCAATGAATTCATCATGAAGAACGGAGGTGTTGTTCTCAATTTGAACCCAGTCAATAGCAATAGTTGGTACTTCTGCAATGAATGTCCTCCTTAAGCTATTTGCCATAGCTAGTTCAGTGTTCTCAATAGTAAATTTGATATTTTCATCTGACAATTCAGATATTTTAACTTTCGGTTGGCTGGCATAAGGCATGATGTTTCTTTAGATCTGAAATCAAAGAAATACAACAAATACATTCATTGCATTTAGGCATAAAATTTGACAACAGATATTTTTGTTTTATATATTTATTACTAAGAATCATAATAATTATACTTAATAAGTATTACCAATAATATCATATTTATAAAAACATGAAAAAAGCAAATGTTCTATATCAGCAATTATATATAATAGCCAGTGTACATTCCACTTTTATTTTAGAGGACGAATATTCTAAATTTTATGGTCAAGTTCTTCATAGGAGCCTACAAAACCATGGAGCAATGAGAAGTGCTTTTTCACAATCAGTGTAGCAGCAACATATGTCAGATTTTTTGATGACGGGAGAACCATTACACTGCATCCCCAATTGAACGTGACATTTTTGGGGAAACATACCAATAAGTATAATGTGACATAATCGAAATCTTTAATCGACAATGTTTCCTAAACGATTGATCATACCGAAATGCTCCCATACATTTTTTGCTCAGTTTATTGAGCTCCATAACATGGGTACACTTTCTGTTCACCAATATGTGAAACGTTTTTCATTCACACACGGGAAAGAGAAGTTTGACACATTTACTTTCTAAGACACAGTTAAAAAATTTCCCGGGATACTAGCTAATTATTCAGAAGAACTTTGTGAAAAGTCAATTCCACATAAAAGATTTTTATGGGTTTTAATTTCGAAAACAATATGTGAAAATCCTGTGTTGAAAATAGGTGACTAAAATTAAAATTATATATATACAGAATTACGCACGAAGAGTATAACCTGTTGTAGAGCTCGAAAAACAGATCAAAAAAATGTATGGGTTCCTTTTGCTATGATCAACCAAGAGATATTGTCGATCAAAACTTTTAATGAACTCACAGAAGCATCACCAAGGCCCAAATTTTTCGTCACCTCATTGCCAATACAATACCCCAGAGACCCAACAAAACGTCAGTTATCCCTGGACACCCCTATACATAAGTGATTTTCGAAATTTTTAAAGCGAAATAAATTTAAAAAAACAAAAAAAAACATATAGAGAGCAGCCTTAGACCCTGTTGTTGTCTGTACAAAAAATATATATATCATGTAATTAGCAACTGTAAAAGGGAGGAGGGCTTGGTACAGCAGAAAGACTTAGAACACTTAAGTTTTTTAAAATCATTTTTATGACATTCTGATAGACCAGGCCCTGAAGGGGAGTAGGTACCACCTAGAGCTAGAAAAATTTCTAATGGTACCAAGATGTAGGTTAAGTATTGTAGTTTTGAGAAAGTGATGGTAAACGGGGTGTACCTGGAGTATGAGCACTCCACAGCACTCCATCTGAGGGGTGGTAGAATCCTCTTATAAGGGTTTCTATAGGAAACTGACGTTTTTTGATATTTTTAAATTGTCATATCTATCGAATTACTTGTCTGATCGTCTTAAAACTCACCAGAAATGTTGCAAATAGGTAGAATGTTGACTTGAATAAATTTGTTTTGAAAAAAACTTTTCAGGGGGTCTGGTATATAAAACAATAGGCAAAAATTAGCTAATTTTACCGATTTTTTCACGTTTTCGGACTCTATTCTGTCTATCTAAGCCAAATGAATCAAAAAGTATGTATAAAAGTATGAGCATCTGTTACAACATTTATGACTGGTTTTATGGAGTTCAGGGGGTAAAATATGTCAATTTTTATCAAAAAATCAACATTTTGCCACAAAAATTACCTTAAACTAATATTAGGATGACTTTTTGTGACTGAAATAATACATTAAAGGTTAGTATTCTAGCACAACTTACGATGCTTCAGTTGACATTTCTACAATTTCTACCAAGGGGGTAAAATTTTCATTTCAGGGGGTAAAATTCGTTTTTTTTGTCAAAAAATCAATATTTTCCGCCTATTTTTGATAGAATGTATAGTTAATGCTAAACTATTATTTGGTTAAATGAAAGTATTCTAACGTTGGACCACATGTATGCGCTATCGGTCTCCGTGTATGCGCTATCGGTCTCCGTGCAAAATCACTTACAGGTTTGATAAAAGTAACTTCTAGTGATGACACAACAACTAAATCTGAGCCAGTTAAAAACTTTAACAACTTGCGCAAAAGAATTGGTTCAAGCCCACGTACGAACCTTTTGAAATGTGTTAAGGCTTCACGATCGGAATCATCATTTGGTGATTTGTTTTATTATTATTATCGATAATGTTTTAACAGGATATGTACACTTCAGTTAAAATTAATTACTGCTATCAATGTGTGTCCTGCATAAAATAAAATCTAAGAAAAATTAAAGGCTAAAAATTATTTTACATATATATACATTTTACATCTATACAATAAAATGAAAAAAAATAATGTACCCATCTGCCAAGCACTTCATCACTCGCAGAAATAGGCATTTATATCTTATCTTTGAATTCTGTTAAGCTATCGCTGTTCCTTATTCCAAGCGGTAAATCATTATATATCTTAGCATCCTGATATTTGAATGCCTTTTTACCATACTCTAACTTAATCTTAGGAAGTTTGAGTGACATATTTCTGTTTCTAGTTCCCAGTTCATGTCTGTTAATTTCAAAATATTCATCAAACGGATTAGTCGAGTTTCCACTCAAACAGTTTTTCACAAGCAAAGTAGCTTTTGTTTTCATTCGACTTTAAATTCGACTCTTGATCTTGATATCACCACCAACAATTCGTCTAGCTCTGCTATCCAGTGACCTCATTTTTGTTTGCTGTGTAGGTGTAAGATGCAAACTGATCAAGCTACTGTACATGATGATGGGTACAATAACCATTTCATACACTTTGAAGGCCGCTTTTGTACTTAAAAATGATCTAAGCTTTTTCAGTAGACTTAATCTTCCAGCAGCCTTTTTATATTGTTTTTCGAAATTTCCAATTAATGTTAACTTTGAGTCTAACTGATTTCCTAAGTACGTATACGAGGTTGCATGCTGAATAGGAACACCATCCAGGGTTATCGTTAAGAAATCTTTCGTTTGGCTTGCTAATCGCCTTGCTGTCCCAAATAGTACTGTCTCCGTCTTCCCTCTTTTTAATGAGACTGTTAGTAAGCCTAAAACCTTTTTCCCAGTTGGAGTTACTTTGTCATAAAAACTGTCAACTGAATTTGAACTTTCAAAATCTTTTTCTTGCCGTAATTGTTGAAAATAAGGATGCCAACATGCAGTGATAATGAAAGGTTTTTGTACCAGTTCTTGTCTTGCCAATTCGAAAATGATACCTCTGGCATTGCTTGTCGTTACTTGACTTCTACACTTGAATCGATCCAACAAATCCAAGAACTCCTCACATTCAAACACTTGGTCACCTTCTACTTGTGAATCAAGAACTTTCTCCACAAGTTCACTCTCGTCAATGGATAAAAATTTTTTGAATGACTGGATTAACTGATCTTCAGGAACATCATTATACAGGCAATAAAGCACAAATGCTTTGCTGAGCATAATCTGGAAATAACTTACATCTTTGTAGCCTTTCATAAGTATTTTACCCATTGCTTGCCATTCCTCTTTGAAGAGGTAGTGTCTGACCTCTGGTACACGTTCTTTCTCCCCATCGAAATAACAGTTGAACACTTCAAGCCAAAATGAAGAATACACTTCTCTGCTGACACCTTCTCCAGCACCTGGCTCTGGAATCCCTCTAGGGTCAATCACTTGGAAGTCTATCTGGCTAGGGAATTTGCAAATGTCCTCAAACAAATGCGCAGCCATGCTTGGGTTACATGCTTTTAGTGGGAATGACTACATTTCCTCATTCTTCAAAACAGGCAAAGAAAAATGTTGGAAACTTGTAGAAAAGTTTGAAAATTCGAGACTTGCTTTGCTAGCTTTGGTACAGAATCAACATTACAAGAGCACCATTTCCAGATACTACAAGAATTTGTCTCGTCTGTATGGAATAAATGCTAAGAGTGTAGATGAAGCGAGGTGGAAGATTTTCCAGAAGAAAAATGTGAGGGAAAACAAGATCACAGATCTCTCATTGCTGTCACCGTGTGCTGCAGTGCTGAAATTGCATGCAGCAAGGGCAAATGCTGTGACTTATCTTTGGCGAAATTCAGCTGATCCGGGCATAGAATTTCCATCATTAGAAGAAAGTGGTTGGACAGCTACAGGAAAAATATTTTGGGCATACGATGCGTTTCCACTAGATGTTGAAGAGCTACTAACTTCACAAGAGGACTCGAGCGATGAGAGAATAGACAACAATGACGAAGAAGATGAAGAAGACAATGAACAAGAAGAGTCTGCAGATGAGTACGAACTTGGTAGCGATGTGGAGAGTGACATAGATAGCACTGATGAGCTAGATTATTAATAAAAACTTCGAACACTCTTTAGTTTATAGTTTATTTTATAATATTTGAACTTCTTAATTTTGTATTTGTTCAAAATGACGTGTTCAACCCCCCTAGTTTCATTTTCACCTCTTAAAAATGAAAAAGTTCTCCTAGAATACTTTCATTTAACCAAATAATAGTTTAGCATTAACTATACATTCTATCAAAAATAGGCGGAAAATATTGATTTTTTGACAAAAAAAACGAATTTTACCCCCTGAAATGAAAATTTTACCCCCTTGGTAGAAATTGTAGAAATGTCAACTGAAGCATCGTAAGTTGTGCTAGAATACTAACCTTTAATGTATTATTTCAGTCACAAAAAGTCATCCTAATATTAGTTTAAGGTAATTTTTGTGGCAAAATGTTGATTTTTTGATAAAAATTGACATATTTTACCCCCTGAACTCCATAAAACCAGTCATAAATGTTGTAACAGATGCTCATACTTTTATACATACTTTTTGATTCATTTGGCTTAGATAGACAGAATAGAGTCCGAAAACGTGAAAAAATCGGTAAAATTAGCTAATTTTTGCCTATTGTTTTATATACCAGACCCCCTGAAAAGTTTTTTTCAAAACAAATTTATTCAAGTCAACATTCTACCTATTTGCAACATTTCTGGTGAGTTTTAAGACGATCAGACAAGTAATTCGATAGATATGACAATTTAAAAATATCAAAAAACGTCAGTTTCCTATAGAAACCCTTATAAGAGGATTCTACCACCCCTCAGATGGAGTGCTGTGGAGTGCTCATACTCCAGGTACACCCCGTTTACCATCACTTTCTCAAAACTACAATACTTAACCTACATCTTGGTACCATTAGAAATTTTTCTAGCTCTAGGTGGTACCTACTCCCCTTCAGGGCCTGGTCTATGACTGTCTTTTTCCTTTTTAGAACTGGTTTGTTTGTTTTTATTCTCATACCGTAAAGCGGGGTGACTTCGATCAGCGGGGTGACTTCGATCAGTAAAAATAAACTGTTTAAACTCTGACATTAAAGTGCGTTTTTCACATTTTTTAAGATTTTCATTTAGATTCTTATTGTAAAATATCATCAGAATCGTCTTCAAGCAAAACAATCAATTTCTTCCGAAATTAACGACGAAAAACAACAAAATCTTCACCGCTCACATTGGTCATCGCTCTACGTCGTATTCAAGAGTCTAGCCTGGACATTTTTGGTACATATGTGAAGTATAGAGGCTGAATGAAAAGAAAATTATAATATGTCTGAAAGAAATTCTGTTCTTCACCGCTATATTCTGTTTTTCTTTTCCTTATTCCTTTATCGATAATATCGTGTTTATAAAAACACGAAAAAAACGAATGTTTTATATCGCTATAAGTTACATGTTCGCAAGAACTTCGTGAAAAGTCGTCGTATCACATGGGAGATTTAATGACTTACCGAAGAAATTTTAATAAGCGTGCTCTTTCCCCATGATGATAGATCTCAAAAATTTTGTTTGAGATACAATGAAATTTCAATGTTAATTTCGTTTCGTATTAACGAGGCTCACACATGCGTGAACGTCGTAAATATCTTTTGTTTTACTAACATTTGCTGATCTTTTACGGTCAAACATTTACCGCGGATGACAAATGGTGGTCTGTTAATATTGTATTAATGGCGCTTTAAAAACATTGTCAAATACAATTATAAGTAATTTGGCGCTTCTCGCTGATCGAAGTCACCCCATAATCGATATTGTCGTTTTCTTGGAAAGATCAGGTTATTTCTCTGGAATTACAAGTTTAGTTAATGTGAAATTTTGCACTGAAATAGAAAAAATATGTAATGTAATGATTCCAAAGTTTCAGAAGTAATGGTTTAGTATTTCGGAAGTTACTTTTAAAATAGTGGCAAAATTGATCGAAGTCACCCCGCTTTACGGTACATAGCAAACGAAAAGGCTTATTTGAGTGATATAATGTTCTCACTCACAACCAGCTCAGTTTTAATTATCAGAATACGAAAACACTACCGTACCAAAACGAGCTCAATCAAGGATAAAATGCTCTAACCAACTACAGTGTTCAAACTAAGACTTTCGCATCTTAGGCTGCAATTATGCGGAGCACATGTTGCGTTTCTTTGCCGGCTTCTTGTGCTGACGACAACACCATACTATACTACACTATACTACACAAAATAGCGACCTTACACGAAACTACGACGGCAACGTGAACGACGGCGTGAGGGAAACAAAAGATTCACTTTACGCCATAGATTTGCTTTAGAATGGAAGTCTATTTCACACTATACTTTTGGGAAATGTCTTTAATTTTATTAATATCATTATCAGGTTTGCACGTTCCCCACACATACGTGAAAAGTAATATTTTATTTTTTATTAAACGAATATTTATTTACAGGTTTGTCACTTCAACAAATAAATGCTGTTATCAATATGAGTCCCAGTGGCGGATCTAGAGGTATGTCGAAATTTGTGTAGGAGAGTGTTAGCAATCTGACCATAAAAGAAAAGCGTTCAAATAATCCCATTGGTAAAATTGAATTCACAAATTATGTTAATGCTCTCCTACACAAATTTCAGGACTCAGAGGTATGCCTCTAGATCCGCCACTTAGTCCTGCATTAAAAAAAATTAAATAAATAGGGCCTTTAAATCAGAAAAAAAACAAGTATACGAAACGAATACGAATTCACCGGTATACTAGAATGATAATTGTGATAAAAATTGTGGACACACGCACTGGCAAAGATAGAAATAAGAAAATACACACACACACACACACACAAAAGAAATTTGGTATCAAGGATATTCGTCACAGTTCACAAAAAATGGTTATTCAACCTCCTGCAGAAATCTTTATAAGATTCAGCTTTGCGAACATCAGCGGGGAGATCATTATATATTATATATTTGAAGTCGTACTGCTGAAAACGAAGACATTAGAATAGCAGTACTTTGGATAAATTTTCCTTGGTTCCTTCTGTCTCTCTAAGTTCAAGAAACATCACACATAAACATAACAAACAAACTTCTTAACCTTAGTGTACAATTTCTTCTGTTTTGTGATTCCTTGAAGATGAACATCTTTAGCTTCGTCGTCTTCCGTTGCCGCTGTACGTTCGTAAGGTCCCTAATATTGCAATGCAACACAACGTGACTTTTCAATCACCGGTATGTATACGCCCGATCGGAACAGGGGAGATCCTGCGCATGATTATAGGAAAGTTCAATTTTTAATTTAAATTAAAGCATTAAAACACCTGCTTGAAAGAAAACTTTTTCAAGAATCTTTACGTGTAAACCCCCCTTCAGTCATGTGGCATTTGCAGATGATCTGGCTAGAGTCGAGAAAGCTTTGACACTGCGAGATTGGTGGGAAAAAATCTGCAAATGCGACCCTAATGCTGGGATACTATCCAAAAGCAATTAAGTCCTGGCTGATCGTCAAACCAGAACGAGAAGAAGAAGTACGCAGGTTCTTCCAAGGAATTAACGTGATTATTTCGATATCTGCTGGTTGCAAGGAGTACCTCGGAGGTGTCGTCGTTACAACACAATTTAAGCGCAGCTACGCAAAGAAACTATGCTCGACTTGCATAATGCAGATAAAGGTGATGAGCGAAATTGCCAAATCAGAACTACACGCAGTGTATGCTGCTTTTACCGGAGTGTTCAACTACCACATAAGGATGATGAAGGACATCGGTAAAGAGCTAAAAGCGGTTGAACAAGCAATCCGACACCACCTCATGCCATCATCGCTGACTGAAGGACACATTTAAAGCAAGTTAAAACGAAAGCTGTTATCACTTCCTGTGAAACTTTGGTGGCTTTGCAGTTCCAGATTTAGCGCTGAAATGGGTGATATGACACACCAGGCTTCACTAAAGATGTGCAACTCCCTGATAAAAGACATAGGAAGTCTGGAAAAAAGCGACAATAACGGGTCTGTCAAAAGACATTCCTTTGGCAGTTACAACACCGAGAAGCTGAATTTAATCACAGCAGAATGTCACCACTTCAAGTCCAGGCGAACGATTTGGCACAGAAACAATAAGGAGCATCGAGCTGGCTGACAGCTCTTGCTTGGGAAAATTTCCATCTCACCAAACGGGAAAGTAGAACCAGAACTCGAACAACTTACCGGTGAACAACAAGGATTATCATCACCTCAGATGCAGCCAGATCAGACGTGAGCGCAAGAGGGTTTTGGGTCAAGCATTTTTCGACATTCGGGTTTTCAACCCATACACTCAACGGTATGCGATTCAAAGCCTAAAGTATCTATTTGCTTCTAACGAATCTGAGAAGAAACGGCAATACAACCGCTGTATCATAGACGTGGAAGGTGGATCCCTTCACACCACTTGTGTTTGCAGCAACCGGAGGGATAGGACGAGAATGTGAAAGCTTCGTCCGTGCACTTGGTATGATTTTATCGGAGAAAAAGAGCCACTCTTACAGTGTGATCTTGAAAAGATCAACCGTATTGTATATCAGAGGCGCCCGCTTAATGAAGAGATTTTTTGTCATCAGCAAATCCCATCCGAACATCGTCGATGCTGTTTCACTGATCCAAAATTCAACATGAAGCTGTTTATTTCGTTCCCAACGTTCTCTACGAACCTTTGTTGTGATTGGGAAGAAAAAATTGTATTTTTTCTGAAAGGCTGGCCCGCCTCTAGGTGGCAGTCATCCCATGGGATAAAAAATATATCCTTAAGCTTCAACTTTTCAGACTACAAATCATTATATCGTCGCAACTCTATATGAGGCAGGGCAATTTACGGAGTAACTTTTATCATACGCATACGTTGATTCACGGTCTTTTATATAGAGAAATTCATGAAGTCTGGTGATCAAATTTGTGTATTTTCAGTATGCACCCTGATCTTGCCACTCAGTGCCCAGTTAGTGTGTCAGCCATTTTCCTCTTCTTCTTCGTTTCAAAATCGACGCATGCAAACATTAAAAAGTTCTTGCAGCTATGTTTTCAAACCACCGTGGAACCGAGGAACCACACAACACATGAAGGGCTACAGGTGAGGGCGTTGCTTTAAAGTATGTTAGTCGGTTTGATCTTGTTTTTATGAATGAAAACGAACTTTGCAGTAAGGACAATTAAAGAACTATTGTGTATATGTATGTGAACAAGAGTATTTTTTATTTAAATTGCTTTTAAGTTTGCTAACTACAATTCTGTACAAAAATACTGGCAAAACTTTAAGTTGGAGCTGCGATTGCCCCCCTTCCCCCAACATCAATGCTGGACAGGCGTTGTGGCTGTTCTATGGGTACAGCACAACATTGTTTTTTGGGGGGAGGGACAATTTACATTTCTTTTTCACTTTTGCCATATATTTTTGTCCAAGATTGTAGAAACTCCACGGACGAATTTATACTTTATTATGTAACATCACTAATAAGTTTAACTCTACAAGTTATGACGGTACTGCTAAAGTTGCTTTCCTATGTAGTGTTTAACAAAAGTTCTTTTGGTCAAATTTCCAATAATTATACCCAACAGAATAATTGGTGGATTGCAAAAAAACTCTGCGTAACGAAAAAATATTTCCACTACTGCGAAAGTTGTTTCCTCGTATGGTAATGAAAATAGATAAAAGAACGCTCGAAACATATTGACGCTGGAAAGGAAACAAAGGCTCACCAGTGAAGTGGTCTCTAACCAATTAACCAAATCGCTTTTGTATGGTTTCATAAGCAGATGAACAACAAGAAAGAATAGCATAACAGGTAGTATAAAACACATCCTCTGGATTGGATTAATGAGAAATATCGCAAAAGCAGCAATCACTAGGCGTTCAATTAGCCTCCAAGAATCCCAAAATATCGGTTGACCGTTTTTAGTATGCCGAAATGGTTCTTCAAACATTGCTGTTAAGTTTTGGATCTCTGTCAAACTTTGCTGTTGTATAATGGTTCCGCAGCATCTCGTTTTAATAAGATAAAAGCAACTCGAAAGAGGAATGAACAAACACACAAAAAATTGGGCTACAGTTAACTGGCGCTTCTTTAACATAGTAAGTGCGATCAGCAATGTAACTGGAAACGGTATCATCCAGAATACAGAGAATGCGAGGATAACCTTCTGCCACCAAGTAAAGCAAACGATGCCAGCACTTATGTATAAAACATTGTTGTCTTGTATTTTTTGACAGTTTATCAATGACAGACAAAATGAAACCCAGATGGTATACCCCATCAGAATGATTTGAATTGCACATTTCTGTACTTTCAACGACAGTGATAGATACCGTTTGCTGTTGCGAAAACCTTTACATATTGTGTACACAGTTAAAGCTGCCTTAAAAGATAAGACTGTAATTAGCATCACCAACACAAAGAAAAAATCTTGGAAAAAAATCTTTGATTCAGCATTTAATGAGGACATCGGGCACAAGTCAAGTTTGATGTTCTTTATAATTGTTTGGAAATTGAAAATAGTCATGAAAATGCTTTCTAGATATGAAACGTATGCCAAAGATCGATTGGAATTAAGGGTGATTAAACTTTTGATCTGGTAGTAAGATACCATAACTTTTAATATGCCAAGTAATTTGCTATTTTTCTTTACAAAGGATAGGTTCAATTTGTTCATCTCCATAACATCTCCATTCTTCGGATAGGTGTTAACAAACACAAAACTGTCGAAAACCCCTCTCATCAACGTCTCATTGTTACTCAAGCTTTGGTCAGTTTTAATTGGTTTTAATTCAATAGATTTGGATTCTGCGGTTGTCACATGAAATATTTTCGAGACGATAATTCTTTTGGCTTTTTTTAGATAATACTTTAAGTAAAACGAAATATCCTTTAAAAATGCCAGTATAAGTACATACAAAACAGCTGAAAGCACATATATGATCCAGAACAGCACCATCCCTTTGCATTTCTCATTTGGTATGCAACTGTTTGAAAAATAACTGAGTTGGTGCCCGGGTATACAATCACCACATAAAGTACCTTGTCTGTTGTAGTTGCAAGTTGAATAATTCCTGCAGCGTTGTCCGTATTGATTACAACAATACTCGGCGGGGCAAGGAAAAAATTGGATCAGATCTTTACCGTATTTGAAACCCCAGAAATTATTTTTACTTTTTATGACCGTATCGCAGTTCCCTCCTGAAGGACATTGCCGGCAAGTTATATTTGTACTTTCTGTTTCTTGTTCTTGATACAGGGGATAAATCTTCACGTGTTTTTTTACATACTGAATGGAATAAAAGCCATGAGGACAAGGTTCACATTGGAAAATGTACTGAAAGTTAATATAGTTACTCAACTGTGATTCCGAAAAACGTGTTTTCCTTGGTTGGTGATTGATAGGACACCGGTAATGAAAATCAACAGAAGCATCATAACAAGCTGATGTTAACGATATAGGTTGAATACCATATCTTGAGGACTTTAACGTAATATTTAATTCAGAAATGCGTATCCGTATCATTACATTCCCGACTGCTGAGACCACTAACGCTCCCACGGCTGGTTGTTCAGGAGTTATGATAGTTGTATGATGTATTTCAAGTGTGAGAAACTTCTTACTGACATCGGAGAAATATATTGCACTGGGACTAGAATTCGCTTTGTTGTTTTCCATTACTGTCCATACCACACTGAAATTACTTGAAACCACATAAATGCCAGCTGTTAGAAATGCTGTGTTATTTTCAAATATTGATTTTGCAACACTCAAGCTGCTGTCATGCGCTAGTATACATGCACTCATTGGCGCGTGATTCTGTTTAAATAAAGAGTTGGTAACTGTTGCTTTTGAATATGAAACTGAAATTCCTGCCGTTGATAAATTAGCTTTGTTTTCAACTAATACCAAACCGTCTAGATATGCAGAAGAATAGTTAGCCACAACCACTGAGGTGCCTCTAAATCCTTTATTTCTTACAAACGAAGTTTTATTGATGTACAAATGTGAGTATGATGAAACCACAACACCTTGGTATGCTTTGTTTCCATGAAATGTCGAAGATTCAATTGAATTATTTACTGATTTCTGTAAATATACACCTGCCGCTCTGCCTTGGTTATTGATAAATCTGATGTTTCGCACTTGGAGATTTGTATGATATACAAGTATGATTGATTTGTTTGCTCTATTGCCAATGAACTGTGCAGATTTGATAGTTACATCGGATTTTAACATATAAATGCAATCACTTCTTTTTGCATTGTTGCTGGAATATATGGTGTTAGCCATTGATATCCTGGTTTGATGCGTTTGCAATAATCCTCCAATATGACCAATATTATTTGAAAATATTGAATTATTGATGGATGCAATGCTTTTCTGTAGGTAAAATGTAAAATATCTACTTCCAGTATTGTCAGAAATGTTGCAGGAGTTCATGGAAACATTACTCAATCTTATGTTAATGATAAGATTGGTGTTTTCATTGAACTTGCAGTTTTGAAGACGAACGGTACTCTTGCGAACAAATAACTGATGTGATAGTCCCTTCATAAATACTGTGTTTGTAATTGTCACGTTTTGACTATGAGTGATAAACAGGGAACGAAAACAACGATGAAAATGAACATTATTAAACAAAATTGTCCCAATGCAATCATTAATGTAAGCAGAAGATGATTCTATGAATTTTGAACTGGATATCACGATAGAAGAACTGTTAGAAGAGCAGTTATTCCTTTGAGAACTGAACGTGATTGATCCTTTTAAAATGGAAGTATCTGTAATAAGAATGGAGAAGATATATCGAGAGACCTCAGTCCCATACATAACCTTTCGATGATGAATTTGACAGCTATCAAGTTTAACAGAACCTTCGTTTTTAGGGACACTTAATCTGTTATCAAAGTTCAGATAAATCAACGGCTGAATTGTCGATGTGTAGTTGACATTGCAATCCCTTAGCAGTAACTTGATATTCGGATATTTACTATAAGCAAGATTGATATCAATAAAGGTTAGCGAAATGATAGAAACTGCAGTATTCTGATTCATATATAACAGTTTTGTGTTCTTTATATCTTTATCTCCTACTATCTGTGGCTTGTATAAACTTGAAGGCGTTTTCATTATACGAAATGATTTTTTTACATTCAATGCTTTGCTTTGATAATATTGTATCGCTTCGATTCTCCCGCCATTTATCATGATCGTGTCGTTTTCTTTGATCACATAATAAATTGCAAACGATAAACTTTGACACGGTTGAGCGACACTTCCGCAGGTGATGTTGTCAGCGCCATACCTGCCGCACACATGAACATTATCTACGCACAAAACTAAGAACAAGAATAAAACAATAAATCTTAGTATGAATTCAGTGTATTATCAGCTAGTTACAAAGGAGATGGGAAGTTTGTAAAAAATTTATTTTTTCTGTTATTCTTTCCCTCATCTTTCAAAACATATTTTTGGGTCTGCTACAAAAGTATTAGCATTTTGTCCATCCGACACGATAACTGTTTGTTTCAATTTTGGAAATCATGTTATGGAATTTTGTAAATTCTATTCTAGTATACTTTCGAAAAGCGTTTGCTTGATATTGTATCATAGACGTGCTGTTTTTCATTTAGCCCTAAGTATCGATTTGTCTGTCCGACATAAAACAAGTATTTTTGTAACAGACCCTTTTCGAATATTGCTTTAAATATTTACATTTTTAGGTAAAGCGATGGAGAAGAGCGTGGCAACAAAATTGTGGCATTTTATCAACCAGGATATCTTGGCTCTTTTGAATATCATTCGTGTATCAAAAAGGCAAGAAACTCTCATTACGAGGTTGTGTTCATATTCCTGATATATCGCATATAAGAAGAAAAAAGTAAGAAGAATAGATCAGAAACTCGAGCAATCTTGCATTTTTTTCAAAACCTTAATGCTGTTGGTGATTCTAATGCCCGTTCTATTATATAACCTAAGGGAGAAAAACTTTATGTATGAAGTCAATTTGTTTCAAAAGTCCTTGAATGGTTTTGTAAGTTGCACAACGTTCATTGCGATACCTGTAACAAGAGCACTGTCAGTTCAGAACTATAGATTGAGGTTTAGTGCTGCCACCTAACAATATCTACAAGTTTGTCCACATTGCTGATGTACCAACCAGGGATTGTTCACAGACGTTGTGGCGTCAGCTATTATGAGGGGGATGTTGAAGTTGACGCTGGCTGAGAAGAGAGTCAAAAATCTTGAAAGAATGGTTGGCGTCATTTGTGAACAATCCCTGAACAACTTTATCTCCGAATGTAGAGATGATTTACGATGCATGTATAGTATAAGAATTCAGAGGCCTACCTACTATACAGAGAAAATAAATCGCACTGATATGAGCGTACATTTGGTACCAAAAGATCGTCATCTCTAAATGAAAATCATAAACTTTCTTATAAAGGAGCTAGTTTATGAGAAACTCACTGAAGTTCGGCAAGCTATGAAACTCATCAAGTCAAAGCTGTAGTTACCATTCCTATTATATTAGAAGCCGGTTTCTTGTAAAGCCACCATGGCGACTTTTGTATAACAAAAAGAAGTTTAGCTATGAAGACACCAGATGTGTTTTATATGATCGCAAACTAGCGCAATATGTAACAAGAAAACTAAGATATTTCATGACCTTGATATTTCAGGCAGTTGTTAAAATTTGTGAAAAATTCTTTAGAACATTACACAAGAAGACGTATTTCAATATATATGATAGGAAACCTAAGAAGTTAAAACCATAGGAAAAAGTAACTAGAGATCTAGATTTTTCGTTATTGTGTAAGAAACAGTTTATGTAATAATTTTCTAGTTTAATCAAAATCTTTAATAAGTAAGTGATGCCAAGGTTGACTACACGAGATCATGAAATTGGGAAAGAAAAAACAAACGAAATGCTTACCTTTAAGATGTTGTCCCGAAAGATAAACGATTTAATGTAATGTTTATTTACACTGTTCGTCAATCAAAATGCTTTAATAATTTAGTCATGAAATGTTCACGTCGACATTAACTCATTAAGAAGTAATCTCCACTATTGTGGTCTATGCAATAAAAGCACTAGAGTCATTCCGGATTGTTTTATTTCTATACGATCTTTTAAATGATTGAAACTCACTCAAGGTCGTATGTAAAAATTATGATCTATTTTGATCTAACAACAACAAGCTTCGTGGCATTTCCGTCAGCGATCAAAGGGTGCATCAATAATTAAGAAGCACTTGCAAAAAAGTACATTTCTAACAAATCGGAAAGTTTCGCCTATAAACAACAAGTTTTAAAGGTAACATATGGAGAACATAGAATAAGTGATGGTAGATGAAGAAACAATGAGAGAAAGATGAAATTAAGGCTGATACCCCGAGAAGAGCCGTAGGATGGCGAACATATGCAATGGAGACAGGTTTGATCAAACAAGCAAGAGCAACCTCAAACCCAGGGTCTCTTGCCTTTTCGACATACGGATAGCGGCTATCGCTTTGCCGCTATCCGTATGTTGGAGCAAAAGAATAACACACAAATGAAATCTATCATTATTTCCCATGATATTTTCGTCTATTGTTCTTCGTGGGCCCTAACATTATGGTGAGTCAAATTTAGAAGTCTGGCGCACGACTTAGGACATGTGAAATAAGGATCGAAATCAGCTGTTGGGCTGCAATGATTGTGCTGGTATTATCACAAAAAACCGCAGATTGTGAGGAAATATTACAATTTCTAATTATGCTATGGTGCATCTGCAGGAGGAGAGGGGAGCAACATTTTCCAAAATATAATAATATCAGATTGAGATTTGTTGCTGCTCCAAAAAATTCTCATCTATCATATTGGGAAAGGAATTTTTTAACAATATAATTTTCGAAGATTTGTGGAGTGAGAAGAGGAGGGCGCGCTTTTATATTGTGTATGGCGCATTAACTTGCGCTTTATAATTTGCGCATGCGTAAAGCTTTCACAACTAGTTCAAAATGGTTGGACTTACATGATACTTTTGAATTCCAGTTTCCAGTTTTCAATGACTTACCATTCGTAAACAGTGCCAGTTGTTCAATAATCTATGATTTTGATTATATTCTAGGACTTTTTTAACATCATGTACAAGTTTTTTGAGAATACAAAAAAATAAGTAAGTGCATCTCTGATAGAGTTGAAGAACTGTGTTGTGCACGTAGTTTGAAGCAAATGTAACCATTTGGATATCTATTTTCTGTTATATTGTATTATTTGAAAATCGGTAAATTGTAAAGCTTGTTGTGTGCTGACCCATGTCATGTCTATTATGATGATATCTTCACGTTTTTTTAGTTAAATAAATTAAATTAACAAGCATGACACAGTTTCTTCCAGCAAATTTATTGGCATTATTTTCCGCCCGCCCACCAATACCTTTTAAACCACCACCTGAAGGCTTAAAGAAAAGAAAACGATCAGAACCTTACATCGGTATTGCTGATTTCTTGGGGAAATTTGAGGTATATAAATTCCTCATAGCTATTGTACCTTCTTACACCAAATTTTATTAACATTGCTTTTTATTTAGTTCTTGTAATTTCTAATGATTATTAATGAAAAAAGCTTTGCATTGATTTATAAGGTACTGTTTAATTATTAGGATACTCCACCCCCACCTGCAACTAGAGGAGAGACTAGAGAAGAGAAAGAAGAAAGAAAGGTAAAGGATCATGGTTTGAACTCTTGTGGATTCAGTTATTCAGCTTTCAGTTTATCACATGTGATTTTTTGTGTGTTGCTTTTCAGCGGAGAGAAAAAAAAGATGTAGCTGTTTCAGATTTAGAGGATAAAGTTTCTGCTTGTGAGTTAAAGTTATTTGAAAGATAACTTGTGTTCTTAAACTTAATAAATTTTGACATCTCTTTTTTCAATGTTTATTTTACAGGGGACCCTCACTCTGATCCAAATGCATCTGGTGATCCATTCAAAACATTGTTTGTGGCAAGAATAGTAAGTATCTTTTGAGTGGCTGTTTTGTATTTTTTTAGTCTTCAAATGTGTTGTAACATTTACTTTATGTTTGACTTTCAATGTTGTGTATATACATTAAATTTATAAATTTAATAGCCTAGAAACCACTTTTTAGGACTGTGTAACAAGATTCAAGAGGATTACTTTATTTTCGTAGTTGATTACACACAATTGCTACTTAAAATCTTCTAAATTCAAAGTTTTCATAATTTTTTGTCAGGAGTTTTTATAATCACTCTTTTAGAATTATGATACCACTGAAAACAAACTGCGCAGAGAACTGGAGACATACGGTGCTATACGAAGAGTAAGTTATGTTTGGAATGTTATTGGATTTCCTGTAAACAAGAAATACTTTACAATCATTCATGTTCTTTTGTTTTTTATGTTCTTCTTTTTTACGACTTGTAAACAGACTTATAAACAGATCAAGAAGTCTTTCGTTTTCCATACTTTAGCTTAGTTTGCAGAAACTCCTAGTGCCTGTAAGGCCATCTTGCTTGATTTGTCAATGTTTATGCCAGCTAACCTTCTCAGTTCTGATAGAACTGTCAACAATAAGGTTCTTACAAAGGATCTGTTACACGCTTAAAATAATGTTTTTAAGTCCGACAACCACAAGATCGTTACTTTGAAAAAACGGGCGATCACAATGAAAATTTAAACGATCATGACTTAGGCATGAGATCACATTCGTGCACCTCTGCAAATGCCCAAACACGAAATGGGAGTCTGCACGCCCGTGAGACCAATAATCATAAGATTTTAAAATTTTTTATTTTTTCCCAAAAGTTAAAAAAAAGAGAGTTGTTTTTTGATTTCATTGAATAACATGAAAACGAGTCCTACTGGTACCACTTACAGTTTCATATTCTTTCGTTAGGTGAAGAAATGAATTCGTATGACAAAGGAAATTTCAAAATTACCTTAGCAATGGTGGTTGTTTCCCTTAGCAACAGAGTATTTGCTGAGTAATGGCCTACTATACCTAGTTATTTTGTCAATTGAATAATCTAAGTCGAGCATGTTTTGTTTCAAATAAATAGAGGAGTATGTTTTAAATTCCCTCCCCCTTACCATCAAAAATAATTTTGACTTTTCACATTACATCAATACACAAGCAGAAAGAGTCCAGAAACCAATAGATTCATTTAATACTACTATAATATAACTGTGTTTACTTAGTTGATTTCTTCAAGTTTTAGTAGAAGTAAGAAAATGAAATGAAATGAGTAAATGTTCAGCGATCACATAGATTGTCTCACTTATATTCCAGACGATCATCTTTCGAATCTCGCCGATCATTGATCGATGATCGCCCGTTATTTTAAGCGCTGGATGTTTCTTACCTAAGCAACCCGCTTTAGATATGGTGTTATAGTTAAAGATACAGTCTTGGTCATGAATATTTGGATCCGTGTGCGGTGTTTCGCACGCTCGCATTCACGTAGGCAAGCGATGGCGAGCACATGTTCTTAGCGTGCAATTTAATATCCCAGGCTAGCATTCGCGTGCAGTTTCTAAAATCTTTTATTTTCCTTCTCTTTGTTTTTTTTTTATCTTTTCTTTATGTTTTTGCGCGAAGAAGAAGAGCGAACATTCACTGGAAATAGTTTTTGTTTTCTTCAGAACAGAAGCCATGTTACAGTTCGATGAAATTCTGCAAGAAACTGATTGTGTTGAGATTCGTTCTTTTTACAAAAATAAGTTAAAATTGACCCTTCTTTGTGGAGAGAATCAATTTCAACACCCATAAAGACGTTTTTTGTGGGGGAAAGTGTTGAAACATAGTTCCTTGAGAATTCTCTAGAACACTATTTCTTTTGAAATACTTTCAAAGAAGAAGATAAAAAAATTAGATTTCATTCATTCAAACAAAACCTGTTCGAAGCAGAAGAAAAATATTACTCTTCATCCATGCAAATGAAGTGCGAAATAATAACAATCAGCTTATAGAAATGTTCTTTTATTGTGGAGATTTATTACAAATTCTTTTTTACAGATGTTCCTAAAAATAAAACAAATAAATAAATACAAAACGTTTGCTCTTTGGTTTCATTCCTATTAAGTAGAATATTATATTTCTAAAGATGATTACATCTCTCGTCTTGCTGTGCCGTGGTGAATACAGTGTTGCAAATAAGAGATTTTTGGTTGGTTTTGCATAATCATAATACTGATGAGTATATTCAACAGCAGCGTAGAAGTACAAGATATAATAACTTCTGTGATGGAGAGTGTTGGGAAGAGTCAAATTTTACCGGCATGTCGATAAAAAAATAGATGTTTACATTATGAATCTGTTTAAAACTTGAAGTGCATGTGGGTAAATGGCGAAATTTTGCAAAAGTCAGTAAATTTGGTTCGGTCATTTTAAAAAATCTGCATTTATTTTGACCGACCAAAGCTCACAAACGTTCGGCAATAACCGATGACCGACCGTTATTTGCAACACTGTGTATACAAATTTAATGTCCAAATCATGGAAACGATTGGAAACCAACGAACCTAAAACTGACTGAGATAAATACATATAGGAGTGTGAAAAGGAATAACTTCGGCATGTGGTATAGCTTGATTTCCCATGGAGTATGACAGAAGAATATCAGGGCATGTGATAAATCGCACACCCTTCACAACGCCATTCACAACCAAGACTGTAGATAACTATGACTATTGCTCCTCCACTAGGCAGTTTTTTCAATTGGAGAAATATAAACATAAACCATGGTTTCGACCAGGGTTGAAGGTCCCCCCCAACTAAATTAGCTCCCCCCAAACCTTTAGGTCTCCCCTGATGCCAAATAAATAAATACCAGGTCCCCCCAACAAAAGCTCCCCCTTAAGAACACTCAGATTCTTGAGCTCCCCCCTAAAGTAATATGATTTCTATTTTAGAGTCTTTAATTAATTCAGACATTGTTTCTCATGATGAAATTTCATATTAAGAGTATATTTAGTAAACACAAGAAGATACAACATATCAAGTAAAGTTTAACGTCAAAATAACAAAATTTTCTTAAACCAGTTATTTTCTTTAACAGCCAGAAGGTCTCTAATGGCTTGTAAAAATTCATCATCATCTCCTTTCACTTGCATATTTGGAAGTAGGCACAAAACTTCGAGAGTTTCACTGCCAATGTTCCCCCTGTCCTTGTAGCAGATCTTGGCTAGTCTTGAAAAACTTCTTTCCACAGGACCAGTGTCAGGAGAAAAAACCAAGACCAATGCAATTAACTCACAAAGATTGGGACAAACAACAGCATGTAAAACATTTAAATAGGAATGATCCTTAAAATTTCCTATGTTAACCATGATTTGTCACTTGTCAATGAGAATGCCATGCAGGATGAAGTCAATAGATTTGCGCTCCATCCATGCAGCAAGTTAAGTGTTTCTCAGTAATATGTAATAGAAGAATATATTTTTCATTATTTCATTTTAGATTCAATTGGTATTCAACAGACAGAAAAGGAAACCACGTGGCTATGCTTTTGTCGAGTATGAACATGAGAGAGATATGCATTGTAAGTTTTTTTTTGAGCCAAAATAATGTTAGGACACAAATTATTGAGTATACATCGGTAAGTAACTTTAGTGAGCAAGGAGGTACTTTAGGTAAGTTAGTCTACTTGGTTAAAGGAGTAAACTTTAAAAAAATGTTTTATTTATTCTTTATTGCCAGTTATATGATGGCGTTGTTATCAATCAGACGTGAACAAATGTAAATAGGAAGTTGATTACAAGTCTCTATGGTGGGTATTGGTGGGTATAAATGACCTCCAGCCCGGCCAATCTTAAGTGGCTTTGTTCTTTGTCTATCTATAAAAAATAACCAATACATTTAAGAGTTAACTGATTAACGTCACTGTTAATTATTCGTCCACAACATATTTTCTATATTGATTCTTTTGTGGAATTGTTTGCTTCTTGAAAATTCAAAATTTGAATTGTTCAGCATTGCGTTTGTGGAAAACCTTAAGTATAATGCTTTCACATCGAACTTCTTGTGTTTAAAACGTTCAAAAATAGGAAATTCAATTCAATTTTATCCAGTCATTTTCAAACATTTTTGGAACTGTTAACATCAACAGAATGGTGCTAAAATAGAAAACAAAGAGAGGGCATAGGAACTATCAGTATCTTGGTATGTATTGCACCCTTCTAGTGGTGCTAAAAATCTTAGGGAAATGACAAAAGATTTTATTGTCTTATTCCTTCGATTTTTTCTAAGATAAGGCCTTTTGAAACCCTTTGATAATCATATGGACTCCAGAGGCGTAGTTAGGGTCAGTCAAAAAAAGTGGAGGAGTTCAACATTATGATATTTCTTTTCAGTCTTAAGTATCGATTAGGTTACTTGCACGCTTTCCTTTTCTACCCTAAATGACTTAACTCTCCTCCACAAATTTTGACTGACCTCTGGCTACGCCTCTGGACTCTGTAAGATGGTAAGAGCTGCTGAGTTGGTAAGACTATAAAGGAATAGTTCTGTGTCTGGAAATGCTTTACATCTGACTTAATGGCGAGAGAATATACTGGTATGGTATGTATGGGACTAGAAAACACTCAAGTTAAAATTTTCACTTAAGTTTGTGAGGTAACTTTGTAAATTTTCTCTCCATTGGCAAAAATGGTATGGTTTGCATTTCGGTAAGAACATTCTGAATGAGTTTGCAAGAGTAGTTAAAGCCAGGTAAAAAGTATAAGTTTCATATATACATTTGAAATATACTCAAGTAGCCGAGGTGAGCCTTTTTGTTTATCTAAAGCATGGTAAGATCTTAAATTATAAGTGGGCACATTGTTATGGAATAAAAAGCAATGCAAGCAAGCATCTCAACTTCAAATTAAGATAATGTCACTAATGTTACCTGAGTGTAAAATCTGTTGGTCAAAGATTTGAAGAGCTTTTTATTGGTAAGGCAATTCTGGACTAATTTTTTTGGGGTATTCATCATCTTGCATACAAATTCTCCTGGGTGTTCTTGTCAGTGGTAAGTTTGTGCAGTTGATAGTATGGTTGGTTTGAACGTATTAGTTGAAAGATGTTAATTAGCAAAATTCTTTGTGATATTGATCCTTTGCAGAGTAAATTAGTTTTGTTGCCATTTTTGGGGGAAATTGTCACATTCTTATGAAGAGTAGTATTGAGCTGAAGCAGATTATGTAATCATACCATCACATATAGAACAGTGCTTAATAAGGTGTTGCTTGCCACCTGTGTAGCAGATTAAAATGCTAGAAATCATCAAGAAGAGTCTACCAAGAATACTTTCAGAAGAAGCTCCAATGCCTCATGGCCCATGTTTCACTATAATGTATATGCCATGATGAGTAACGTTTACTAGTCAGAAACAATTATAGAATATAACTAACAGTAGAGATACCCATCAATACTATTCCATTGAATGGAAGAATGTTTAAAACATTTAACAACAGTTATCATCGTTAAGGTTGTAATATTAGCCGGGAGCTTACATACATAATTATTTCTATTTTTCAGCGGCCTACAAGCATGCAGATGGCAAAAAGATCGATGGAAGACGCATAGTAGTCGACGTGGAACGTGGCAGAACTGTCAAAAGTTGGAGGCCTCGCAGATTAGGTATGTTTAGTAATTACATTTTTGTCAAGATTTCTTTCTCTCTTGGTTATCAAAGTCATTGTTGGTAGCAAAAAGTGAAAACAAGCACCAATTGTGTCATTTGTGTATAAGCTCCAAATACACCTATGGCTTTATAGATATTGTGCCTTGTGAGCCTTGTATTTACATTGCGTAAGTAAGGAATTGTAAAAAAAATAAAAAGTATAAAGTTTGTCGTAATTTTGGTGTTTTCATATCTATTTGATATGTAGGTTAAAAGAATACAGTTACAAACTGATGTGGACCTGTTCTTTTGTTGCACAACTGAAACAAGGTTTCAAGATCCCATCGCGTTAGACAAACTCTAAGGATTTTGAAGAAAATTCCATTTTTTCCTGAACATCTTCGTTTATCGGACTCATTACCTTCATTTTGTACATTCCTCCTTTTTTTTTTTTTTGCAGGTGGAGGTTTAGGTGGAACAAGAAGAGGTGGACCCGAAGAAAACATTCGACATTCCGGTCGTGTAGAACAATGGGAAGGGTAAGTGCACTCCAGCCTTTATTAAGTCTTTTAAAATATCGTTGTGTTCACTGAGATTACCCTTGAGAAGAATGGTGTAAGTATGGTGTGACAAGCCTGCTGGGTTTTGGCTAAAGGGTTTCCACCATAGAGGAAAAAAACATATGGAAAAATCATAAGGTCATGTAGTTTTTTAGGTCGATTGTGGGTAGCCCAAACATTGCTTAATGCAACATTTATGGTAACATTACGTTTGTTTTAATTTTTCAGTCGCGAGCGTGGTGAGAAAGACAGAGGAGATCGTGAAGAACGAAGAGAAAGAAGAAGAAGTAGATCACCTCGTGAACGTAGAGACAAAGATAAAGATAGGTTCGCTTATACCTCAATCAGTTTTATAAATCATATTCTTATAACTTTTTTTCCTGCTTTGAAGGGAACCAATTCGCATAATGTATTCTGATTTTATTAAAAGGGATCGCGAAAGACGTCGTGATCGTGATCGGGAGGACCGAGAAAGTGGACGGGACCGCGACCGGGATCGAGATCGGGAACGAGAAGAGCACGATGGTACTCGTGAACGACGAAGAGATCGTGATCGTGACCGACGCGATCGAGACCGAGACCGAGATCGTGGTGATCGGGATCGTGATAGGGGTCGAGAGGACTACCGATTAAAAGAAGACGGTGAAATTAAGACAGAAGACGACCATGCTGATGATGTGGACGACCGTCGTGATGACACGCGAGAACGTCACCGAGAATATGAAATTCGTGACGAGCGATATGAAGAGGCAGGCGAGAGTAACGGTTATCCGCATCCGAATGAAGAAGATGTGTGAAGTTTCTTTTAATGTTTTTTATGTTCCCTGTGATTTGATCTAACGAACTTTTAAAAGATCAAAATATATTCGTGTAACATAACTAGGCAGAACTATTTTACATACAGTTTTTATTTTGAATGGAAAACACATTCACTACTCTTATGCGTTTCCTTTGCCCTGTTGGTTGTATATGCTTGGTGTCCATTTCTACTTAGTGTAAACCAAGCTTTACTTTTTCACATAATTATAACATATTTTATAACAAATCTTTTTTAAAAAAAATCGACAACCAATAAAAAACTATCATCGTGACAAAGCATTTAAAGTTGAAATGTAATTAACAGCTCTTGTTGATACACTCAGTCACAAGATCTCTAACATGCGATCGTTTAGTCGTTGCTGTAGAGTTCGCGATCGATGTTTTTATAGTCGTCGTAAGTTTTGCCGTTAATTATTGTCATGTGTGGACTCTTTGTTGATGTTTTTCAACTTCGTACGGAGGGTTTCTTTCCTTTTCGATATACGGACGGCGGCGGCGTATTTCATGTTTTTATGCATTTATAAGTTCTACTTCATTAGGTAGCTTCCACATACACGTCCCTGTCTGCAAGCAACGGTACTACCAGAATCTTAAATAAGTGAGACATGAATTTTTGAAATGATGCAGCACTAGCATAGCTACAGCACGTCTTTAAATTGTTACACTAGGTTGCTGCAGTACTCTACACCGTTTTTTTATTTATTATAAAACTGGTTTCTTCAAATTTGAGCCTGAAATATTCTTAAGTAATTTCTGGAAAAAAAAAACAGTGTACAATGAAGCTGAATGGAAAACTCAAAGAGCACGGAAAATTAAAGGAGCAAAAAAAACAACGTTATTTACGACGGCTAATGGAATTTAAGCCTTTCTGACCTTCCTGAGATTTCTTATCACACTGAGCCTTAAGGTGATCCTGAGAATATTCTTAAATTTTAAGCCTAGTGATTCTTATAAAAAGAATTCTTATAAAAAACTGTGTATGTATTTGAATGTCCTAGAATTTATGCTTAGATAATTTAATTACACAAATAAAACGTACACGAAGGTTTTTAAGACAGTATATAATATTCTATTAATGCTTAGCAACAAATTAAGCAACTTTGATACACTAAAAATTGGTCCGGTGCAGATTTCGAGGCTGTCCAAAATTTTTTGATCCCGCCGAACGCGGAGAAAGGAAGTTTTTTTATTATTTTGCTTTCCATAATATGAGTTATAATTGTATCGCCGATGATATTAGTTTGTTATCATTACAAATAAGCAGGGGCCCTTTTAATCGGTAAATCAAAACATCACCTTTTGTTGATCTGGTTTCGAATGAGAAGCACACAGAAACAATGTATTCTTCCAAAGTTTTTTAGAGATTACGTAATTTTTGCATGTGTTTTTCATTCTTTACAACCTCAAACCCAGGGATTATTGCCTTTTCGATATGTCATCTGGCTGTTTCAAACCGAAAGGGGAAGTGGTTTCATTTTCGACGAAAATTTTGTCGAACTTTTGTGACAATCATTGCATCACGTGAAGAACAGTTTATTAATGTTATTTTCATGCTTTTACCATGCGACAAGACTGGTCAGTTATAATCACTGCATGGTCCTGTCATCTTGATGTTCAAACAACCAGAAAAGAACTGGAGCGTTAGTTCCAATATGACATTATGCTCCCGATTTGGCTTGCTTTTCTTTAATTGATGGATCTGTTTTTGATATCAATTTAAGCCACTTTTACACCATCAAACCTTGCAAAAAACCTCCTTGGAATTTCTGCTATTTTGATGGAATGTAGACCATTATTACCACTTGTGCGGGAAGTTTCCTGGAGGTTTTTACTATTATATTTTAATCCTGTTTTGAAATGATAACTACGTCCAATAGTATGTAATAAGCATTAAATTCCCACAAAAAAATTAATAAATTTTACATTTGAAATTAGGAAAAGCAAGTATACAGGCTTGCTGCATAGTCACAGTCTTTCTTCCTGTGACTATGCTTACTGTGATGAAGAAGTCATTATTGTTGCCCCAGTCAACAAAATTACTAAAACAATCCATCAAGAAACTGGGTTTTGTATAAAATGCCTAACTAATTTTTCATTTCTTGTTTGTTTTAAAGTTGTTTTAAAGTTCTTTCACATTATTTTTACATCAGCTAATGTCGCTTCTCCGTGTTGGTGTTCTTTTGCATGCTTTAACATGTGCAAATTTTTGTCTCTTTTGTTGTGGTCTTATTATCCTTTCATCCAATCTTTGTGCAGTTTCGCCAATGTAGGTAGCTGAGCAATCTGGACAATTATTTCTCTATATACAATGTAGTGTTCATGTTGGAAAGGATTCTTGTCTTTAATGTTGAAACAGGTGCTGAGTTTTTTTTTAGCTTTGACTTTTATTGTCCTTGATAACGCTTTTTATTAGGAAGTTAATCTCTTTTCCGATCTTTTCACCTTGAATGTCAGTATATGGTAAAACTATAAGAGCTTCTTTCGGTTGATCTGTCGGAGCTTCTGGATTCCTTTTGTCGGTGTTTGATTCCTTGTTTTCACGTTTTACTTTATTGCATGATCCTTTTTACAGCTTCCAATGGATATCCATTTTTTTCAACAAACACATTTTGGAAATGTTGTAATTCAGTTTCTAGTGGATAGTCTTGGTTGTATATCATGTAGGCACGTTGGGTTAACATTTTTAATGTTCTCTTTTTCTGAACTTCGGGTGCAAACAAATTCCAATTAGTATAAATATCAGTGATTGTAGGTTTTTGATAAACTGCTGTGTCAATGTTACCGAAATGATTGATCAGTAAAACTCGAGAAACGCAATCATGTTATTGGGTTGTTCCTCATATGTAAATTTGATTTGTTTATGGAAACTGTTGAGTGCTGAGAATGGCCTCTTTAGAACCTTGTCTGACGATGCAAAAAGTTTCATCGACATAATGTCTCCAAAGTCATACATGATTTCCAAGTGTTATTTCCAATTCGACCACCGATACCAGCAATGAGAGGTCCTAAAGTTGAACTCACTTGCTACCCCCATCGACCAGCACATCTGTTTCGTTAAAAGTAAAATGGATGCTCTATGTACACATTAGAAGTAAAGGCACCCATTTCATCTCTTTATGTCAATTTTTATTTCGTTATTGTCGTATATTTGTCTATGTCAATTGTGAACTCAAGGGGGACATTTGTGAACTAGACTTGTCATACAAGAAGGAATTTCAGAGAGAGCTTCCAAAGTTATCAATGCCAGCAGAACCAAATTACCTATTATCCTGGGTTTATAAGATGAAAAATTAATCCTTGTCAATGTTCTGTGAATTATATTTGATTGTTTAGTGGATTCTGACTTTAGCACTTCTTTACTTTAGCAATTCTAACACAATTTGCCATCATCAATTCACTATTTCAGCTTATCACATTCGTTAAGATTATAATTTAATTGAAAAATGGCATATCACAATTCTATAAAGTTTTTCACAGCTCGTAACAAAAACTTAAAAACGTTTTTCACAAAATTTATTACTTCAAACTTATTTCCCTGGCACATACCAAACTAAAGTCTATTTTTTGAAATGACATCTTATTCAATCTAAAAAAGTTATAAGATAAAAAACTGATAAATCTGCTTTTCTAGATACATTATATTTCATTTAATCTGTTACTTTTAAGGAAGAAACTTTGGTGAGGCGAAAAATCGCGAAATTTGGGAGTTTACTTTCGCAAATGGCCCATTTGATTATATTTCGTGAGAATTTATTTTTGCGAATGACTCATTTGGCTATGTTTCGTGAGAATTATATAACTTTCGCGAATAAGGCAGTTCAAAAAGATTTTTACCATGATGTAAAAAGAAGACAAGTCAAAGTATATACAAACAAGTTGGTCAAAATGCAAACAAGTAGTGGCTTAGTGGTTAAAGCATTGAGCTTAGGAACCTAATATTGAGGGTTCAAACCCCGCTGAGGTCGGGTGTTGAAAAAGACACAACTCCTGGAGGTACTGCAACTAGTTTGATTCCCTGATGTATTTCGGGGAAAATGAAGGCTAGTTGGGGAGATTAACGCTATGATGAGCATCCGGGACATGTATCCCCACTCCTTGTAGTGGCTTCGGCCTTGAGTGGGGTGAGTGATTTAAAAAAAATAAATAAAGTTTTTAAGAAGTTTACCTGTTTATTTCAAACAATACTCAGGGAAATACTCCCTTAATTAAAGCATGCTATATTTTTGTAGTGCTGCTATTTGTTTTGAAAATTTCCGTGGAAAAAATAGCATTTTTCACGGCAATTAACTTTCTTGAATGGCTCAAAACCACATATTTCGCAAGAATTAACTTTCGCGGATGAAGACATTCAGCAATAATGTTAATGAAAACTAAATCAACAGTTTCCTATAGAGCAATCTCAATGAAAGAGCCAACCTTATCTTTCTTTGTAATTATATACTTGTTTTCTTTGCCACTTTAATATCAGAAAGCCCCTCATTCCTGACCTAGTCTTATTGTTTTGATGTTGTATGTCATTTTTAAGTTCTTTTTTATTTTTAGTTTGTAAGAATGATTGAGCAAGAATTGTGTAGCGAAAATGAACTCAGTGAAGGAGAGTATGTTGCCTCTGTTCCTCTGTTTTCATATTTTAAAACTGCTTCAGTTGAATGTATTGAGATAATATTTTGTATTATCCTCAGGTCAGATTGTAACTGTTTTCTTTAGAATGAAGCATTTTGATGTTGGTCCCGGAAAAGTATTGTTGATAAAACATAATGGAATCATTTCAGCATTGTCAGCTAAATGTACTCACTATGGTGCTCCATTACATATGGGCTCCTACAGGAATGGTAAAATTCGATGTCCATGGCATGGTGCATGTTTTGATGGCGTTACTGGAGATATAGAGGATTTTCCTGGATTAGATAGCCTGCATAAATATGATGTAAGGATTATGATTCTATTGATTTCCTGAAATTCAATGAAGATTGGTGTGTTACATTAGGAAATGAATTAATTATACTAAAAGTAATAAATTATCTTTGTAGATTGATATAAGAGATGGAAAGATTTTTGTTAAAGCAAAGGAAGAGGTATATAATGCGTTATAAAGATTCGTTTTGTAGTTGGGCTTGATAGGAAATTATTGTATGGTAGTATATTGGCTGCATGCTTGCAAAAACCTGCATAGTTAATATCAATATCTGAGTCTATATGTCCTATTATATTAAGTATATAAATTATACAAATTTTGATAATACTTTTGTTTTTAGACATTTACAAATCATAAAAGAGTTAAACCAATGCCTACGTTGTGCATTGAAAGTGATGTTTTTCTTATCATTGGTGCAGGTATATTGACCATTATTTTGTACCTTCCGTTTGATGGCGAAAGGTGAATTTTAGCCACATTGTTAGTGGTTGTATTATTTGCAATACTTGATATGTCATGTGTAAAAGAAATAGTTGTTCATATTATGGTTTAAAGGAAAACCTTTTTTATTCATATTTTGTTGATACATATGTTGGTATGATCACACTAAACTCTAGTTACAACAATCTGTGGTATATGTAAAACATAAAATATCAAAATAACAATAGCATTATTGAAATTATTTCAAAGCCATAGCCATAGGGAAATACCATTGCATATCATCAAGAAATTAATAAAATTGAATACATTACCATTTTACTTGATTATAAAATTAATGCAAAAAAAAGCAGTTTGTTTTAATTCTTGCTTTGTTAGTGTCCCGTATATACATTGGTATGCAAAGTAAACATATATTTTAAAGCATTTTGTGAAATATTCCAGGAAATGCTGGTATCGTTTGTGCTGAAACCCTTCGTCAACATGGCTTCAAAGGTTTGTGGTCTATTCTTTTGGTTGTAGTTTTTAAGTTTGTACTTCCTTGTTTACAATTGAGCTGCGTTCACATGGATGCGAAAGCTGCTTATAAACTAGAAACCAGCGATTTTCTTTATGGTCTTTTGTTTTTTCATATTGATTTTGTATTCATATTGGTTTCTTCTGGAAACTTTTTGCAATACAGCAAAATGCACTGGCCAACACATTTGGTGAAAGCATTTTCAACTTCATCCATGTGAACCTAGTTTAGATAGCAATTTGAAACTTATCAGTCATTTATCTATTACTCTTAATCTTTTATCTACGTTCATGTGACTCTTGCTTTAAAGTAATCTTTGTATTGATTTGTTGCTTTTAGGTCAAATCATAATGGCTACGCAAGAAATCCATCCACCTTATGATCGTCCAAAGTTAAGCAAGGTAAATAAAGATTTTGCATTTCTGCATTATGCATTTCAAGTTGAATTGTCAGTCTAAGATATTCTCAAGAGAGAGCATAATTTCCACAAGTGCAAAATTACAAAATAAAAGGATTTTCTGGTGATTCATTTTCTTTCTTCCTAATGAACTTGTAAAGTTTTTTCTCGAAATATTGTTGCTCTTAAGTTGAGATGGTTTTAATGAGTTGTTGGCATTTTACATTATGTAGGCACTGGATACAGAAACAACAAAGCTTTACCTTCGAAATGAAGAATTCTTGCTCAACTATGGCATTAATATACAATATAATAAGCAGGTATGTTACTCCATTTATGTTTTAACAAGATATTGATGATTATTATAGATAACAATTTAAAAATTTTTATTGTAATTAGCAATGACTTGTAAAGCGGCTTCATTATTACAAAGAAAGCTTCATGTTAATGAAGTGTTTTTCTTAACAGCTTATTCATCAAGGTTGCAGGTGAAAAGATTTTACAATGAAACACTGAAAATAAACTGATCTTAAGTAGACTTTAATTCATACCATGATTCCTCTATCATCTAGGCAAAATCTGTAGATACAGAAGAGCATTGTGTAAAATTTGCTGATGGCACAACCCAACAGTATACAAAGTTATTTGTTGCTACTGGTGGTAAACCAAAGAAGCTAACAGTTCCTGGACATGATCTGACTGGTGTTTTCTATTTACGATCACCTGAAGATGCAAAAGAAATCCGTAGGTCTTTTTCAGCAATTTCGTAGTACAAACCAAGATAAAAAATTCCCTGATTGTTGTTTAATATGATGTTCTGCTTTCATACTCCTCCTTAGCCACCGTAAAATTTGGCAGATAAGTCGCTGTAGACGTCATAGATGCCTTCCCATTCGTTGACGTTTTTTAATATTTTGATAAACTGACTCAACAATGAGTCTACTTATATAAAAGCCCATTAAAAATATTCACCTTCTAATAAACTTGATGGCGTACTGCCAAAATGCTTGAAATTTTACTAATAAATTAAGCAAGGATAATCAGCCAGAATAAACTGAACCTGTCATAACCCACTAGAGTCCACTAGAACTAAATCATAACCCAAAGCTGAGCCATTACGTTGCTACCATCTTAATTCACATTGTATGTGGACTAATGATATCTTTTGAAAGATTCATACTGAGCTGACTCAACATTTGTTTTGTTTGATCAAAACCAACTTAGTTTACTTTATCTCCTTAGGTTTTTAATTTTTTCCATTTATACTTTAGCTTACATTTAAGTTAATAATAATGTTTTTAAAACATTTTTTTATCCTATCCGTTTCGTCTTTTCTTTCATGATTCCTTTGTTGAACTCTTAGATAATGCATCAGCTGGGAAGAATGTTATCATTCTTGGGACAAGTTTCATAGGTTTGTCATAGTTTTTTTTGTTTTGTTTTTTTTTTTTTTTGCTATTGGAAAATCTTCCTGAACATCATTATGCTATTATTTGGTGAAGTTTTTGACCCAAAAATGCAAAATTCCCTTTTGGCAGGAGTCGGTTCTGTTAACTTGAATAAACATAAGGAATTATGCCAAACTTTTTCTGCTTAATAAAGTCTGCATTAGTAGGGATTATAATGCGCAAGTGGGGGAACTCTATATTTTGCTTGAATGGTTTCGCTAGAATGAATTATTATGAAAACTTATAAAGGCAACCAGTTTCCAATGAGAGGCTAATAGATTCCATTGCAGATAGTCACCTATGAAGTGCACATAACGAACGAAAAATTTAATCAATTGCACCAGTCTTGTTAATGATATTATTGCCTTGTTTTATAGGATTTTGATAACAAACAAGTAACTTGTTACGCATTGAAAGAACAAAATGTTAATTATATAAAATCAAGTCCCCTGGAATATCATCATGAGCCTGTTTTCTTTTTTTTTCTGTATATATAATTGATAACCATTTGTCTCTTTCTTTAATTCAAGGCTTAGAGTTGGCTTCATATTTGAATGGAAAAGCAAACTCGATATCAGTCATTGGCAGTGGGAGAAGCAAGGTTCCTTTGGAAAAGGTGTTGGGTGAAAGAATCGGAGCGAGATATATGAAAGTAATATTTTAAAACTTGTTTTTAGACTTTTAATAACAACCTACATTCAAATAAATCATTCATTTCTTAGTTTCATATGGAAAAAGGTGTCAAATTTTTTCTTGAACATCCTGTTAAAGAAATTACAGGGAGCTCTGGAAAGGTAAAGATTCTGTTTTGTTATTCATATCTGTTTCCATTGGTTTCCTTTCTGTCTTTTGATTAAAAAATTCTCACTATGTATTTACTTAAAAGATGTCGGGTCCTTATTTTCACCAATCCTGAATAATATGCAGTCTATAAGAACCATTAATTGAAGGTGGAGTGTGTATGAGTATCCATTCTCTGTTATAAAAGTGTGACTAAATTATTGCTGTATGATATGTTAAATGTTATTCTGACTGATGCCTAAGCCTAAAATTTTAAGGTCACCGGGGTTTTGTTGTCAGATGGCACGACTATTGCTGCTGATGTTGTGTTAGCTGGAGTAGGTAAGTTTCGTATTTCTCACCACTAGCATGAGTTAGTCAGATTCTTATAACTGCCTCATAAGCAATAAAGTTATAATTCCAACAATATTAATTATAACGATGTTGTGTGAAAATAAATGTGGCGCATGTTAATAGCATTCCTGACTACACTACCTTGCATCTGTATAAGATGGTTAACTATGTAAATGTTTTTGATCATGTAACTAAAATTATGCTGGTGAAACTCATAACTGTCAATCGTATTGCAGGGGTTTCTCCGTCTACGGAATTTATGAAAACAGAAGATGTGAAAATGGATAAAGCTGGGCATATTATTGTTGATGAGGTAATGGTGTTGATTGATGCCTGGATATCATTTTGTTTTTCAAGAATGTTTATTTGCATCCACTTGAAATCAACAAATAAATGATTATAGTTTATTTAGCTATTAAAAGAAAAAATGAATTTCAAAAATATGAATTTCTACAATCAATCCACAATGATAAAAATCAGTGGCAGTCAAATATTGTAATGAGCTTCCACACGTGGTCATATTTACTGAAATTTATGAGGCCTGTCTCACCTTGAAGTTTTCTTCATTTTGATAGGTCAATTCGTTAGTTTTCTTCATTTTGATAGGTCAATTCGTTAGTTTTCTTCATTGTGATAGGTCAATTCGTTACTAAACAGGTTAAGTAAAACTGTTCATAGTCATGACTAGTTGGTTTGAATAGCCACTACAACACCCTCTATATCATCATCAATGTTCAAACCTTACCTACAAAATGAATTTAGTTTTCCACAAAACTTTGGTTACTTCTCATGTAAAAAGTTATATCTATGGCAGTCTATCAATTACTAGCAAACTATCGAAGTAATTCTTATAATTTTCATTGTATGCTGACTAAAAGCAATCTTGTTTCTTAATAGTTCATGTGTGCAGGAAAAGATGTTTATGCTGGCGGTGACATTGTTTTGTATCCCTATTGCTATGACAACGACGAGCTTGTCAATATTGGTCATTGGCAACTAGCCGGAGCACATGGTGAGCTGTGGGCATAGCCTCTTGTTCTCTGAATTTTTTTATCAGACCTCATGCCTCAACACCATTGCTTTCCTGTTGTTCAAATAGGCCGAACAGCAGCATTGAATATGCTTGGGAAAGAAACACCATGTAGAACAGTTCCGTTTTTTTGGACACAACATTATGGCACTTCATTAAAATATGCAGGTATACTTCAAATGATTTTTTGGGATTCATATTTGTGTAATTGGTGAAATACTTTGAAAGTTGTCAATTTATACAAGAAATACGAAAACGTAAATAAGCAGTCATCTTGAAGCTTCTTATGTTGATTGGTTCTTTCGCTCGTCGAATTAAATTTGAACGTCAAAGTTGCACCAAAAAATAACGACAAAATCTTTTGACAAATCCCATATATTATGACCAGCTTTCGGAGGCGTTTCCCTCCATGCTGACGCCTACTATGTTACGTCTGCTGTTATCTACTCTTATCTTTCCTGACTGGTGTCTAACGTTATTAAAAGTTGGACCAAATAATCTTCTATACTCATAGTTGCTGAACTCTTGCCTTCGTGTCAATGTTAAAAGATTTGAATGCTATAGTCTTTGTGACAATGAGTCAGTCTGAGAAAATATTCACCCTTTTCCAATATATTTTGTCTAACATACAGCTGCAAGCATTTAGTAGGTAATAAAACTGTCAGCAAGACTTATTAAAGACAATGAACTGTTAAGTCCGTGAGAAAGTCCGTGAGAAAGTCCATGAGAAAGTCCGTGAGAAAGTCCATGAGAAAGTCCGTGAGAAAGTCCGTGAGAAAGAAAATCTCCAAGAGAGATCCAATAGTTTGTTTACGTCATTTGTTTGTTTACTTCATTTGTTTGCTATTTTGGTATTTGCCAGCTGCTCGTTTCCAGATTCACTTCCTATTACTCTAATGAGAACTGTTACTGTTTACATCAGCATATTGCAACCCTCAGTCATATTATGTTATAACAATTCATTGTCTTTAAAGGCAAGTTCGATTACACAAACTACATTTTTCTTGTTTGTCTTTAGGCCACTGTACGTCATATGACGAGATCACATACGAAGGTGACGTGGACGATATGAAGTTTGTGGCATACTATTGGCGTGAAGGAAAAATGTATGCTGTGGCCGCACTGAACATGGGCGCAAAAGCATCTGAAATAGCTTTTAGCATACAAGAGGGAAGTTGTCCTGTAGCAACTAATCAAAGCTGCTGTCCAAACGTAAGGTAAAACTTTTTGTTGTACTGAAAAATTTTTATAAAATATTTTTGCTGTTTTCTTTGAAATAACGCTGTAAAACCATAGGTATAACGCTGTAAAACCATAGGAATAACGCTGTAAAACCATAGGAATAACGCTGTAAAACCATAGGAATAACGCTGTAAAACCATAGGAATAACGCTGTAAAACCATAGGAATAACGCTGTAAAACCATAGGAATAACGCTGTAAAACCATAGGAATAACGCTGTAAAACCATAGGAATAACGCTGTAAAACCATAGAAATAACGCTGTAAAACCATAGAAATAACGCTGTAAAACCATAGAAATAACGCTGTAAAACTATAGAAATAACGCTGTAAAACGATAGAAATAACGCTGTAAAACCATAGGAATAACGCTGTAAAACCATAGGAATAACGCTGTAAAACCATAGGAATAACGCTGTAAAACTATAGAAATAACGCTGTAAAACTATAGAAATAACGCTGTAAAACCATAGGAATAACGCTGTAAAACTATAGAAATAACGCTGTAAAACTATAGAAATAACGCTGTAAAACCATAGGAATTTTCCTAAACCAAATTTACGAGAAAGGCGGTTTTCCATTCATCGATTTTGAGCGATTGATCATAGTTTTTCTATCGCTTTTGAGACTTTTTTCATGCACCGACCAATTATTATGCGAACTGTCCATCTCGATAAGTAGTTAAGTTAATATCAATCTGATCGATAGTGTACTAGCCAATCAAACGAATTTCTCGTTGATTTATTACATCATCTTTATGATTTGAGCATGAAAAAATGGAGGATTGGTAACGAAATGATTTATCTAAGAGATTTACCTGATTAAACGAAGCAAAATGTGAGTTTTAAAAAGTGACCATCGGTTGCTTAAAATCGATTAATGGAGAACCATCTGGAGGAGCTACGACACGCTGATCACTTAATTTCTGCTGTTAATATTTCTCATCAGCCGGCATTATTGCATTATTGCATTATTATTGCATCAAAGTAAAAAGAATGAAGCTGGAATGAAATATAAAGATAGTAAATAACAGATAACCCTTAAAAGCACAAGAACGAAAAATGAAAAGGTTGGATTCAAATTGAACCTTTAGGTGTAGCGCCAAAATTCGAAAAATCACGTGACTTATGTCGTATTGCATATTCCGAATGAAAGGGGTTTCATTCGGAATATGCAATTTAATACTTTCTCACTGCTGTCAATATCACTGGTCGAGAAGATTGTAACATTGCATTTTGGGAGTTGTTTTGATTTTGTTTAGACACTATGTTAATGCCTTGCGATCAAGCCTCGTTTCTATGTGTTTTTATGTTTTCTGTGATTCCGACTTCATAAGAAATAGTCATCAATTATTCTTATTTCCTGGTGGAATCATTAAAAGCAAATCATATTCTGAATAACAGGCAAAACTTTATCGCCAGGTCATAACACTTGTGTTTAAACACAGGTTTGGCTAATAGGTCAGCTTTATACTTCAAGCTCTTGCCTTGTCCGATTCAGTTCAATAGACCGGCATATGTGGAAGTCATTTCATACACAAAATTGTTGCTTGGGCCAGTTGAATTAAATTTGACATGGAAAGGGTTAATACTGTGCCTTTCAGATAATAGCACAGCCAATTCATTGAAAAATTTGATATTGTTTATTATACATTCAGCTGATGTTCCATAAATGCTGATTGTCATGTGTAGTTTGTTCTCACGGTTGACGAGGCTTGGATCATCCTTCGACGAGAAATTTGTTCACATTGCATTTTATTATTGCTGAATATTTTTCATGGAGAAAATATGGAAATACCTCTGGAATGCAATTTTGTATTTTATACGAAATTTGGAGAATATGTTTCCATTGTATTTAGACTTCTTAACGTGAAAAAAACAGGTTTTTCGAGTGAGTGTTCTTTTTTGTAATCGAAAGATTTTTATTTTTGTCGGAATATTTAAAAATTACATAATTTGTTAAAGACTTGTTTAAAAAATCTTATAGATATTTTCACGAATTATATTATATTTTCTTAAATTTTCGTTGAATGTAGATTTCTCTTGAGTCATGACAGTGATGATTTTGGTTTTTAATAAACCACTTCTGAAAGCATTCTTCTGTCAAACCCGATTTACCGTTCGGAATTAGTTAATGATATGCTGACCTAACACTGATGTTATTTTGTGAAATAGACTGATCCTGAGTTTTTGTTTAAACGTCGTAATATAGCCTTGCCAGCCGCACTATGAAACAATGCTGCAATGAACGGTAAATGAGATTGGGTTGTCTGTTGAAAAGGTCAATTTTTTTAGAGTGGTTATTACATGGTAAACCTTTTGCATATTAACCCAGCTCAGACTCAAGTTTACATAATTAAAAGTTAAAATGATCGAAAGGGTGCTTTTTCTCTTCCTTATTCTTATCGTTCCAAATTTTTGAAAGGCATACACAGTATTTTTAAAGTTTGTTAAATTTTTTGAATTATTTGTTATTTTATTTAATGCTAAGTTTCTTGTAACTTCTGATGCTGATGTTGTCACCCAGAAATCCTAAATTGTATTCGTTAATATAAACCTTTGAGCATTTATGATGTTTTCCTACCGGGTTTCAGCTGGTTCGCGAAGAAATGGAAACTGACTTGACTGGTTAATTCTCATTAATACCCTGTGAGCAAATTTGTTGAAAAATCGCTGTGAAGGAATGCATTTTATAGAAATATAAACACATTATTTCAATAAAAGTGTTCTTCGTTGCAGTTACTTTTTTGACGATTTTGCCCATTGATTGGCTACATAAGAACGAGTAAGTTTTAACCTGGCCCCAAGTTTTTCTTATATTTTTCCAACCTCATCCACAGGGCTGACTTTGTTCTTATCGAAAAGGAGTGGAAGCGACTTGCTGAATTAAACTGACAACTAGGGGTTGATCATATGGAGCTTTTTATCCTCCCCCGGCGGAAAGGCAGGCTAAATATGTCGTGATTGCAATTTTCATCGCGCCCTGCCGGAATAAAAAGCTGCATGTGTCCAGCCCTTTGCTCTTCTGGGTTTTTCTTTATTCTTCTACAGTGCTTCCAGCTATATAACTACAACCCCTATTAATTTGGAATTCTATCTCAATTGAATAACATTATTTGGTGTCGAGACTTCATTGTTTGATGTCAAAACTATTACAAAAAAACCCTTTAGCCTTTGGCTCTGCAATTTAGACGTCATGATAACTACACTGCGTCAATCGCGAAAGGGCAGAAGATTACCTGCGAGTTTTCTCATCAAGAAAGGGCCATAAACTATGAAGTTAATTCTGCGCCGAAATCTCGTTTGCCAAGTCGTCGAATCGTTTTAGATATTAACGCGGTTCACAATAAGTCGACATTCAATTCGTCGAGTCGTTTTAGATAAACACTCGTTTTTCAAATGAAGGCGTTTTAGAAGTTTGTTCGTTTCAGATGATAACGCGTTGTTCAAACTTTATCGGTCCTTCATATCAAGAACTATTAAAATTTCATGATCTGTTTATTCCGAATGACTCTGTTCGTGAGTTCCTTACTTGAAATCAGACGATAAAGTGTGTTCCGCAGTACAGAACATGAACATAATAATGTGAGGTACATTTCTTATTATATCAATATAAAGGGATCTTTCAGAATTCTAACAAACAGTCAAACCAAGAAAAGAAATCTTTCATGCATAGTTTTGTTTTTTCCTCTTCATAGCCATGCAATTGCAACTGTCTCCATGCTATATACTAGAAAATATGACGGCCAGCATGACTTATGTAAACATGACACAAACTTTTGTTTTCGTGTAAGAGCTAAAACTGACCTCCACTTTTGCGATTTTGCCCGTAAGCACGTACGCGGCCAGATTTGCGCATGCTCAGTGACAACTATTGCTCAACTTTGCTAGCCGTCGACGGCCAGATTTTGTGCGCTTTGGAAGTAGGATTTGATTCTACATTTTCCGGCGGCCGCGCGGCCATCTAGCATGTGATGAACCAATCAAATTTCAAGAAGAATGCAAACATTGCAAAAATTGCAAACATTGAGAAAAAAAGAAACACTCAACACCTGGAGTTTCTTTATTAACTGGAGATTCAAATTAATTGGCCGCACGGCATCGAACGGACGTTCGTACGTACGTACGCACAAAGTGGAGGTCGGCCTTAAAACGGCTAATCTTCCGAAACGCCTCAATTACTTCAAATTGTAAAACGAGTGTTCATCTAAAACGACTCGACGACTTGAATGTCGACTTATTGTGAACCGCGTAAACATCTAAGGCGATTAATGACGTCACGAATGAACATCTAAAACGACTCGACGACTTGATAAACGAGATTTTGGCGTCGAATTAACTTCATAATAAACTGGCTAAAAAGTATTACCTTAGGCCGACTTTCTTTTGCGTCAGTAAAATTTTGCGAAAATGGATGAGCACGGATTTAACGCAACCTAATTTTAGCGAATGACCCCTTAATTAATTACGGAGAATTTGCCAGCAGAAGGTAAAAAAAAGTTTTGCTAAATTTAAATTTTCCGCAACTTTAATTTAGCGAAAATACGCTCATTCGCTAAAATCGCTAAAATAAGGCGACGCAAAAAAAAGGCGGCCTAAGGTAACTAAAATCGAGGAATAAATCAAACGAAATGTAAAAGACACGCCCTGTAAAACCAGTTTATAAAACTGTTACTGTGTACCGTTATTGGTTATAATAATAGAGTAGTGGCGTTGAAGACAATTGTCAACAGTGAGAAAAATAGAATCCGTTGTATGTATAGAGGTGCTTACTATTAAAAACGTTTCACTGTTACAGCTGTGCCGCGGCACAGAAAAAAGTTTAGCTTGAGTAGCAAGTCACAACATAACGAAACGCCTCGATTTACGCCAATTTAGCGCCATTTGTTATGATTTTGATTGTTTTGATCACGTGCAAGGCTTTCGCACGTGAGAATTCCGAAACATTTATCCAAGTAAAAAAGAAGGGATTGTGTTTAAAAATCCTAATGGGATTTCATTGTTTGAGAAAGCCTTGACTAGCTGACTGCATCAAGAAATCGACTTATGCAATAATCAAGTCATCCCAATTGGCTATTACTCGCGCAATGTCCTTGAAAATAGAGAACAACAGCAAGTCTTCCAAGAAAAAAAAGGTAAGGTGATTGTTCTTTCTCCTGTCTTCTAAATCTTCCATTTCCAAATTATATTTTTATATAACTTCACTCAAAATATGATCTATAAATGGTCATGACAATATTCTTCAAGCTAGTTATTAGGAAAAAATGAACTTGAAATTATTATGCTGATTAAAAATTCCTCTTGAACATTTTATCGTTCATTTATTTATTCAACCACTATGTAATTATGAACCTGTTTCATTGGCTATAACAAATTGTAATGAAGTGTAATGATGTGGTAGTGGTAGAGAAAGTAATGTTTAAAAAACTGACCAAAAACCTCTGACATCATCATTTGCCTACACACAGTTCTATGTTAAGATACACCGTAAAATCCTTAAAGGAGAATTAACGTCAAAATTAATGTGCCTTTTTTTTCCAATAGTTCGATAGTATTGTTAAAGAAGAACTCGTGTTCAAAATTTCAGCTTCATTGCACCATGTTTCGTCAAGTTATGACCAAATAAAGTTTTCTATCTTTTTGAAACTGTGACGTCACGTATGTCCAAGGTTAAGTTTGCGTTTGTGATCTAACATTTATGATCACGTTAACAAAATCGATTAACTTTTTCCTTTTCAATTGACTATTGAAATGTTTTTAAACATCAAAGAAAGAAAAAAAAGTTAATGCAGCTACGTCGTAGGGGGAATACGCGGATGAATAAAGTATTTTTCTATTTGTAATTTAACTTTTTTTTCACTTTTTAATAAGCTTCCAATTTTAAAGTTAATAAGACTGAAATGACGGTTTGTAAGGCATATGGATGCTTTCATTACCGCAACTATCTTATAAAAACCAGGTTATTTTCTGTGTAAAGAAAAAATTTTTCATTGCTTGTTCTATTTATTTAACAACAATGAAAAAAAGATTGTGCGCAATATAACAAACTCAGAAAAAAATATACAAAAAAATATATACTAGAAATGTTTCCACCAATAAAATACGATAATCTTATTTTAGATGTGAAATTTTTGACGTTCTTGAAGTTTTTCTTGTATCTTTGAAATGGAATGTACGCAGTTTCCAGAACAGTTTTATTGAGACAGATAATATCGAAATCTTTGTGCTCAGTTATATAACACCTTCAACGCTGCTTATGCTATCTTCGTCCATATACATTATAAAACAGATGGACATACGTGACGTCACAACTGTAATAACGGTTAGTTGTGGAGCATAACTTAAAATGCTTATTTAAAGCGAAATAAAAATTTTTAACAAATTTGGATAAAGCCATTTGATTTGTAAAAAGATAAAGTTTTATTTTAGCGAAAGTTGTTTTTTGACGTTAATTCTCCTTTAATAAAGGTCTACTACAGGCTACATAGTCCCACAGACTTATAATCATAAACCTGGGTACAGCCTGGTCTGAAATATCAAAGAAAGAAGACATTAACTTATGCTTTAAGAAATGGGGACTAAAAATACTGAGCTGAATATTGAGGGAATGGAGGAGACTACAGGATGCCATCTGCAGAGCATCATGAGTTAAAACTTCGTAACAAGTGATGAAGAGGAAAAATAAAACAAAACTGAGTCTGAATAAATTCATTGTGTTGAAAAATCTAGAATCAGATTCAAACAAACACAACAAGATTTGTAAAAAATGCTTTTATTTCGATTTATATATAGCAAAATCATCATCAGAGTGGTGTTATAAAAACAGATCAAAATATTTAAAAGAGCGACCCCAGCTGACACAAAGACGTCAAAAAGACGTCGCATTTGACGTCTAAAAAACGTCTATTTTGTCCGCTTTTAAGACGTCTAATCTAAGATGTCTATTAGACGTCTTTTCAAGATATTTAAAAGATGTCTTAAGAATGTGTCTTAAAGACGTCTTAGGAAGGATGTCTTGAAAGCGGACAAAATAGACCTTTTCTAGACGTCTTTTAAACGTCTTGTTAAGATATTTAAAAGGTTTTGAGAATGCGTCTTAAAGACGTCTTAGGAAAGACGTTTTGAAAGCGGACAAAATAGAATTTTTCTAGACGTCCTTTATACCTTTAAAGGGAAAATAAAACATCTAAGTTGAATTAAAACGTTTATATTCTTTCGAATGAATCGGTACTTTTTCATACGTAATACAACAAAACAACAAAATAAAATTTATGCAGAAAAAAGACTTTAATTGTAGTTAAGTTTCTTGCTGAAATACATAACGTTTGAAAAACCCTGTCTTGTGTTAGATATAACTCATCATAACTTGGAGGAGGCTCTTGTTCATGGTATGCTAGCAAGGCATCTTCATTTTCGTACACTTGCATTTAGAATCGTATCTCTTATTATTTCTTCCATATCTCATCACCCTGGAATGAATAAAGAAATACAAAAATAATGTAGGGAAGGCTTCTGTATAAAATAACATTTACTAAACCAATACATTTACACGTTTTGCAAGAGACTTTTTTTCTCTAACATCCAAAACAAAGCATCGAAAGAGAACAAAAAATACTTACAAGAATCCAAATCAAAAGTTTGAATCCAAATGATCTTAAGTATGTGAGCCAATCTGTAAACATAAAGAATACACCCATCATTTAACATTAAAACTAGAGCAAATCAACAAAATCGCTGAATATACATGTTATTACCTTAGCAAAACAACCAAAGATTTTACGAAATCTATTAATATTGGGAGTTAAAGATTAAAAGATACATATTACATATTTTTGTAAACAGCACGACCAAGAATTTTTCAAAGGAACATTTTTGAAACTGCTTAAGAATTAATTTGGTTCAGATACGATAATCAGGGGGTGGTATATAGGTAGCGGTATATCATAAATATCGAAAATCAACCAGCTTTTAAAAAATCAAGCATCAAATATGATCCTTTGAAACCTTTTATAATAACATTAATTCATTTGTCCTCGTAGTTTGACTGAACATAACAACATAAATAGATTATTAAACTAAATGTTTCACTCAGTCATGAAATCGAATATCAAACATTCGAAAATCGAATAAAGCGGAAAGAATAAAAAAAGACATATTAAAGACGTCTTTAATATGTCTTGAGAAAGATGTCTTTTTAAAGGCGTTTAAAAGACGTCTTGGAAGTGCCAATAAAATACGTACTTTTAAAGACGATTTTTAGACCGTCTTTTAGACGACTTAGACTTTTCAAGATAATCTTAAAGACGTCTAAAAGACGTTTTAGCTAGACGTCTTTCTAAAGACGTAACTTAGACTTGATTTAGACGTCTAAAAGACGTCTTGTGCCGGCTGGGACAATTCCTTGGAGGCCATAAGTCCAAAGTTCAACTTCGGACGTGACTGTTTTATGTTCAGCGCTTCTTTAATAAAATGTTCCAATTATCGCTTTTGTCGATGACGCGGATGTTTTCGTTCACTTGATATGCGAAAGACGTAAATTATCAGGAGATGATATTGAATGTACGTCATTGAATATGTCGTTATGAAAGTTCAAAATACCAACAATGTGATTGACCCCAGAGCAATTATTTATGTGTTTACGAATGGCACTATTGTGGTCAGTCCAGGCGTGTTCTATTATGCTTTCGTGTAAAGTTCTCTCAGTCTTCCTGATGTAACTTTCTTGACAACCAGGACAAACAAATTCATAAACGACAGAAGACATACACATTAACGGTATACGATCTTTCGTGTTTGTGAAAAACTCAACTTTTGTGATGTCATAAAGAAATTTGAAACAAACAGAAATGTCCTTTTTACAATTACGTCTGATTTTCGCTACACATGATTTTGCAAGGTAGGGAAATCTAAACCAAACGACAACAGATGAAGTATCACTTTCTGGACTAATGTGGACGACTGTTTGTTCAAAGGTCTATGTATTATTGAGTTACTTATACGTTTAGGGAAAGCATTCCAAGATGCATAACGTTTAATTTGACTAATTTCCGACGATAGTTTGTTAGGTGAACAAATACGCATAGCATGATTTACTAAACTACGTAACCAGGCCGTACGAAATTGCCTTGAAACATAGCTAGTAAAATTGGTATAAAGGGACATAACTCCAAATCAAGAAAATGAGGAACAACATCTTGGAAATAGTCCACAGTGAAACGGAGACTGGGATCGAAATCGTCATATGGACCTAGATGAAGAGGAAAAAGAAGGCATTTTCAATTTTATCATTGTGTTTTATTAGTTTTGAAAAGATAAAATGTTTTGATGCTAAAAATTTGCTTTATTTTGATTCTAACGAAAAATCCATTAATTTCTCTCACCTGTGCATGACTCCCAGGGAAATGTTTAACCATCCACCACCTAGAACCCAAATATTCCAAAGATTCCTTCCTAAGTTCCATTTTGCTGAAGCCTAGCAGTTCCATTAAATACCTTGGTGTTTATATTGATGAACACCTGACCTGGGATCACCATGTATCTCAATTAGCTATCAAACTTAAAAGAGTTAACGGTGCACTTTCAAACATTGGCCACTTTGTCACTCCAGAAGTTTTGATTGGATTGTATCATACCTTAATTGCATCGCATTTGAGGTATGTTTGTCAAATTTGGGCTCAACAAGAATCTTGTTATACTAAGCGCGCATTAATACTTCAAAAGTATACAGTAAGACTCATTTCCTTTTCTCCACTCACAGCCCCCTCTGCCCAGATCTTTTCAAGGCTGAGGTTACTCAACATCTTTGAATACGTTAAACTCCTCTATATTCTGTTTGTCCACCAATTCCTAAATCATGAACTCCCATCCGACCTTTATAATACTTTCGATTTTAAAAAGATTGAACATTCCTATCCTACACAAAGTTAAGAGTTAGGTCTTCTTTCTCTACCGGAAACAAGCACTCAAATGTATGGCAGCCATAGCTTGTAAACAGTCTGTCTCTCAGTGGAATCTTCTTCAAATGTTAAATTGTAATAGGCAACTTTCTGAATTGTCTATCTCTAAAGTTAAAAAACTTTGTATATATTTGTTAACCTTGTACTCATAGGAGTGAGTGTCACGTAATGGTAAATGTTCTTTTTTCTTTTTCTTTTTTTCTTTATTTCTTTATTTCTTTTTTTTTTTATCATTGTTGCAATTATTCTTTTATTATTTTCTTTCTTTTTTAATCTTGCTGACTTAAAGGAGTGGTATCGTCATTTCAAATTTTATGACAAATTTTAGTTTAAAAAATGTATAGTTAACCTGCGTTAAAGCTTTTTCAAAAAACGTTTTACTTCCGAAGATATTGAGTTTTTAATTTTTTTATAAACCCTCGTCTTTTTTTCTGATGAAAAGCGTGTGACGTCATTGAAGAAGTTTCATTTATTTTTACTTGTTATGTCAGTGCAAAGGAGCGTATTAGTTTCTCATGTTTTCAAAAGTCATGAGTGAGAATTCAAGTGAAGAGGAATCAGATGTTCTCAGCGAAGATGAAGAATGTAGCAATGAGTTTTATTCAAGGATTTCACAGAGAATTTTAGCGGTTTGAGCAATATAGTTTTGACCCTGCAAAGAACATGAAGAAGTCCGGATGATGATTTTGATGACGAAAATGCTTTACCGGAGAGAGTTGGCAGCAAACAGTGATGCAAATGTGTTGCAAAGAAGTTTATGCGATCGAAGACGATAAATTTCAAAATAATTTTTTGTACAAATCAAAACGAAAAAAAAATACATGCAATATTGAGTTGATCATTGATCGTACTAAAATTCATATATTGAAAGTTAACGTTTTTCCAATTTTCCGTTTTCCATGCAGGAGTTCAAGAATCAATAGCTCATTCTATGAAAACAATAATGAAATAATCGGTGAAATGGAATAATATTCAAATGCCCAGTTCGAAGAGAAACACGAAAACAAAAATCGAAAAAACACTTGCACACAGAAAGTAAAAGTTCACATATGTATAACAAAAAATGTTGATAAAACATTAAAGTAAAACTCCTTATAACATGTTTACCATCAAATTTCTTCCAAAACATGATTCTTTAAAATATAAGTGACGTAAAGATGGAAGATTGGCCTCGCTTCAACTTTGAAATCCATATTTTTTTTAAATATGAATTTTAGGTAATCTAAACAAACTAAAATGTTCTGTCCTTTGGTTGAGTCACTGTCACATCCCACAGCAGCACAAATAACCATGTTTTTCATTAGACTTAAAAAAAATACTTAGTTATTGCTTGAATTTCAAAGAACACTCGCTCGATTTGAATGCAAAACATCGCATCAACACTGAATATAACTTCTTCAATGACGTCACATAATTATTACTAATTTATTCAGCGTTTTAAGCCTATGTTTTAAAGTGGCATTTTATAGCGAAAAAAAGACTTTTTTTTCCAAATTAAATTTATTTTGTAGTATCTACATTAAAACAAGGGATATACGAAGAAAAAAAATTTTTTCAAATTTTCATGACACCACTCCTTTAAGCTTTTTTACTCCTGTTTTTTTTTTGTTTGCTTGTTTTGTTTTGTTTTTTTTTTTTTGTTTGCTTGTTTTGTTTTGTTTGTTTTTTTTTGTTTGTTTTTTGGGGGTTTTTGTTTTTTGTTTTTGTTTTTTTATTTTATTTTTTGCAATTATGTATTTGTTTACTGTTAATTTTATCGTTCCAGGGTGGCTACCACCTCTGTCTATTACTATTGTGGTGGTATCCCTGCCTTAATCTGTTGTTTTGTAATTATTTACGAATTTTAATTCTGGCGAATAAAGAGTTACTATGTCTATAAACCCAAACTGATAAATTTATCAGTAATACTGATAGTTACTGATAATTATAGTTTCTCGAAAATTCTAGGTCATGGAATGTCTGCGATTGTCCTGGAAAGCAACTGTGAGGAAATGTTACAGTAGAAAAATGCTCTTGGTGTTAAAATCACTTTGTAAAACAGTTACTCCATAGAAATATGAAATACATATTTATATGGTTACTCCAGTATTTGACGACTTTTTGAAATGCATGACTGGTTTTTATTATCATCAACAATGGTATTTGTCTTCTCCATTTACCACAATACCAAAAAGTTAGCCTGGGAGTGATAGCTTCTAATATTTCAACATAAAAATTAAAACATGTGTGTCAATGTAAAATTGAACTTTTTATATTCACGAGCTGGTGGAACTCGATACGATTAAGTAGAAACCATCCACAATGACACTGCAAAAATTTTAAAACAGATTTTTGAGCGCATGAAATTGATGTTGCAGCAAGCAATAAAAGAACTGTTCAAAAGAAAGTATACAATGTTTTGATAGCAAAAATTTCGAGAAATAATGGAAGTACTGCACCCAAACCGAAAGAACATCCCTGGATGTTTTTGGTGCGGATAATTCCACCACCACTAGGGACAAAAACGGCAAAACATAACTGAGATACAGAGCATTTTCATAACGTGTATATTCATATTCATATGGAAATGCACTTATACAATTCGTCAATGTTAGCGTTAAATTCAGGGCTACTTTTCGATGCAAGCGCTATTTATATAGAAATACACTTCTTTGCAATAAATTTACCCGCTGGGTCTGTGCTAAAGTGTTCCATGCTAGAAAACCACTTTGTGTTTTTAAAAAACATATTCATTATGCATTTTGTCTTTAATTCTTGATCATTTATGCGAATCAGAATCTACTAATTATTACTGATTAATTTATCAGAATTACTGATTAAATTACTGATTATTTCTGATAAATTTCTGATTATAAATCAGTATTACTGATTATTAATCAGTATTTACCGATTATTTTATCAGTAATTACTGATTCATCGAACGAATTACTGATTCATCGAACGAATTTTTGATAAATCGAACGAATTACTGATTAAATCTATTGTTTTCTTATCAGTAGTTTACTGATAAATTTATCAGAAATTATCACTTGTTATGATTTTTCCTCAAACCGTCACATTATAATGTCTTGTTTAAAAAAAAACTGACTCTGGGAATACTGACATTTGTATGTATGTACAAAATACATCACAAATCAAGTTACTCTTTTCTATTGGAATAATTATATAGCCCCATTATTGGGCTAGTTCTCACTTGTAAATAAACCCAGAAATTTTTAAATACAATCTTTCTTTCAAAAACTTTCAAAACAACTCGTCAGGCATATTTCCAAGCACTTTTCTACTGCCGTATAACGGTAGTGGAAACTCAATCCTATCAATTTGAAACTCAAAAGATTTATAAAACATTTCAAATCTCCATTTTGTACTTCTGTGTTCCGCAAAAACATGAGAAAAGTTCATTTCATCGATCGTCTTTGGATCGTTTGTACAGCATTTGGCCTAATGAGATTCTCAGCCACTCTAGAGCGCGGCAGGGTCTTCTGGCTACGATTTTTAAATCAACAGTTTTAAAACTCCAGAAGAAAAAGAAATTTACATTGATATTGTGAAAAAAGAAACAGAGTTAGAGCAACTTTAAGGCTGTTTGGAATCGTGGAAAACGCTAGAATCACCCGGAGACATCACTCCCTGAACCCCCTGATCAAAGATTTTAATGACAGCGTAGTTTACCAAAAATATTTTGACCCATTTTTTTGTCACCACATCTCCAATATTGTAGATTCCAAAGAACTGCTATCCTGTAAAGAACTAAAATGTAATAATGAAAATAATGCACACTCACTATTAGTATAATAGATATAGAACATCTATTGTATTAATAAAATATTCTTCAATAGATAAGACTTTAGTCTCTTTGTAATGATAATTATGATATTGATAAAGATGAGAAAAATGTTCTATTTGTTTTCAACCGAAAAGTTTCCTGTTTTAAATGTCTCTGTCCATAAGTCATTTGCTGAAACTATTCCTAAGAAAATGTCCTGTACAGTTGAACGTTGGTAATCAGTGCTTCTTTCAATGAACTGTCTTTTTTTATCAAGATTAAAGATGTCATTGAAAGGAGAATCTGCAGTGAAGATGCTATCAAGGAAGGAGAGTAAGTGTTTTGTTTTTCACTGAGACTTGTTGTCTGTAGCTTTTGTTTTCTTTCAGTTCTCGTTGCATAAATGAACAGCCATATTTTACAGATAATGGATTATGCCAGATATGGTTGATATAGTACTTAGGATTACAGATTCTCTTGCCATTTTGTATCTTTACTGCCATTATAATAATCATAATAGACTATAATCCTTAGCTTTCAGTAGAAATTGACATCATTAGCTTTTGTCATTGATTTGGTAAAAAAACAGGAAACAAGAGAAATCATAATTAACTTTTAATTGTCAACAGTGGATTACACAATTCCTTTCGACATAATCTTTGTACTTCTGAAAAAATGTTATCAATTGGCTCAAGCATTCTATCATAGAATGAAGCAATTTGATGTTGGACCTGGAAAAGTTTTGCTATCTAAGTATAAAGGGATCATATCTGCAGTGTCATCGAAATGTACACATATTGCTTTTCCCTTACACACTGGAGCCTTCAAGAATGGTAAAATTCGTTGTCCTCATCATGGTGCTTGTTTTGATGCAACAACTGGGGATATAGAAGACTTCCCGGGCCTCGACAGCTTACATAGATATGAAGTACGGAAAGGTTTTTAAAATTTTGACCTTTACCTTTTTCAGTTTTTTGGGTTTTATCTTATGAGTTTTATCTTATAGTGTTTTAAAGTTATTTTCATGTTTTAGGTAAAGGTCAGAAATGGAATGGTTTTCGTTATTGCTGATGTAGAGGTAAGCCAAAGAGGATGCCTTAAAAAGACTGAAACTTTTGTGAACTGGATACTTGTTTTTTCATATATATAAGAAGAGCACTTATAAGCATATCAAGGCTCTGATCTGTGGTTACACAAAAGCAAAAGTTTAGTATATTAACTGCCTATGACCTACTAATACAGACTTCTTACATGTTTCTTTAAACAATAAACATGCGAATCTGATAGAGAAGTACATACTCTTCAGACATTAACTTTCAAAATATTTTTAAAACGTTATGCCAAACATATTCTAAGCATGGATCTTAGATTTTTTAATACCCTATGAGATTTTTGATTAAGGGGCTGTTTATATGGAGAATTTTCATCCCGGGATGAAATTTTCCACGTGTATCTGGGCTGTAGTTCCATCCATCGTTTAATTGAAACACTTGTAATCAAAAGGTTGCGTTTACATGAAAGAAATTTCACATCCGGGCTGAGTTCAGCGCAGGTGTGAAATTTTTTTCACACCTGAAAAAATTCACACTTTACTGCTTTGTTTGAGCAATATAGTAAATCAAAAATCAAAGATACAATAAGGATTATAACGTTGACAAGAATAAACAGAAGGAAAGCCATATGGCTGGTATCTATTCGAATGACATAAAATATTTTAGATCACCTAAGTTTTCATCTGATGAAGAAAATGCAACTCAAAAATACATAAATTTGAAAAAGATCTTATAAAAACAGTATGCACTAGTGCTCTGGAAAAATTAAAGAAATTCGTCATAATTTTTTGACTGTTATATCATAACACCGGGCTGAGCGTATCTATATAAATGCTCTTATATTCCAGCCTGGTGCCGAGCTGAAATTTCAACCCGGGATTAAAATTCTCCATGTAAACAACCCCTAATAAAGTTGAAAATGTTCATTTGTCATTCAGAATATCCTGCAAAATAAATTATATTTGAAAATTTAACAATTTGATTTGAGTCATTGTTTTCTCTAATAATATGCAAGTTTCCAGTACATAATCAGTTTATACTAACATTATTGGTACACATGACACCGCAAAAAGGCATGAGTATCAGGATCTAATCCAGAATGGAAAGGCAGCATCAGGCAGAAAGAAAAAGGGTACACTATGAACATCCAAAGGGCCCTTTTTTAGGAAAAGGGCAACCTGAGCTTTATTTTGGTGGGTTAAACCTGTGACCCCCATATACAAGAGTGATTTTGGGAGTTTTTAAAGCAAAGTAAATTTTTTAAAAAAAACGTAGAGGGTAGCGTCCGATCAACAGATGCTCTTTCGGCCTAGATTAGACCCTCAGTATTGGAAGCTTCAGCAAATATATCAGACTACGAATTGTTTTATAAGGCACTACATATGGCATGCCTTTTGATATAGAGTAAGACTGGAAGGAACAAAAAGAAGTTTCTTCTTTTATGGTGCACAATGTTTCAATGAACTGCCACTTGACATAAGAAGTGCAACTTCTATGCCAGAGTTTAACAAACTATATAACAAATATTTTAACTACTAACCTAGTTAAGCACATGCAGTCGTTTATGACGTTTTTCTCTGACCCATCTGACGTCTTTTGGACGTATCGAAGCGTCAAGGGGCTATGTGTGTTTACTAGGAATAATTATCTTTTACTGATTTTAGATTTTAAACTTTATAACTTTATAACTGGAAATTTTACCTCAAATTTTATTTTAGTTTGCACTTATATTTTTTACCACAGGACCCAAAGGTAGAACAGAATTTTGTAAATATGTACATAGTGTATATATTACTCTATTTTGATTTGGTCATCCTGTATAAAAATTTGTGGATAATAATAATAATAATAATAATAATAATAAGTTTTTGTAGTTAACTGCTCTTTTCAATATTATAGACTTTACACCAATATAAAAGAGTTAAAGAAATGGTAATATGTTGTCCTTCTGAAGAAATTTTCTTGATTATTGGTGGAGGTATGTAACATAAAAGTGTGTGTAATTCCGTTTATTTGTTCTTGTGTTTGTCATGATAACATAGTTTCTTAGTTTCTTCTTTTCATAATTCATTTGAAATTTTCAGACCCTCCCTCACTCCCTTGAGAAAATGGATGTTTGTATACATGTTTTTTTTTAATAAGCATAACGTTTATAAGCATATCGAGACCTAAATTTGGTGAAAAAATAAGCATACCATAAGCGTATTAGTGAGCTTTGGTCATTGAGGTGTTTATGTGGAAAAATTACTTTTTCTCTCCAGTTTGTCCAAACAAAACTTTTAACTGCTAGTACACTATCTCTTGTGTTTAATGATATATTTAGTCATTTTTAAGATTTTCAAGATCATTTCAAATTTCCATTCCAACCCCCCCTTAGGAAATTCAGATCTTCAACACCCCCCTTGTCTTGGGTTCACTGCTGGATATTGGAAGTATCAATCAAAACAAAAATAACATCAATTTTCAATAAATTCAAAAAAGATATAATAAATAAATGATAGAAATGAAACTTTCTGTTACAACATTTAATTATTATTATTATTACTAGTAACCCAGGTTATATTTTTTTTGAATTAGAATACCTGCGATTTAATAAAGGTGCTGTTGAATTCTAGTAACTACTGTCTGAAAACTGAAATTAGGTACCCAATTGGACTACTCATTTGACTACATGAAATTACTTATTATAAGTACAATTAAAAGTACTATGCAAGAAAACATATCAGAACACACAGAAATGAAAAATAGAACTTCAATGTCTTCTGAAATAAAATTGCTGAAATTATAGTTTTTTATTGATATCTGTCATTTTTTTTATCTTCGTGCTTGATGGCCAGCCGCCAACATCACTACTTGGCATTTCATTAATACGCACATGCTTTTTAATATTCTTGATATTGCCAATCATGAAAGCTTGTCGTAAAATATTCTTGTAAATAACTTTTATTCATTGTTTCAACTTTTTTTTTTAAATAAAAGAAAATGTGGGACAATGTGTTAATAATATTGATAATCTTTTTCTTAATGACTCTGAAAAATGAACTTTTTTGACAGAGAAAGCTTGATAAAAACATCATCTTTTATAGGCTATGCTGCTCTTGTTTGTGCAGAGACATTGAGGCAGAATGGTTTTAAAGGTATAAATATTATAATCATATTCCTTCTATTCTCTAAAATACGGTAGGCAGTGGAACACAGTATTATTTCAAAGCTTTAATAGTATTTTCAATGTCGAAGTTTATTGAACAGGTCAGATATTAATGGCGACAAATGAGAATCATGCTCCTTACGATCGGACGAAATTAAGTAAGGTGAGATTCTTTAACATTGTTTTTTTTTTCATGTACTATTTTACAATATTTTCATTTCCTTCCATACAGTTTATGAACATTCAAACCACAAAGATATACCTACGAAGTCAAGAATTTTTAAAGAAACATAAAATCAAGATACAATATGGGAAGACGGTCAGTATGTTTTAATAGACAGGGTGAACTATTGCTACTTAGCTACTACTTTTACAATAATTTGCTTAATGTGTATTGGGAAAGTTTTTGTCGCTCAACGAATTTCACAGCACAGTTTCTGAATTCCACAACAATGTTTTTTCGTTTGTTTATTGTGGACATGCAATTTTATATTTTTTGGCTTTTGATATTGTTTTTTTTGGATGAATACAATTGGATGTTTAGGCACAATCTGTAGATACAAGAGAACATTCTGTTAAATTTGCTGATGGAACAGTCCTAAAGTATACAAAATTATTTGTTGCTACTGGTGGTAAACCAAAGAAGCTAACAGTTCCTGGACATGATCTGACTGGTGTTTTCTATTTACGATCACCTGAAGATGCAAAAGTAATACGTAGGTGTAAATTGAAGGAAGTTGTTTACTTGTGACTTTCATCAGTCAAATATATATGTTTTGTTTTTTAATGCACTTTGACTTCTTCCAAAAATCAATCAAAACAAATGAAACTGCTTAAATAAAGATTCTTTACTATCAACAGTTGTAATGTTTTGGATTTCTGCATAAGAAAGAATACATTAGGAAAGTTAAGCAATTCTCTTTATATTAAAAGCAAGTTTATGCCTAAAAGCCTTGTAGTTTTTGAGAAAGGTCTTTTCAAACACCTAGACTCTTTTTGGTGCACCAGATAGAGTGTAACATTCATAGCTTTAGAGTATACAAAAATGTGAACAAAATGTTAATGAAAACTTTTTGTTAATTATTTCAATGTTTACTATTCATGTTGACTGATTTTTTTTTTATCTTTCCATTCGTTTTCGTAAATCTTCGTGTTCAAAGCGTTATTTTTATCAATCTTACGTAGAAGTAGATAAGGTAACTGAAGACTAAATAACTCTGTAAGGTTAAGGTTTCTTTTGAACAACACATCACCAAAATAGATTATAGATCTTATATATAATATAAACTAGAAGCCATTAGGCTTGAACAATGTCTGCATCAGCTCTTGAAAAAATTGCTTAAGGCTAATTTTCAAGATATCTGAATGACTTTATCCATTCTTTTCTTGTTGAAGATGCTTATGTTATGAGAATAGGTCTATCACAATTACCAAAATATTACTTATTGACTAAAATGATATTTGGTAGAAGTGAACCAAAATCATTTGAAAAAAGAAGCTGTATAGATTGATGACTTTCACAATTGTATTGACCTCAACACTATTATGACGTCTATTACAAACAAATGATTTTACAAAGTTTGACAACTTCTATAAAAATTGAAGACTTAGCCTGTTTATGATCAAATGTGAAAGTGACTATCACGTTCAACATCAGCACATTGTTCTTTGTGCAAACCTTCCAAATTTGGACCGAACTTTGCCAAAAATGTGAATTATGGTAGTATGTTTAAGTGTATTATATGGAATTGTTCAAAACATTGAATAGTAGCAGGATGAGAAGAGAAACTTGGGAATCCAAAGATTTTAATCAACAGCAATTAACAGTATTACAAGAAGATAAAAATTATATAACTTAGATCAACATATTCAATATATATATATATATATCTATTTCTACTAAACCTGTGTTTCACCACTTGAAACTTTTGATGAAGTTTACAAAATACACGAATGTGCACATAAAGACAAATGGCACAACGAAACTTTGTTAGGGTCTGTTTATTACCATCCCGTTAAGCTTTGTTCTTTTCAAGCAGTAGTATCGTGGAGAGGTTTTGTACACCCAGTGATGTATTGTCTTATATGGATTCAGATCAAAAGCATATTATACTACAAATTTTCATTGGTTTTTGCGATTACATTTTTACGTATACATAATATTGCTTAGATACATTTTCTATCAATGTGTTTTGAATACGTCTTACGTAAACATTAGTCAACCAAAATCTCACTGTTCTCATCATCATCAAAAGTTTAATGACTTTATCCCAAACTAAATCCTCATGCTTCTATCAAGTGATTCGTAGTGAAAAAAACTTGATAGTTTAAACAATGTCATCTTTTCCAAAAGGAATATAGCCTCAACTTAATCTCACCACCTTTTAATTCACTATAACATTTCGGAGCCAAGAAAAAAGTTTATTGGATTTAATCGTTCAGCAATATCTTGCACATGATGTTTATACTTTTAGTTTATATCAGTATGTAGGCACAGTTTGTGAGTCAATGTATTAACAAAGTGATTTGATTTGTGTTATGACAGTTCCAGTTGTTTACTTTTTTCAGTGTATTCAAATTTCAGTGTAATAATTCTTTCAAATGAAATGAGTAGGTTTCATGCATTCATTCATTGGTATTCACCAGTAATCTCGATATTACATTACATTTCTGTGCCTGTGATCTGATGTTGAAACTTTTCAGTACAGTTTTGTTTATTATGAAGCTTTTTTCTTCGTCGAGCATATCTCCCAAGAACACCAATATTTCGTCTCTAAGAAATGTTCTCATGGTAATACTTGGATTACAACAGTAGGCATAAACAGGAAAGTACTCTTTAAATTCTTCTTAAAATGTTGTACGAAGTTACTTCTACTACAACTTCCACAAAACGGTTGGAAAACGCTTCACGTGTTGTGTGAGCATATTTTAAGGACTTGTTAATAAAAATTTTAAAGATTGAATTTGGAAGTTTTTAGCATAAAAAAGCTAAAATAACCTCCAAATATTATTCAAAACTTTATTATGTGATTATTTTCCCACCTTAAAGGCGGATTTCCACTTGTACGTTTTTCAACGGGAATGGGAAAAGGGAACGGGAAACGGGAACAGGTCACAGGAAAAAATAATTTCTACTTAAAATTGTTGGCAGCAAAAATTTAGACATGATCATAAACATGCATGGCTGCTTTCAGCAAGTTCAGTAGAAGGACCTTGTACTTGCTACTTTTATGGCACATAAGGGAGAAACGAAAGTTAAAATATAAAAAGACAATGTGGGTGAGAGAGCTTTTTAAAGAAAGAAAAGCCAAAGGTGCTTTTCACGTTTTGGTGAAAGATATGAAATTGTATGACAGTGAATCTTCAAATTCTTTCGAATGACACTGACAAAGTATGAACAATTACGACGCTTAGTAGCTCCAGATTTTACTAAATGTTCTGTAAGACGCGAAACAATAGGACCCAGTGAACGATTAACTGTGACACTGAACTATATATTGTCTGGAATGTCTCAAATTGACCTTGCTGGCATGTTTCGTATCAGCCCAATGTCAATATCGAGGATTGTAAATGAAACATGTTCGGTGCTGTGGAAAATTTTATTAGCTGAGGAGTTTGTATGTCACCCAAAAAATGAAAATGATTGGAGAGATATTGCAAGGGAATTTGAAAGAAGTGGAATTTTAGTAATTGTATTGGCGCTATCGATGGGAAACATGTTGTCATGCAAGCTCCTGCTAGATCGGGGTCCTATTATTTCAACTACAAAAAGTCACATTCTGTTGTACTTACGAATTCATCCTCCAATGGCCTTGTAGAAGGGGAATGGCGCAATCAGGTGATAGACTGTGTTGGATTAGAACCTTTACGGAGACAAATTGGGTCTAATAATTACAGTCGAGATGCCGAAGCTGTGAGAGAATTATACCGAGATTATTTCAATTCGCCTAATGGTCAGGTTCCATGGCAATATCAAGCTGTGACTAGTACTGAGAATACATTTGATGAATAGAAGGAATAAAATAGCAACAATTTTCTACTGATGACTACACAATAAAACAATTTTCTTTTTTTATGTACATCTGTAAAATGCAGTATGACCCATAAAAAGTACTATTCCCAATATACAAGGCATATGGAAGCCTATACAGGGTATATGGAATAGAGTTTTGGGTCTGTCATTAACTATACTAAATAAACAAACAATCCGAAATTCGATCGGACTTTTCGAAAACGGCAAAAAACTGTGACAGAGATAGATAGATAAATAGATAAAGTGTGTAACCAAACAATTTCCTACGCATAGCGTGCGGAAATTGAAAAAACTTTGGTTCGTTGCTTTGATCTTTGATATATAATTTTATGAATGGATAATGGATAACAATGATTATCTGCACAAGCCAAATTAACCAATATCCTATTAAGCAGAGTTACAGAAATTCTGTTTTGTAGGTTCCATTTTACTTGTTTCATCTAATATTATCTAGTGCGATATTATTTTTGAATTTTAAGGGTTAGAAACTAGGTCATATTTATTGTAATTTTAGATAAAGAATTTCCTGGAAAGAAAGTTGTTATTATTGGGACAAGCTTCATTGGTAAGGGATGAACTCAGGGTTGCCAGCAGACCTTGAAAACCTTGAAAAGTTGTTTAATGACCTTGAAAATTTGGAAATTTTTCTCTCACAGATTTTTTTCCCTGTTAGTTGTTTTCAGTTACTCCTTTTAGCTACAGTAAGAATTGTCATTTTAACCATCTATTGGATAAACTCACAATCCAAATGTTTCTTTTGTGTAGTACATACTTTTTTAAAATAAGAACAATTAACACAAGCCTCAGATTTGGCCAAAAATACAGTCTGAGGCTCAAATCATTGATCTAAGAACAGTCTGAGACTGAATGTTCTTGTAAAATAAGAACAGTTCATGATGCGAATTCTCTCACTGGTAAATGGTGTAGAAGTTTATTGTTTTGTTTTTCACCTTCAATAAATGTGCGAATGGGTCATTGCGGAACAGCAACCATGCTTTTTACCAGTTGTTTTTAAAAATATTGATTTCTATTTTACTGGAAGTTCCATAAATAAGAACAAAAAGAGGCTGAAATTTGAAACTTAAAGTAAAGAACAAAATAAGAACAATTCAGGTTCAAAAAGGCTCAGAAAATAAGAACAGCTAGCCTCAGGTCAGATTTTAAAGGTTCTTATAAAACAAAGCGTGTATTGCTTTGTCCTAATAAATTTGCCGCTAATGAAAATCAAGATTTTAGACTGACTGCTAAAGATATGCATTCTTCTATCGATCACTGAAAGATAAGCAGAAAATTTTGAAAAACTTTGATGAGATAATTTTGAATCTAGAAAATAAGTATAAGGCAATGTATCTCTTTTTTTTTAGTCAGGGAGAAATGATTTTCATAAATTCAGATTTTCTCACAGAAAACAAACTGGATGATTTTAGATTCAAAGTTTAACAGATTGCATGCTAATAGGAAGCTGTAATTGCATTTTTTGTTTTTCCCCAGACAAAGGGAAACAATTTTGACAACATCACTCTTTAGACATCCTTTTAAATACAGGGTTCATAGAGATTGAAAAAAGATGTTAAATATCTACTGCATCGTTTATGTGAAAAGTACTTTTATTTTTTTATGAAGTTTTACATAAACTATATGGTCACCACTTGATATTGCAGAGATGTATAATATTTTTATTTTTTTTACTGTTTATAAAGTTAAGTGTTTTTTCTCATGTGAACCCAAGATAAAATCAGCCAGCCCGCTTTTCCAGGCTAATCTTTCTCCATTTGAACACCCCCTTAATTATTGAACTTGCTAATTACTTTTTTCAGTGAAAAGTGTCTGTAAAATTGTTTGAATCATTAGATTTTTTCCCGGAAATGACCTTGAAAATTACTAAAAAATGGCCTTGAATGAATGACCTTGAAATAGAAATTGAATTTCTGCTGACAACCCTGGAACTTGTCTGTTTGTCAGAATGAAACAAAAGAGAAACTTAGCAATTTTTTGTATATTTAGAAGGTTTGCCACTTTAAGACAACAAGTTTCTTCAGCTATTCTGAATGCAGGAACTTTTATATCATTGAGATGTGATTCAAGTTTCCACAACAAAACGAAATTGTTTAAGTTCGATAGGTGTATTGTGTAAACAGTTTTAAGTCAAAATGTTTTCCATTCACACGAACCCAAAAAACTTTCTTATGTTACTTTCCCTTGCATAAAAGATGCACCATCTGATTTTTTAAAAAGCTAAAGGTTAATTTTTTTTAGTTTGTTGTTAAATTCAACATTGTTTCAGTTTTCCAGCTGGTGACAGAAAAAGATGGCTGCATATACTTTTTAGTTGATTATCCTGGCTGTATTATTTTCAAAACACAAAACTAGAATGAACACTCATGTTCATTGTTGTTTGTAGTTACAACCAAATGGGCAAATTCGTTTAAAATCACTGTGAAGGAGTACATTTCTATTATTTTAATAAAAATGCTCTTCATTGCAGTGACGTTTTGGCGATTTTGCACACTGGATGTTTTGTTTTTCATTTCATCTCTTGAAGGTCTGGAGTCAGCCAGTTATTTCATGAAAAAAGCAAAATCCGTTACTGTAGTTGGTAGTGGTCGAACTAAAGTTCCATTTCAGGATCTTTTGGGCACCAAACTAGGAACACAGATACTTAAGGTAATGGGAATGATAGACAACAGATAAAAAGGCTTTTTTTCTTAATTTTACTGTTCCTTTTGCCTTTTGAAATATTGTAAAAATGAATTGCTTTCCTTTTGCCTTTTGAAATATTGTAAAAATGAATTGCTTTAACAAAATTTCTAGTTTCTGTGAATTAATTTTCATGAAGCATTTCCCACTTTGTATGCTTTCTGTCCACTGCAAGCCTGTTTTACCTAAATTATTGCTTAGCCAAATGATAGTATCCCTTGGGGATATGTATGAGTAATTTCTACCTTCTATTGAAACATGGAAAAGAGACAGAGGGAGAATAAAAATATATGCCTTGTCTGTTCTCGAGTACCTCTTTTTCCCCCATCATCATTTTTAATCTTTACAATACCGCCATTGCTTGATTAACTCGGAGAATGTTGATTCCTGTTCGTTTACTTTGTTTTTCAGTTACATACAGACAATGGAGTCAAATTTCATCTTGATCAACCTGTCAATAGATTGGAAGGCTCATTGGGAAAGGTACTTCTTGACTGCTACATAGCAACTATATTGATAATATATTCACAGCAGTCTCTTTCATTTGAATAATAAGACTTTTGTAATGTCTCCATTAGCAGAACAGTGATGATACCTCAGGGGAAATTATTCAATGAAGTTCATTTATTACCATGAAACACATAATAATTATTATCATTAAGTCGAGGGTAGAAATACTGGATAATTTATGAATACATGGATCAGAGTATATTTGCAATGTGTTGGTCATTCTTGGCACCATTGTTGAACTAGCAATGTAGGAATTATTACACAATTACTCACACACACAAAAAAAAATTTTTTAAGGTTGCAAATGTAGTGCTACAGGATGGTACTATCATTCCAGCTGATTTGGTCTTAGTAGGAATCGGTAATACTATCTACTTACATCTTTCAAATGTTTGCTTCAATTTTAAGTGACATAGCCTTACTCTTTTTATTTTCATTCACATACTCTTTCCCCATTTCTTCGGTCAGGCACTTGTGAAGAATGCAGAAAATGCAGATAAGTCTTTTTTTAAGAAAGTGCATGTGCAGTCTTCTCCTTTTAAAAATAGCATGCGTGTGGTAAAACGCACTCCTAAAATTTCCTACACATCATCATACCTCAGCAGTGCGATCACGTGTTGTTCGAAATTTACGCATGCGATCTGATATTTTATTACGTGATTGGAAAATATAACTGTGAAAACGAAACTAATAATCTTTGTTTGAAAGGTACTTGCCCACTGGGTAGACGTTGTGGAATCAGGCCAAAGAAGACATAAGGGGATATTGACGCGTGTGATTAAATGTACGCCTAGGATTTTTGACGCGTGTGCCAGCGCGTGCATGTGCGATCGCACTCGTCAAAATGAGAAGACTGAATGTGTTACTTTCAAATATATCTTTTGTGTCCCATGCTGAGTTTCCATTGTTGTTGTAACTTAAAAGCTTTGCTGCAATGTTCTCTAAGTACAGCATACCCACATAACATAAGAAACAAGGAAGTGTGATGAAAGTAGTTGCTCACCAGATCCTGTGCCGTGTCTAGTTAAACCATTCTCTTCGACGTTGCTTTCACATTTTCAGTTTTGTCCTAGGTCTCACCCCGTCATCAGAATTTTTACAATCGACTGACGTTAATCTGAATGACGTTGGGAATATCATTGTGGATCAGGTATTAAGAAAAATGTTTTGCGACAACTCTGTAAGGGAAAGCCCTTCATTGTCATGATGAATGATGATTTTTACGCTGGAATATTTTTTTTGAGAGAGCCATTTCTCATCATCATTGAAGTTGTGAGGTCATCATTACTTTTAAAAAGCGAAAAATTTTAACTTTTCAACATCCAATTTGGAGAAGTTTATCTTTAATGTTTGTTTTCTTCAAGTTTATGTGTGCAAGCAATGACGTCTATGCTGGTGGAGATGTCGTTTCATTTCCATATTTCTATGGTGACAATCAACTGGTTAACCTTGGTCATTGGCAAGTGGCTGGTATACACGGTATGACGGAAGCTTTTCTTTTTTCCCCTTACTACTACTCAGGGTTGTTTTGATGTGGTGATACTTCATGTATTTGATAATTATGGTTTATGGTTATGGTTAATTCTGTATTCGTTGCATTCCATATGCGAGAAGGAGTCCACTGTATTTCTCCCTGGTGCAATCCAAGAAACAAGTAAAAAAAATATTGCATTGAAACAAATGCAAAAAACGTGTCTGTATGTTTCATTGTGGCCTATAGATTGAAATTTTTATTGCATTGTTTTGATCAAGTATGTTTTAATCAATGAAAATACAGAAATGTATGGGAACAAAAATGTGGTGATAATAATCTTTGATTTGTTGCATGCACATTCGCTCAATCTCGCCTAGAAGCAAGACATTTAGAAATGTGTATGCGCATATAATTTAGAAAAAGTTGAGCCTTTGCCTGGTACAAACATATTTACACAAATCAAGCCCAAATTTAGGCAAAAGTGGTCACAAATGAATATATTCAAGGTTTGTAGGGTTTACAAAAGAATGAAATTTCTTCTGGAACATAAAACTGCAGGATTCGATTGATTTGAAACTGCTCTTTGCATGAAAATCAATACCAATCATTCCAAAAATTAAGACGTTTTTTAAAGACCTACAATCAATTCTCTCTGAAAGTACCATCAATTGAAACCATTTTCCAAAAGGACTCATCATCACCATCTAGTGTTTTTTTCTTTTTTCTATAAAGTTCATTCAAGTTGCAAACCCTTACGCCCCTATATTAGTAATGACTGACCTGCCATGCCACATAAAATATTTATCTACCATGTAGAATATGTGGAAAGGGACTGCAGAAACACTCGTATCAGACTCAAGGAAAATACTCACTTTCCATAGTGTATTTGCAAACGGTATTTACTCTCGATGCGTAACAGGCGCTTTATCGTGTTTTGAAAACTGCAAAATATCCCTTAAATTTTTGTTGCTGACAGAAAAAACCACCAAAACTAGACAGAAAAGTGACAACGAAAACTAGGTATTACCGCAGTTTTTAAAGTAAATATCCAATTTATTCTTATAAATTTTATATCAATGGAAATCCTTATCTTTTTGTCTTTCTCATGATGTATTATTTGTAGGAAATGAAAAAGTAGAAGAATAGAAAATCGAAAACATAAGTTTGGAAAAATTCATTAATTCCTTAACGATCAATTAAGACGAAAGTTAACAGCCGTATCTTTATTGTTTAAAGTTTTATTTGAGACTCTCAAACAGCAATTGCTTACGTGCGAAATAGGCTTTGTTAAAGTGAAAGTGATGAAAACTTTTTATATAACTGTTTTTAATAATTGATAAATTCGCAATTTATTTGATTAAATTGTAGATTTATTAAAATTATATATTTATTTAAAACTAAGATTTTCAGCTTACGCCATCGTCAGGTTCATATAATTATTATTGTATTATTATATAAATTATTATGTAGTAATAATTTGAAACTGTTTTTGTTTTTGCAAATTGATCTTGCTGTTGATCATCTTCATTGATCGTTAAGAAATTAATACGTTTTTCCAAACTTATCTTTTCGATTTTCTCTTCTTCCTCTTTTCTATTTACTATAAAAAAATATACCACGAGAAAGAAAAGAAAAAAGGATTTCCATTGGTACAAAATTTATAAGAATAAATTTGATATTTACTTTAAAAACTGCGGTAACATTTTTTTGCTTTTTGAAACACCTTGTATAAAAGCTTCATTTCTAAAAGCATATGGTTCTGGTGTTTCTTAGTTAAACGATGTGAAAGGTCATGCTAGAAAATTCAAACTCGATATGTCAATCGTATGCTTTTTTTTTGCATCATGTGGTTCTTGACTTTATCCCTAAATATAAAAAAGCAAAAAAAAGACAGGATGGCGTGTTGCATGGGCACGAAAAAAGCCTTTAGCGAAGTCCCGGTTTAAGTCAAGCTCTAATTAAGCGAAAATACGCGAATTCAACTTTCGGTTTCCATTTCGTACGCGTGTTGTTGAAGTCTGTCATCGAGTGCATTGGAATTTGTGATAAAAATTGAGAAACCTTTCTTTGTCTCGTTAATGATGACGTGGAAAATATTATACAATAAAACCAGGGTTCAGGACTACTTTCATAAGAAAATTACACTTCACTGTCTCTCTAATGATAAATTTTAACTATCCTTAGTGTTTTTGCTTTATTGCATAAAGCATATACAATTACGTATTATTAAGCTTCCTTTATATTGATGATACATCAAAGTACCTAGTCTCTACTGTTTCCAAACCATTCACAAGGTGTTATAGCTACAGTTGGTTTTGGTGGCAAGAAACATGTCATATTTTCGCGGTTCTTTCTTGGATTCTGTTAACAAACGCTTGTATGTGGACGATTTAAGAAATCTTGGATAACTGTCTGTTTTCATCAAGCGGAATATTTCGGTTTGGGCGTCGACAAAGAGCTGCCTTGTTGGATGGCACAAACCGTCATGTATCTTGCGCAGAACTACCGATTCTATATTGACCTGTGTAAGGGCTTTCCTCGATAGAAACTCGTTATAAATGAGTCGAGCTTTCTCATGTAGTTCATTTTTGCATTTGGTATTTTTGTACTGTTCACAGGCTAGCCAGAAGTGGATATTTTCTAAACTGTGCTCCACTTTCAAATGCAAAGAGAAATAGTGAATGCCAAGGGGGTCGGTCAAGATTTCCTCCAATGATTCTCCCCAAGCATTCAACTTGTTTTCAAGAGGTTTACAGCTCTTCTGCAGATCAATGCTGTTCACTCGAACGATGGAATTAAGTGTTTGCGAAGTTGATGATCTCCTGCTTTGGTGTGCGCCGCTGAACGAAGTTTCAAGCGATAACCTTTTCTTTAACGACTTCTTGGATGTAAACATACTCTTTTCATCTTCTTTAATGTTCTGTTTATTTTGTAGCGAATAGCGCTTTTTTTCGGATAATAAACAGCCTAGCAACATAATACGAAATGAAATCTCTTCTGCCTATAACTTTTTGCTGTAATGCACCTGTTGTTTTTTCTTCTCTTTATTTTCTTCAATCCATAACAATTATATATTTTTTTCTCGTGTAACCTTCCCAGTTTTTCTTTCTTTTCTTATCAGAACATTTCGATTTTTTTTTTTTTTTTTTCAGAAAATTATTTTCACTTCGCGCTGTTCAACTTTCTCTTTCCAATATGCAAACAAAACTCCTCTCATTTACTTGGTTTATTGGATTATTTATGTTAACGGAATGGACTGGGCTCTAGCACAGATGGCACATGCTGGTTATCGTTTGATTTTTGCTGTTTCTTGGTTGGATCAACGTATATACTATATTTACCATTATCATCCTCATAAAATACCGGCTAATCGGTTACTACTATTTTGTCTTCAATTGAATTGCCAATAAAAAAAATTAAAAATATATTTCCTGGTTTTTGTCATCAGAAAATGAAAACGAAATATTTTTCCATACTGTCTCTCTTTCTGCAACGATTTCTACAAAAAAAAAGATTGTTGCGATTCGTTAACATTTTTCAAAAGAAACTGGTAAATTGGTTGGTGCGTGTGTGATATGGTATTAAATTTTTAACTTTAAATCTGTTAAATTCATTCAAATCTTTTCAAAAGAAAGTTTTTGTTTCATGATTTTGATATTTTTCTTAACTTCAATAAAATTTTCTTTCATATATCATGATTTCATTCTTTATTTATTTCTGTTTTCTTTATTTCTTTTATTGGAAATAACACAAAAACTTCCTAAACAATCAACCTTTTATCACAGTAGTATTTATAATCAAAAATATTGATGGACGAACGTATATACGTCCTTATACGGAAATCTGAAAAGCCCGACACTCATTTCCCGTCTTCTGTCCTGAAGGTTTTGAAACATATCAAAACTTGAACCCCCCCAAAAAAAATCACTAGAAAGCCAACGGCATGTAAATCAAAAGTAAAAGGATTAGAGAACCGAGAACGAGTACACGTTTTTTTTTATAAGCAACACTAGTAAATTTTCTGAAAAAGTTAAGCAACAGTACTACAAGGATCTTACATAAATTAGCAACATGAAATTTTGAAATAATGCAGCACTAGCATAGCTAAAGCAAATTGCCGCATTAAAGGTATTCAAGACTGGAAATACATATTTTTTCAATTAATACTTAGCAACAAATTAAGCAACATTACTACTAAGGTCTAACCTTGGTTGCTTATAAAAAAAAAACGTGTACTACGTACACCATTTTTGATTTTTTTTTTATAAGGAACCTTATACTTTGCTCTGAGCCTGCTGTTTCTTATTTTTTCCAAACGTTTCAGACTCACAGTTCCTAAAGGCGTTCCGTGTATTGCTTTAATACTTAGTTAGTAATCAACCTCAGAAAAGAACTTCTCTTATGTTGCATTTGATTTTGAAGAACTTTGTCATACAAGCAAATACCTTAAGTTTTTGTTTTTAGTAGTTTATGTTTGTTTCTTATTTTAAAAAACTTCAAAATATAATAATCTTATCAAAAAACGTTTTTTCGTCATGTTTTTCTATTGAAACAAGAGCCAGATGGTACGAAACAGTAGCCGCAAAAGTATTTGCCAAGTATTTGTAAAGGTTACTTTTTTAGATATCTTACTGGTGGAAGACAGGCATAAACGATAACGTTTAATCTACTAGTTGTTGTAAATAGGGTCTAATCGTAACACACCAGCAAATTAATTCAGGAGCAATACCCCCAGGACAATCCCCCCTCCCCCTGGTTTGGGGGGCAATATTTATTCAGAAACTTAAAAAACAATAAATTTTTAATTACGTATACACGCCAGGGCATTATGAAAGCATAACTGACACAATACGAACCTTACATTAACTCCTAGTGAACTTAATGAACAAAATAACATCAAATTTATATGCTTTCGAGATATCACACTCATTACGTTTGTACGGTCAATCTTCCTAATTACGAAAAGACTTCCCAAACACAAAAAGTAAACAAAGATTAGGATTATGAAAAATATGACCTAAACTTACCAAAATTAGCAAACATAACTGAAATCAGAACTTTGAGTTAAAGAGCGTCCAGTATTTAGAATTTACAGACAATCAAGGTAAGTTTCAATTTGCTATCGTAAATAGTAAATCCCCATTCCTAATTCAGGACATTGATAATACAGCCAAGAACTATACAAGTAAATAAGGTAAATAGCTAGAGAAACATATCAAAATAAAATGGGATGCACAGAGGCAGGCAGGGGACAAGACATTCCTTGTATATATGTTGTTGGACCTGAAGAGGAAACTGAGCTGAGCTGTATGTATCCAGAGCTTAAAAAGCACTACAGCCAACACATGAAACAAACGATCTTTTGTATTTAGAAAGCCTTACAATGCTTAAAAGAATCCCAGACATTTTCCAAAAGATAAAAGCATTCCTTTTCAAACACTGTTTTTATAAAACATTGAGAATTTGTTTTCAGAAAAGAATGAATGCAGTAGAATCGTTGTAAGATAATTATAAATTTCTCCCCTTCTCCCTTAATCTTCTTTTAAATCTGTTCGATATTGATCAGTCAATACGTGGAAGTCTAAGTGGGTTTCTTCGGTTTCTTCTACCATTATGCGAACGGCGTGCAAAATGTGAAGTCGAAGAATACCCGGATGATCACATGGCGGAAATTCAAGCCAATAAACTAGCGCTATTAAAGTTGTTTAGCACCCTTACGAAATAGTGGCGCTTTATGCACCAATGAACATTAAGACGGCTTTTGTATGAACCAATCAAATTGGAGAAACAAATATGCGCCGGTTTGGACAGTAAGATGAAAACAGAACAAGATGCCCTACCGGGCAGAAGGATTTCTGCAAGCTTTGCTGCTGAAAATGCCACAAAAATGCAACACTAGCACACTAGTCCTGCAAAACTAAGACAGTCACATCATTCAGCTCGAGAAGCATCAGCATTAAATAAACAAAAATATTGATGCGACTGACAATGTTCGTCAAGAAAGTCAGCCTACCATAACATAAAAAAGGGGCTTTTCTTTATGCTATCGCGGAGATCATTTATGAAGATCTGTTTTTTTGTACGAATAAGCTGAATGATTGTTACTGGATATTTGCCACCCACGTACTCCAAAAAAGTGCATCGACACAATACGAAACTTTAATTTAACCACATTAAATATAACGAATCCTATAAAAAGATTGTGTATACTGGCGGTAACCAACATATCGTTTGGGCAGCACAAACTAATATATAAAGTTTCTATATTGATCTCCTCAGAATGAAAAATATAAATATCACAATAATAATTACTTAGAAATTAAAGCTCATATCTAATCTAAAAGTTAAAAAAAATACAACATACGTAGGGAGAAAAGAGATAAGCTGATATAGCCAGAATACATCCAAAAATTGCTACTAAATATAGTATAAATAGCTGTATAAAGTGCATATGTTGGTGATGTTGGGGAGGAGCTGAAAGGAAGCTAAGCTGAGCTTTAAAAATCCTTAAGCTTCTAAAAATTGACTTCAAACATGCATACACATACAAAATACACGAAGGTCTTTCATATTTAAAAAGGCTTGGAGCAAAAATAAAACAAGAAATACCTTTTCTTCCACACACCATGTATTGGCACTGTTTTCATATTTTAAACTTCAAGAAAACTTCTTTCAAAAAACAGAATAACCACACTGTAATTTAATTTTGTGAACATGATAAGTTCCCAACAGTAATGCAATTCTTTATATAAAATTATAAGCTGTATTAACTTCTTTTAAAGCCATATTTCCATCAAAGAAACTTTTAGCAAACTACACACGTTCTTTCGCTGCCATTTTTAAAACGTTTTGTGGACGATCACATGGCATGGCGAAAATCAGCCAATAAACTATCGCTATTTAAGTGGAGGTGGCTAAATTAGCACCCTTTCGTAGAAATCGGGCATTATGCACCAATGACAATTAAGACGGCTTTTTTATGAAGCAATGAAATTTAAGAAACAAAAATGCGTAGGTTTGGACAGTAAGATGAAAAAAAAAAAAAAAATCAGAAAAACACGGACGATCGTAAAGTATTTCTTGCTTACGCAGAAATCCAAAAACACGGACGATCGTAAAGTATTTCTTGCTTACGCAGAAATCCAAAAAGTGAAAAATTAACATGTTTTTAACACGTTTTTTATTGTTTTCAACTGGTGATTACGTGAGCACGTGAAACTATTAGTCATGAAAACAACAAATTTCGTTACTGTTCCGTAATCCACTCTACCATGTGTAGCTATCAACCACTCTACTGAATAAAAGATATCGACCCACTCGGTACGAACACGATTGTAACACATACTGCTGATTTTTCGGAAAATACTTAAAATATTCAAGCCCGATTTCCTGTGAACGTTGTTGACTGCGTGGACAGCTTTTTCATCCGTGAAGACAGATGGGCTTTGATGGAAATTATTTCAAATGCTAAGCATTGGTTGGTTAAATTTTAAAGTTGACTTTAACGTAAAAAAGGTAAGTAGAAAATTTTCAACTTTTTCTCTGCCCGCTCAACGCTGATTTTGTCGAATGGAAATCGGGTTTTAGTCAAAAATATAATCAATGAATATGATATGGGGTTTTTTCAACTCTGCACTTTATCGTCATTTTCTCTGTCCAATTATGAGTTTCTTTGTAGAAACCTCTGTACCGTATCTTTAACATTAAGCATTAAGAAACATTATCGGAGAAAGAACACATTATACATAATATAAAATTATATGAATTAGAAAATTATAGCATTTTCTGCTTTCTGACTTGCTTATGAGGTGTTTTCGTAATTGTTTGAGTTGAATACCTTCTTATTCGTCTGTTTGATAATTTCCTCATGTCATGAAGTACACTCGAAAAGTAATGCTTGTTACGTTTATTTGAATTTTTATTTGCATAGAATTGTCTTCTCAGATAACACTTGTCAAAAGTTTTTTATTTCGATGCATATACTATTCGTTGTATTGTTAAACTTGTCCACTCTAAGGTCTGCTTATGCTCTATTTTGGGGGCATTCGTGACCTTTTGCATGGCTAGACTTCAAAGTAATTGTTATTGACAAGTATTTTGAAGATGCCTTTACTTATCTAGAGATCATTGAAGTACTACGAGTTCGTCATAATCATTCGATGAATGGCAAAGGAAAAGAGCAACTGCTAACCGTGTGATATGTACTCAAAGAGATCTTGAATTCATGTTGAATGCATTCGTTTCTGTTTGATGCCATTATTGCGCAAAGAGTTGAGTCCAGCTACGTCTGATTGGAATATTTATCTTTTGGTTATAATGTCCAAAGTCCAACGGAGAAACCCAACACTATGTATTTTTTTCCCTTAAGAAAACTAAGCGTGAAAAGATCACGAAGCCCGTTAAGGAGATTTATCCGGTACAGTGACGTTTGAGTCTAAAGAATTTGAGAAATTTGCTGTTTCAGTGATGGTGGTCATGGTTACAATATTCCAAACAATGCAATTTAAACACTTGATTTGTACATTTAATGCAAATGATTTCTTAATTCGGTAAAAATGGAGGAGTGTCAAACCTAGATGTATTCAAAATTTGTGACGCTGCCTTTCACATGGAGTCAGATAAGCCAGTGGGGAAATGTAAAAATAGATATAATCAACAAGAACGCTCTTTGTTTTTTAAATTTTTTTTCCATTCATCAAATCGTAAACACTTTACTAATTCATTCCCGCATTCCTGATCTACTCTTCCTCTTATGTCTTGTATCGTCTGATATCTTTTGCTCACAGGGCTTTTACCTTAGTCTTAGTCTTAGTCTTAGTTTTTTTTTTCTTAGTTTTTTGTGCATGTAGCAATGGATTCCCTACTTTCGAACGATTTTATTTTCAATTTCTGGTGATTATTCTGAACGGAGTGTATATCTTTATAGTGAGTAAGTAACTGGGAGTTTTAGTCTTTGGCTTTCATCGAGGTACGGCATGACGGGACTCGAACACGGGTCGTGTAGCGGTTGCACCAACCACTACATCATCGCTGCTCAAATTATATCGGAAAATACATTTATTTGATTTATTGATTGATTACTGTCATTCATCACAAGTTCATTTTTTATAACAATCAATAAACTTTACGACCGAACCCATATGTGTTTTTCAATATGTCGAAGTTTCAAGGGAGAGATTTCGCAAACTCCAATTAAAACATGATATACAGTGTGTTTCAAAACATTAGATTCAAAAAATATCATCGCAGTTTTGAAGAAATAATCCAATTAATTTTTATAAATTTTGTATCGATGGAATCCTTATCTGTTGGTCTTTCTCGTGATGTAATTTTTGTAGGAAATGGAAAAGTAAAAGAAGGGAAAATCGAAAAATAAGTTTAGAAAAACTCATTGATTTCTTAACGATCAATTAAGGTGTTAACTCCATGTATGAATGAGACGGAATAAGCAAATCTCAAAGAGTGCGGCTACAAATTTACATATTTGTGCAGCCACGCATTTTGGAACTACAGACGAGTTTGTAGACGAGTCACAGACGAGTGTAGACGACTACAGACGAGTCACAGACGAATGTAGACGACTACAGACGAGTCACAGACGAGTCACAGACGAGTCACAAACGAGTGTAGACGAGTCACAGACGAGTGTAGACGAGTCAAAAATGATTGTAGACGAGTAGCAAATAAGTTTAAACAAGTTAAGAATGACTTTGAGGTTTGATTTACCAAATAATTTTGTTGCAAATTATATAAAGCAGAGGAAATAATTTTTTGGGTTGTAAAGTACATAAAGGAAAGACAACTATTGACTTGGGTAATAATGAAAACGATTGCTTTGTACTATGTAACACAACTTCTATTATGAGAATAAACACAACTTTTCAAGAAAAAGAAAAATTAAAACTTCATTGCTCTTCAAACATTCAACATGTCTATGAAGTTATTGCACACTGGAACAACCTAAGAACAAGCTAGAACAAACTAAGAACAGTCAAGAGCAAAAAAAAAGAACGTTAACTAGCATGGAAGAAGAGTTTGGTACAATTAGTTCTGAAATGCTTGCTGCGTAGAACCCAGGTTTATCCATCCCATCCTGAAACACTTCCTTGTATAGATAGCTAGCTCTTTCTGACAGGAAGACAGCTCATTCTCAACGCTCCCCGCTCATCTAGGCTGTCAGAAAACGAATAGAGGCGCTGAAATTGAGGCTACTCAGCAGGATCAGTATTTAAAAGAGAGAGGACGTGATTCGCTTGTCCCCAGTGCCCTGTTTTCGTTACACACTTTTTTCATAAGCAATATTGTTGTAAAGCAACACAGGTGTAAAACTCGAATAAGCACCCTGGGTGCTTATCAAACTTTTGATTTTCACCCTGGGCTCTTATTCGAATTATTATGGTATGCAAAAAAGGCAGTGAATTTACCTCCTGTTATCACACAATCATCGTCGTCGCTACTGATTTCCATCGCTTCTTGCTTCGCTTCATCACTACCAAAACCTAATTAAGTGAGAAGGGGGTGCAGTGGTAGGAATTATAGTTTTTTGTCTCGTCACCAGAAACATGATTCATTTACACGAATCTTTTCCCAAAATGCTCGAAGGCAAAATAAATTTTCCAACAGAAAAAAAATAACAACATATAAATAAATAAAAAATAAGCATACCCTGAAATTTAACTTTTGTGGCAACCCTTTTTTTGGGGCCTTCGTCCATCTTTTTCGGGGTTATATCCTGTCGTTTTTTCTCCATTATTTTATCGTTTATTTTGTTTGCAAGCTACACTTCTTTCACAAATCGTGTTACACCTTACAACATTTTGTTAACACATTCGAAAGTGAAAGATCAGCTAGCTCTCCTTCGCTTTTGAAGAGACAGAGAGTATGGCGACATGAACCAAAAACGGTTTGTCGGTTTAAATCATTTCATTGGTAGGAAAATTTACGAGTAAATATAAAATAAAATAAAATATGTACGTGTGCGTAACATCTTCTTCATGTTTCGGTTAAGAGGGAGCGCTAAAGAAGTTTATTTGAGAAAAAGGATCGTGAAATAAGTTGTGTGGAGGAGTGCAGTGTGTGTCTATATATATATATATATAACAATGGAATATATGGAACAATGAAAACAGCATAAAAGAATAATGCTCAGGCTTTAAAAAGTTATGCTCACATTCGTGTTGAGAAAATCTATATCGTGGAATGATTGTTACCTCCAGCGGACCACACATGAAATGCTAGCATGTAATGATGTAACAATCGTATTTCATACGACGTCATCCATTCCTTCATTTTTATACGTTTGTATCTGGCCTACTTTAATCTCTGACTCGTCTACGATCATTTTTGACTGGCCTACAATCATTTTTGACTCCTCTACACTCGTCTGTGACTCGTCTGTGGCTCGTCTACACTCGTCTGTGACTCGTCTGTAGTCGTCTACACTCGTCTGTGTCTCGTCTACAAACTCGTCTGTAGTTATAGAATAGATCTTTTGGAAACAATTTTGAAAGTATCGTAATTCTTTTTATTCACTGAACAAAAGGTAATTATATATATATATATGGCGAATTATGCTGTTTAAGTAGAATTCAAAAGTAGTCCCGACAATCTGCGTTAAATAAGATCAGCCCGCGTTGAATTTGAGGCTTTTTGATTATTTTCAATATCCAATCCGCGTTACAAAATTGATTTCAAAACATTCTTAAATTTTAAACAGGGTTTTTTTGTTGTTTTTTTTTTTTTTTCTTTCATCAAAATATCTATTGTTTACACGTTTCTAAAATATTGTAGGTCGAACAGCAGCATTGAACATGATTGGAAAGCCAACTCCATGCAAAACTGTCCCGTTTTTTTGGACGCAACAGTTTGGTTGCACCATGAGATATGTTGGTAAGAATTTCCATGTCTGTTTCTGATTGCTGTAACCATATCTGACTCCTCTCTCTTCTTCCCAAATTATCTCGAAATCAAATGTGCTCAAAATCTGCTGTGGATAATATCTGAATTTTCCGCGTCATGAAAATCTTTCAGGTTTTTGTGGAGAAACCATGAAATATCCACTAGTTTTCACTTTATTTTATGAATTTATTTGCTATCAAAATCTTTCAGATCTTTGTAATGAAAATGTGAAATAAGCATTTTGTATGAGAGAAAGGCCTAACCTCTATGCTGCTATTCTTCTTTGTTAAAAAAGATCATCCACCTGTACAACAGTCTTTCACTTTTTTACAGACGTTATCTAGTATCTGTTTTCTCCAAGTACACCATTTGGATTAATGTTTTAGGATATTGTGCGTCATTTGATGACATCATTTACAAAGGTGATATTGAAAAATTGAAATTTGCGGCTTACTATTACTCCGGTGGTAAGCTGAAGGCGGCTGCAACAATGAATATGGTGAAAATTACATCTGAAGTTGCGTTTCAGATTGAGAAAGAGGCTTGTCCAATCGTTGCCAAATCAGATTCACAATGAATTCGTTGTTCCCATAATGTAGTTCAGCCGAACACCTACTACGACCATAATTCAATGCGAACACCTACGACCATAATTCAATGCGATAAAAATCATTAACAATCCCTCGATGGAATAATAAAGAGAGTTTCGTAAATAAAGCAGGTATTCTCAAAGAGCTTACAAAGCAAGTAATTATACCACTGCATTTTTGTAGTTGTATGTGTGTATGTATGTATTAGGGATATAACTGAGTTATGGAAACAGCCAGTTGAATTTTAATTCACCTTTACAGTACAACCCCGTAAAGTCGGACAATGTTAAAGTCGGACTTTGGTTTAAGTCGGACTAAAACCTTTCCCCCTTGAACTTTCTTACCTATTTCAACCCAAAATGGTCCGCTTAAGTCGGACTTTTCGTTAAGTCGGACTGTTTTCTTCGGTTCTTTCAGCTATAAAACACTTAAGTCGGACTTTTTTGAGTTTCGAACGCCAAAATTTCGAAAATTCGAAAGTTCGAACGGAATATTTTGAAATACCTTATTCCTGGAAATTAACGCGCAATGATTTTAACCCGAAGGAAATTAACGCGGCCGAGGAACTTTAACTTTAAATTTTCAATGAAGTCAACGCGGTTTTAGCTAGTGGATTTCAAGTTGTACAACCACCAAGATACATGATGGAATATCAAATAGATATTGGAGAAGACAAAGATATAAGTTTAAAAAATTATATTAAAATTCAGCACGAAGCTTTTCGGTAAAAACCATTTTGAGAATAAATGGCAAAATTTACTTATATTGGAGAAGATTGTGATATTCTGTGGATCTGTACACAACAATCTCCTTCGATCGTAATTTAAAATTTCGTTGCTTTTTTTAAGTGCATGGCAAGGTGTCATTTCCTCTGTTGTCACGATAAAAATTTCATATTTATTGTTATCCATTAGCAACATATTCTTGAGTTTCGTAACTAACTGTGACTAACCTTGGCCCAATGAGAGAGCTAATGAGAAGACCGATATACCCAATGTTACAACAGGTGCTACTATAGCTTCGGTGTCTTCTAGATGCTTCCTTGCTTTACTGTAGCTCTTCCATTTATTTATTTATTTATTTATTTATTTATTTATTTGTAGATTCATGAATAAGGGGTTTGTTCCCGATACTGAAACTTAGGGAACAGTGAAAAATTTCATTTCACTTCTGACTGACAAGCCTAAAACCAATCAAAATGATATCATGACATTCCTTGCAGATAGTCCATCTATGGGATATTCCAAATTCCCCAATATTTTACTAATAGACATCGTTTTTGGACCAAGGTATAGAGATTTCAATTTCGGGAACACTGCTATTCAAAATTTAAAGGAAAAGGGCGTGGTCACTCCTTTTTATTGTGATATCTTCGGCTTGGGTTCCTCATAAAAACACACGCATTCCACCTGATTCCACCTAGTATTTAAGGTTTTTGATGCTAAATAAGCGATTTTTTTCGCCATTACAAGTGCCGTGGTAATATATGCATTGAACATGGGGTTGTTGTGTCAACAGCAACAAGATGTGTCGATTGATAAAATCCAAAAAGGCTCAAATTTCCAGGTTTTTCTTAGCATATTTTGTATTGATTGTAAAAAAACTGATGCTAGTGACTTTTTTCCAACAAGACTGACCAGTGCGACTCATTGGCCATAGCCTGAAACCCCATTTTTACACAAAACGTAAAATTTTCAATTTCGGGAACATGCGGTTTTATCGCTAAAATGCCTGTTTCCCAATTTAAAGCTAACACTGACCCAATTTACAGATTGCAAATAATGTCTAATACCTGATGATAAACAAAAACAAAAATAATGTTCGTTTTGTCATTATTTTGTGCGATTTTAGAGAAATTGAAATTTTCACAATTTCAATATCGGGAACTATTTACGTCCAATTTTGCAAAATTTTCAATTTCGGGAACATACTGTTTTATCACTACAATGCCTGTTTCCCAATTGAAAGGTAACACTAACCCAATGTACGTGTGGTAAATGAAGCCTAATACTTCGATGATAAGCAAAGACAAACAAATATTCGTTTTGTCATTATTTTGAACGCTTTTAGGAAAATAATAATTTTAAAAATTTTAATTTCGGGAACTATTTACGTCGAATTTCCCAAAACTTACCCATTGTTCCTTCCCTACATTGGAAGTAGAGTGTTCAGACGAACCTACAGCAACCCTTACGTTTTCAGGGTGTTGGTAGAGGAACATTTGAGACGTCTGCTCCAACAGCGAGGTCTCTGCAAGTAAAATCGTTTGCTTTCCTCAATGTTAGTTATAGGACCTGTCAGTTATAAGACATCTTTTCCTATTCACGCAAGTTTCCCTATTTCCTCACAACTTCGAGATTTCTGTCTGGTACTGCTTGTTGGTATTATGCATTCTCAAGTCAACTCACTTTGTATTGAAGATTGCAAGTGTTACCAATAATCAAAAAAATGAGAAATGAAGGGCGAAGTAACAAATTAAGAATGAATTCAACCTCACGAAGACTAGGTTAAAATCCTAAACGCATAACAATTTCATTTTGCAAAATTTTCGTACTCATCTTTGTTTATCCACAAAGACACAGTAAAACTCGTCAGGATTTACAAAAAGATATAGCAAACTTAATTTGTCAATCAGAAAACACTGCGAAGAGAATTGTTTCCTACAAGAGAAATGAAAGAAAAGAGGTACAAAATGCTTTGCTGAGAGAAGAAGACTCTGAAGAAATAAATGTTGACCAAACTAAAGTCATTAACGAACATTTTTCAGCAGAAAGTTCCTCCAAAAATCATATTAGCAATGATGAGAGTGAAAAAACATTTACTGCTTTACTGTTTATTACAGTAAGAATTCAGAATTATCCGACCGCTTTATATCAGATGCTTTGAGCAATTTCAATAGAATAAAGGGCAACCCAACTTGTGCATGAAGCGATTATGATCTGTCAGCTATCTTTTAATTGTTTTCATCCATCTGTTATGTCGGTAAGAGCAACTTAAAAAAATATCGCAGAGAGCTAAAATTCTACTTAGTTTACGTATTTACGTAGTTAATTAGCTACAAATCTCTGAGGGCTTATTGATCAAATAAGCAAGACAATACAAAACATTCTTCACTGTTGTCACAAAGTATTATATTGACCTGCTTGATAATAATTTCCACGTTTTCGTTATTTTCTGGTTCACCAACCAAGTTTTCTTCTTCATTAGAAGAAAATGAAACCATAAATTTTGATAGTTTGTAGTTGCTAGTCAGGATCGTCAATCGTATCCCAGTCATTAGCTGTAGTGTGTTTAAGTTATTCGGATTCACCCTTTTGGAAATGCCTTTCACGAGTTACATAATTATCTTCCGATATAAGATGTTTCTGATTATATCATTCGATGTTCGATGTTCGATGTTTCTGATGTTTCTCTTTTCTTTTTTTTTTTAATCAATATATTCCCTGCATCCATCAAAATGGTTCTTCTTACAGAGAAAGCGTATGGAATAATATATATATGCATGGTGTTACGTATAATGTGTATAGAAAACGTATGATAATATATACTACCGAAATACTTATACTAAGTTTCAATTAAATAAAGAAACAAGGCTAACAAGAGTTAATTGTGGTGTCACAGTAATAAGTTGGCTAATGAAGCTTATAACATAAATTAAAACTATGGTTTTTCTATCTCATCTTATTTCAACAGATTTCGGACATCTTTAGGTCTTTCCTTTGTTGTGTGTCTTTCAAAGTTTTGTGAATGTACTCTTAAGGTTTGGGACTAGTTGGAATTGGATATATCCTGCTTTGTTGCAAGTACAGAGTTGCTGAACTGGTAGCCATTTACGTGAAGGAAGCAAGCTCTCTGTTACTTTGCTTAAGCTTGATAAGAAAGAACGAGCGAAACAGAGCATATGGGTAAAGTCATGGATCGAAAAAACAGGACAGACAGGAAAGTCTTACATCAGGATAAATCGGATGCACTGGTTATCCATTAGAACGTTTATATCTTTGCTTAATAAAAAATGACACTGTTTTTAGGACAAATATCAAACCTGGTGAACAGTGTTTCTACGATGTATTACAAGAGGGGAAACTTTCTGTGCACTGTAATGTCAATTCAGAGTTAGTAAGCGATCAACAGCAAGAATAATGGAAATGGTTGCAGGGGCTATCATTGAAGAAATGTAAAGCTGAAAACTCCATATTTCCAACGATAGAATTTTCCTAACATTATTGGAGCTATCGACGGAAACCATATGGTGTTAGAGCAATCACTACGGTTCACATTACTGCAACTACAAGGGCAGTGACAGCATTATTCTTATGGCTGCAGTTGATCCTGAATACGTATTCCTTTATGTGGAAGTTGGAGGTGCTTTCGCACAGAGGTCATTAAGAATTGGACTGGAAGATAGCACTTTAAACATACCAAACACCTTTGTCAGAAGGCTTGAATGACATCCCCTATGTTTTAGTCGGAGATGACGCTTTCCCGTTATCGAAATATAATGAAGCCATATTCATAGAATAATCTTTGTTCTGACAAGGGAGTTTTAACTACCGTTTTACCGTTAGACGCATCTCAATGATATGATCCTGATATTGAAACGAAACATTTTTTGTGCTATGTATAAACCCCTCGAATCTTCAGATTATCTATCAAAGAACTTTCCATCAAAACTGCAAGAAAAAATTGAATCAGTTAATGACGAAAGAAAAGATGTTATCCTAATGGGAAATTTAAACACAAATTACCTCGAAAATAACGATCGCTATAAAATCAAAGAAACGTTAATTGTTAATGCTTATACACAATTAATAAAAAAAGCAACACGAATTACAGCCGACACAGCTACTCGGATAGACATTATTTTAACTAACAACCCTGTCAATGTTAGTAAGACTGCCACATCACAACCGCTTTAAGTGATCATAATCTTATTGGGTGTAATCATAAAATCAATTCGCTGAAATATCGACCTAAAGTCATTACTTGTCGCGACTTTTCACACTATGATACTGACGCTGTCAATAATGTCGACTGGAGCACAGTATACAACTCTACATCAGCAAATACAGCGTACAATAATCTGAAGGAAATACTTTCTCAAACACTCAATTGCTTTGCTCTAATGATTCAGAAGAAAGTAAAAGGAAAACCATCGCCATCGAGGAATGAAGAGGTAAAGCGGCATATGAACAATCGAAGAACGAGTCAGACTGGACTAACGTAGAAAACGAAATTTTGTAAAAAACGAAATCGCACGATCAAAGCGTACCTATTTTCAATCCAAACTGAAAGAAAACCACAATAAACCAGATACACTTTGGAGAATAATCAAGAAAATATTTCCAGTAAAACTGTCTTCAATTTCAACCTCAAGATTCTCCAAACAAGGAGATGAAATACTCACTGAGAAACAGTCGATTGCAGAAGGATTCCGAAATTTCTATAAATCTGTTGCATCTAACTTGAAACAAATAGCGGTTCCTCTCGTCAATCTTATTTGGAGATACCAAACACCCAACAAATCTAATTTCAACCAATTTACATATGGTGAGGTATTTAACACTGATGTTTTAAAGTATCTACGGAAATTCAAACGTAAATCTGCCTCTAGACTGAACAACATACCAACTTGTTTTTTAAAGGATGTTGCCTTCGTCATCAGCAATCCACTTACCTACATGATCAACCTCTCTTTGAAAAGTAGGGAATTCCCAGAGGAATTGAAAGTAGCTCGTGTAACACCAATATACAAATCTGGCACGAAAAACTCATTTGACAACTACCAGCCCATCAGTGTCTTACCAGCTCTTTCAAAAATCTATGAGAAATGCGTTCACCAACAATTAATGAGCCACTTGGAAAGACATAAATTTCTTTCGCAATATTAGTTTGGATATCGCCAGTACCGATCTACAGAGCAGGCAACCACCTATTTCACTGACCACATAAAGAAAGCAATGGATAAGGGGCAACTGACAGGAGCCTTATTTATCGATTTAAGCAAGGCTTTCGATACCATTAACCATGCCACTATCGTCAACAAGCTTCCATCCTAAGGCATTAGTGGTATTGCCAAGAAATGGTTTTTCAGTTATCTTTTCTCAAGAACTCAATGCGTGTCGCACAAAGATACCATATCATCACCCAGTTTTATCGCTTGTGGTGTCCCCCAAGGTTGAATACTTGGTCCTGTCTTATTTCTATTGCATTTTAATGACTCTATTTACTCCCTGACTACCTGTAAAATGTTAATGTATGCAGACGACACAGACAAACTCGAGAAGAAAACCATAGACATCCAATTAAATGACTCTGTCTTTACTAACACTCAGTCGTACAAGTACCTTGGTTTAAAACTGGCTAGCACTCTTAATATGACCGAACACCTAAATTCAGCCATAAAGAAGACATCTTCAAGAATTCGCCTGCTGCGAAAAGTGAGAAGCTATATGGATTCGAAAACTGCCAAATTAATATACCAATCTATGGTAGTAACAACCCTTTCGTACTGTGCAGTAACTTTATATGGTTCAACTCCACCGACTTGAAAGAGACAATCAAAGCTATGGAAAATCGAGTCCAGTTCATCATTGGAATTAATGAAAGCATTGATTCTTGTGAGTCAATCAGCAAAAAACGTCTTTGTGTATTTGTGCATAAATGTATTCATGGAAAGGAATTAAACGAAATTTTTATTAAATCAGAACGTACACTTACTCTCGTCTAATCTTTCATTCCTTACTGCGTTCTGTTTAGTAAGACTTTTACTTTTACTGTTCTTCATTTCTCGTTAAGGGATATTTTTTCTAATTTTTAAATTTAGCTTACTGTATACATACATAATATTCATGTACCTTTATTTTATATCTTTTATTTCACAGGACATCTAAGATAACACTGTATAATATTTGAATATGATACTGCTGTAGATTGTTATCCTGTATAAATATTCGAGAAACAAACAAAGTGCTCTGGTATACCTGCCAATCGCTGGAGGGTTTTTCACAAGTCATTCTAATTGCAACCCAAAAAATTCAAAGTGATAACACATGCAGTTTTGACTTTACACAATTTTCCCCGATTTGAATAAAGCTTAGGTACAATTTACATCCCCTCTTATCTTGTTGCTTTTCATGATATACATGGTGATCACTGGCACTTGGAGAAATGATGTACCAAGCGATAGCTGGATCGATTTGGAACCACCTGTAAATAGAAATTCGTCAAGACAAACGAAAGAAGTTAGAGAAGAATTCAAGTCTTATTTTAACGAAGGTAATGGGGAACAGCACAAGTAGAACATTTGAAAGAGACTATGTGAAATATAATAGAAAATATTTTTTCAAACGTAAGTTATTTCAATACATCACGATGAATAATTGCTACCAGCAGGAGAAAAAGGGGGCATAAAGATCGTGATAGGGTGCGATTAGTCTGTTGTTAATTCGATCGTACTTGAAATGCCGATAAAGGATCTTGCCATCAGGGATTCTAACGTACTGGCCCTAGCATGAAACCTTGTGGAGCACCATTTTTTGGTTTATAGTTATGGTCGCTTGGTGTCGGTTTAATAGGGAGCCAGCAATCCATCATAATAAGGTTCAGGAAAGTTAAAGGATTCCGTCATTGCAATGTTGAGCTGGCACAACCGGCTTGAAGAGTCAACACTAGTTTCTTTCTTATGAAAAGTTTACTTGAAACCTCATTTTCATAAATGACATAAAGGAAACTCAGCTTATTTACACTGATACATCTACCATATTGGTACTATTGCACTATTGCACGAACTTGAGGTCAAAAAAGCTGTTCCTTTAAGTTATGTTCCTTAATGTTCCCGAAAATGAAACGAACTTGAACTTACATTTTCGGGAACATTAGGGAACATAAAGGAGCAACTTGTTTCAATATCGGGAACACGTTCCCGAAAAGAAAATTGTTATTTTCAAATTCGGGAACAAAGGGAACAACAAGTTTCAATTTCGGGAACATGTTCCCGAAAATGAAAATTTAATTTCAATATCGGGAACAAAATTTAAAAACGGGAACAACGAATTTCATTTTCGGGAACATGAATATTGTTATTTATTTATTTATTTTTTAGTTCATTTTTATATTTCTTCTTATTATATTACTTCTTAACGAAGTCTGTTAGATAGAAATACATATTACATATCAATCCTACCATTGCGTTAGAGTTTCGAGATTAATTTTGTTTTGTGATTGACGTCGAAAATTGAAGAATTAACCGTGAAAGGAACACAGTGCGGCAATGTAATATACGACTAGACTTGAGCGCCAACATGTCTCCAGAAATGTATAACGCCCTGTTCACACAAGAATTACTTAATGGTACATGCGCCCAAAGTTAATTCGGTAAAAAAGAAAACAAAAAAACAATAGCCAGGATGCAAACACTGTTTCGACATTTTGGTACTGATTACGTAGCACGTTGATGTATTCAACAGTACAAGTCGCCCCAACATGTATTTACGGTTTGAATCTGCCTTCATGCCAAACTTTGTCTCTCCTCAAGCAACAAATAAAATATAAAAAAATTCATCGGTCGTCCTGGTGACCACCTATAATGCATCCACCTATAAAGAAACAAGATTATGCCCTGCGAAATAAATCTAAAACTTTTCAGACACTCAACTTCTTAGTTTCATTTATATTTTCGTATACCTTATCGGTTAAAGTTTTCGTCGGCGAAATTTAATAACCGACGAAAAATTTTGACCGACGAAATTTTTTCACCAAAATTGAATTTTTTATTGTACGTGTTTTTATTCGTGTTTGAAGTCGACAGACCCTTCTAAAGTCATATTTGAAGCCATAAAAAGGAGGTATTACCCAGTGGGCACAAGGACGTCCAAATGACGTCTTTTTAGGACCTTAGGGCGTCCACTTTGGACGACCAGAGGACGTCCAAAAGACGTACCAAATGAAACGCTTTTCGTCCACGTCTGCAGAGGACGTCGTATGGACGTCGTTTTTTTCACAAAATTGACCGTCCAGAGGACGTCCATTGGGATAAGACAAAGCTCTCACTTTGTGTACAGGACAATGAAAGGACGTTTCCTATAAGAAAAATTCTTTACAGGAAAGGGATTGAATAGAGAATTGAAAAAAGCATTCCTTTCCATGTTTTTAAATTGTATTTACAGATTATAATTATAAATCGTAAAAATTTACATTGTTTTCCGCGTTCGTGTTCATCTTCTTCTAGATGTGCCTTTTACCTTTCTCTCTTTCCAAAAGGTCACTAATTAACGTGTCGATTTCGTTCTTGTGATGTCATTCAGTCAATGCGCCTCGAATACAAAAGTATGATTCAGTTATAATACACGTGCTCCACTTTTATTAAAAGAAATTAATGATTTTGGTATCTCATAGATGGTAAAGGTAACAAAGAAACTCAATATACAAATTTTATATACCAGAAAGAGAATTCTGTGAAGGAAATAAACGGTCACTGTGATGAGCTAGTCTTTTTAGTGATGAAATTTGTTCTAAATATATGAAGTGTTTGAAGTCGACAGATCCTTCTAAAGTCATGTTTGAAGCCATAAAAAGGAGGTGGAGGAAAGATAGGAAAAATGACGAGAGTGATTTTGAAATTGACCTTGAAATAGAAAGTACTAGTACTAAAAAGCTGTTTTCTTCTGAAAGAGGGTTAAAACTTTTCGTCGGTTAAAAGTGACGAAATTTCAGAAAAAAATCATCACTTTTCACCGGCGAAATTTTATAACCGACGAAAACTTTTCACCGACGAAATTTTAACCGATAAGGTATTCTTGGAGATTTGTTTTTCCACGATTTCTTCTTTAGGCTTATTGTACGGTTTTCTTCCTTGAACATGAAAGGTAAAAATATAATAATAAAATAAAAGGTTAATAAAAACTCTCTCCTATTATTTTGATTCAATTCTTGTTTCACAGTAAAAAAAGTTGGCTAGACAAGAATGAATCAGTTCTTATTGTGAAAAACATTAAATGTTTATTGAAACAAAATATATCAAATGAAGTTGCAAAAACCACGTTCAAATTTCCAATTTACAAATTTTACAACCTTCGTAAGCTTTTTTTCCTTCTCGATTTCATATTACGTAATCAGATATTGAAATTCGTTTCAAGCGGTTTTTCTTTATTTTTCAGCAATTATGATTAAATGAGGCCTTAACTAGCTACACACAGCTAATCATCGAGGAAAACAGACAGACCTGTAAAACTGTATTCCAAACGAATGTTATATATTATTTTTTATAATTGTTATCTATATATATAAAAATTTAAATAAAATAGAATGTAAAAATAGAAAGTAAAAATAGTAAGTCTATCAATTCTAGCCTTGTCTCTGTTTTAACCTCGTATCGTCTCTCATAAGATTTAGTCAAATTCGTAATTTTAATGCTTACAAAGCAAAGATTTACGCCAATGAAGTTTTGATGACAATGTGACAATGTGCATAAGAACAAGATTGTATTTCAAGGAAAGGCGTCTGTGCAGGGAAATGTAAAAAGCGAACCTTTCCTTTACAGCTACGCATTGGCATGAGTCAAGTAGATAAGGAAATAATCCAGCCGGCATAATACGCCTTTTAGACGTCTAAATCAAGTCTAAGTTTACGTCTTTAGAAAGACGTCTTTGTGATATCTTGAAAAATCTGGTCGTCTAAAAATCATCTTATTTTTATAACCTCATCCTACCAAAGAAATCTGTTTGGACCCTTTCACAATAATTACGCTTATAACCGGCATTTTATGGCAGGAAAAGTACGAAAAAAAGGAGTTCAAGATAGTGAGCGGAAACCCTAAATTAGCAACCCTAATTGCAATAAAAAAATTCATCTTTCCTAACAAGATTCGTCAAAGCAATGCATAAAGACCGGCAGTTGTAAACGGACTGTCGATAAAAAATATTTGAAAATATTTGCTCTGCCTTTTAACCGCTTGTAATCGAAATATCACCTATTGTGAAATAATGAAATTTTGTGGATGATGAGATGTTGGTGCTTTTTTCATGAGAGATTTTTTGTCTTCTTTTCTAACATTCGAATTATTTCAAAACGTTCGATCAAACATTCTATTTAATGTGTAATGTAGATTTCAAATTAACTTTTGTATCGTATAAAACGATAAAACTAAAGAATCGTTTTATAAAGAATTTGGAATCGAAATATGGCTTGCTGTGTAAGGAAAAAACCCAGTAAGTTATTTTGATAATTCTATTTCGTTGTGGTAACAATGAAGAAAAATAGACAAAAATAAAAATGAATTCGTATGGAAAACTTCTAAAAGAAACTCTTATATTCATATATAATTATTACAAGGATTTATTTCATAATCTTTCACGGATCATCATATAACATCGTCTTGATACAAATCAAGTATAATTGATCCATTTATAGCTTCATCGCGCAAACGTTTCTCTGAGGGGGAACGCCTATCTACAACTCGAAAGTTTGTTTCTATTATCCTGAGAAGAGATATTATGACTGTGTTACATTGCACCTGCTTGTTTCGTCATCTATATTTCAACACAAGCTTTCGAAATTTTCTTCACGAAGAATTTTTTTTATTTAACTATACCCCTTAAAAATTTCTTATTTTAGGAGTTAAAAAGTTGCTTCAAATATTAATGCATTTGTTTTTGTTGCAGCTGTTTTGTCCGAGCATTGTAAACAGAGAACACAATTTAAGTGAGGAATTTAGTTGAACAGTTGAAATTGGAATGATGATTGCTGGTTCAACAACAGGGCACAGAATTAACTCACCTCAAGCGCCTTTTTATCCTCGTAAGTTCGAGTTCATTTTGTTTTTCATTGTATATTTTTTAGTTTGTTTCCTAATCACTAAAATTGAAAAGATAATCAAATTATTTATAATAGATTTTTTATTTTGTAAATTGCGATAAGCCTTTTTTAATAATTTGTTTTACTCACACATACTTTTCATCGAGTTTTGTTCTCATGTTTTTGTTGTTGAGTGTTATATATGTTGAAAAGGGATGTTTTTCAACCCTTTCTTATATAATCAAGGTGATTCTCTGCTGAAATGATGGTAATTAAGTTTTCCTTTAATTGTATTTAAAAATTTTTTTGTTTATCACGTTACATTAATCGAGATTCATCAAGTATAACCTTACATTGGTTAAGATCGTGTCAAGGCTGAAGGTATTTTTTAAGAATCTGATTACACTGGAAATTGATCTGGAAGAAATTTTTTTAATTATTCAGTCTTTTCGATGGGTAAAGCACGATGAACATTGTAAACAAGAATGGAATAATAAAACATTTCATTTCAACTATTCTTACGTCATTACCGGAAATGCAAGACAATATGCGTTAAGTCTGTGGGGCTTTTTTCAAATGGCGAAAAGTGGTCCTCTAAATTTCCAAAAAACAGTTTTTGGGGGATTAAATGACTATTTTTAGGAATTTTTGCCAGAAAAATTGAGAAAATTATCATTCTGCAGATATTTTAATGGCTTTAAGGTGCACACTGGAAAGGGTTATTCCAGAATCAACGAATGTATCATTATTTGTATAGAGAAGGCAATAAAAAGATTTCGTGAAATCAGTTTCGAAGAGTACATTTGGAATGACTATTCCATTGTATTTTGACGTGAAAAGTGAAACAATTTTTTTTATTAAAAAGTTCTTTTAAATTAGTGAAAAGAACCTTTTGAAATGGGTCTACGTCTTAGTTTTGTGGTACGAATTTACTTGGCAAAATAATTCCAAGAAAGGAGAACCATAGGACTAAAAATTCTATTGTTATGTTTACGAAATATTGTTTTGGAACAACGAAAACTAAGCATATTACAATAGAAACTCAACAAAACGTAATCCTAGTGATACAAATCAATGAAAGTAAAGCATTGTCTTCGTCATGAAAAAACTATTCCTATTTTGAAGTCGAAGTGCACATTAGCAAGGGAAATTCCATTACAATCAAACCTTTTTGTTTTTTTTTCAGCGAGCGTAAGCGAGCGAGGAGGCATAGTAGTTTCACGAGATAGACGAATGTCAATTTTAAAGTTTAAAACACAGATTTCTAGTGGATTTTTTGCTCTAATTTTTTTTTGAAAAAGTTTGTTTTTTCTTTCTTTTGGCTCTTAGATAATTTCTTTAACAAATCTTATTTTGATTATAAAATACGTATCCATGGTTGCTGTTCACACATTTCTTTTGTTTGTAGCAAATACTTTCTGATATAAATTGCTAAGGCCTTATTTACACTTTTTAAAAGATATATTAGTGTCAGTGTGACTTGGGCGTAAGAGATAACAAAATGTAACGAAGTTTTCAGCTGTTTAAGTTTAGATTTATTTGGTTTGCATGGTACAAGTTCGTTTTGGAATACTGCCGCGGCTACATTACGTCACATGGCTACACTACTTATTAAACTGTTGTTATATTGTAAATCCTGTCCAACCATGGGTCTGCAAATTCTCAGCCTATTGCGGGGGCATTCATAATAGTGGGAACTACCAACCTCGGACCCAGGGTCTCTTGCCTTTTCAATATACGGATGGCGGCGAAGGAGACCCTGGCGAACGCTGGTCACGTGACATGAAAATTACACAAAATCTGTGTAATTTTTATACTAGCATGTAGCTTTAGCTTAGAAATGCCCCCGCGCTCAAGCATTGCAATTTGTACACACAGCAAGCTATACATTAACAACGGAAACGAAAACAATTTTTTGGCCGAAAAAAAATGTTTTTGTTGATTTGGGACCTGATACGAGGCAAAGTTATATGCTTAAATATTTCGACAAAATCAGTATTTTAGGGAGCATGATGACATTTCAAAACCAACTTGCAATATGCAAACCAAATAGATCTACACTTAAACAGATGAAAATATGCACAAAACTTTGTTAGTTTTTGTTATCTCTTAGGCCTAAGTCACACTGATGCTAATATACCTTTCAAAAAGTGTAAATAAGGCTTAACGAATAATATCAGAAAGTATTTGCTACAAAGAGGAGAAATGTGTGAACTGAAACCATGGATACGTATTTTATAATTAAAGTAAGATTTGTTAAAAACATTTTGTAAGACCCAAAAGAAAAAAAACTAGAAGCCTCAGGGCTTGAACAATTTCCGCAGCAGGCCTAGAGGAAATAGCTTTAGGCTAATTTTCAAGATATCTGAATGACTATCCATTCTGTTCTTGTTGCTTACGTGAGAACAAGTCTATCACAATTCCCAAAGTATGACTTCACATGGTTCACATGAAGAATAAAATGATATTCGATGGAAGTGAACCAAAATCATTTGAAAATCAGGGAAAAATCAGGGGAAAATCTGCAAGTAACTGCCAACTTTAATATCAGGACCTTCCAATTGTTCTTTGTGCACACCTTCCAAATTTTGCCAGAAATGTGAATTTGGTAATATATTTAAGTAAACATTACATGAAATTGTTCATAACTTGCTTGAATAGGAGCAGGAGAAACTTGGGCATTTCAAAGATTTTAATCCATGACATTTAACAGGATTACAAGAAGATAAAAATTATATACAACTTAAATCAACATAACATACAATACGAAAATCTATTTCTACTAAACTCGCCAGTGGCGGTTCCAGAGGTAAGCCGCAACTTTTGTAGGAGAGTGTTAGCAATTCAAACATAAAAGAAAAAGATTCAAATAATCCCATTGATAATATAAACTGAATTCACAACTTATGTTAATGCGCTTCTCCACAAGTTGCGACTACACTCTAGATCCACCACTGTCTGCATATTACCACTTCCATGGAGTCTATAAATAACACCAATGTGCCCAAAAATACAAATGACACAATAAAACTTTGTTAGGATCTGTATGAAAATGTTCTTTAAGAACATGATATACCTTAAGGGGATTTTTTTTGCGTGGACTAATTTTTGCGAGCCAAGGTTTGAGAGCGTTTTGCGTGGATTAATTTTTTCAATTCAGAGCTTCTCAAGGAAAATGTTTGGATTTATATTTGCGAATAGGCACAAAGTGCAATGTGTGTACTTTATAATATAGCTTAGAAATAGCAGCAAAAATCACCATTTCCATGCCAGCCACATTGCAAAACCAATGGGTGCTTGATAAGTACAAGGAAATAGTTAATATATGAAAAGTACGCAGAGCCAAAAAATGAGCAAATAAAATCATGAAATTTTGCGTGGATTTATTTTCGCGAATCGTTCATGTCTTGAAGTTTTGCGTGGATTTATTTTTGCGAATTTAACCAAAATCCGTAAAAGTTGCAAAACTTATATAATCCACGCAAAAAAAAATCCCCTTAAGGTATTGTGTCCTAGAACATATTACACTCCAAATTTTCACAAGGCTTTAGTGATCTCATTGTATGTATATAATTTGTTGGATTCGAATCATCATCCAAAGTTTGTTTTCCTGACATATATCCAAACTAAATCATTGTGCCTCCATTGAGCGCTTTGCATGATTATTTTAAGATCTTAAAATCTTTTAAATGTGAATTTAAAGCTAATCGGTTCCACACAGTGATAACTTGACCGACCATTGTACAGTGATGAATAATTTGATACAGTCTGGAATCCCCCTTCTTTAATTTATTACTGCTTTTCAATTCACTATGATGTTTCAGAGCCAAAAAACAGTTTTATAAGACATATCTTTCACCAATATCTTGCACATGTTTATACTTTCAGTATGTATGTATGTTTGGGTCAATTCATTCACTAGTGATTTGTGCTGCTATCTATGACAATGTCATTTGTTTTTGTTTTTGTTTTTTCAATATCTTCAACTTTCGGTGTAATATTTATTAAATGAAATGAACATATTTCATGCATTTATTGATAGGACGTATTCACCAGTAATTTTGATACTACATACATTTCTGCTGTGATATTTAAAGTTTTTTTCACAGCAAAGTTTCGTTTACTATCAAACATTCACCTTCTTTTTCAAGAATTTTTTTCCAGAGTCAGCTAAATATCAATATTTCCTCCATAAGGAACGTTCTCATGATTATATTTCGATTGCAATAGTAGATAAAGTCTTAAAATTCTTCTTCAAAGCTTCTTCTAAATAATCTATACAACTTCCTCAAAACATAAACCAAATCGGTTCGAGAACGTTTCACGTGCTCGGTGTGCATATTTTACTGACTTTTTAAAGAAGTTTTAAAGGATAACTGAATTGGGACGTTTTCAACATAAAACGGCTAAAATAACTTCTAAAAGTATTCCAAAAGTATAAAAAAGTTAACATTTTTATGAATTAATATTGAAAGTGGCCTTTTAGTATTACATTTTGCATAGAGTTTTGGGTCTTTCATTAACTATTCTGAATAAACAAACAATCCGAAATCCGAACGGACTTTCCGAAAACGGCAAAAAACTGTTACATAGACAGTCAGATAGATAGATAGAATGTGTAAAGCAAACAATTTCCTACGCATAGCGCGCGGAAATTGAAAAAAAATTAAAGCGAAAAATCCATTAGAAATCTGCATTTCAAACTTTGATTTAAAACGAAAAATAGCCAAAGTTTACATAAAAAAAACAAGAAAAAAATACAAGAAGGTTTTTTATTGATCATTGATATTGATCATAAAGAAGAAAAACACGAAGAACGACAATTTGTTATATATACACAGAAATCCAATTAAAATCTTTTTAAGGCAAGATCCGCCAAAAATCAGTGCATTAAATAAAATTATTGAATGAAAGATTTCGAGCTAAAACGTATACAAAATTAAAATGTATGGTTGACAAAATTTCGGATTTCAAGCTGTGCTTCAAAAAATCCTTGTCGTTCACTTCACTAAAACAACACAAAAGTAATATGAACAATGTCTAAGCGAGCAATTTTAGCATACGAACTTCCTGAATAACATAGTATAATATAATAATAAATTAGGAAAGAAATACGAAAATACGAGAAAGCATTCTTTCTCCCACCTACTACCATGCTTTGAAACGGGAAAGAATCAAATTCAGCTAATAATTGTATACCGCCGTGTAATAGCAACACGAAAAGTTGGAAGATGATGATGAACAAAATTGAAAACTGACATTCGCCTATCTCGTGAAACTACTATGCCATCCTCGCTCGCTTGCGCTCGCTGCGGGGGCAAAAACGTGGTCCAAAGAAATTTTGTCTCGTGTATTCAGTTTTTTACATAGTCACATATAACCGATTTCAACTCGACGAATTTTATATTTGTTCTCTACATATGTAGAGAACAAATATAAAATTCGTCGAGTTGAAATCGATTCTGCAAAACTTGATTGTTTGCATGTTTCCAAGACTTCAGCAACGTTTTGGGAAGGAAGGTGTTGTCAATTTGATTGAAATTTTATTCCGTATCAAGGCTTTAAGAGCAGACATTCGTGAACATACTAAAGGAGAGGTTGCAAAATTCATGTGGTGTTGTGTGATTTTATCTTTGTATCGATAACATTTTGGTGTGGTTTATTTTGGAGACACATTCAGAAACTAGTATGTAGAGAAGGCAAAAGTAAAAAAATGAACAGAAAATTCAATCTTGAGTGTATCGAGGTTCAGTCTTCCACAAAAGACGAAGAAGATTCTCATGAAATAATGTTTGGGATGAAGAGCTTATTCAAATTTTTAAAATGCTTCTAGCATGTTACAAATGTAATTCAGGAGAACACACTGACACTTTTTTCATCCCGTCCCGGCAAACGTCCCCTCCCGCCTCTCATATAAACAGCCCCTTAGATACAGAATGCTTACCATATTTCCTCTAATAAGCGCCGCGGCGCTCTTTAAATTTTTGTGTTTTTAGGTGCAGCGCTCTTTTTAAAATTTAACAAGAGCCAGATGGCGCAAAACGGTAGCAGCAAGTTTACTTTTCACGCAAATGCTTTCGAAATTTTACTTTAAGTACTAAAAACTTCTTTATTGGATGTTTTCTAAGATATCTCACTGGTGGAAAACAGGCATTAACGATAAATTCGATGAAAATGATTAATTAGTGTAAATAGGGTCTAACCAAAAACACCAGCAACAATTTATTTAAAGACAAAAGAATTATACATGTGTGAGCTGTGTGTTTTTTTTATAAGAAATTTTTTCGTAAGAGCTTATGTAGAAAAAAAAAAGTTTATAATAATAATAATTTCTGACGAAACCAAAATTGAATTCCAACAAATAAACTGCCTTTTTGAACTAGATCTTTGAAAACTTTAATAAACAAACATAGTGTAATAGCTAACAAACCAAACGAGGTAATATAAGAAATTTTGAACTAATAAGCTTTACTAACAAGAAAAGCAGCATATCAAGTATATATTTTCAGTTAGCGTAATGAACTAAAAGTCCCATTTTTATGTACGCCTATTTGATTAGAATTCGAATGAATTCTAATTTCGTGGATTAAGTTATAAAATATCAGGTTATGTACTTTTAAAATAAAAGGTAATCTACTTTTAAATGTTCGATATGAAAAAGCTTCCAAATTACGAAGGCTGCGTTCCTTCATTAGAATTTACATTGCGTTTTTGATAGAGTCCCGCAGACTCTAAATCGCAGACTAATTGCCATTTCGGCCGGAGGAGTAGTAGTAGTAGTAGTAGTAGTAGTAGTAGTAGTAGTCCACGGGTGTTTTAATACGGTATTCGCTTTCGCTGCTACCGTAAAAATTCTGTTTTTAAGATCTCAGGAAACAAACAAAGAGAACATGAAATTGACAATCATAGTTTTGTCTTACAACATTTTTTTCACGTAGAAAAACCCTAGACTACATGTCTTCATCAGAATCATGGTCCTCATCGACTAAGTGAAACGCTTCGCACGCTGACTCAACGTCAGAAAGTTATGTTTTCAAATGGGTTGACTTGGGAATCCTCTTCCGCGATTATGAGAAGTATATTATTGTTGGGCACATACCAATTGAGTTGTCAAAACTCATCAATCAATTTCTTCAAGCCAATGATTCGAACTCAATGATAACAAGAGTTGTTGGAAAGCTCTTATAAAACATTAGATGGTATATTTAAACTTGCAGACTCAAAAAGTGTAAAGTGACAGTGGAGTGATTAAAAACATGCTTTATTTAGTTTCTCCATTGGAATATGCCGTCCCAAAGCGCTCTATGTGATTTATATTAAGCTAGTTCGATGAACTGCATAGTTTCCTTTAACCGTACTTAATTTCAGATGAAGAGCATTTTCGGATGCGAAGATATGTCGGTTGGAATATTTATTCAGATCGGCTAGTGGAATATTTCTATGATTTAATGCTCCTAACTTTGGAAGCGCATAGCTATTAATCCAGAAATGCTCTTCATTTCTAAAAAAACGTATTGGAATTTCCAAACTTTCATGTATCTATATCGATAGTATGTTTAACTAAGTTTCAATGTGCAATGCAACAAATTAGCTTCGAATAAAGGAACCCAACAAAAAAAAAAACACTTTGCGCCATTTGAAAAAAAAACAAAAACACTGACTTAATAGTTTTATATGAGTGACTATTGAAGTTGTCTTGTGGAGCTACTTAAATCACAGCTAATACTCTGTGATGTGAACTGACGCACGCTAGGAGTTGTACACGAATCAATGAGATCATCTTAGCAACTATCGTATCGGGGATAATTTCGTCGGGGAAAATTTCGGCATTTTGCAAAATTTTACTACTTTAAAAGAAGAAAGTGCTTGCGGGAATAAACTTTTGCGGTTCCTCAGTTAACATTTTTTTTTTGCCGGAAAAATTTTTGCGGTTATCAAACGAGAGTACCTTAGAGGGGAAAATTTCGTCGGGGAAGTTGTTTTTTTATAGACATGAAAGCCTGGAGGCAATGATTGCATTAAAAGAGTAGATTGACGCCATTTTCGTGTTGTTCTTTTGATAGTTTCTACACCTTGTAAACAAACTCACTGACATTTGCGTTCTATTGCAATTTTTATATCTCTCAGATTCGCTCTCCTGTGTTACTATCCAATTTTTGTCAGTGTCATTCATACTAGACAAAGAAAAATTTATACGTTGGAGATTTTAAGACAAAAAACTTCACTAGACAAACGTTGTTTAATTTTTCGTCGGGGAAAATATTTCGTCGGGGAAATTTTGACGAAAAAACCCTCAAAATTTTCACGAAAGAAGGTAGATCAAATCACTTATTGAAATTGGAGTCAATGAACTCTTACAAACAGGCTTTAGGTCGGAGGAATTTCTCCGAAAATTGGGATTATTTTGAAAATTTTGCGGGAAAAAACTTTTGCGGTTTATCAATATTGCAATATTTTGCGGGAATAAACTTTTGCGATTCGAGCCAAAACCGCAAAAACCGCAAAACTTTCTTCCGCAAACACTTTCTTCCTTTAAAGTAATACTTTCTTAGAAATTTCACTTTTTCAAAATTTTCGTCGGGGAAAACTTTCGTCACGAGGCAAAAATTTCATCACTTTTCCCCGACGAAATTATCCCCGAAAAGGTAGCTATTCAAGAATCATTTATGCATACTTGGTCGTTTTGATTTAGCCTCAGGTCTGAGTTTTGTAATTCTTATAATTAGATCATTCTTAAGAATTGTGGAATTTGTTCGTCACAAAGGGGGCCAATCATAAGAAATTTTGATACTGAAAAATCAAGTGAGAAAAATTTGATATTTTCTCAGTTGGGCAAAATCGTCAAAACGTCACTGAGACGAACAGCATTTCTATTGAAATTGCGTGTATATTTCTATAGAAACGCATAATTCGCAGAGTATTTTAACAAATGTGCCCGCTGGGTTTGTTTATACATGGAATGAATGAATGAATCTCTACATGTCTAATATTGTACAAATCACAACAATCCAGTGTTTTACTTACTTGCAATCTAAATTACACTTTGGAAAAAAATGATACAGAGCATCACGGCCACTACAATAAAAGATCTTGAGTTAAATTCTCCTTCTGTTTTATAACTCTATGATGAAATAGGAACTACTATCAGAGACCTTACGAAACTGCAACTGTGACGTCAGAGAAACAAAATATTTCTCATATATTACTTCATGTATTTGGTCCATAATGTAACTCTACTCGCGCTATACTATTGGAAAAAGTTTTCAATTATACTATGTCATTGCAGGTTCGCACGTCCTACACACAACGTGAAAGTAGTGTTCTGAAGTCGTACTGAAAACGAAGACGTGAGAATAGCAGTACAGTGGACTCTCCATATTTCAACTTTCCATTACTCGAACTCTCCATAATTCGAACGATTTTGTTTTCCCCTTCGATGTTCGAGTAACAGAGAGTCTACTGTATTTCGTATTGATTTTTCCAGTTCTTTCACGGTTCCTTTTCTAGGTGACGTTTCAAGGACAGCTCTGTTTGAAACTAGTAAAAATTGAGCTGCTTGTTGAAATTTGTAATTTTCAAGGCTTTTCTTGCACATTTGAAATATAACAAATAAGGCGTTTATTTATTTTTTTGTGATTATTTACCCAGGATAGCCTCTTCAGTTTCTTCAAGTGCTGTTATCTTTAAGTCTCCTACGAACAAGGTCCTAGAGCATTTAAAGTCACCATTTGGGTTACAGAAGCTGTAATGACATTAACTGCTCAACAAGACAACCATCCTAGACATCATTCCTACTCTTCTGCTGAGTGCTAAGAAGGGAGGAGTGATTCACACTGTTGTAGTTGCTGGCATGACTCTGTCGAGGATTGAACCCACGACCTCAAGAACAGGAAGCGAAACTCTACCAGTCGGTTGTAAGAAAGCGTTTTGCGTTTTTCTTAAAACATAATATAAAGCTTCTGGTGATACTTTTTGTGCAACATTACATATTGGCAAAAACGTGTAGAAATGAAAGGTCAGCTGTATTGTGCTGACCAATGTAGATTTTGCAAATTTCAGTTTAGACTAACTCTTGCGTCCTACCTCATTTTGATTAAGTTGAACCAGTACGAAATTGTAACTCTAAATTTTAGAAGACAATGATAACCAAAGCATACCATAGAACGAAGATGATCTGGAAAGGTACTTTCAGGCCGTGATATCTAGACAACCACATCAAAAAAGACAAAACAAAAAAAACAAACAAACAATTTACTTTGTTGAAAAATCATTGTGAAGGAGTACATTTCTATAGAAATATACATACTATTTCAATGAAAATTCTCTTCATCGCAGTGGTTTTTAACGATTTTGCTCACTGGGTCAGTTCAGCAAGTATTCTACTAGAATGACAATAAGAAACACTGTATAACACTTTGACATAATATGGCTCTGAAACATCAGAAAACAGCCATTGGAATAATAAAAACAGGCTCCAATGCAGAAACTTCTGGTTGCTGCGGCTTGATGAAAAGAATCAATAAATTTGATAAATATTTTTGGGGTAATATGAGGTGAGATGGGTCGCCGGGGTAAGTCAGGTCATTAAGTCATGAGGTGTAGATAGAGTGTAGATAGAAACCGATGTTTTTAACATAACAACCGTCACTACTCGTCTACCATTTTGTTCCGATAAAAATATCGGTTTCTAAGGCACTATATCTTCACTTCAAGTTATAGTGACCCGACTTACCCCGCCGACCCATTTTGCCCCATATAATCCTATATCATTTTTGGCCAAAGATGATTGAAATTATCGCATGAAAACGAGGCGGGGTAGAATAGTTTCTCAAAATCTCGACCTTTGAAAAAAATCCGAGAAAAGACTATAATTGAACGGCATTCGTCAACAACCGTGGACCACTTTTTCTTTAACTTTTTTAAGATGTTGGTACGAGTTCCCTTCATACTAAAATTTTATTAAATATTATATAATACATTAAGTCTAAGAGGGTGTTTATATGGAAGCGAGCTGGCTCGCTTAGCCGAGATCTCACTTACATCTAATATATAATATATGTTTTATTCGAATGTGTTTATATGAAAACCGAGCCAGCCCGCCTAAGCGAGATCTCGGTTCAATTTGCCGAGATCTCGCTTCAGTGGGATGAAAATTTTCCATATAAACATCCACAACCGGGCTAGCCCGGCTGAGCGGGCTAATTTCATAGCATGCGCATACTATTTCATAAACAAAAACATACAAAGGTGAGCCAGCCCGCTTCCATATAAAGGCGAGATGAAATTGTCTCGGATAAGTGAGCTAACCGGGCCAGCTCACCTCCATATAAACACCCCCTAAAAATGATATTGCAGGGGGAAAAATCCGCGGCTCGTCAACAGGGACAAATTGAAATAACATTAAAAGACGCAATGTTTAATATCTCAGTAATAAATGGGGATAACTGACTTTGGGGGTAACACATCAGCCACCAAGAATATGTGTACAAATGCAAAATCGACTGTCGATATCTCTGAAACAACTCATTGTTAACATGTGATCTTATACCTTTATGCAGGTACTCAAGAACAATTTTTAGAACGAACGGTAAATTCAATACATTTCATATTTAAAGTACCATTTAAAGTCCATTGTTGAGTAATTGAGGAGTGGCGATAATTGTTGTTTCAGTATTTACTGGTCTAGTAACTTTAAACCTTCCTCATATACAATACACGTTATTTTGATCTGAAAATCGATTTGATTAAAATGAGGCTCAAGTAGATAATATCTACTTTGTTTTGTACCTCGTTGGTTTTTTTCTAAATTTGTTTTATTTCTTTCTTTCTTTCTTCTTTTTTTTTCTTGATTGCGACAAAAATGAAAATATAACACGCGCAAGAACACTTCACTCGTTAGCATCTGATAAATATTTCATGAAGATGAAGTAACAGCTTTCTTCTACTTTCTTCTGCTTTTTCTACTGGTAAAAGTGTGCAACGGAATAACAGAATTTCATTGTGAAAAATAATTACCTTACACCTGCTTATTGTAATTTTGAGCTTTACGAACAGAAGAAATTGTTGTGATGTATAAGCCTTTTTATACCAAAATAAAATTTTTCTACAATCCCCCCCTATACATAACCAGAAGGAGAAACAAATTTTGATGATCTTTACACGATAACGTCGACAATTCGTGCATGTTTTGGATAGTATCACAAGAATGTATGCTGGAAATTCCGGTAAAAATAACAGTCACAATTTTTTGTATTTTTTAAATTTGTTGTTGTTGTTGTTGTTGTTGTTGTTTTAATATTTCTAAATGTTTTGTAGACGTGACTTGAGCTATCGTATGCTTTCGAAAAGAGACAGAAAATAATTTTTTTTATTGGATTTAAATGAATCATATCTTACGAAATTCATCTATTCTATTATAATTCATTAGTTTTTAAAATGATGCAATATAACAATTCAATTCAATCGATTAAAACGAAATTCTTACAACCCAACCTGCTTCACTACACTAGGTTGCTGGAGTCCAGATCTCCTTTTTATCTCTTTCACTTTCTGCATAATCGGGAAAAGAGTTCTTCTAAATTAAGACAGTAATATCTTCAAGATTTGTTGCTGAAGATATCTAGAAACACTTGAGAAATTGAGGGCTTTATCTTGTCATTGAGTTGACCGGAGTTTATACTCTTGAAGTATTTGATAATGCCCTTACTCTCCAACAAGCGAGTATATCCGAAAAGGGCCATGAGAAATAGTGTTGTGTTCCCAGTGGAGAAAGTTGTCAATCGTCAATCGTATCGAAAATGCGTGTATATTTCTATAGAAATGCACTCCATCGCATCTCCATCAGTGATTTTTTATGTAATCTGCCGCCTGGGTTGATATAAGAAGAGATCGTTTTTCCATGCCAAGATAACTTCCATGTTGTTTTTTTTTTTCGTTTGATTTCAAATATTTCCAAAAATTCAGATTATCAACAATCCTGAAAAATGAGAATTTATTAATTTTGACGTGCTAAAAACAAACTTCATCAAGTCAATTGTTTTCGCTTTTCTGTCTTGTGGTAACACGGACTTTATTGGACATTTTTTCTCTAGTTTTTCTGGCCACATTCCTAATGTGTTCAATATATTTGGTAAATAAAAAGTTCTAATCCAGATTTTCGTTTTCCCGTTAAATTTCTAATGGAATTTATTATTACAGCTTAAATTTGTTTTTAGAAAATCATTTGGAGGTGAATGCCTATTATGGTTTCAATAATTTTCCCATGGTCACGTTTACATTTTTCGTACGTTAAACTTGTCGAAGATGAACCACCGCTTCATTCTATTTTGTTGTATAAAAGCACACCTTTAGGGCCGTCGGAGGCTTTTCAAAGATGAGGTGGCTCAGATAAAGTGTTTAAGGAGGCCAAAAAATATTCAATTTCTTACTTCTAGATTGGCTAAAGCAAGCATCTTTAGGGTTAGGATTAGGGTTGGGGTTACACCAGCTCCCCCACTTCCGATGGCTCCTGGAATTGCTGACAATTTTGATGAGAAATTAGAAATGAAAAAATGAAAAACATGACTGAAGAAAACCCGTTCTTTGTCGATTCTTTACATGCATCTCATTTACAGTTTAGAATTCTTTTCCCGTTGAAAAATTTAAATAGTTGCAGATTAAATCTTATCTTTACAAAGTTCTGATAAAAATTCGTTAACATGTAATTTCCAACTTTTTCTTATCAGGAAAAATATATAAATGATTATTCTATAGATGGTATTGAAAAAAACTGCTCGTGTTTACACGGCTTTCTTCTCTCCATCAGGTTTCATTTATACTTAACAAGCCTGAAATATTCTTTTCTAGATTGGAAGATATTGTTTAAATAACTCTACTCCATGTTCTCTTTGTGTCGTATTGAAATAAAACAGAGAAATACGTTAAATGCTTCCACCTCGAGTTAACGAGAAAATAATGAGGGGCTTCAACTTTTCTCAAATTTCAACATGGAAGCAGATGGTCGAATGATAAGCCAATAATCGACATCGGAGATTGAACTATTTTTACGAAGTACGAAAAAAAGAAATATCGATCTTTGATTTGTCTATGTGTAGAAATAAAGTTCTTTAGGAAAAGAAAAACCTTAAGCAAGATATTATTTCGAAATTAAAGGGTTTAAGGAGTTTATTCTGAAAACTTAACTTCTTTGAATACACACATTCAACTTGCGTAGAAAAAAGAAAACGTGTTTTTTTTTCTCTATTTTGTAAAATGCGCATAGTACCGACAATTTTTTAGATGAATTATTAAAAACTTCATGATGTGATGGGCTTCTGAAAACTGGGTTTTGAAATGAAATAAAAGAAAAATAGAAGAGAAAAAAAGGGGTGAGAAAAATTTGGAAAATGCAGATTTAGGGACAAGAAAAAGTTTTTTGAAATGAACAAGGCTGATAAGAATTACTTAGAAAATGAACACTTGAATAGATTAACATAGCAAAAGCAAATCGATTTTTTGTTCTTTTTTTCAAGATAAGACACACAAAAAAATGTACATAATACCTATATTAAAAATGCGATTTGCATAACAAGATGAATGAAGAAGACAATACGTCTTTGAGTGACGGTATGGTTTCGATCATCTTCTATTCTTTACCTTTCTTTTATTATTTATTGTTTTTGTTTTTTGTTTTGTTTTTATTTTGTTTTTCTCTCTTTCCTTTTATTTATTTATTGATTGGTTTGGTTTTATATCGGCTCTATTTTATTTTAAGCATATGTACAAGAAATATGTAAATGAAAGTTTGTACTTGAAATGCTTGTTGAAGTCTTGTTGCTATTTAGTTCCCCTGCCTGCGAAAATATTTGACAACCGTCTTGGCAGGAAAATTTGTTTCACAAAAGTGAAGAGAAAATCCGGAATTGACAATAACTTAGGTAGTTTTGTGACGAAAAAATCATTAAGTTTTAAACTTTAATCAATATCGATGCATTTTTTCTAGTTGAGGTATCAAACTCGAGGAAAAACAAAAAGCAGATTGAATAATCTGCATTACAATCTTTTCTCTCAGCGAAACCTGCACATTTATATAAAAAAACGTCCAGTTTCTATAACTTATTAAACTTTTGAGGAAACATAATTATCTTAGTCATCAGAGAATTCTTTTCGAAAACTACCAACCGCTTTGTAGCTACTTTACATGAATTTTTTTTTTTACCTTGAGTGTCATCTTCATCGTTTTCATATTGAATGAATTGTATACTTTTCAGCCATTCATTCATGCCATTTCTTATTTAGGGCCGGCATGGAATCCTTCCCTGAATCTTTTGTCACCTTCCATGCAAATTCGTCGCGGTAGTTTAAGCACTCAAGACCTACGAAATGGAAATATGTTCAAATATACTCCAAATTATACATCCCAAATCTTGATTACTCATAAACCTTCGCCAGCTATCCAAGAGGTGGATATTGTGCGTATCAACGTCTGCGGGATGATTTATGAAACACTGCAAAGCACATTAGAAAAGTTCCCAGAGACACTTCTGGGTGACAAGAAGAGACGTGAAAAATATTTCATATCTTCGAGAAATTCTTACTTCTTTGATCGAAATCGAGTTTCATTCGAAGCCATTTTATTTTATTATCAAACTGGTGGAATACTTATACGACCTCCCACAGTACCAATGATGCTTTTTTCGGAGGAAATTCAATTTTTTGACCTGGGCGAAGAAGTGTTCATGAAGCTACAAGAGGACGAAGGGTATATACCCGAAAGTGAACGAATCTTACCAAAAAGGGCATGGCAAAGAAAAATGTGGGAACTATTTGAATTTCCAGACACCAGCACTGCGGCTAGAGCTGTAGCTGCTTGGTCTATATTTGTTATTGTGTTATCTATTACAGTTTTTTGCTTAGAAACTTTACCTGATTTTAAATCCAAGGAAACATCAAATGACAGTCCTCTGAACACGACATCGATCCCATCTGATAGCGGAGACAGCAAGTACAACCAACCCTGGTTTTCATTGGAACTGGCTTGCATTATGTGGTTTACCTTCGAATACTGCGCTCGTTTGATATCGTCACCAAGAAAATGGCAGTTTTTGCGTTCGTTTTTAAACGTCATAGACTTGCTTGCCATCCTTCCATACTTCATCACCTTATCTTTAAGCAATGGAGACACAACCCCATTATCCGTTTTAAGGGTAGTAAGATTGGTACGTGTCTTTAGAATTTTTAAATTATCACGTCATTCAATGGGTCTGCGTATCCTGGGACACACGTTGAAAGCAAGCATAAGTGAGTTAGGCATGTTGATCTTCTTTCTTATACTTGGTGTCATTCTGTTCTCAAGCGCCATCTTTTACGCTGAACAAGGCCAAAATGAGCATTTTAAAAGTATTCCAGATACATTTTGGTATTGTTTGGTCACTATGACAACAGTAGGATACGGTGACAAAGTCCCTAAGACTTTGATTGGTAAATTTGTTGGCAGCATGTGTGCTATTGTTGGCGTGTTAATGATTGCACTTCCTGTTCCGGTCATTGTCTCTAACTTTGAGTTCTTTTACAAGCGTGACCGGATGACTTATGATCGTGCTACAGCTGATCTTATACGTCAACCGACATCACCGACGAAAGAACATGATGACGTATTATTGAAGGTGGAGTCAGCTATTTGATGGATTGACAAGAAAGTTGGCGAAGTTTTCTCGGAATCACGAACAAATGAACTTCAAATATCTTAAAACGTAGATTACTGTAACTGTCCTTTTAAGCAGATAATGAAGATACTTCAAAAATGAAATTAAAAAAAAACTCATTAGGTTCTTTTAAGTAGAAAAGGATAACTTCGACTTGCAATGCATTTTGTGGTATAACCCAGAACCTCTCTACAGTTTATTTACGACAGGCTATCCTTATCCAATGACCTTTAATATATCACGCATAGCTAATAACTGCTAGATTCGCCCTCTTTGGATTTGATTAGCATTCCCACAGAGCAACATCAACAATATCGGTTTCATTACTGAAAACCTTTTAATATTCCGTTTGTAGAATTTTATCGATTTTTTCCCTCATTACAATTATCTAGCAGACAAATCTATTGAATCACTGCGATGGAGTGCATTTCTTTAGAAATACACAACTATTTCAATAAAATAGCTCTTCGTCGCAGTGACAAGTTTGTCCACTGGATATGATGATTTATAGAAATGATTGGATAAGGGAAACGGCCAGTTGGAAACTACCTTCTGATTTTCGTTGCGCACTTAAATTATTAGCTGAATATTTGTTTTTAAGAAAATTGAAAATGTAATATATATGAGGGATGTCTAAGTACTCATTTGACAGTACGAATAAAAATATTGGTATGAATCTAAAGTATATCCAGGTTATGTTAGTATTCTTGTTTTTTATGTAAATAAGACGAAATAAGCAAACAAGCTCCATCTCTTCCTTCCCCTTCTGCTTCTTTTTATTTTTTTATTTTTTAATTTTTTTTTTTTTTTTTGCTTTATTTACGATTGGAACGAATGTGAAAATCGTGTTTAAAATACCGTTCGTCCGTGAGTCTGTCCCCAGAAACGGGAAATTCACGCATGCGCATCGAGCTAATAATTAAGGGATATGGTTGTTGTTGTACTAGAGGTGAGAAGCAGAATACTTTTTCGTTTATTATTATTGCTAAGACATTTTTCATAATTAGCTTTTGTGGAATTTTAGTGAAGAGAATGATGTGGATTAAAATGATGTGGATTTAAAGAAGCACAGCTTGAAATCTGTAAACCGTTTTTTGTACATATGTTTTTAGCTAAATCTTTCATTCAAATGCACCTGACTTTTAACGGATTTAACTAAAAAAGGATTTAGATTTCTATGTAAGCATAGAATACCCCGGTACAAACTGAAAATCAATCCTAGTCATAAACAAAACATAAACATGCTCATTTGACAATCATTTATACTATTACAGTAGTATTATTTCAAGGTAATACCATATATAAATTCATTAAACAAGTTTGTTTTCTAGTGCAATCTGAAAAATATTTTTTTTTCTGATAAGATAATATAGTGAGATTAATAAGAAGAATACTGTCAATGTTCCTAATTCTGAACAGTCTTTCTTAAATCCGAACGCAACAAATAAACAAAGTTTCTTGATATGAAAATATCCATCCATATTTCCTAAATTCGTCTTATAACTAAAAATGTTTTATGAAACAGAGCAATTACCAGAAATGCGTGAAATAGGACCGTGAAGAATCATGCACGTCATTATGGCCTACTTATTTCATTGTTTAAAAATGTCCGCTGTGAATTGATATGAAAAACCTTTTTTATTTAAGTTATTTTATGATTGAGTCATATGGCTACCATCTAAGGACAGCTTTATACGGCCGCATAACCGTCGCGTCGAATTAAACTCTTTATTAAATGCGACGAAAATTCGACTGTATAAAGTGCGACATAATGAATTAAGTTCAGCAGAGTTTGTCGAATAAAACGGCAATCTTCGACATAAATTCGGCATCACTTTATACGGCCGCATAATCGTCGAATTTAACAGCCAGCTTGAATGAACTTCGTGGAAAAAGTGCACGAAAGTACTGACAGTGTGTAAGAAACGCACGATGATAAATTCATTCGACATTTATGCGGCTGTCTAAAGCCATGTCGAATTTGATATGCGGCAACAAAACCTGTATAAAGTGACTGTCGCATTTTTGTCGAATTGTACCCGAATACAAGTAATTTAATTCGACACGGCGATTATGCGGCTGTCTAAAGCTGTCCTAACACAGAGCTCACAAAATAACGCATGGCTTTCAAGAGAGCAGTCAACTTAGAAGCTTGTGTTCCAGCTCGGTTGACAGGATGCACCATATTTTAATTTGCTGACAGTTGAATATGTTTTAATTAGAAATTAGGAAGGCCATTCAGAATTAGGAATATCGATGGTACTCAATTTCTCTTTGCTGCCTTTATATGTCCAGATGCAATAAATACAAATTTAAAAAGTTCCTGCAGAGAACCCACCATTTTCCAAATTAATTTACACAGTTTCCATTACTGCTACATATTGGATTTGATTTTAATACGTGCCACGTTCTAGAGAAGTTCTTGGTGAGTATTATCATCAATATTTTGCATCAAAAATACAGGCTAAATATTTGAAATCATTCAAATTATATATTGGTTGATCTTTATGGTTTTAAGATCATTAAAACTTTAAAAACAATAGTTATTTATATCTGTGTTTTTAAAAGCCATTCTACCACAAGGATATATATTTTTTGCTTTTTTCCTTACGACAGAAGTCAGTGGCGGATCTAGAGGTATGTCGAAATTTGTGTAGGAGAGCTATTTTCTATTTGTTGCCTGAGAACATTTCATTATGCCAATTTTTCCTGTAATTGACAAAGAGAACTCAAATTATTTCATATCCGGCTAGTTAACTTAAATACTACAGCAAGGCTGTAAACTTTCTTTTGTTTTAAAGTTCACCTTGAAACTGTTCTTTAAGATGAAATGAATTTGATTCCTTTTATTGTAGAAGCAAGTAAATTGATTGGATAATGAGACAACGAGATTGCACTCCCAAGCAATAAACTGACCCAGCAGGCACCAAACGTTATACTAACGTTAGTGTTACGTTATTTTTTACGTTGTGGTAACGTTAGTGGTTGGTTAGAATGGAAGTCTTTTTTTAATTAGTATAACGTTAAATACTTACGTTAGTACAACGTTAAATACTTACGTTAATATAACGTTAAATACTTACGTTAGTCTAACGTTAGAAAATTACACCAGGACAACGTTAAATCTACGTTGTATTAACAACATCAAAATGCTATGACATTGTAATGACTTTTGAAGTCATTATAAACAAAACCCGTTGTCCATCCCAACAAAGTAAGAAAAATGACGAAAACAGCGAATAGTCATAGAAGTTGACATTTACCTTTAATTGACAAGAAAAGCATATATTTATGTCAATATTTACGCATGCCTAATAGAAGAAAAAGAAACAAATATAAGTGAAGGTGTTAAACGAATGCTTGTGGTTACGGCAAATTGCAATAAATGAAAATCAACGGAAATTCATGCTATCCATTCTAACCAACCACTAACGTTACCACAACGTAAAAGATAACGTAACACTAACGTTAGTATAACGTAAATTAACGAAATTTAACGTTATGCTAACGTAAGTATCTAACGTTAGACTAACGTAAGTATTTAACGTTATACTAATTAAAAAAAGACTTCCATTCTAACCAACCACTAACGTTACCACAACGTAAAAAATAACGTAACACTAACGTTAGTATAACGTAAATTAACGAAATTTAACGTTGTCCTGATGTAACTTTCTAACGTTGTACTAACGTAAGTAGTTAACGTTAGAGTAACGTTGGTTTTATGTTGGGAACGTTAAACCTAGAACCAACGTTAGACTAACGTTGAATAAACGTTGGGTGCCTGCTGGGGAAGATCAAAAACAGACTAAAAGAATCTCCTTAAATATGAGCGCCCAGCGACAGTTCTTAAAGAAATCGCTCTATGTTTATATTTGCTATTAAAATCCCTACTTTTATACAGATTTTATTCAGAGCTTTTCATGAATATTTCCCTACAAAACCATTAAATCAGGGCTGCACAAAATGATATTTTTACAACGATCGTCATATGCGAAGACACATGCGCAGGAGAACATAACTGGACGTTGCTGGGAAATAAGTCACTTGATTCACATTTTCATCGCGCCAAGCACGGTTGTCAAATTTTAAACGAAATTCAGAGTTCCAAATGTATTGTGATTTCCGACAGTGCTCAAAATCGTCGCAAAAACTGAGTCACGAAAATCACCAAATAAGTAACTTATTCACTCAAAGGAAATCTGTGGTTTGGAAAGCTACATGAAAAGATGTGAAATCTCTGAAATAACATCAAAATAAGCAATCCTCATCATAAATACATCAATACAATTTGAAAGAATGAAACTAGTTCATTAACCCCTCCTTGATATTTTTCATCCGTTTATTTTCTGTGAAAGAGAAACTTCCGCGCTCCTATTTAATTGTTTCATAAAAGGAATAAAATCGAGAGAATTAAACAGTTTAACATCAAAAGGCAAAAAACTTCACACAAGAGAGGGTAGTCCCAATCAACCACCACAGAATCTCGTCTCAAAAACTTAATGGTTTTTCATATTCACAAAGATTCAGAGTTGATAAGGTGGATGCAAATTTCACATATGTTTATTGATAATACCAAACTAGAATACACGCTTTTTTATAGAACCTTTAAAATCTAACCTGAGGCTAGCTTTTTCATTTTTTGAACCTTTTTGAGCCTAAATTGTTCTTATTTGTTCTTAGCATTAAGAACACAGTTTCAAATATCAGCCCCATTATGTTCTTATTAATTAACTTCTAAATAAATAAGTCTTATTTTTATTTCCATCTTAACGAATCGAATTAACTTCTTGATTTGTTACAAACAAATCGAGAAGGAATTGTTCTAAAACATTACCTCAAAAAGCCTGTTTTAGCCAATCCAGAGGGTAAAAATGTTCATGTATATCATGGAATAAAAAAGCACCAGCTAGCAGCCATCATCTGTTTTTATGTTGTAAACAATATGTTATAAATATATTGTAACAAAGCTATAGCAAGTAACTGGACTGAGACATTACTGGAACTACTCAAATATTATTGAACATTTGTCATGCCCCACTTTGTAATTTTCAATCTGCGCCACTTTGTAATTACTACCTGCCCCACTTTGTAATTTGTGATCCTATTTTATCTGGGTTTTTTTTTTCGCAATGTCTATACGGGAGATGACTATTTTTAGAGTACCTTATCGGTTAAAATTTTGTCGGTGAAAAGTGACGAAATTTGAAAAAAAATTCGTCACTTTTCACCGGCGAAATTTTATAACCGACGAAATGTTTTGACTGACGAAATTTTATAACCGACGAAAAATTTTGACCTACGAAATTTTTCACCAAAATTTTTCTATTTTACGTGTTTTTATTCGTGTTTGAAGTCGACAGATCCTTCTAAAGTCATATTTGAAGTTTTAAAAAGGAGGTATTATGAGGAAAGATAAGAAAAATGACGAGAGTGATTTTGAAATTGACTTTGAAATAGAAAGTACTACTACTGAGGTACTAGAAGAGGAAGAAGAAAGCGAAGAATGTCTTGAAAATGAAGAAAAAAACACTTGTATTACTATTGATTAGCATTTGTTTTGTCAAATATAAGTAAAAAACTAAAAAGCTAGTTTCTTCTGAAAGGGGGTTAAAACTTTTCGTCGGTTATAAGTGACGAAATTTCAGAAAAATTTCTTCACTTTTCACCGGCGAAATTTGTTTTTTCAGATGTTTTCACGTAACTTGAACGACTCTTAATAAACAATAGCAAAAATATTTATACCACATTAGAGCACATTTATTTGTCTTACTTTTTCGTTGTTTTATAGACATGGTTAACATTGAAATCTTATCTATATCGATATGGATGGAATTACATAAATAAACAAAAAACAACATATTCATATCCAATATAAGATAGGCCCCTTTTGGAGGCAGCAGAGCTCTTATATCTCCATTAAGGTCTAACCCAAACAATAAACACAAAATCAGTACCGTAAAGCGGGGTGACTTCGATCAGCGGGGTGACTTCGATAGTAAAAGTAAACTGTTTGAACTCTGAAATTAAAGTGAGTTTTTCACATTTTTTAAGATTTTCATTTAGGTTCTTATTCATGGGCCACGGCGACGGGGGGGGCCCCACTTTTTTGCTAAATATAATGTGTTTTTTTTGTTGTTGCAAATCTTTTTGACTCAAGGCCGTGCCCCACATAAGGTTTCTTAGCTATCTTTATTACGAAGTAAATCACAATGTATACCACATGCAACATGATTCGCAATATTAAAAATTTCCACCTGTCTTGAAACATTTCCATTTATAGATATCTTTTCGAAACGAGCTCGTAAAAATTTTTCTTCTCGTGCTCTCCTGAAATATTTTCAAAGAAAGCCAACATTGCTGTTAAAATCCATCTCGAAAGCTGATATTTCAGAAAACCTATCGCAGTTAGAGATGGATTTTGGCGGAGATTTTGATCTTATTCATTTGGAAAGCGGGCCCCATCTCCTACCAACCATTTTTAATCAGTCTATACCAATTGATTTTCGCGAAAGATGCTAGAAGCTTTGAAAAATGAAAAAGAAAAAAGACACTTGTTAAAGAACGTCTGGACCATAATTCGTATCGTACTGACGAGTGGTGCCACATCAGCTACCTCGAACGCTCTTTTTCCATGCAAAGAAGAATCAAAACTTGGATCAGATCAACTAATGGGTCAAAAAAGATTCAATTCGTTATCAATTTTAAATGACCACGCAGAAAACCGACTGATAGCCTTGTGAAAGAGTGCTCGCTTCCTGTTCGGGAGGTCGCGGGTTCAATCTACGACCGAGTCATGCCAGCGACTATAACAGTGTGAATCACTCCTCTTTGCTTAGCGCTGGAGTAGGAATGATGTTAAGAATGGTTGCCCAGCTGAGCGGCTGCTGTTAATACAGCGTCCGTAGCCCAAATGGGGGCTTTAAATGCTCTAGGACCTCCTTCGCAGGACCTTCATTGATAGCAGAACTGAAGAGGTTATCCTGTGTAAGCATTCGTAAATAGAATAGAATACAATAGAAATAAAACATATATGATATGATATATCACTGATAAGTAACCGAAAGGTGTCAGAGTGAGTTCGGAACTTTTACTGAAAAAGATCTTCAGTGACTTTTTATAGCTATACTTTAATCTCATTGGTTACATTAGTGTGCTTTATTTAACAAGTAAAATGCGTTTTTCGAAAGCCTCCGAGTCGTTTTAAGGGCTTCTAGAACTCAAAATTGACAAATGGTGGTCTGTTAAGATTGTAATAATGGCGCTTTAAAAACATTGTCAAATATAATTACAAGTAATTTGGCGCTTCTCATAAGCTGATCGAAGTCACCCCATAATCGATATTGTCATTTTCTTAGAAAGATAAGGTTATTTCTCTGGAATTACAAGTTTAGTTAATGTGAAATTTTGCACTGAAATAGAAGAAATATGTAATGTAATGATTCCAAAGTTTCAGAAGTAATGGTTTAGTATTTCGGAAGTTACTTTTAAAATAGTGGCAAAAATGATCGAAGTCGCCCCGCTTTACGGTAGCTAAAACACAGCAGCAGTTTATAATCACAGGATCACTACATAGCTACAGTCATGAGCAGGGAAACTCAGCAGTATATAATCACATGATCACTAATAATATACAGTCATAATAATTAAGAATTCCTTTGCTTCTCTGGTAGAAAAAACTGCAGCATTGATCTGTGTTTCGTCTCCCAAAAACACAAACTGCCCTCAGTGTGTGCGTGTATTTCAAATTTGCAGGATGCCGCACTCGCCCTGATAAAATAGTTGTAATGAGTTATTGCTAAAGAATTCTAAATTAAATCATGATCAACAATAGCCCCTATTCCTTATAGTTTAGTGGTATCAGCCTACAATAGGGACAAAAATTTTATTACGGACGGACGCACAAAATGCTGATGAAAGATCAGCTGCTTTCGCGCTGACCAATAATTAAATACTTGGAGGAGTAATTTCATTTCTGTCTTCATCGCTATTTCCAAGTTTCACTTCTTCCGCACGCTCTTCGCTTGAAACACATTCTTCTCTTTTTCTTCGATATATCGGAATTATCAAGTGCAACATAATGGTCTCCTAGACCTTCGGCAAAGTGACCCAAAGTAATTCTTCCAAAGGGGACAGAATTGACAGGTCAAATAATATGTCTACTACCAGCTCCAAGACCGGAGATAGCTGGGAACTCCACATCATAAAGTTGAGAAGCCAACCGTATGGAATATTTTCATCTTTGAAAACATTTTCACGGTTTTATTTGTGATGTTCTTTAAAAGTTCTTTCAAGGCTCTGATATGGAATCTTATTTGAACCCATTAACAAGTGCCACATGTGACACAAAACGGTATATAGCAGCATCCTTAACGTATTGCTTTCTTTAACGTCCTTCATCTCTGCTTGAAGTATTGCTTAGCTTTTTTACGCCTCTTATAGGTTTCGTTATGTTTCCGTGAGAAGTTCTACCATGGGCCGCGGAAGCTTTTTTGTTTTAGGGGGGTTGAAGATATAGTATCCCCCGCAGGCCCCACCATGGTTGAAGCGAAGAGGCCGAAAATTTTTTAAGAATTCAATCACTGTAGATTGCCGGAAAACGCCCTCACACAACGATACTTTGGCTTAAGAAAACTAACAAATTCACATAGATTATTGCTTATGGCTTGCAAAGAATTATATATTATGCGAAAAATGTCGCTTAAACTTAAACTTGATTCCCAACAAAAAGTAACTTAAATGCTAATGAAAAGGTAATTTAATAAAGTTTACCTTGTCTTTTGAAGATGGATGTATTGAGAAAAAAGATACCATTGCATTGTAGAAACAAAATATCAATCGATGAAACATTGCTTGGATAGATGTTGCATTTTAGGGGACAAGAAAATTTGCGGGTAAGTCATTTGACCGGATCCAAACCGTAGCCGTAACAGTACTTTGACAATGCTTGCTGTAGAATTATTAAAATCATTTACACGTCGGTTATTTGTATGATATTCATGATAATATGTCTTTGAATTTTTGCGCATGCCTTTGTTCTTCGTTTATTATCGTTATTGGTCTAAAAGGGATATTTTCAAACCTAAGAACTCTGTGGTCAATACGAAATATTGTCTCGTATCCATTATGAAACTCCTGCTGTAAAGCTAATTCAATCATAAAAACAAAATGCAGGTGATTACGGCAGCAAGTAGGCGGCATTTGTTAATCTTATGACTCGTACACGGTCTTCTTTACACTTGAATATTTACTGATCAGAAATAAAAATCTAAATATTAATAGACGATGACGACGACGACACCCTATTCCAATAGTCAGCTGGGTAAATGGAGGCTTTACACATCAAAAAAATTGTTTTTTTCTAATGCATTTTCATAGTGAAAACATTTACAAAACATCAATCTCGTCCCCAGGGCTTCTTTTCGATATACGGATGGTGGTCATCCAGTACATCGAAAAGCAAGAAGCCCTGGGGATATGAGGTTGATAAAACATGTTGCCTTAGTTAGAACACTTCAGAGGAGACAAATTCTTCTGAATTACGGGAAAGGTTTATTTCTCAAGGAAGCACATACTACAGAACGCTACAGAACATATTATCAAAAATCTTAAAAAATCTTGTTGCACCGACAAATGTAGTAACTCCGACAAATGAAGTAAAAATCAACGACAAATGTAATAACGCTAAATGTAGTAAACCTGCGTCAAATGTTGTAAACGCCTTGAAGGTTGAAGTGAGTCATAATTAGGCCAAACACATCACCAGGTAACTTTTCAAGGGCTATCAGGTGGCCATATAATAAACCCAAAATCGCGCATGCGCAGTAAAAACATTTCGAAATATTTAGGGTTTGTGGTATGTTTTCATTGCATGCGTTAGGCAATGCTGTACAATCTTGATTTGCTGTTTTGAACTAAACAGCCCCAATACCTACAATCATCACAAAAAATACAGTACCACCGGAATATGAAATGTTTGTTTGGTATGTATTGTGACGTGTATAGAGGAAGCATAGAGCTTTCCTAGAATAGTAATGCATGACGGTAGTTTATGAGTTAAAAGAGGATATTTTATTAGACAAATGAACTGCACTGTGAAAATTTGCCGGTGAATTCGTCTAGCGGAAATCCTCTTTAAAATGTCGGCATTAAGTTTGCGTCAATTTTGTAAGTACTTTATACATTTGTCTAATTCTGAAGATCTGCTACTTCTTTGCAAATGTTGCTGCATTCACTGAATTGCATTTTTTACTGTCTCCTTCAATGTTCAAACGTTTTTACGAAGAGACAGTATAAAAATACAGTCCAATGATGTTTAATGATGATAACCAGGGATGTGTGAGTAGATGGATAGTTAGATAGATAGATATATGCCCTCCGATGTCCCGGAATGGGTCCTACCCACGAAGGAGTAGGAATCACAGCCCCTGTCAGACAATGTAACCCCGCATGGGGGAGCTGCGGAGCCATGTACAATGACACTCGTTCTACACGGGAGAACTTGAGTTCTCGCAGGTGTAGAACCTCGTGAGAGCCACAGCACGCCGCAATGTCTGAAATATCTACCCACACTCTTGTATCAGAGCTGTGGTACCCAGTTTCCCTCACATGGCATGGGTCGACCCGGGCGAAGGAACATTCACTTGCCAAGTGAATCGTAGTGACGCACTGGGTATCGAATCTGGACCTCCCAGTCGGATGGCAAGTACGATGACCACTATACCACTACGCCTAGTAGTAGATGGATAGTGAACGAGTATAAATCTATTGTTACCAACATTGTTACCTATTCAATTTTGCTCACGCATTTTAAAACAATAGAACTTTTTCCTTATTAAACCAATCAGATTGGATATTATTGTTTGAGTTGGACGAATGGAATTATTTGTAGTTTTTCGTCCTGAACGTACAAGCCAGAATACCTTTCAGTTATATTCAATATGGCGACCAGTAACACGTGTTTTGATAATGAGGAATTGAACTTTGAAGATGTCGATTTTGACGAAGATATTGAAGTTTTAGTCGAAACTGCGGTTATGTCAGATGACGAAGAAATAGTTCTGGCTGATTTTGACGTGGATGTAGATGATTTGGATGACTTTACTTTACAAATTCCCACTGTTGTTTTTGTTGGCTGGGTATGATGATGATGATGATGATGATGTATTAAAAGTTGTTGATTCAGTTCATGAAAATATCAAAGTTAATCAGTCATCTGCATTCAGTTACTCTTGTAAAGAATGCTGGAAGAAATATAATAATTTTTTTTTACATGAGGCACTTAGAAAAGTGTAAAAAAACAGTTGATAAAGAAGAATTTCACATGCATAATGAACTTTGCTCACAATTTGCATATACAACACCAACTTGGTGTTATTGATTTCAGTACATAAAAAGAGCTGATGTTTTCGAAATTTCACAAAATTAGGATTATGAACTCCTGGAAAGATATATAATTCATTCCATGCATAAAAACACTGAGCTTGTAATCCTATTTCAGTTTATTTGGGACTTTTTGGAGTAATGTTAATGGAAAAAAACAAGTATTTAGTTAAAGATTGTTTTGTGGAAGCAAGTCATTAAAAGCAGACACCAGTAGAAGAAAAACTCTACATTATGTTTCTTGGTACATTCCATATGCTATCAAAAGGCAATATCTCAAACAGTAACAAACACTTACAAAGAGTGAAAAACATTGTACAGACAATTCTAACTACATCACTGATGATGAAAATCTATGTGACGTTATTTTTAAGAATCTGGAACAGAATGTTGTCAAAATCAAACAGGCTGAAAACAAGACACTAAAATTAAAAGGACAACAAAGCTATGCCTGCCATGAGAAAATCAATCTCAAAGTGAACTTGCAGCAAAAAGAATTAGACAGTTTTGCACAACACATACTTTTTTTGTTTTTATTATGTATGCCAGTTTGCAAATATATAATCAAACAGAACGACAAATCTTTAAAATTAATTTAACATTTTACTTTTAGCACTGAAGATGATAAAATATATATATCGAAAAGCTTTTGCTTAATTTTAAAGATTTGTCGTCTTGTTTTATTATATACTTATTTTTTCCTTATTAAAGTCTGGGCTTAACTAATTATTATCGAATCAAAGCCAAATTATTCTAAAGTTTTTGAAAGTTTTTACTTTGCCTTTCTTTTCTTTTTTTTTAAACAATTATTTTGGATGTAGAGCTGTTTTATGGAATTATGACCTAGCAATTTCACTTTGAAGTTTCATCTTACCCTTTAATGAAGTATTGGTATCACAAATCGAAGCCTTTCTCGGAAAAATGTTCCTTGTCAAGAAATAGTGATCTAGGAAGGTCAATAACGTTTAGTTCAAAATCCTTAGAAACAAGTGCCAGTGCTCATATTGTCCACCTTTCCAAATATTTTAATATGGGTCTATGTCAGATGTTTCAGAGAGAAATGTTCATTTTGCCTTATTACATTCACAAATACTTTGGTTATCCAATATAATTAAATGCCTTTAATCTCTCATGTAGTGACCTTGACCACTTTCAAGGGATAACTGACCAAAAAATGGAATATTAGGAAAAAGCATTGCACGATTTGAAGATAAAAAACAGTTAATTCTTCATCATAATACATAAATTCATTAAAAAAGAATGCAATTGAATAATGAGAAAAACATTGGTGTCTTTTAATAGCCCCAAGTATAAAAATCCAAAAAAAATTGTTGCATATTATATATCTTCATATACATCTTCGCTCAAAATATCAATTCTACTTTTTTTGACACACACATGTCTGGGAAGGGCATCAATGTTTTTCTCTTTAATTCAATTGTATACTTTTTATATACATCCAAGATTTCCGGCAATTTCTCTTACAGTCATTTGTGGCTTGTGCTATGTTTTACATACAATAATGTCTGTTCTTTTTAACTTCAAACATAACTTCAAATCCTGGACTATTTATTGTTGAGATTTTTGGTTCACCACCATCAAACCTTGACAATTCACCCACACGCAACATGTAATTTCCACTTGATTTCTCACACTGTTGCAGTTTACGTTTGAATACTTTATACATAAAATATAGATGAACTGTTGAAATATCCTCTGTCAATTTATGCCCAAATAACTTGAGTATTTCATCTTTAAAATCCATTACTTTCTTCGGATTCTTATACTTGTCACAAGTCTTTATTTTATTGGCACATACACGACATACACACTTTAGTTTCTTTGAAACATCCCTATAAATATTGCCAATAACTTACTAGATGAAAATTTAAACTGAAAAGACAATTATTCCATCAGATATAAAAGGAATACTTACATAATAACAAATTCAGTCTGTTTACTACAGTAACTTCTATCCAAGTGCCGCTTGAAAATACAAAGTGCCGCTACTAATAATCAACTTAAATGCAATCTATGGTCATCAAAGATGCCACTACACTTATTTACAACACTTCCAGACTTTATCTATAGCAGGAATTGAGTCCTGAAACACTCACTTTTTAACAACGTGAAGTTTCAGTCTAAGAACTTCTACCCACGTGTTTATAGTTTTTCTCCTTTGGCACATCGACAAGTCCAGGCACATTTAACTCTATAATAATTCAGGAATGTTTTTCCTTGCTCGGCACCTCTCAGAGTTTTTAAAATACAGTGAAAATCAGCAAAAAAGTTTCAGTTCCCCTGCTACATACGATTTATCATTCGCCATTTTGAACTTCCCGCTGATAACAGAGTTAGAACATCAAACGGTGGCCGACAGAATAGCGACACAAAAGAAACAACAATAGATTTTTTAGATATTGAAGCCGTTCACTATCCATCTCTCACACATCCCTGTGATAACCAAAGAAGCAGAGGCCGCGACACGACGATCAAAATCAAATTTCGTTTAACAAAAAAGATGGTTTTCATCGTGAACATACAGTTACATATTCTAAACAAATGAATATGCAAAAAAACACCAAAAGCACAACTTCAGTTTAAGTTTGGTGTCTTTGAAAACCCCAAAATCATCTCGACTTGTCCATCTCGCTTCAATAAATTCATTTGCAACATCGATCTCACTGTTGGAATTAAGAATAGCGAAAGAGTTAAATCTTTTTTGAGACATGGTACTTCTTAACCAGGTTTTCGACCTTTCAGATGTAGCACCGTTTGTAAGAATGATTCTTGCAACAGCTATAGCATTTTTAATGAGCTTACGTTCAGCATTAAAGGATTTATTAAAAATATAAAACACCACTTCTTTGAAAATCATTGGCAACCCCGGTGACGTGGCCCCTGAGAAGTAAAGAAGTTTGAGGGATTCTTAGGATATCCTGCATTGAAGGATGTTAGAGCGTGACGGATGATCTTATGCAAAACAGATGTGGCCTTCTTTTACTTCAACAGGTTTCGCATAATTGGTATCTTTTATGTCCACAGTGTGAACACATTGCATTACAAAAAAAAAAAAATCTCATGGCGCAAATCTAAAATAACCACCTGGCTTAGTCTCGTTGTCAAAAAAATAACCAGTTGTACTTTAGTAATTTTTGAGCTCAGTTGGTAGAGCGATAGGACCAGAATTCCTAGGTCAAATCCCGCCTGGTTCGGAGTTTTCCTTCGAACTGGGTCTGTGTTACTAATACAACGAGTGTTATCTTCCTTTCATACAACTTTTTAATTACTATCTCAATGGCATTGACGAAATGACTGTATATATTACAGAGAACGGATATATGCTCGTAGTAAGAACTTCTTTTCGCTCAAAAACATTACATAAGACAATAACGGAAAATAATAGCCTGACTTCATAGCCCTTTAAAAGTTACTTGGTTAAGACCTTAGAGCATTTTACCTAAGTATGGATCATTAGGCATGCACGTGCGCAGTACTACGTATGTGCGATCTTGGGTTCTATTATATGGCCACTTGATAGCACTTGGAAAATTATCTAATGAATACCTTGATGAGGTTTGCCTAATTATGGCTTATTTAGCTCATATTAGCATATTTTTACTGTGCGTGTGCAATTTTGGGTTTTAGCTACTATATGGCCACCTGTGATAGCCCTTGAAAAGTTACCTGGTGAAGACCTTCATGTGTTTGACCTAATTATGGCTCTCTTCAACCTTAGAGGCGTTTACTACATTTGACGAGGTTTACTACATTTGTCGGAGTTAATACGTTTGTCGTAGGTTTACTGCATTTGTCGGAGTGACTACATTTGTCGTTGATTTTTACTACATTTTTTGTCGGAGTAACTGCATTTGTCGTAGAAAATTTACTACATTTGTCGGAGTTATACTACATTTGTCGGTGTAACAACTCTTCAATCTTTTGCTTGTTGTAAATACTAGTGTAAATACTATAGAAAAGTGTCCTACAAAAGCTCTTTAGCAAACTTCATCTACTTTCACGATTCCTTTGTGGTGATTTAAAGGCCGGTTTTCAGTTCATTCGTTGTGGTCGCACGAATGAGTGATCTGATTTTTAATTGGCTGACGCAATCTCATTCGCCTGGTAGTTCAAATCATTTCAATAATGAGCGAATGAAAAAGCTGTTCGCTCAGTCGCGCGACCGCAGCGAATGAACTGTATGAAGTTAGATCGACGCCAAAATCTCGTTTATCAAGTCGTCGAGTCTTTTTAGATGTTGACTCGTGACGTCATTAATCGTTTTAGAAGTTAACGTGGTCCACAATAAGTTGACATACAAGTCGTCGAGTCGTTTTAGATGAACACTCTTTTTTCAATTTGAGGCGTTTTAGAAGTTGGAGTCGCTAGATGCTGTGTAATTGAGGCGCTTCGGAAGATTAGCCGTTTTAAATGTTCAGTCGGTTCAGAAAATGAGGCGGTGCAACCTGATTACCAGTTTCTCTAAGTCAGTGTTGGCTTTTACACAAAAACAGATTTTTGTGTCATATTTACATAAGTCATGATGCTGGCCGTCATGTTTTCTTAGTAGTTGCATGAAACATGGGGCATTGCATGGTTATGAATGAGAAAATGAACAAACTGTGAAGGATTCCCTTTTCTTTCGGATACATTTGATTGTTTGTTAGAATTCTGAAAGATCCCTTCTCTTTATCTTTATGTACTTCACATTAATATGTTCATGTTCAGTTAGTGTGGAACACCTTTATCGCCTGATTTCAAGAAAGGGGCTCACGAATAGTGTCATTTTGAATAAACAGATCATGAAATTTTGATATGAAAGACCGACAAATTTTGAACAACGCGTCATCATCTTAAACGAACAAACTTCTAAAACGCCTTCATTTGAAAAGCGAGTGTTCATCTAAAACGACTCGACGACTTGAATGTCGACTTATTGTGAACCGGTTAACTTCTAAAACGATTCGACGACTTGACAAACGAGATTTTGGCGCATGAATTAACTTCATAGAACTGAAAACCGGCCTTTACAGAGGTTGCAGATGAATTTACCAGGTGTTGACATTGTTTCGACTTCTAGGAATCTTTTTGTTTGATAATATAAATCATAAGTTGTAATAATAAGTTTGAAAATAGATTAGAAACAGCCTTGTACATACCCACGCATCTTTTTAGTAAACCGTGAAAAATTGTGACAATAAAAAATAGAAAAACTATCTGGTTTCTAAAGAGATTTAGAAAGTAAGGAAGTATTGCCAAGCATAAAGGTTAGAAGCGATGGTATTTGTCCGTTTTAATAAACTTTGTCTGTCTGTGAAAACATCAAGGATACAAGGATAGAATTCAGGACGGAAAAACGAAAAACGAACTTTGTTGTGGGAAGTTAGGTTAAATGTTGAGATAAAAATGATTCCATCAAATGGCCAAATTTTTTGGTTTTCGTTGAATGAGAATTATCGAACCTTGAACGTGAATGTTCGAATGAAATTGATTAACTCAACTCTTGGATTCAGTTGTTGATTTCTTTATCTTTTGAGTGACTTATTGTTTTCATGACTTTTTTTTTTTAAAAAACAAATGTTTTGATGTGATGGAAGAAATTATCCCGCTTAGCCGCGACAAAAATTCTTATGGGTGTTCTTTGTCCCGAGGTTACATGAAAAAAAACCCTTCTCGGCAAAGCAGGACAATTTCTTCCATATAACCAGCCCCTAAGTTGTCAAATATTTAGTTTCGGTAATGACGTCATTCTACTGGCATTATTTTTGTTTGCTTTCTCAATCTTTCATTTCGACTCTGAAACTATTTTTTTTACTTGCGTCTTACACATCTTTTCACCACAACTAGGGAGAGGATATAGAATTAAATCCTTACATATTCAAGAAGACATCTATAAACAAGATAAAGATTATATAAGCGCAATATTACAAAGACAGCATCGAAGACATTGTAACGAATTAAACTACAGTTTTGATATTGTGACTTCAAAGGGTGAGCTTTTTATTTGTTTCCATACTCTTTGATATAACAGATATGATGGAACAATCAGGGATTGCGGAGCAGAATTTTGTTTGGGGGACTGACTAATTAGCGCAAAGAAAACTTTTATTAGATTGGAATAGCTAAAACTTATGCTAAATTAAAACCACCTTGCTGCGCAGTCTCTGACAATGGGAATGGCAAATACTGTGTTCGATTAAGCTCCGTGATGTAACTAACTTATTTATTTGAAAGCTTCGCTTTGCTTCGCTTTAAAATTGAATAATAATGACGTTTGTATCGTTCAATAAAAGCGATGATTTATTAGCCACATTCCTGACATCAACCAGCCTGTTACACGAAAAAATATAATTATTGATGAGACTCAATAATTACTTCTGAGATGTACAACTTTACTTGGATCAAAAGAAACATCATTACTTTGCACGTTTTTTTCGAATGTTCACGTGAAGTTTCTAATGACTTTGTAGGTTGTAGGAACATATTCAAGAACAACTCTACCAAGTTATATAAACGTCCCTACAGATACATAGTGAATAGAGTTTCGTGTAAACAAAACATGATTTTCTGGAATGTGGCTAATTGAAAGCTCTTTTACATTGTTTTATCATGATCAGCTATGCTATAATGTTGATACCTTCGAGAAGTGAAGTGAATGTTTCGGTAGGGTAAGTTATGGAATCAAGTATTTGTTTTCGAAAATAACATATCAACATAGGAGATAATAAAACAAGTTAAAATAAACAGAAAGCTTTTCGCTTAGACAACCATTATATGAATGATGTACATATCTGCAATCTTAAAGATAATGTCCCAGTAGTGGGCAAAAACGTCAAAAAGTCACTGCAATGAAGAGCATATTCATTGAATAAGGGTTATCTATCTATAGAAATGTATTTTTTCACAGTGACTATTCAACAAATCTGCCCAGTGGGTGTTGTTTTAATAAGGAGGGTTCTGCAGTGTGCTGATGTCAGCAGCGGGAGTTCATCAGGACACTAAATACAAAGATAGATAGATATAGAAAGATAAAGAAAGATAGAGTACTTTTATTGAAATAGTGCTTATATTTCTATAGAAATGCACTCCTTCGCAGTGATTTCTCAACAAATCTGCCCACTGGGTAAGAAAACATTTTACAAGAGAAGGGAGAGTGTGGAAGCATCATGACAACAAAGTAGCAAGACATAATTATTTTAAAATAATTAGTGACGTAATTCGGAACACAGAAAAGAAAAGGTAGTCTGCCAACCAGGCCAGTTCACCTCTATTATGAGCAACCCATCGCTTTAGGAATTCTATAACGTAGGATAGAGAAGAAGTACTAAATTCCTCCGGCTTTGAATTTCACAAAAACATATGCAAGAGATTTCCATGGCGACAGAGATTGTAAAAGTAATTGTAGTTAATTAAAATGTAATCGTAGATGGTATCCGTTAAACCAACGCAAATGAAAACTTATTACGTAATTGTTATTATACAATAACTTATAATTATCATTATACTAAAACAAAAAACAAATAAAAAAACACGCCCTCTTGACGCCCCTGGTCAAGTCTGTAGGGAATTTTATTAGAAAGTAAAATATTCGTAAAATTAGAAAGTATGTAAAAATATTCTCAAAAGTATTCGTGAAATGAAATACTCAGTTCAACAAATCATTGTAGTAAAAATCTAGAATAAAAAATTACATATATAATTTGAGAATGCGGAAGATTTTTTCCTGTTAATCAGTTTATGGACGACATTCTAACAAGTGTCCCACGTAATCCTTCCTAACTGTGACGTCGAAAGTGTTTATAAAAAGCTAAAGGAACAGTTTTTGTGAGAAAGGTTTAAATAAAAAAAGTTCCGTTTCAAACCTCATGTTTTATTTAGCTCTATTTAACAAATTTGAATAACATACATGATTTGTGATGCACATGTGATGAAATAGATCTCAAAGATGTTGATTTCACAACAGGACTGCGTTGTAGTAAGTATATATTTTAACATTCGAAAAAAGTAGTGAAAAACGTTAAATCGTAAGCACGAATTATTGTGAGGGTATTTTTAATGTATTGCAAGATGCAAATATTCATTATTTTTTTTGGAATTCAAAACTTAGAGCCAACCGCCTTATTGGCAAATTCATATTTCCAATATAAGACCAGAAAATATGTTTACTTTTTCACTTAAGAATTATATAATACTCAGAGCTATTATAATACTCTCAAAGTAAGTCAGTTTTGACAGTATTGTTATCAAAAAAAGTGATGTTTATTTGATGATACTATAGGATTTTATATTCCATAAAGAGTTTGTATAATCAGGTGATTATTTTTTGTCTGTCTCGTTTTTGAGTTGCATAAAATCTGGAAAGGATAATAAGGTTACCAGGCTACCTGTTGAGCTGCAGCAGCTGCGAGAATGAAATATTTATACAGATAATTTGTTGCTTTTCTCCAAATACAATGATATTTTCAAATTTCTTTAATATTTAATGTGTTCTTTTATTTTCCTATAGAACATAGTCCTTTTCTAAAACACCAGGTGGTTTTATATGAGAATAAAAGACTGAGAGAGCTGTTGCACAATCGGATGCAGACGGACTGCTGTTACTTTCCTATTGGAAATATTTGGTTGAAATTTTCTGTATTTCAAAAATGACAACAACTGTAATATACTCTTGATAACCCAAACTTCCGACAAACGGACGAATATAGTTTAAATTCACTTAATGTTTGAGTTATCAAGAGGACTTGGTGAAACAGTTCAAAGAGACAGTTACTGAGTTATACTAAATATAGTATGATGGAATATTATTACTTTCATTGATAACACAGATTACAATATAAATAGAATTTATTGTAAAAGTAATCATGTTTGCTTAAGCAAGATCTCTAGTACCCAGTGAGCAAAAAACTCACTGTGATAAAGCGCTGTATCATTGAAATAGTGTGCATACTTCTATAAAAATGTACTCCTCCGCCTTGGTTTTTTGTGAAAGTTTTATGACGTCGTATTTGATCTTGGCAAACGAGCTATCTGCGCTCTGGACTGAGATTTAACTACACGAATCATAATTCAATACTCCAGATTCATTAGTTATTTTACTTTCATTTCATGGTTTGTGTATTCATTTATTTCGTCTATATTTTATTTATATTTACTTTACTGGTATTGTCTTTTCCATTCCAGGTAAAGCATTGTCCGGAAATGTCAAGAAAGGGATTGAATGACGAAGAGGTTCTTCGCTCCAGGAAAAGAAAACATAGCTACGACAAGGCAATTAAACCAGAGAATGGATATGAAACGGATATAAGTAATTCGTTACACAAAAGTAATTCTGACTCTTCTCTCCAAAACGAAAATTCTCATTCTTCCTCTGAGGAGATTTTCAATAGCACCACCCATGGCGAACGTGAAACCTCAAGAAAATACTCGCATGACTTCAAGATAATTCAAGATTCAGTACATGGAACCATAAAGTTAGACCCACTGTTAGTTGCAATTATTGATACACCTCAATTTCAGCGATTACGAGATATCAAGCAACTTGGTAAGAAGTGTTTTCGTATAGTTATGTAAAATTCAGATGGTAATTTGACAATCTTTTTTTCTAGGCAGTGCCGTAGACACGAAATTTTTTTTAGGGGGGCCCTTATGTTTAGTATCAAAGGAGGCCCCACCATGGTTGGGGCCGAGGGGCCCAAAAATTTTTGGGATTTTATATCCTCTAGATTAGCTAAAATTGCATTTTCGAAAGCCAATTTAAACAATAGGATATCCAAAATGACATGAAATTCTAGTATATTTTCAAGTTTCTAAGACTATCTTTGTTACAAACTCTGCATATATCCCATTACATTTTTGATAAGTACTACGATGGATATTGAAACAAAAATAGTAGCAAATGCTTTATAGCGCGAAGTGTCCAAAGATGTTTTTTCTTGTGTCGTATTTGTCGATGAACTCATTCGCAACAGCTTTTAAGTCCAGTTTATCAACAGCATCTTTGTGGATGTGAAGAACGAGTAAGTTATTGAGGCCAGAGTCTGTGGTGGTTGACCGGAGATAGGTTTTCACTCGTTTTAATGCAGAAAATGATCGTTCACTAATGGCGTTGGTAGCAGGCATACAAGGATGAGGTTAGCAATTTTGACGACTTGGTTCAGTAATGCTTTCTGAGAGTGATCCAAGCGCTTGAAAAAAGAAATGAGGTCTTCAATAGTGAACCTTTGAGTATCGTATCCAAGGGATGTTGCTACTGTAGGGAGTAGATCGATCTGTGTTCGTGCTAAAGATTGGTCGATATCTCCAGCGTAAAAGCTGCAAATCGCTTTGAGGTGGTCTTCCCATGGCTCTCCTTTGATCGATTTAAGAAGCACTTCCTGGAGGTCGATGTAAATTTTGTAGTCAGGTTGGTCAAACCTTTGCTCGATACAGTTGATCGTACGATCAAAGGCTTCAAAATAGATTTGGCGGTATCGATCTTTCGGTGTGTCATGGAAATGATAGGTATCTTGTGGGTTGGACGTATTTTGGAAATAATCAGGCATTTTTACCTTTCCGTTCTTGTTAACCAATTTGTTATAAAACTGTTTTTCTTTGACATCTTTTCACATCAAAAAACTTCGCTTACTTTATTTTTGCACATAGACACGTATCAAAAAATAATTTTGATTTTTCTTTTCGAAAGTTTTCTGCAATATCGCGACTTCTTTTTCTCTTTTGTTGACAGAAAGTTTCTTTCCTCTTTATTGTTGTTATCATTCCTTTGAATCACCATAATGCTACACTTGCTGCATTGATTTATCCTGTTATTTCGTTGTGTCGCGCGTGTCATCTCAAATGTGCAGTAAAAGGGGGAAATATTAAGCAAATATAAAGGAAATAAGGAAATGCAGACAACTGGAGAAGAAAACTTTATTTCTGATCTAAATCTAAAAAAACCCCATAATCGGTGTCTACGGCACTGCTAGGAGCACTTTTTCAGCTTTTGCTTTTAGACTGCATTCTTGGCAAACATTGTATGCAAATCTTTAATGCTTTTTTTGGATGGATTGTCATGTCAAGCTGTGTTTTCCTCAATCTTTTAGGTGTTGGTTATTGGGTCTTTCCAGGCGCGTGTCACAATCGATTCGAGCACTCAATTGGAACATCGTATTTATGCGGCTTAATGTTGACTACTCTGAAGTATCTCCATCATACTGAATATGACAACCCTATACCCGAAATTACCGAGCAGGAGATTTTGTGCATAAAAATTGCCGGTTTGTGTCACGACCTCGGACATGGGCCTTTGTCGCATGTTTTCGACGGGAAATACGTCAAGCATGTGATCCCGGGCACGGATTGGAAGCACGAACAAGCTTCTTGCGACTTGTTTGACCACATGGTTGAAACAAATGACGGATTGAAGTCGCTGATGGAAGAGAACGGCATTGGAGAGGAGGAACGGAAGCTAATTAAAAGAATGATCTTGGGGAAAGACCCGCACAAAGATAGCATATCAGAGAAAGGGATGGTAGACGGCAAAGAGTTGGAAAAATGGTACTTGTATGAGATTGTGTCCAACAAGCGATCTGGTATTGATTGTGACAAGTTCGATTACTTTGCGCGTGATACGCACAATCTCGGTATGAAGAATCCGTTCGATTTCAGGAGGTTTTTCCAGAATGTTCGCATAATAGCAGTGGATGGCCAGCTTCAGATTTGTATTCGTGACAAGGAAATGTTCAACGTTTACGAAATGTTTCATGTTCGCTGGGGCTTGCATTATCAGGTGTATCAACACAAATCGACCAGGGTAATCGAGGAGATGATGGTTCAGGCGTTATCGAAAGTTGATAGTAAACTGGGCATTTCGTCGGCCATTAAGGACATGGAGAGGTATACGTATCTTACTGACTCGATCATATACGAAATTTTACGGTTAAAAGACGAAGATGACAATGTGGTCGAAGCTAAAGAAATTCTCGGAAGGATTCAACGAAGGCAATTGTATCATCTGTGTGGTCAAATTAACCCCGATTCCACATTGCGTGAATCGGAAGAGATTTCATTCTCTCAACCTGTGACGGCGCAATGTGACGTCATCAAGGAAGAAATCATTGAACAGTTTGAAGGCCTGTTGAAGCCTGTCGATGTGTTTGTTGACATTGTCACGATCAATCACGGAATGAAAGATCAAAATCCAGTTGAAAAAGTCATGTTTTTTTCCAAAGACGGCGTTCCAAAGCGTCTACGTCGAGATCATTTAAGCGACACTTTGCCGTCGTCCTTCCAAGATAAATACATTCGAATTTACTCCACCGCAGATGAAAAAATTGGGGTGGTGAAGGAAGCTTTCCGATTGTGGTGTAAACAGAAAGGTTATCTCATTCCTGATTCTTTGATCGGTGAAAAAAGTGGATACTTCTCTGATGTTTATAAGTCGAGCATTGAAAAATCTAAACTGTCTGCAAAGAGATTAGATAATGTACAGAACCATCAAGGTGTGCGACGGAAATTGTCGTTATTCAACAACAACGATGGAGAGTAATTTTCAACTCGAATTCAGTTTATATTGTGCATGGCTTAAGTTTTTTTTAAAAGACCACTTACGTCAAAGATTCCTTCTATAGCGTTACTGAAGGCTAATCCTCGATTTCAATCTTAATGATCGAGGTATATTTCAGTTTCAGTATTGTTGGTACTGTTTTTCTTTGTTCACGTGACGAAAATCGAAACTTATCGATATTCCTCCTGACGTAATAATTGCGTGGGTCGCGTGTATTTCAAATGTGCATAAAAATAGAATTAATAAGATATTTTTCCACTAAGGAATTTCTTCAGATCATGGGATGACTGTTGTCTTTCAAATCGTTTACATCTTTATAAATAGGAAAGTTTAATATACACCATATATTGTTAGTATTTATGGCTATTTTTTCATTCAATCAAATTGTTATTATTCATATATTTAAATCGTTATTTAGACGTAACCGTAGTAACTGCATACCCTTACCATTCTATTATGTTGGTTTATGTTGAGTATCGGTATATCTGTCACTTTTCGCGTTGATTTTAATCGAAGAAATTAGTTTCGTCCTCTTTTTCGTCAAGACGAAAAGGAAGTTCTTCCATGTAGCATCTTCATGTTTCTCGTTGAAAGTTAACTTGATGTATTTCACGAACTAAAGATCATATCCCATCGTTCATATCTTATCGTCTTGTGTTAAAAATACTATTTAATTGCGTTGCTTTATTTTAACCCTTTTCGTATTTCTATGTGGTAAATCTTGTTCTTTTATTGAGACTTAAATTTATCGTGTGCTGTCTAAAAAGATGGCAAGTTGGGTAAATACATTTCAATTTATTTCTTCCTGGAGCTGCGATACCTAAAATTGATTGAAAATCTGCGGAAATACATTCCGGTCATGTTTTGTTAAACTAAACCATACACGGGAGATTTTTTCGAAAAATGATTAAACAACAAAAGAACTACATTTTGTTTGTCATATCAACAGGAAGAAGTATATAAACATGTATACTAGGGTACAACTATTTTATTTCAACACTCAATAACGATGTATCTGATTTTGAGCAAAAGAAGTTATCTGTCCTAGTGCTGTTGGTTCTGTACAGTCGTAACTATTTTTAAACGCCATGACCCCCCACACAAATTTGCTCGGCCAAAATAAATAACTCAACTACAAAAAGAACACATGAAAATCTTTTTTTTTTCTTTTTTGTATTTGCACCTGATGATGTAAACTGTTTTTTACGAAAAGCTTCGTGCTGATTTCTAACAAAATTTGAATTTGAATTTGCTGTTGGCAACCTACTTCTACAAAAATAGATAACATTACTCTAAACATAAAGTACTAGCGTCAACCGCGTATTAGGGAACGCTAGAAACAAAGTTCGGTCCAATAGCTTACTGAATGATTAAGGTAGCTTTCTAACTGATGTTAAGATTTATGAGCAGTTTTACAGTACCGCAGGCTAGTTTCCATGAACATTTCGCTCAAGAAGATCACAAAGACCCTTCTGATTTAGGGTGAGAAAAGTCCCATTCCGCATCAGTAGGAAACGCTACACTGCGAATTTGTCCGAATTGGTCCTAGCCTAACCTTAACCCTCATCCTCAACCTCACCCTACCCGTAACTGCAACCGTAACCATAACCCAAATATAATGTATACCGATGCGGAATGCCTGGAATGCATGGGAACTTTTTCTCTCTGATGTACGGGAATTTCCCATCACCAGTATGTCATTAGTAAAACAGCAGCTGTTATTTATCATTGTGATGTTCCTAACAATATATGGAGATAAACATGGAAAGGAGTTTAGCTTTAGTTTAGATTTAATTAACGATGCTTTCAATAGGTAGTTGGAGCTATTCATCATTAAATTCTTTTCATAAAAATAAAATCAGCAGGAGACTTGCATCATGGAGAAACAGGATCGGCTTCTGAGAAAATACAATAGACAACCAATGGGTATGCTTATATTTGAAGAATCTTTTGTTTAGCAAAGACAGTTGTCGAAACTGCTATTACAAAGTTATACGTTGGCAGTTTTAGATGTATTTTTCAGTCAAGATTACACTAGCTACCTGACAGTTCGCAATAAATTTGCACTGAAACTATTTTTTTACTTGCGTCTTACACATCTTTTCACTGCAACTAGGGAGAGGACAGAATCAAATCATTGTATATTCAGGAAGACATTATCATCTACAAACAAGATAACCAAGATTATAAAAGTGTTATTTTACAAAGACAGCATCGAAGACATTGTGAAGAATTTTACAACACACTTACATTACAGTTTTGATATTGTGACTTCAAAGGGTGAGCTTTTTGTTTGTTTCCATACTCTTTGATATAACAGATATGGTCGAACAATGGGAATGGCAAATACTGTGTTCGATTAAGTTCCGTGATGTAGCTAACTTATTTATTTGAAACCTTCGCTTTGCCTCGTTTTGAAATTGAATAATAATGAAGTTTGTATCGTTCAATAAAAGCGATGATTCCTTGAAAGCTCTTTAAAGCTTGGTTTCCAATAACAAAAAATTATCGTGCGATCGTCGTGCAACAAATGTTGTGCGACTTGTCGCACGACTTTTTGTTGCACGACAGCCTTGTTTCCATTACACGATTTCCCGTGGTTTGTTTACAAATGTTTGGCGAGAAATTCAAAATATTATTTCAAATTGGACAAGCGTTTGTTGTTAACTTGTCAGCTTTCTCTTTGTGCAACGTTATTAAGCTTCTTAAAACGTATAAGAAATATGCAGAGAAAGAGAAAGTACTCTTCCTGGGTTTGCAGACTGTTTAAAAGTTGTTCAGTAACAGGAGCATACCACCTTTTTTAGTATCCGAACTCATTTTCATGGTCGTGAGTTGTTTTTTTATCAATATCTACGAATGTCACCTAACATGTTTGAGCACTTGCTATTGCAACTGTAGCACGACTGTCGTGGAGAATTTTTTCTATCTCTACGACATTGTTGTGCGACATCAGAAAACGTTGCACGATCTTCCACATGTTGCACGACAAATGTTTCCATTACGTCGTGGGACTGTAGTACGACTGTAGTGCGACGATCGCACGATAAAATTTCTTTATTGGAAACCAAGCTTTATATTGTTTAATCACGATCAGCTATGTTATAATGTTGATACCTACCTATGAAAAACGATTTGAATGTTTCAGTAGGGTAAGTTATGGAAAGAAGTATTTGTTTTCGAAAATAACATATCAGCATAGGACATAATGAAACAAAACAAGTTAAAATAAGCAGAAAACTTTCCGCTTAAAAAACCATTATCAATGCTGTACATATCTGCAATCTTAAAGATAATGTCTTGGTAGTGGGCAAAAACGTCAAAAAGTCACTGCAATGAACAGCATATTCATTGAATAAGGGTGTGTCCTTCTATAGAAATGTATTTCTCCACAGTGACTACACGGTTTTTTTTATAAGTATACGCCTTATAAGAATGTTCAAGATGAAATTGGCCAAAAAGTTAAGAATGTCTTAAGAATAGACCTTTTCGGAAATTACGTCAGAACAGATTGTCTCGTTTCTAATGTTTTTAATTGTTAACGTAATTAAAGAACGATAATAAAACTTCGTGTATTGTCTCTTTTGCAAAATAGACACAAATGCCAATATTGTACGGTTTGAAAGCGAGGCAAGATCTGCTGTGACGTCATTTTCGAAAAGGTCTATATTGCCACCTTAAGATTTAGTGAGCTCAAAATTAATATTGTCAGAATTTACTTTGTTTTATATGTAGGTTCTATTTTTTTGTGGTTATTATTATTATTGTTATTATTATTATTATTGAATATTTACCCAGGATAAAAACTTCAGTAATATGTACAATATTTACAATATATACAAAATACTGTTATCAATGTTTGTCCTGCATAGTATTCAAAATAAGAAGTAATAATAATAAACAAGATTCGCAAAAATGCGAGTATATTATATTTCCCCAAAGTTGCGAAACTTTTGTCAATTATCTTTAAGAAAAATATACATCATTAAATACCATAAGAAAAATATACATCATTAAATAACGACAATGGTATAACTACCATTTATACCATAAAATCACAAAAAAACAATGTAATTCAACAGATGACACTTGCACATGCTTTTTGTAACTCAGATAAAATCCTACAACATTCTACAATCAAATTTACAAAAGAAGAAAAGAAATTTGTTAAACCTAATTTCAATACTACAGCATAAGTATTAAAAATACTTTGAGGTAGACATATAAGCCAATAACGATAACCATAAGAAACATAATGGCAAAGAACTGAAAGTAAACATTCGTTTATTTAAAATTTAAAAACATAAAAATACAAGACTTTAAGTTTCACGCATATCGCAATCATCAGACGTATAAAATATAGATGTATAACATTTTATACATCTGATGATTGCGATATGCATGAAACTTAAAGTCATGTATTTTTATGTTTTTAAATTTTAAATAAATGAATAAGCAAATAACTATCAAAAGCAATTAAAAGCACTTCAAATCTGGACAGAAGAGTTATTTTCAAAAAAAGAGATTTATAAAATGACATGTGATATAAAATTGAATTCAAGTATTCAAAATAAACATCTCTGTTCAAAAAAATATGTGGACATCCATTATTTGTGACGGTTCGAGGAAAAATCATAACAAGTGATAATTTCTGATAAATTCATCAGTAAATTACTGATTAGAAAACAATAGATTTAAACAGTAATTCGTTCGATTTATCAGTAATCACTGATAGAATAATCGGTAAATACTGATAAATAATCAGTAATACTGTTTCATCGAACGAATTACTGATTCATCAAACGAATTACTGATAATTCGAATGAATTACTGATTATTTATCAGTGTTAATGATTATTACGATAAATTTCTGATAAATTACCGATTAATTTATCAGTAATATCACATATTATTTGATAAAAATGACCATTGTAAATCGCAAATGAAAAAAAAAACAACAGATTTCAGTACTGAAAATAGACTACATATCCAAAATCAAATCACCAAAAAGCTGAAAGTAGACGTTTCGTGTTCTGGCTTGATTTGGTTAACAGATTGTTTGTTGGATTGTGCTTTGATTTATATACGTTTGTTGTTTGTGTAATGAAAATTGACAGTATGTCAATTTTTCCTAAAATACCATTATATACAGCATCAAAACAGCATAAGTGATCATGGAATTAATCCATAGTAAACTATGTTTCTGTTGTCAGATTAAATGACTATCCAGTCCAGGAAAGCACATTTTTTGACCAGATCCTTTCAAGTTATTTGTGTCTCAAACTTGTCTGTTATTATACGTAATTGGTTTTCTGACGTTCTTTGCATATACAACATCACATTTTTAATTGCTGTTTTTGTACTTTTTGAATTAACACTGGTTGAACTGGTTGTTCTCCACCATAAAAAAGTTTTCCTTTATGTGCTTTCAGTTCACATTATATCAGGACGTAAAATAAAAATAAATGTTCAGCCTGTATTGATAATGAATTTTCGACTTTTCACTGAATGGTTTCCAAGCATTTAATTACCAATCATCATCATCATAGCATTTTTGTCTCATCCAACAAAAAAAAACAATATTTTTCTGTTTTTTACACGTTTCTTCAAAAGTTTTTACAAAACCTTTTAAGACAATACTGAACTAAAACGATTTATTTCCATCATTTACTTTCCCTGTATCATCGTTGAATTCCCTTGAATCATTTTAAAAGCTAGTGGAAAAATCAAAAATCTTCTACAGCCATCCACACTGACTGAAAAAACAGGTTGATGAAGGTTTCCATACCGCAAAACCAGATCTGAAAATACGGGTTTGAAACGGGACTGAAATCTAATCATGATAAACCTAATTATTCGCGCGATACTCTTTGGCACGTGTGTGGTGTGTGCCGTATGTATTGTTTGAGATATGGGGGGAAAGAAGAAATTGAAAAGTAAAGTTACTTTTTATGATAATTATCCCAGAATCATAATATTATAAGAAATCCTGTTACTACGTGCGGTTGTTTCTCCACAAAGAGATCTAAAATTTCTTGATATTTCAAGAAAAACACTGAATTCCCTTGTCAATTTTGGTCAAATCATAAGATGAAACGTTTCTTGGTAAATGAAGTTTCTTTTAAAAAAAGTGCAGTTTCAGTTATCTAATTCATTTAAAGAACTTTTGAAAATTGTAGCTACATTATCCTATTAGCCAAAAATGTGTTGTAAAGTTTCACCTGGGCAAATGTTATAAATTCTAACACTACAATGTAGTTGCTGTATATTGAATAGCAAATTAGACAATAATTTTCCGCCATTACAGAGGTAATTGTTGTTTACAGTTTTTTTTTTTGTAAAGCAGTTCAATTTGATAATAAAAACACTGTACAACAGTGTATTAACCTGAAGATGTAAGAGATACTTACGAAAAGTTTCGTTTAAGAAAATAAATTAATTGAATGTTCATGTTTTTATTATTAAAAAACTTATGGCAAATAAGATACCTAATAGATTGATTATTTACCCAAAGTGACAGAGATTTTACCCTTTCAAATTCCATTATGATGTATACCGTTTTGATTTTTGCTGAGTGGATTACATTAGAAATAATCAAGGTCAATTTTTTTCTGTACATCCTACTACCTCAGACAGAGGGTAAAGCCTAATACGCTACATTTTCAACTAGCAATAAGAATTCAAAATCTCTAAGGACCAATTAACAAAATATTGTGGTGTAAAAGTGGTCTCATCATTGCAAATGATGTTGTGTTGACTAGTTGTTCGGTTTGTTGTGTGGAAATAAACTCTTTCTTGTGCAAATGGTTCAAAAAACACAAAAGGCTAAATAAAAATGGCTGAAACGTAGTAGCAAAAGGAATGGATAAGAAATACGTATGGATATTGTATGGATATTCCTAGCACACAACACAGCTGTTGTTGAGCACATTGATGCTCAGTCAACAAATAATTTTAGTGTGCTTTGAAAAGTTTAGAAGCCTTACTTCTAGAATATAAGAGATTGTCAAAAAGGTCAACAAGCAATATATTCCCATCCACAACTTACATTTAATACCATGAGGGTATTGGTTTCCCAGAAACAAACCTCAAAGCAAAGCCTTCCCGGGGAAAGGGGAAAAATGTTTACTTAACTCTAACTAAGAATGACAACTTTGCATTTTGGTAAGCAGTCCATGTACCGTAGAAACGGGAAAATTTGCCTAAAAGCCATACTTTGAAAATTGTTTTGGCTCGCGCATTCAAGGTGTTATCTGACTGAATTCTACTTGGGAAAACTGATGTAAGTGAGCGAAATTGCACTTTTTGTATGACCCTGTAGGAGGTTTCATCGAGTTACGGCAGCCGAAATGCATCTCTCTGTTAGTATTTTGATGACAATATTTGATCTTGCCAAATGAGCTCCGTTCCGCAAAAAGCTAAACTCCGCAAAAAATAAAAATAAATTAAAGCATTGCATACGAAATAGACCCAGCAGGAAAGCCAGAGATAGGGTGGGCGCTATGATTATGGAATACTTTAAATTTAGTTATTAAAATCGGCCTAACGAGTCACTACTGCATTTTCTAAGAAAATCTTTTTGTATTCTTTTCAACAGGTTTATTATATTGCTTGGCCTTCTTACCCTTCTCGCTGCTATACTGAAAAGGAAGAGGTAACATTAAAGTGTATTTTCTTAAAATGTAATCTTGACAATGGATGGTAGTTAATTGTAATCATTTTTATTATTATATTCAATATTTATATAGGTTGACCCTAACCAACGTACAAAAACACTGTTATCATAAGAGGACCTGATTTTTAAATAAAAGTAACAAAATATTGTAAAAATTAAAAGAATATGTGTTTGAAATTGGTAAAGTTAGTAAAAATCTTAAAATTTAAAGGATTCCAAAACTAAAATTAGAACAAAAAGTAGAAAATTAACTAGTGAGTCAATTTAAATGATGTATCCCAGTTAGTATACAGCGTTGAAACAACATCTCAAGACTATAGAAAATGAGAGAACGAATATATACATCATCCCAACGTTGTACACCTGCTGGAGGTAAACATGAAAGTAGGAAGTTTAAAACCTAAAAATGGAAGACTTGATGTAATCGAAAATCGAATTTGAACAAAATAGAAAGTATCCGGTAACCACACAAAGGCAAAACAATATCAATAAACTTAAAAGGATATGAAAATTCCAGTGATATTGTTCCAACATTGTGTGCACACCGTAGATGGACAGCAAGAAAATAACCACTTTATCAAAAGTAAATCAACTTATCGACTGTAAACCAATCAAAACAATTTTGGAACAATTTTGGAAATCTTAGATGAATAGAACGACCTCTTCATGATTTGATTTTCATGACATTGTCAAACAGTCACTGCGACGAAATTTTTTGAAAACTATTTTTTAATTTTTTAATTATTAGTGACGTAATTCTGAACACAGAAAAGGAAAGGTAGTTTGCCAACCAGGCCAGTTCACCTCCATTATGGGCAACCCATCGCTATAGGAATTCTATAACGTAGGATAAGGAAGAAGTACTAAATTCCATGTACTAAACATTCAATTTATCTAGTCGTATTTTAACATTAAGTAGTTGCGCCCCGAATTAAACTGTGGATTGTTGGCCTCAAAGGAATTAAGTTTATTCTAAACGGTAGTTTGCTATCACTCTGATGATGATTTGGTTATAAATCAAAATATTAGGAAAAAAATTTAAAAACTCTTGTTGTGTATTTGTTTCTAGTACTAGATAACGTACACAATGTTGTTCGGACTTAGCTTAATTTTATATTTGGTTGAAACTTTCTGTATTTTATAACTGACAGCAATTTTAACATACTCTCATATACATAGCTTAAATTCACTTAATGTTTGAATTATCACGAAGCTTTGGTGAAACAGTTCAAAGAGACAGTTACTGAGTTGTGACTGCTAAATATATAGTACGGTGTTGGAATATTATTACTTTCATTGACAACGCAAATTACAACATAAATAACATTTATTGTAAAAGTAATCACTATAAAGTTTGCTTTAAGCTTTAAGCAAGACCTCTGGTACCCAGGGAGCAAATAATGACCAAAATGTCACTGCGCCAAAGAGCTTTATCATTGAAATAGTGTGTGTATACTTCTATAGAAATGCACTCCCCCACCTTGGATTTTTGAGAAAGTTTTACGACGTCATATTTGATCTTGGCAAACGAGCTCCAGTTGCGCTCCCTGTGCTCGGGATTGAGATTGGAGTATTGCATTATATGATTTGTGTAGTCATATTCATTAGTTACTTTACTTTCATTTCGTGGTTTGTGTATTCATTTAGTTCGTCTATATTTATCTATATACCAATAAAGCTATTGGCATTGTCATTTCCATTCCAGGTAAGGCCTTGTGCGGACATGTCAAGAAACGGATTGAATGACACACATGATTTCAAGATAATTCAAGATTCAGTACATGGAACCATAAAGTTAGACCCACTGTTAGTTGCAATTATTGATACACCTCAATTTCAACGATTAAGAGATATCAAGCAACTTGGTAAGTGGTATTTTCGTATATGTAAAATTCAGATGGTAATTTGACAATCTTTCAACAAAGACTTTTTTTCTAGGAGCACTTTTTCAGCCTTTTCTTTTAGACTTCATTCTTGAAAAACATTGCATGCAACTTTTTATGCCTTTTTTTGGATGGATCGTCATGTGAAGCTGTATTTTGTTTTATTATGACCTCTCCATTTTCCAATTGTTCAGGTGTTAGTTACTGGGTGTTTCCAAGCGCGTGTCACAATCGATTCGAGCACTCAATTGGAACATCTTACTTATGTGGCTTAATGTTGAAGACTTTGAAGGATCTCCATCAGTATGACAACCAAATACCCGAAATTACCGAGAAGGAGATTTTGTGCATAAAAATTGCCGGTTTGTGTCACGACCTCGGACATGGGCCTTTGTCGCATGTTTTCGACGGGAAGTACGTCAAGCATGTGATCCCGGGCACGGATTGGAAGCACGAACAAGCTTCTTGCGACTTGTTTGACCACATGGTTGACAAAAATAAGAAATTGAAATCGCTGATGGAAGAGAACGGCATTGAAAAGAAGGAACGGGATCTGATTAAAAGAATGATCCTTGGGAAAGAACCAAAAAAAGGTAGCATACCAGAGAAATGGATGCTGGACGACAAAGAGTTGGAAAAATGGTACTTGTATGAGATTGTGTCCAACAAGCGATCTGGTATTGATTGTGATAAGTTCGATTACTTTGCGCGTGATGCACATAATCTCGGTATGAAGAACTCATTCGATTACAGGAGGTTTTTCCAGAATGTTCGCATAATGGAAGTGGACGACCAGTTTCGGATTTGTATTCGCGACAAGGAAATGTTTAACGTTTACGAAATGTTTCATGTTCGCTTGGCCTTGCATTATCAGGTGTATCAACACAAATCAACCAGGGCTGTTGAGGAGATGATGGTTCAGGCGTTATCAAAAGTTGATAGTAAACTGGGCATTTCGTCGGCCATTAAAGACATGAAGAGGTATACGTATCTTACTGACTCGATCATATACGAAATTTTACGGTTAAACGACGAAGATGACAATGTGGCGGAAGCTAAAAAACTTCTCAGAAGGATTCAACGAAGGGAATTGTATCATCTGTGTGGTGAAATTAATTCTGATTCCACCTTGCATGAATCGGAAGAGGATTCTGAATATGAAGAGAAAAGAAAGAAAAAAATCACCAAAGAAATTATCGAACAGTCCAAAGGCCTGGAGCCTGTCGATGTGTTGAAGCCTGTCGATGTGTTGAAGCCTGTCGATGTGTTTGTTGACATCGTCACGATCAATCACGGAATGAAAGATCAAAATCCAGTAGAAAAAGTCATGTTTTTTTCCAAAGACGGCGTTCCAAAGCGTCTACGTCGAGATCATTTAAGTGGCATTTTTCCGTCGTTCTTCCAAAAGAAATACATTCGAATTTACTCCACCAAAAAAACAAACAAAGAGAAGGTGAAGAAAGCTTTCGAATTGTGGTGTTACCAAAAAGGTGAAAAAAGTGGTTACTTCTCTGATGTTTGTTAGTCTACCATTGAGAAATCTAAACTGTCTGCAAAGAGACTAGATAATGTGCAGAACCATTAAGATTGTCGTTATTCAACAGCAACGATGTAGAGTACTTTTTAACTCGAATTCAGTTTATATTATGCATGGCTTAAATTTTTTTTAAAAGTTCATACTTACGTCAAGAGTCCTTCTATGGCGTTACTGAAGGCTTATCCTCGATTTCAATCTTAATGATCGAGGTATATTTCAGTTTCAGTATTGCAGGTACTGTTGTTCTTTGTTCACGTGACGAAAATCGAAACTTATCGATATTCCTCTTGACGTAATAATTGCGTGGATCGCGTGTATTTCAAATGTGCATAAAAATAGAACTAATAAGATATTTTTCCACTAAGGAATTTTCTTCCGATCATAGAATGACTTGGAGTCTTTCAAATCGTTTACATCTTTATAAATAGGAAAGTTTAATATCCACCATTATTGTTAGTATTTATGGCTATTTTTTCATTCAATCAAATTGTTATTATTCATATATTTAAATCGTTATTTAGACGTAACCGTAGTAACTGCATACCCTTACCATTCTATTATGTTGGTTTATGTTGAGTATCGGTATATCTGTCACTTTTCGCGTTGATTTTACTCGAAGAAATTAGTTTCGTCCTCTTTTTCGTCAAGACGAAATTTTATTCATACTAAAAATATACATTTCGTTCTCCAAAACCTTTTTTAGTTTGGAAACAATTAAGGATTTTACCATGAAAAAATCCAATTATCTTCTTTATGGTTAATTAAGACATCTTTCAATAACAGCTATCAATGGTCATTATCAAAAACAATATCAAAGACAAGTGACTGTAAAACAAAAGAGTCATTAAAAACAAAACTTTAAGCTGTTTCAACATGTCCCCCGTTTCACTGGACACAGCGAATTGCTCTTGCTGTCATAAAGAGTGGCGAATAAAATTTTGATTTTGTCTAAGATTATTTGCTGCGTCAACAATTTTACTTCTCAACTCTGATAGACTCTGGATCTGGAGAAGAGTTTTTGTAGCAACTAAAGATTGCTCATAAGATGTCAAGTGTGTTCAATAACACCACGACATGTCTTAATAAACAAAAGAATAATCGCACGTGAAAACTTACTTTTATATTAACCATTAAAGAGTCTATTGACGGATGAAATACAATAGAATGCACAGCGGTTTAACTTTTAACTCGATTACTATTCTCAAAACCGATGATCAATTCAAATTCTAAATTGGTAAATCCAGTTAATATAAACAAATCTTTCGAAGAAGAAAGCTTCGGAGTCAAAAATGGATAGTTTTTCTGAAAAGCTGATTCTTCATTGCCTTATTTATACACTTTATGTTGAACTCAGAACTTATATATTTACTTTCTGGGGTTGATGTATTATCTGAGAAGCTTCAGAAATACGATTTGCTCCCTAACAAATGCTGATTGCAAAGATATGAATGGATGAACGACTGACGATTTATACATTTATAATTTCTGATTGTGGTTGAAGATGTTTTTACAAAGTTTTTTCGTTGTTTATAACGCTCCAATCTCCTTATAATAATCCGCAATCGTGTGTAACACATTTAACTTAGAGAGTGATGGTTTTTTTAAAAATTTACGGCCAAAATACACGTATGGACTTGTACGTCACACTGAAACAGATCACCATTGACAAGGGCACAAGAACAGGACAAGGCAAGTTAATTATCGTCAAGCTGAACAGCCAGGTGAAAGATTAGCCAGGCAGAATGAGAATGCCCATCGCATGAGGGCAAGGCGTGCTGTTCGACGAAATGCGAATCCTCTATTGCATCGTGTCGGCAAAACCAAATGCCTGAGCTACATTATCTTGGTGCCATGGACAAGGTCTGTCAGTTTTGTGGTGCCAGAATGTTTGCTAAGGAAACTAATTTTAAGTGTTGTCACAATGGTAAAGTTCATTTAGATAACATTTATTATCCTAATGACCTTAAACATCTTTTAGTAGGCAATAACATCCAAGCAAAGAACTTTCAAGAAAATATTCGAAAGATCAACAGTTCAGTTGCTTTTGCTTCTATGGGTGCGAAATTGGCTGTACCACCAGGTCGTGGTCCACCAGTTTTTCGTATAAATGGCCAGGTATGCCACCGAACAGGTAGTTTACACCCACCACCAGGTGTTCCTCCATCCTATGGCCAACTATATATTTATGATGGTATGGATGCATTCAACGAGCGGATGGCAAGACCAAAAAATCAAGGTTGCTCCCCTGAAGTCATGCAAACTTTGCAAGATATCATTTTAAGGGAGAGTCCATATGCAGCTGCTTATAAACACATGGGTGAGGTAGAGGCGGAGGAGTTGCAACTCGCAAATGAACAAAATCGCCAGCCATCTGAAGTAAGTGGAAATAGAAAATAATAGCAGATCTTTAACTGCATGTCATAACATTCTATTTGTTTTCCAGATAAGAATGCACTTGAGAAGTGGCGGTGACCGCCGTCGATACAATCTACCTCATCATGATGAAGTAGCAGCTGTTTTTGTTGGTGAAGATGGTGCACCACCTTTGGCTCGGGCATCGTTGTTTACCCTCGAGACAGACCATTGCAAGATTTACCAGTGCTTTCGCCTAATCTGGATCCAATGGTTTATCCTATATTTTTTCCAAGAGGAGAGTTAGGTTGGAGTTCTGACATTCCTCATGTAACAGAATATGCGGTAGGTCAGCAACGTCGCACGACCATGCTGCAGTATTATACATTCAGGTTTGCATTTAGAGATGCATTTAGCCCCATCTTAAAAGGTAAAAGATTACTTCAACAATATGCTGTGGATAGTTATTGCAAAATTGAATCTAATCGTTTGAACTTCATACGAATGAACCAGGCAGCTCTTCGTGTTGAACAATATCAAGGCCTAATTGATCATCTTGCCAATGTTGCAGAAAATCGTGGCCTTAATGCAGGCAGACCAGTTATTCTACCTTCTTCATTTCAGGGTGGTCCAAGAGCCATGCAACAAAATTATCAAGATGCTATGGCTATGGTCACTAAAATGGGCAAACCAGATTTGTTTTGCACTTTTACGTGCAATCCCAAATGGCGAGAAATTACTGAAAACTTGGATAATGAGCCCGCACATTATCGACCTGACTTGGTTGCACGTGTTTTTAATTTGAAATTAAAATCACTTTTAGAGGATATTAATAAAAATGGTGTTTTGGGGAAAGCCATTTCTCACCTGTATGTTATTGAGTTTCAGAAACGTTCTTTACCTCATGCGCATATTCTTATACATTTAGCTCAAGAGGATAAACTGCAGAATGCTGATGACATTGACAGCTTAATTTCTGCAGAAATACCAGATCCTGAGCAGGAACCAGAACTTCATAACATCATCAGATCATGTATGATTCATGGTCCCTGTGGAAATGCTAACCCTAATTCAGTCTGTATGGGAGATGACGGTAACTGCACAAAGAATTTTCCAAAGCCATTTTGTGATGCAACCCAAATGAATGCGAATGGGTATCCAATGTATCGCAGACGCAATGATGGCCGTACTGTCAGGGTCAAGAACGTTGAATTGGATAATCAATGGGTTGTTCCATACTGTCCATGGTTGTCAAAAAAGTACAATGCTCACATAAATTTGGAAGCATGTACCACAATAAGAAGTGTGAAATATCTCTTCAAATACGTTTACAAAGGACATGATCGTGCCAATGTTGAGATTAATGAACGTCTGGAGCATGACGAAATTAAAACATTTCTGGATGCTCGATATGTCAGTGCACCTGAAGCATTGTGGAGAATTTTCGAGTTCTCCATGAATGATAAATCCCATACTATCAAACGCTTAGCTGTTCATTTACCTAATTGTCATCAGGTTTATTTTAGAGCTGGTGAGGAAGACTCAGCTGCTGAAGGGGCATTGAAAGATAGCCACCTAACAGCATGGTTTAAGTTGAATGTAGAAGATCCTGATGCTCGTCAGTTTCTTTACTCAGATATTCCATATCATTACGTCTTTCATGACAAAGACAAAAAATGGCAGAAACGAAAAAAAACATTGAAACCTATAGTGCCCGGCCGACAGAAGGAGAACGTTTCTTCCTTCGAGTTTTGTTGTTGCACGTTCCAGGTGCTACATCATTCGAGTATCTACGCACATTTGGTGAAGTAGTTTATGACACATTTCGTGAAGCATGTATTGCCAGACATCTTCTGCAAGATGACGAAGAGTGGCACAATACATTGGAAGAGGCATCAACATTTCAAATGCCCCAACAGTTGAGACAACTGTTTGTCACTATTTTGACTCACTGCGAGCCCTCAAACCCTCTTGAGTTGTGGAATACATTCAAGGAGCATCTGTGTGAGGACTACACTCGAACATTGGCTGTTGCTCAAGCAGAGCAAAGAGCTTTGGGAGATATTGATAATGTCCTGAAACAATTCGGTATGTCATTAATACAATTTAATCTTCCAGAGTTGGTTCAGCAGATCCCTGAGGAAGAAATCGATGTGAATGTTTACATTGACAGGGCCCAGCAGGTAAGGCCTCAGCTTAATGAACAGCAGTTATCTGAGGCAGATGCGATTTTGTCTGCTGTTTCAAATGTGCGCAATGGTTTAGCACAACTTGAAACATTGTTTTATCTGGATGGACCAGCAGGCACAGGTAAAACTTTTACATACAATTATGTTATAGCAGCATGTAGGGCCAGAGGTTGGAAAGTTGCTACTGCTGCATACACAGGTATTGCAGCCACTTTATTGTCTGGTGGTTGTACATTGCATTCCTTATTTCGTTTGCCTGTTCCTGTTTTAGAAAACAGTGTATGCAACATAACACCGACATCTAAACATGCAGAATACCTTCGAAGTATTGACCTGTTTCTTATCGATGAAGCGACAATGGTTTCCACCCATATTTTTCATGCCATCGATCAATTACTTCGTGATGTTTGCAACAAGGATACTTCTTTTGGTGGCAAAGTAATGTTATGGGGCGGAGATTTCCGTCAATGCTTACCTGTTGTAAAGAAAGCAAAACCCGCTGATGTTATTGAGGTGTGCTTAACCAGTTCTGCATTGTGGGCTTCAGTGTCAAAATTCACATTAACTCAAAACATGAGAGCTAGACCTGAAGAACAACAATTTTGTCAGTGGCTGCTACAATTGGGTAATGGGGAACTGCCATTAAAACAAGCAGATCCTGCTAAAGATGCCATTGAAATTCCAGATTGCTGTGTCGTGTCTGAAAACACATCGCTTATTTCAGTCATGTTTGACGGCCTGGAACCTCATCAATATGCTTCGACTGCTATTTTGACACCTACAAATGAGCAGTCATTAATAATTAATAATGAAGTGTTGGAAAGATTGCCTGGTGATCCAGTTTGCTATTATAGCGCTGATGAAGTTGATTGTGATGATGAGGACGAGCGACAAAATTATCCGCTTGATTTTTTAAACAGCATCACACCATCCGGTATGCCTCCACATTGTTTGAAACTTAAAGTTGGAGCGATAATTATGCTTTTACGAAATTTGAACATCAAGAAGGGTCTTTGCAATGGGACACGATTGATTGTTCGGGAATTATCGCAGAATTTTATTAAAGCTGACGTTTTGACAGGGTCAGCTGTTGGAGAAACTATTTTCATACCTAGGGTACAATTGTCACCCTCTGACACAGGTATGCCTTTCACTTTAAAACGTAGACAACTGCCGATTCGTTTGGCTTATTCTTTCACTGTTAATAAGAGTCAAGGTCAAACATTTGAAAAAATTGGTTTGTTTCTACAACGACCGTGTTTTTCACATGGTCAGCTATATGTAGCCTGTTCTAGGGCAAAGGCATTTGATAATGTTAAAGTCAAAGTTGCTGCCACAGGTAAACAAGGTTACCTCAATGGGAAGTTGTATACACAGAATGTTGTATTCCCACAAGTTTTACAGTAAATTATTTATTGTTTTGTTTGTTGTGCAGTTTGCCATAATCTGTGCCATTTTTTAAGTTCAGTAACATGTGTATTATTGTGACGGATGTGATGGATGATTATTACACTGTGTATAGTTTTCCTTTGGGTATCTTTACCAGTGTGATATCTATTCTATCCACTAGGTGGTTCGTTAATGCTGTTTATAGTAGAACTACTGTCTCCGTTTTTTCTGATACACGATGACTGTTCCTTAAGGTGCCAGCTGTTAACTGCTATATTTAATACTGAAGAAATGTAATCAACTTATATCACATGATATGTTCATTTCTTCTTTAGGTGGAGTACAAGTCCCATTGACTTACGTTCCCGTCGTGTACTCTGTTACCATGAATTGCGCATGGAAAATCATGAGCTTTTAGTCAATAGCAACACATCTCCATAGGCAATTCATGAACCAAAAGTCAGGGCACTCTTTCAAAGAGATATATTATTTGCAGTTTACTAATGTAAAATCTTTAGCATTATTTTGGTAGGAGTTGTAAATTAAAACTATGAAATTTTAATTTCTTTTTAGTTGTAAAAAAAAAAAAAAAAAAAATGGCTGCAGCCAACAAAGACCTCAGTAAGTTGTACATTTTTTAACTGGGATTTTCATTCATTCATTTCATTTCATTATTTGCATTCTAATAAATATATCTTCCTCCTATATTTTAGTATTTGAAAAAGAATGTGTTGCAAGTAAGGTTTACCTTATTTACTTTCACCACTTTTTCATTAAAGAATATACATTCTATGGTTTTAACTGCTTTATTTTTAGAATTAGATGAATTTGAAAAGAAAAAACCAGGTATGCAACTTAAGCATAACTACCTTTTTATGTCCCCGTTTGAACACCCTGAAGGAAGTCATTTGAATGTTTCTTCATTAGTTTGATTCATAAACACTTTATTTTTTAGTAACGAAAAGGATGGTTAAAAGGGCAGAGCCCATACCAAGAAAACCTGCTGGTAAGCGTTCTAAATAATAGCATATAGCTAGATATAAGTATTTCTGTGTGACCCTCCATTCTATTCTCTATATACAAGTATACATCTGTATTCTTTTATTCAAATGACTCCTTCTTTCATGTTATGGATGTAAATACCTATGCATATATACGTTTTAGATGTTCCAAAGAATAATAAAGTAGTCAGCAGTGAGTTTTCATTATATTCAATCAATGTTAATTTATAAGCAATATTTTTCAACACATACGATAAAAAAAGTACATTATTTAAACAGTGATGAGTAATGTATTTTTTTCAGATCTAATGGATGTGGATACGCCAACTTCAAGCAGTAAGAGTGCAAATGTGCTTATTTTGAATGAATGTATAATTATGCTTTCTTCACACTCCTTTAAGTGTTATGTTCCATATGTTTTTAGATGTTGGAAAGGCGAGACTAGAATCTATGCCTTCAGTCAGTGCAAGTAGTAAGTTTTTGAATAGATTTTATTTTTCAACACACATCTTAGTTGATTTAATTGTCTTCTTTAATCAGTCACCTGTACATATACATATGATATTTTTACAGATCTCGATGTCGATGGCGATGGTCAAAACAGTAAGATTTTATTTGTAGAATCTAACATCATCTATTATTTTCGCGGTAAACTATTAATTTTTATTGGTTTTGTTTAGAACTCACTTTCGTAGACTTCGCACGTTACAGAGAAGACCATCCGGGCTCCAGATCCCAGGCAGCGTTTCGGGTCTGGACCCGGAATGGTGGTCGGGACCGACCCGATTACATTTACAAAAAAAAACAGAAAAAAACCCCAAAAAATATAAAAAACAAAATCTTCTGAAAAATATTATAAAAATATTAAATAATTCTACGCTGTAAGAAACAGCTTACAATGAAAGGTTATAAATTTTATAATTTTATTTTTTTTAGTTAAGTGTAATGTTTCTTGCAGCGTAGAATTTGTTTATAGTTGACATAATATAGTTTATTTATATATACGAAAAGTTATTCCAAATTTGGATCCGTCTGTAACCGAAATAATGTCATCTTTGCTTGAAAATCGAACTTGAACAAGTCAACTCTGCCGTGGATTTTTTTAAATTGTAAATTGAATTGTAATTGTAAATATGTATTTTAGAATAGATGTATGTTGTCAATCTGTTATCTTTTGTTAGTTCAATTGTCACATCAAAGTTTAGATCTTCGCTAATTAGTAGTTCCTACCATGTTCTTTCTACTTCAATTCCAAACATTATCATACTTATTTCCTCACACTAAGCGTTTCTCTCTATTCAGCTCACATCGATTAGAACCTGTAAAAAATTTTTACACGGGTTACTAGTAACATAATAAAGATAAAAACATTCAATATTAAAAGATGGAAAGTTTTGAAGTAAAATTTTCAGTTCGCAGGGAGTATATGCACAAGAAAAAAGGAATGATATCTCTAACCCTGAAGGTCAATATATGTCAGATATCTGAGATTCTTATATTATCATCGAGGGGGAAACCGTCGAAGAAGTAATATTTTCTAAAGGTGAACTTGATGTAGAGAATGTTGAGGAGGAAACGGCTGAATAAGTAACATTCTCTGAAGATAAACTTGTTCATGTCGATGTATCAAATTCTATGACAATTCCACACTTCTTTCGTTAAGAAGTGACAAATACTTATGAAGAAAAAATTGCACCTGGATACTATCGACCAAGTTTTTGTATAGTCAACTGGATCTAGAAAAACTTGAAATCTCAAATTGTAAATAATGAGTTTAGTTTTTATACTTTATAAAAAATAGTGAAACTTTTTGTAGCTTTACTGAAATCTGGCTATGTAACTGGCAACAAGGTTTGGAATGAAAATACATAAATACTTTGAAATAGTTTTTTATGGTGTAACTGTACATAATTGAAACAGTTTTTTAGTCCTTGTGAACCCCATCATGTGTAATTTTTCCTAACTGCTAAAGCTACACATGATAGCACAGCGTGTCTATTTCAATTTCTCAAGCGGTCTCATATTTCCACAGAATTACCTGTAGGGTGCTTTCCTATAATTATTGCTATTGAAATACCACTCCTAAGCTCTTGTGTAAAAGCTTTCACTTTGATATTGAAAAGCAAACAATCTCTGTTTAAACAGCAACTTGCGAATTTTGTGAACATGCGGTATAATGTTTGACACATCTCTTTTCTCTTTTGTAACAAAATTACTTTGTTTATGCCCATAAATAACTTTCTTTGAAAAAACAGCTGCAAAATGAATTTTTTACCTAGATTCGCTTTTACAAATAAAAGAACCGAAACACGTTCTGCCACATGGCTAGTTCTGTTTTTATTTTGTGTTATGAGCACGTGATCTTTACATTTTTCATCCGTCAATAGACTCTTTAAGGAGTTAATGACCGTGACAGTTTATAGAAATCCTTTTTACTACAAAGGTGTTATCCAAATTATTTAAAATATAGGTTTTCAAAATCCTTGAAAGTAATACTATCGAATGATGTAAAAATCTCTAAAATCTGATATATGTGTGAAAAGTTATAGCTTGTTAAAATCTCAGACCGAAGTTCTCTGGGAAATCCAAGTAAGGATCGTGTACTTACTTGAACGATGTAAAGAGAGATAATTCTGGATGATTCAGACATCCTTGGTTAAAAGATGCGTATAGGACTTTTTAACCTTTTTAACCACGTTTAATTCTAGGTACGTAAATAAAGCTACAGTTTCCTCAATCAAATTGTTGGATATGAATCAAATCCTAACAATGTTGCGTTAAAAATTATAGAAACGCATCTAATCCAAGGGGCTGAGTTCCTGGTATAGAGATTTTAAGAAGGGATAAATTGGACTGCCCTATTTTTTCGAATAAAGGCTGCAGCTTCTATTTGTTTTTTGTATTTGAGTTTTTATTTGAGAGCGGCTTCTATTCGAGAAAATACGGTTCTCCAGTAAAGTGGGTGGTATATAACCGTAATTGGCCACGTTTTAAGTAAAACACCACATTTTACGATAGATAACTTATGTTAACAGTCAAATACAAACCAGCATTGAGGATTGTTTAAGTGTTCTTATGACACATATAATTGTCACCCCATGTATGGCTATCGGCCGGTTCGTTCCAACTGATGCAATCAAGACCAGCTCGAGTTCCGTAATGCGACCACACAAAGTTGTATGGTGAATCTTCAGGAACACAAAGATAGTTATCAGACCATGTATGTGGATCTGATGGTTCGTTTACCCAAGTACACTTCATGCCAGGTATAACTCCTAAATGGGAGAAAAGTGAACCTCTAGACAAAGAACTTATGTGAATTGAAGCATGAATGTGACACCTTTTAAAAATGTTGGTTAACCAAACCAATAAGGAGTGTAATTTATGCGTACCGCTATTTGACCACCTTAGTTTCGGATCGGTCATCTTTGGTCCTTGCTTCCAGCAAAAATAATTGTCAGACCAGGTGTCGGGATCAGCAGGTTCTTTGATGTTTATGCAATGATAGCCTGAAACATTCAGATTTTCATTATAAACCTTTTAATATGGACGTGGCAGAGGTGAACGCAAATTGAAAATGTTTGCTATTAAAAAGGTAATGTGGTACGACAAGATATAATATATATGTAAACACCTGAAATACGGCCGGCATTGTTAAAGGCGAAGTCTTCTGGCCATCTAGGATAACCAGTTTTGTCGTGACATAAATAGTTATCAGCCCATGTATGAGGATCGCTTGGTTCTAATAACTGAATACAATCCTTTCCTATAATTAAAGAGCGTTCAGTTTTCTGATAAGATGATAAATTGCAAGTTGTTTGGCATGTCTAATGCAAACCTAAAACTTGTAACAACTATCAACATCAATTCATAGTTTCAGAACAATAAAGGCCTTACGAAACTACGATGGTAAACAAGACGAAGATGCAAAAGATACTCACAATCAATACCAAAATAATAAAAATTTAGTAGGTTTTCAATACAACTTCAAAACACTGCTTTTCATCACGTGCAAATTTGATAACGCTCACAGTAAAATTGAAAGCTTTCTCAATATCACGAAATAGAGTTCCATTCCCAAGCAAATTTAGAAAGTAAAATAAGTCTGTTTTGACAACATTGTCACTCTTGCTGCCATTGCAGTTTCGTAACCTTCCTATTCATAGAGAGTTATAATGACATAGTACGCTTACCATTGATTCTTCCAGCATTTGAATATTGAAAGTGATAAGGGGTATCGTTGGGAACACAGATATAATTATCAGCCCAATGGTGAGGGTCGGCAGGCTCAACAACATTGGTGCAACGCATACCAATTATTGGACCTTCAAGAAAAGGCCATCATGATTGTTTGTGTATAAAGCAAGCTTTAGGCAGTGCAAGTACAAAATAATGTTGATCCTTTCCATGAAAATAAACTCTGTATAAAACGTTATACCAGTTAAATTTCAAAATGGTTGGGAAAATATTCGGAATGAGGGAAACAGTACATATAAATAGACCTTTCTTGAATTCTGTTTACTGTGTTGTTGCATAGCTATTTATCAAGTTTAGCCTCGTTTCAATGTACTCTATTGTTTTGCTTATTGCTTTAAGGGGGATTTACACGAAAAGATTCTTGAAAAATTTTCTTGACGCACGCTTCTCTCTCTTCAAAAAACAAACTCACATTCCCACCTGTTGTAATTTGAATAGGAAAGTTGGCGAAAAAATCAAATCGATTTGATTTTCCACCAATTTTTTGGTCATGAATACTTAATGAGATTTACAATTCATTTCTAAAGACTGAAAACACCTGGTTAAAACAAAAATTGTTCAAAGGTCTTTACGTGTAAACCCCCCTTTAGTGAAACGTTTTGATATCTTGTGTCATTGCGTCTTCCTTGCTGCACTCACGCGCCATCTTTCTGTAATGTATTGTAAAGTATTTTCCAATTTTTGATGAAAGAAATGGAATAAGTGAAACCAAGTGACCAAATCACGAACGTATCCATATAAGAAAGTATCCTGTCTTATATGATAAACATGACAAAGATAAAAACAAGAAAAAACTGGTATGAGAGGACGTAACGATGGAAGGAAATGATAAGAAGGTTTCAACTTTGTGTTAATAAATATTGATAAAGTGATGAAGCTTGTATCTAGAATGTCAAAAATCAAAATGTTGTTCATTTTTGAATTTTGATGGTAAAAAGTTTATTTACTTTTGTTTTAGCTAATGTAGCCGAACGGACCTTTCGAAACTTGAGGACTAAAATATGAAAAGCAGAAAAAGAAGTGGAACGCAATCGATTCGTTACGCTGGTTAGAACCGTATATTGTTGAAAGAAATATTTCTTCTAACTGGCAAAGTTAATTATTCAAAGGACGACAATATTAATGAGCAAGAAGAGGAAGAAGTACAAGAAGAAATAGATGATCTCTCATTGACATCAGGCGCGCCACATATTTCTACTTCTGTTGTAAATTCGAGCATCAAATTCATGCAAACCAGGAAAGATATCTTCATTCACAGGAAGACCTCAGTTTCAGAAAAAGGTTACAAAAAAAAAAGTTGAGTCACAGGAAGCTGACTTGATTGTCAAGTTGAAAGAGAGACAAAAACTCAAACAAAGATGAAGGTGAGATGTATGGAGAGCAACAAGAATTAGTAAGCTAAATACTAAACATGAAATAGACAATCGTGTTGGAAGCAACCCACCCACTCCTCTACCAATAACGGAATCTTCAAGCCCTGTATATCAGCAGCCAATCAGATAAATTTACCTACTATAGGTACATTCCGAAACAACCAGAGTAAATCATCAATCTAACACACAAACTCAAAATCCTTGCTATGTAATATGCTAGACAGAGGCTTTCCTGACTTGATGATGAATGGTGAATTATTCAGGGGATTGAGAGAAAGTGGTAATAACAGAGACTGATATTTTAGCTGTATGAACAATCAAAACACAACAATGTAGTAAATGCAATAATAGTTTTATTTGAAGTGATACAGATTTTGTAATACCAAATTCTTATAAAGAACTTCCTTGTTAGTCAACTATTCCAAAATCTAAAAAGGTTACTTTTCGGTTTGTCTTACGTTTGATCTGCTTTTGACATGTCCCCATTGCCAAGAGAGTGAGCCTTCCATAGAAATTACGTACGATTTTTAATTATTGCTAAGAGCAACAGCAGTAGTAGGTGGTCCTCTGACAGGTGGAAGATCGGCTAGCAGGCTATTTTGACCCTCGGCAACTATACGTCTCCATTCTCCCTCCTTGATATCTCCTTTCTCATCCAAAGTGTCAAGAAAACTATAAGCAAGATGATGCAATATAAGACAAAGTCTTTCTGATGCTTAAATAGCCATACCAAATTTCGTGTCCTTCTTTGATATTACTGGTCCTACAACATTCAGCAGGAAGGATTCCAGACACATTCGCATAAACCTGAAACAGAAAATATAAGATAATTGCTAGCATCAATAAAATCTTTAACATAAAGTAGGCTTAAAGGAAGATTTTCCCTAGATAAAAATATGAGGTGTTTTAAAAAAATTGGATCAGCACTCAAGAAAGTAAGTGTAAGAATAAAAAGCACGCTTTTACATAACGAGAATACACCTTCGTGAATGACTTCCTTCAAGATGCTTTGTAAGGAAAATGATTTTAGCTGAAATCACAACAATTTCTTCTCTAAAATTATAACTCAAACAAGTCGGTAAGAACTACTCACTTAAAATAGAACTCTCGATGTCCTAAAGCTATTTCTTGTACTAAAGTGGGATACATTCCACATTCTTCTCTATGTTCGTAAATTTCTCTCACCCAAGTTGATCTCTTTTTCTGCTTTTTTTTCAGCTTTTCTTCAAAAACTTCTTTTTAAAAGTATATAACTTGGAAAAATCACAGCCTCTTCATCATCCATATTGGTAAAACTTTGCGCAAATGTGAACGGCTTGCAGCCTTCTTGCGTCGTTCTTAAAACAGTTGCTACTGCGCATGCGTACGCGACTGGCGCAGCGCAGCGCATGCAAGTGTGAATCAGGCTTTAAATAAAATTCGAGTAAGTCTGTTATAACCGTAAACCGTTTCATTCGTGTTACAGTAACACAGCCTTCCTATAAAACATGGTGATGAAATACATTGCAGTGTACACAAGTTGACAGATTAGATGGGTAGTTTCATGGGACAATTTGAGTTCATCAAACTTTTTGCAGGAAAGTCTTATAAAAATGTTTGAAAAAACGAGGCATGACGTAATTTAATGGTCACTGACCCAAGAAAATTTAACAAGGTTTTCACAATGAAGTTTTAATGAACTCAATAGACCTTTCCCGAATTTCAGTTTAAACACTGAATTGTGGCCGAGTTTCATATCTAACCATATCTAATCATATCTAATATCTAACTCGTTTTTATGCAATTCATTGTTCCACTGATTTCATTACTTTATAACTTAATGATAGTCTCTATTATTCCTAATTCCCATTCCAATAATTAGAAGTAGTTAGAATATTAAAAGCGAGGTTAGACACGACAACTCAGCCACAATGCATCGTTTAAACATGAATTCGGGAAAGGTCTATTTGTCACATGAACTGTATGAGATAGATGATCAACAGTTTCTGCGGCGTTGAAACAATTTTTGGAGCAAATAAAAACTAAATTGACGCCACTATAAAATATTTTTGCCCATAAACCATCTGCACTTACTTCCATTAAAATAAAAATTGGTTTCCATGAGACACGATGTATAATTTAAACCTTAAATGAAAATAAAAACCTACCAGTCCACGACCATCTCATTAATGGATCGATCAGAGTTGGTCCTGCTTTGGCACACAAAAAATTGTCTTCCCAAGCATGAACATCAGGTTCAGCTGGTTCCATTATTTGTAAGCAATTTGTATTAGGTAATGCACCCGCGTAACTCCACTTGAATTCTTCAGGCCAGTTGGGATATCTAGGTTTCTCTATCAAATTTGCACATAAGAAATTGTCTGCCCAAGTGTCTGGATCCATTGGTTCGAGCCATTGTATACAATGTTTTCCTGGAATATAATTTTTTTATAATCAAAGCTCTAAGTCATGGTCACTTGCTTTACTTGGTTAAATTTCCCATCCTTAGTGTAAAATCTTGTTTAGCAAACATTATTTTTATGTATTGTGCCTCGTTAATGGGCTGTAAGTGACTTTCAATCTGAATGATTTAGCAATCACAAATTCGTCAACAGCCTTCTGGTCTACTATGAAGAAGTAAGGGGTTTTTCAGTCTTTAGACTTTCATCCTTTAAGGCCTAATGTTTACACCAAACGAAGTGTCGCAACACCGTTATTGCGCTACAAGGAGTTTCAATGAGATTCATTCATTTTCAAACAAAAACCAAGAATAACACAAAATTTGCCACATCTCCGTGAAAAGAATGAACACATTAAATAAATTTAAATGAAACATATTAAAGATAATTACTTCAGCGTGTTTTTAATTTGCACCAGAGTGAATGTTTTCTGTTGCTTGTGGAAACTTAAATGCAATTCAATTGTGAAGTCTGTAACAGCTTCAGTTTACTTTCCGTTTTTCTCTCTGAATTTTTTTTTTGTTTGAACTTAATATTATTATTTGGTTTTGAATGTAAAAGTACTTATACTATAATCGTTCGAATAAGCGCCCGGGCGTTTATTTAATTTTTCTGCTTTTAAGGGGGGCGCTTATTCGAGATGGACGCTTATTCGAGAGGGGCGCTTATTCGAACGATTACGGTAGTTCCGTGAGAAAAATTTTAATTTATGAATTATTATCTGTAGTAGTAGCCCTGGTAAAAGTGTATGGGATCGTTTCGCTACGACCAACATTTCATAATGACAAAAATATAGATACCTTTAATTGGACCACTATTTGAATATTGAAATTGGTACGGCGCTTCATGTGGTATGCACAGGAAATTGTCATGCCAAGCATGTGGGTCAACTGGTTCTTTTATCTGTGTACATTTCATGCCCTCAATGGCACCTGAATTTGAGGGGCAAAATCTCAAGTTAACAAAAATTACACATTAAAAATAACCGTTCTTTTGATCCTCACTGACACTAACACAATGTTATAAAAACTAAAGAGATTCTTTTACCATTGTAAGACCACGTCAGCCCAACACTTAATAACCCCGGACCTGATTTTGCGCAGAAGAAGTTATCGGTCCAAGTGTGTGCTGCTGGTTCCTCGGGTTCTGTGATAGCTGTACAATCGTAACCGTGTTTTTTCCCAGCGGAATTCCAGAAAAATTCGCTCGGCCAATATGGATAGCGTCCTTTAGGTTGGGAGCACAAATAATTATCTGCCCAGGCAGGGTTTTTTGGTTCATTGAATGATAAACATTTGGTACCAGCAATAGGACCGCTATGTGACCACTTAAAATCAAGAGGGACAACCTCTGGCAAACATAGAGATATTTTATTGTTGTGGTTTTCATTTTCTGGTTCTGTAATCGCCGTACACTTCATTCCCACGAAAGCATCTGTAAAGAAACCAAATGTTTCAAAGAAGAAATTAGGAAAACATCATAAAATACTCCTAAAGTGGTCAAAATTGTCAAAAAGTTACTACAACGGAGAGCACTTTTATTGAATTTGTGGGTATATTTCTTTAGAAGTGCACTCCTTCGCAGAGGTTTTTCAACAAATGTACCGGCTGCATATCTATAATTTATTCGTCCGTCTTCGCCTCGTTTTCATTTTGAAAAACAATGACGATTGTGCCGTTAACAAAAAATGATTATGTGCCGGGGAGAAATTATTTTACGCAGTTCTTTTGTTATTGTCCTAAACCAACTCGTACTTTAAACCTAGTTGACCTGATTTAGTATTGTTTAACACGAGGCTACTTGTTGTTGGGGTTTGGCCAACATGGTTTAAAAGTTGGTATGGTTTACGACAAAGTTGCTACACCAAGTTGACGATTTTGAAGGCTCTCTGTGACAGCCAAAATCCGAGTTTACGACATTGCCATGAATTACGTCATAACTATAGAGATTCAAAACGAGGCTAGATCTACAACGATGGATAATTCATGAATTTATGGATGGGAGCATAGAACAGGAAGTCTGGAAACCAAACATGAAATGTAGCTCGAGTTATGAATAAATCATCTATTAGTACCTGAATGAAACCAATGGATCAAAGGGCTTGATATTCCATCGCCCAGCTTCATACACAAATAGTTATCTTCCGTCTCACGAGCGCCAGTATACGTAGAAATGCATTCGTAGCCTTCTCTTTTTCCATTAGCACTGAAAACATAATCTGTTGGCCATTCAGGAAACTTCATTTCCCCAATATCAGTTGCATCGGGACCAGCAAACGCTAATTTTAGTCCAAAAGTCAAAAAGATCAAGTAGATGAACATATTTTCAGTGATCTAGAAATACACAAGAATGTCCTATACGTAGAAAGGACAAGTTGAACGATTCGTACAAAATCTACGAGGTAGATAAAAAACAACGTGCTTTGCTAGCAGGTGTGAAAAAGTAACGGCATACGCGCGAAAACAACAAATAAAAGAAGATATTAGGATGCTACTTGCGACATTTTCTTTTACGAATACGAAGCGTGTATGTTTCCTTTGAAACTCGGGTAACTTGAAAAGATATTCTTGGTAAATATCAACATGACTACAATTGCTTAAATGATCAGTAGTAACGATAGAAAAATTGGAATTGTTTATGAAGTTTTATTGATAGTACAGGCAGGTCCGCAAAATCTTTTCCAAGTAGCCGAATTTTCTTTTTCCTTTCATTTTTGGTTTTCTTTATAGCTTTTTTAATTTTGCGTAATTAGTTTTGATTGCAAAAGTCTTTACATTATATCATCGAGTACTGATTTTATGCTTGTTGATTTTAGGACACGCGTGGTGAAGTAGAGTATTTAAAATACCCGTGGTTCCTCTTCCTCCTCTTATAGTTATGAACGACATCGTTGCCGAATTCGCAAGTTCACCAATTTTCATAAAAATTTGGCAGTCATTTCGTCAGATTTGACCCAAAATTTGGCAATTCAAAACTAGATATGTATCGTTATGTTACGTCTTGAAGTCTTCAAGCCAACGGCTTCTTGTTAGCCCTTGTTATGCTGGCTATAAATGGAATTTTCATGAAGTTGTGTAAAAATAAATTGGCGAAAATAACGCCAGCGAGGGGCAGCATAAAACGAGCCGACATTTACTCTTCTCAAATACAGCAAAACCATTAGCTCTCAAATTTGTTTCATGTAGCGTTAATACAAATGCTCTAAACTTATATTCCTTCAAAACTCTTAATTGATAATTGGTTGTGTGATCGGGAAGAGCTTATTTTCAAATTTTATAAAAGTAGAAAATAGATGACAGTCATTTCAGCACGAAATCTTCCTTCAAGGAAATTTAGCATACCAAGATCCCAAAATTTTCCAGAGTCACTGCAACGAAGGGCATTTTTTTGAAATAGCTTGTAAATTTCTTCGGAAATGCACTCCTTCGCAGAGATTTTTCAACACATTAGGATTATATCTTGTTATTCTGCAAGGACCAGTCTGTTTCCCCTCGCGAACTGGGTTTTTTTTCTCATTTGATTTGCAAATCAATGTGAAGGAAAGGCCTCATCATTTTCAGAGAGACTGTAATCAGAGCCTAAACGGTAGCGTTGATTACGTACTCGCTTATCATAAAAAGTTGAAAGAGCAAAGTTTGCGCGCAGTACGCATGAGCAGTGTAAAGTTTGAGCCAATAAGAACTTAAGTATTACCCTCGAATTCAACTTTAATTGTCAGCATTTTTTATTGTTTATGAAATTATTCATTAATTCACTATGATTACGATCATGACAAATCTTTTAAGAAAATGCAAAGAACTCGTCTTTCACGTTGAGTAACATCTCTTAATCATCCAATTTCTTGGGAAAAGCAAGCTTTCACGGATGCTTCTGAAAGAACGATCCAAATATTTGTCAAATATTTGTTTATTTATTTATTTATTTGCTTATAGTTTTTTTTTCATAACACTTTTTTAATTACGAACCCTTTGCAAGAAACCGAATAGCAAGAGCTGTTAAATTTTCAGAAACTTTTACTTTTAGAAACTTCTAGAAACTTTCTTACTTTAGTGTTCGATGAAAATAATTTTCAATCTTTCACTTGGTCTTTTAAATTTAAATTCAAAATAGATAGTAATTGTTCAAGGTCTGTTTTCTTGGATACACACAGATTTCAACGAAAAACTGATTTTAAACTTACAAACTAAATATTGGATCATTACTTGGTAAATTACTTGTTAAGAAACTTCCTACTTATAAGAAACAGCTTAAAAATTGTTTGCCTGCTACTAAAATCACGAACAAATTAACGAAACTTAAACTACTAAAAAATGAACTGGAAGGTAGAAACATAACTACAAATTTATGCATGATTTTTTTTTGGGCCCAGACCGATCAGTCCTTAAATAAACTTTTAAAATATGATCTTTGTGAATCAAAAACATTGGCACATAATAATTTGAAGGATATTTACACGTTTTTTTCTTTATAAGCAACCAAGGTCAGGCCTTAGTAGTAATGTTGCTTAAAAAATGACCATTTTTTAGTAGTAATGTTGCTTAATTTGTTGCTAAGGATTAATTGAAAAAATATTTATTTTCAGTCTTGAAAACCTTTGTCTACGCTTAAGAAAGTGTAGGACATAGTACTGCAACCTAGTGTAACCACCTAGTGTAACAATTTTAAGAAATGTGCTGTAGCTATGCTAGTGCTGCATCATTTCAAAATTTCATGTTGCTAATTTATGTAAGATCCATGTAGTACTGTTGCTTAACTTTTTGAGAAAATTTACTAATGTTGCTTATAAACGTGTTGCTTATAAAAAAACGTGTACTCTACCAGAAAGTCTTTTTATACTTCTTAGAAATATATACATAGCTTAAAAGTTGAACTTCCACCTTATTGAGAAACCTTTATATATATGATTCCTATAACTTTGTCTCTATAACTTTGTGAGTTACTAATGACAAAGATGGTTAAATCAGATATGGCGAAAAATGTCAACCGAACTTCAAGTGTTCGTTTAAGTAAAGGTTTCATCAAAACATCATCTCCAATCAAATTGGAACAGAGCACATCTAATGAATGAAATGAGCTTCGTTCTGGTTTAATGGAATGAAAAAGCCGTGCGATATGTTAACGGATGAAGTGTTAAAACTCGTAAAGTCATTGGTCGTCGTGCTCCAATTCCTCACTTGATTGGCTGAATTAATGCATTTTGTTTGATTTGCGAATGGATACGTATACGGGTAAACCATGGGCGAGGGAGATGTGTATGAAGGAGGTTGGTTCATCTCACTGCAATTTGATTGGTTCATATTACCATGTGTTATTTCTGATTGGCTAACCAATGTTTGTGAGTATGGCGTACTGTGTTCTAAAACACAATGCGAGACAGGAAGAATCGGATTATTCTGGTGAAAGCTATTTGTGACTGGGTGTTGAGTTCTATTCGGCTGTCCCACGTTTCTCTGTTCGTGTTTCTTTCTCATTCGTCGGTTTTGAAACCACACTCGGACTTGACGTTCCGACAGATGGAGTTCTTCCGCTAAAATCTGTCGTTTCCACGCCGTCAAGTAAGGGGACAAGCAAAATTCATTTTCGAGTTCTTTCTGTGCAGCTTGACAAAAAGCCTTTCGAGGTTTCGAGGTTTTCATTGATTCTACATTTCTAGTGACATTCTTCCTTTTAACTAAAAACGAAGATAAAATTGTTTTGTTTTTGTATGGTAATGCCTGAAACCTGTTCACTACCTTTAATTAAATCTAATTCACTGACAAACCTGAAATTCCCAGAAAAAAATGAACAACAGATTTGTTCTCTTAAAGTCTTGTTTTCAATCTTTAGTTTATTTTCCCAGGATTAAAAGGCACCAGAAATATCTAGCCTCTATCCGATTTTCTTCTGTGTAAAGATTAACGTATAAATATGTCAAAATTACTAATAAATGAATAAATAAATAAATGAATATCTCACCAGTGTTTTTGGTTTCATTCCAGGAGCAAGACAGAGTATTGAAATTTCCGGAGTTGTGGAAAGTCTTCATTGGAAACAATGAGTTACTTTTTGAAACTGTGAATGCATCAAGTAATATATTATCCATATTGAAAACGATTTGGGTATCAGCACTTTCCTGAATCCCGTAATACTTTTTTTAAAATTCCTTTTCCTTGTTTCAAAAACTCTTCAGCTTTATATGCGCCTGAGAATGAAGTTCAAAATTCGTGTTTCCTGTGCACGAACCAAAAAGTGACATATTCCTTAATAATAGATGTCTGTTTTGCACGGAAGTCTATTCTTAGAACACTGGGCGTTGTGTATATATTTGTAGATTCATTGAGTTGATTGACATGTTTTGCGTGGTATTCACTTTAACAAAGTGTAGTTCTCCATCTGAAAAAAGCTAGTACAACGTCTGTACAAATCCTATTCAGAGGAAAGTAGCGATCCTGTACGGCTAACCACGTGGGTAAATGTTCTTAAAATGGCAGCCTTGACTTTATGAGAAAATGTAGACTTTCATGTTTGTGAACTTTTCCAAAACAATTAGTGTTGCACCTGTGAACATAAAAAGGGTTTTCCTAGTAGATATTTTTCATACCAGTATCTCCGTGTGTAGGAAATGATGTGTTCTTTTAAAAGAATCATAAGTAAACCATTCTGCGTAAGTAAACATTTTTGTTCTAATTTCAAAGCACTTATTTATAAGATTGGGAAGCAATATTGTGAAGTAAGTTAGCACTTTACTTGTTCCGGTTACACAGAAATGTCATTCTAAAACATCAACACCTTTCAAACTTGTCAATCAAATCTATCAGCTCTTTTCATTGATATGTTTTCATAACGTTTTGAAAAGATAACACTCAGAGAATTTATTTTTTAAAAAAACGACAGAATGTCGTTCCCACGAGTCATTTTTGACCTCGAAGAATTTGAAGAACAGAATAACTTCCTTAAAGTTGAAATACTCCAACATAAATTTACTGCAATCGAGAGGCGATACACAAGTCTTGCTTTTATTCGTTGAAGCCATCATGACCAGCAAGATGTTCGTTTTTCACAGAAATGAAATGTTCAACTAACTAATAAACAATCAAACTCGAACCTCAATTAGAGTTTGAAATGAAGGGAGTCGGCTTAAAACCACCGTCCATCTCCGACAACTCAATGTCCACAGTCCAGCACCCACATTCCACTGCCCATAGTCCAGCGCCCACATTCCACCACTCACATTCTATCGCCCAATACATTACATTCACAAGGTTATAAGTAATGTTTTGTTGCTCAAATAAAGATTGCTTGAAAATAAGTAATAGCAAGGTAAAGAAAATAAAAAAAATTATCATGTAGCTAATGGATTCCTCAAGCTGAGCTTTCTCAGTATCAAGGCAAAGTTGTTAAACTTGGTACGCAGGAAAGGTATGCCATCCAAGTTTCTTATTTTAAGTGTTTAAAGTCTAAACATTGATTTCATTCAGTCTACCAAAAGGATTCGGTGTTTTTGACGCGGTGACGATCTCGTAAGTAAACACCATATGATAATGAGTAGTGCGGATAGCACTCTCCAGGAGTAACTGTGCTATTTTCATTAGTTTCCTTTGATTTCGTTTTTGTTATAAGTATATGCCTGGTCTTAATCGCTCAAAAATCGTCTTGCTAATACAATATTAAGACATTATTGAAATATGAAGCAAAACAATTAAACGTACCTACACTGAGCAAGTATAGAACAATTCAAAATGTAAATCCTCTTGAAATATATAAATGCTGGCGATGAGGAACTTTATTAAAAAAGAAACAACAGTGGCAAACACAGGAAGTATTGAATGAACACGAATCCACGAAAAAGGTTCTAGGTGTCGGGTTTTTCTTAGCAGAAGAAAAGTACGAACGAAAAACTGAAATAATTGTGTAATTTATAATGTCTTGTCATAATATTTTTCAAGAATGACGCAGTAGACATTTTTAAGTAGCTTTCCAAAGCGTCACACACGCTGAAGGAAGGTACTATGTACTTTTTAATTTTTATTTCATTATGCTTTATATGACAAATCATTTAGAAAGTCAAAATATAATTTAAGCATTCTGTCTACTTAATAAAGACAGAAGTGATGGTGGTAGAAATTACCTCAACAGGTTCTATCAACTGACATCAAGATCCAGAGGTTAGTGGAAACATATGGGAGGAAAGCTGAGGTTTTAGCGGTTCCAGGAAGAATAATAATGTAAGTCCAAGTAAGCAAGACAAGATGCCAGGATTAGATTGTATAACCATCTAAGTGTTCCAAAAATTTTTGGATATAAAGGTCACGCAAAGCATGTAGCAACAGCAAAGAATATAATTAAGCAAATAAAGTGGACTCTCCATTACTCGAACTCTCCATAATTCGAACTGAATTAGTGGATTTCTTCAAACTGAAACCTAATAATATCAACATCACTCTCTCGAACTCAAACTCATAATAATTCGAACGATTTTGTTTTTCTCTCCGAGGTTCGATTTCGAGAGAGTCGACTGTACAAAATAATTGTGTGCAAAATATTTGTAGTAAATCATGAAGGCTTTGTAGCGAGGAATGATGTTTGAAATAACGCAACGAAATATGCTGACTGATATGCTGACTGATGTTTATGTTCTTTTTATTGAGGTAAAGCAAACTTTGAAGAACTGTTACTGATAGTCATGTATCACACTTACCCAGGTTTCCACATTGGAAATTTATACCATTCAAGTAAGTTTAACCTGGGTCATATCAGTCCGTGGGAATGTTAACATACTTTGTGTTCACACAGAAAAATGAAACCTGATTTAGCAAAAAACTGGGGCAAAACCTTTTGCTAGTTTATGGACAAGATGTTATACGTAGATGGTTAATGAAGCAATATAATGTTTGTGAATATCAAAATATTATTTCACGTAATAATTTTAAAGTTTTGATTTCATTTGTAGGTTCTGGGACCTAATCACCCCCCAAAAAAAACTAGGAAAAAAAGCCCTAGCAGAACAAGATACATTGAAATAAAAAATCAACGAGAAATGACTACAGCCGGAAGTGTTTCGATTTCTTCCTTCCAATGACCAGCATCCAATGGACCATATTTTGAGCGGCATTAACACATACACAGCTTTCTGCATATAAGCGTGCTTCTGCTGCATTGGCTGAGTCTATGTGTGATAGTTACCTGTACAAGCTTTTATATGCCTAATTATGGCTCATTTGGCTCATATTAGCCTTTTTTTACTGCGCATACACGATTTTGAGTTTACTATATGGACAGTTGACAGCCCTTACAAAGTTACTTGATGAAGGCGTTCATGTGTTTTGCCTAATTATGACTGATTTTGCTTGTATTAACAATGTCTTAATGCGCATGTGCAAATTCCAGGCTTATTACACAGCTACCTGATAGCATTGGAAAAGTTACTTGGCCAAAACCTTAATGTGTTTTGTCTAATTATGACTCTCTTTACTGATACTAGCGGGCCTCTTTTCTGCGCATGCGCGATTTTGGGTTTTATTGTATGGCCACCTGATATCCCTTGAAAAGTTACTTGGTGAAGATTTGCATGTGTTTTCCCTAATACACGGGTTTCAAAATAAGTGCATCTCCACAGTGGCATTTTTGCAAATCTTGTTTGATAATCCGGTTAAAAATTTAATTACATTTTTGCAAGACATTTTTGTTATTTTTTCAAAAACCACCTTTTCATTTTCCACAAAAATATATTAGCCGAAGAGCTTGAAAGTGGCTTTCCATTGATGTCAAAATTATTTTGAAATTCGGTATATTCATTTAAAAAAACAACTTTAAAATTTCCATTTCCAACATATGAAACACACTGTATATGAAGCTACTTAAAGTTTGTTCACTACATTCATGTACAAACACGACTGAATGCTACGGTGACATTTCAAATTTTAATGATCGCTATCATAAATAAAGTCTGTTCACCACATTCATGGCCAAATCGTTAGTTTCAGTCTGATAAGCTTTCTCATTAGCACATAAATTAAAAAATATAAAACATAAAAAATACGACCATAGTATGTTTTAAAACGGGGGTTCATAGTTACTTTGAAAGAAGTGTTACATTGAATGTATTACTCACATTTCAACGAAAGCCTATTGTTCTTATATTTTCATCAAAATAACTTATACGCACGATGTTTTAGTATCAATAAATCATCTACGATGTGTATATCCAACCTCCTGAAAACTCTAAAAGTTCAGACATAAGAGTATACTTTTCCTGCGAACACATTTACCAAAGGCCTGGTAAGGAGAATCTTCTATTAAAAGTCGCTGATGCGAAGAATTTGATCACAGTAAAAATATAAAATATTTATATGTTTTTAATTAAATATTATGTAAAATGCTTATTTTTGTTTTTGATTTAATTAATTCTTTGTTGTTCAAGATGTTACTTTCAATTAGCAGGTGTGTTCAACAAAGAACCAATAAGGATTAAAAGAAACAACTGTTCAATTCAACATATTTGGGTTCCAAACTATTGACGAATCAGTTTAAAATCCAAAAAAGTGCTCAGCCATCATCAAGATATGAAAATCATTTCCGTGGCTTTTCTTTTATTGAGCTGTATATACTTGGTTGCTTCTGAAGTTGAAGAAATACCTTCAAGGATCCAAGGTAAAAGAGCAAGGTTTTATATGGTTGGTATGTATTCAATTTGCGCTTCAACTGATAAGATGAATAGCATTGGTCTAAAGCATCACATCACGATGAGAGAGATGATAAGTGAATATCCTCCCGGCCAGAATGTAATCAGCTATATTTCTATTGATGTTTGCTACAATATAACAATGGTTAGGGAAATTGCTCTATCTCTATTTTTGGATGACAGATACTTTACCAGTTTCACCAGAGAAACAGCTCCAAGTAAATATTTCTTTTGCGTCAGGGGAAGGTCATTCTGTACAGTTTCAAATTTACAATTAAATGTATTAGGTGTAGTTGCATTCATGCCAACACATTTCCTCAAAGAATTAAGCAACATTCTCATACCTGGAGATGTTCCACTGTATTACCACACTGACTCCCCAACATTTGGAAGTATTTCTGAAGATCCATATCATATGTCGATGGACATAACTGTAGGGATGGCTCCCTACTTTTTGTATTTTGCTGGGATCTTTGGCTGGGAAGATTACACATTGATTTGTTTGCAGAATAAATTGCAAGAACCCTGCAAGCATTTAGACGAGCTCTTCGAACATTTCTCTTCTTCAACAACACTAACTTGCGTTGTTATGGAAAATGTTGCTTTTAACGATACACAGCATATGATAAAAATATTGCACAGAATTAAGAGACAACCAAACAAGAATGTTATTGTCGTGGAAGGTAGAAATGAAGTTACAACAACATTTCTGAATATTATTGAAATGGAAAAGATTAAAGATAAAACATGGATTTTATTCGACTATTCAGCCCAATTTCATTATCAGAGTAAGGTTTGGATAAAAAGACCTGCAAAACTCTACCAAAACAACACGTTAGGATCCTTTGTAATCACAAAATATGTTGGATTCGATAAGCTACCAAAGATAAATAGTTTGGACCAAACACTTGATCCATGGATCAAAAAATTTTTTCGCTCACGAAATAATGGGAAAAATCATACTGAGCAGTTAATAAACATTCTTCAGAATGCTGAGTCAGATCAATACGTATTAGGTATTAGGCAAATGGGAAGGATGTCATTTGGAATCTACTATTATTTGTATTATGGTTACGGAATAATAGTGATGAGAGATCAATCTATTGATGGAATGTTGAAAAGTATTTACCAGTTAAAACACTTTGATCCTGTTATTAATAGTGATATCTACAGGTTTAAAGATGACATTTCGGAATACGCATTCACTGAAACAAAACACAACCATTCAGATATTATTCCATTACACAATCGAACAATGCCACATTCTACTTGTTCGAAAAAACAATGTAAAAACGGATTCGTGAACAAAATAGTCCTTTTTGGCACTAATGAATCCATTTGGCAGAAAGAGTATAGCTGGAGATGTGAGTTATGTCCTGTTGATTTCATAAATATCCACGAAGTTCATGGTGACAATTGTGTTCCTTGTAAGAAGCCAAATGTTTCCAACTACAACCGTACAGAGTGTTATGATCCCTACATCGTAAAGGTGTTGGAAGTTATCGATCCAGAATCGTTGTTGGCATTGGGAATAGCAGGATTGAACACAGTTTTATGTATCATTACTGCTTTAACTTTCATTTGGTATAAAAATACACCCTGCATAAAGTCGTTAAACTTGAAGGGTTCTCTACAACAGTTGTTCGCTACGATTGTGTTTAACGTAGCTTTTCCATACACGATGATCGGAAAGGTTAACACTTATAAATGTATTTCAAGACCAGTTATTGTCGGATTATGCTACGCATTTGTTATCCCTGTGATTATAACAAAAATTGAAAGACTCTTAACTGTTTTCAAAGCCAAGACAAGACTTTCTAAAGGAATGCTGAAATATTCGAAAGCGAGCGGAATCTTCAGTGACATTCTACATCTTTACATAAATTTGATGATTTCATTGGTTTCTTTTGTAATGATTCCTCCAATGATCATAAGCGAAGAGTATCATAATGTTCTGATTCGTGAACATTACTGCAATACAGCCATACACATCCAAATGCAAATAGCGTATGTGATATGCATCCTTCTGTTTTGCAATATTCAAGGATTTCGTGCACGTTCATTACCATCAAATTTCAATGAAGCAAAACAAATTCTTTACTCCACTCTCCTGGCCATATTATGTTTCATTCTGGCATTTCCAATATATTTCAGTCAAATTTATCAATATAAGAAAGATGCTACTTTACTCATCTCTTCCAGTTTGGCCATTTTCTTCTTTGTCGTTTCATTTTTTGGTAACAAAATGTATGTGGTGCTGCTTCGTCCTGACTTGAATACAGCAAAGTACTTTCAGAAAAAGTTAATGCACAAAATGGAAAAGAAGGCTGATAAACTTATAATGTCAGGAAAAGGAGCAACATGACATTTCTTCGCATTGATTTATGTGTATTGGAAATACGTTTGATTTTTTTCATTGATTTGTTGCTGTATGTTCATATATTAACAGCTTCCTAATCACATAAAATTGATGCGCCGGAATTCCAAAAGGTGATACTGAGGAGCGAGGATTGACCTTTCTAAGGAAAAATATCAAAAGAACGTATGCTGGGTGGTAGTTAATTTCTCTCATTATATGTTGTCTTTTGGTTTTCATACAATCATCATCATTTGAATCATCGTATTGTAAAAAATGGGCACAAAAGGTGAGTTTTATATTAACAGATTGTTAGTGCAAATGACAAGCCGCCGTTTCAGGATAAGGACTGTGAAAGTTAGATAAATAGACGGAAATAGTGAATGGCATTTATAATTTGGTGCAAGGATAACCACAGCGAATAATTTATTAACTTAAAATCAGCAGCTTTGAATTGTGCCAACATTCAATCACCCAGTTTCTGTTGATGGCAGCTGTCTGAAGATGCTATGCATTTGTCATTACTTTGATCATAACAAAATCTGAAAAACTACGCAAAGACAAAGCGGGTGGTATTACTTTTGTTTGTCCTTACCAATCGTAACTATCTTTTATGCGGCAAAATTGATGCTTGAAAGTTTTTATTTGAAAAACTTTATTCATTCGTTTCTTGATGGAAATGTTTATATGAAAAAGTATTGCAATTGCCAAAATATGACTTATTGTTCAAACGAAGTTTAAAAGCATATTTGGCAGAAGATAACCAAAGTCATTGGAAAAAAGAAGCTGCATGGATTAAGGAAAGACTAGAACATGAATATGGAAAGATTTGGCCAGATTTGGCGAGAATTGTAAATTTAGTAACAAGTTTATGTAAACATTGCACGAAATTGTTCATAGGTTTAATAAACAGGAGGATAAAATTGTGTCTGGGTCAATTCAGTCAGGGAGTGAAGAAATTTTTGTCATATCAGGTCCAGTTGTTTCAAGATCTTTAAATTTCAGTTGACAATTTGGTGCAATGGCCAATGTTCTTTTAATAACACACATATGCATTATACTTTTGCTCTTAGTCGAGTAGTCAATGTACGTAATAAAAAGATATATATTATATATATAACATAACTTTAAAACGTATTCAAATAATATAAAGAAACTAACATTTCCTAAGACTGAGTTTGTTTCAGTCAACTCATCAAAAATACACTTCTTTCACCATATCAGATGTTAGACTATTTTTACAAATATATAAAAACTGTGCCACCCAATGTTTTGCCAAATACGTAAAGAATCAATGGCAAATTTTACAATTGGAGAGCAGTTTCGTATTTAATAAATTCTCGTCATTCTTTTTATCAAATACGAATACATTAAAACAAATGACAAATTAAAATCTAAAATGACTCAATACCAATAGGGCAATCTGACTGCTTATTCTGTTAAGTCAAAGTATTTACTTTTTTGCCCTGTAAATCAATCAAAATGTTTAGAAACATAAACAACAACGACAATGCCGACAGTATTGACCTCCACCGACATTTAGTTTTGATCGGATGTAAGCTAGAAAGATTTGTTTTTTCTACAAAATTATTTTATTATTTTGATTGAATACACAAATAGCCATAGCTGTGACATAATACTATCCAACTATGAGCTGTAAAACACTGTTTTACTCCATATATTATTCCGAAATCTATTATTTCGAAATTTTAAAAAATTTAATTTGTTTTGACAATTTTCCATATTAAACGTTTGATTCAATTAGACAGGTGGAAGTAAAAGGCGAAAACATACTATACAAAAAATACTCCAGGATTTAAATTATTTATATCCAAAAATAAAACATTTCCCATGTATAAGCGTTATAGTCGTGCGACATACGTGAAGTAAACATGATGACAAAAATGCCGGTGATTTTATTCATGAGCAGTATGTTCTTAGTTGCAACTGTAACTGAAGAGATACCTGCAAAGGTTTACAGCAAGGTTAAGCCAAAGTTTTATCTAATTGGCATATATTCTCTATGTGCAGCGACAGACCAAATGAATGGAATTGCATTAATGCATCACATTACCATGAGAGAAACCGTTAGAGATTTTCCAGCAGGTTTTGACATATACGGGTATATTTCTTTTGATGTCTGTTACAACAAGACTTTTCTCAAAGAAATAGCTCTGTCTTTGTTATTGGATAACAAATATTATGTTCAGCTTAGCATTGAAGATATATCAAGAAAATACTTCTATTGCTATGGTGGTAGAGAATTTTGTATGTCAGCAAATGTATTTTCAAATGTATTAGGCGTGGTCGCATACATGCCAACGAATTTTCTGAAAGATTTAAAAAACATTCTCATACCTGGAGACATCCCACTTTTTTATCATACCGAGACAGCACCTTATGAAAGTATTTCCGAAGATCCATGGCATGTCTCAATGGATATTAGTGTTGGCGTGGTTCCTTTCTTTAAGTTCTTATCTTCCAATGTTTTCAGCTGGAAACATTTGACACTTGTTTGTTTAGTAAATCACTTGCAAGAACCGTGCAAGCATTTAAAAGAAATCTTTCATGATTATTCAACGTCAACAATACCAGTTTGTATGACGATGGAAAATGTGTCTTATGATGATAAATCACATATGATAGCGGTGTTACATAGAATTCAAATGAATAATAAATCAAACTTAATTGTAGTGGAAGGCAGAACGGTAGACATCACCATTTTTCTAGATCTAATTGAAATCGAAAATGTAACCGATAAGACCTGGATACTATTTGATTATTCAGGATTCTATGATTACCGAAGTAAAGTTTGGGTGAAAAACCCTGCTAAAATGTACAAACAAAATACCTTAGGTTCATTTATAATCACAAAATATTTTGGATACGATAAGGTACCAAACATAACCAGCTCAGATGAATCACTTGATCCATGGATCAAAAAATTTTTTAAGTCGAGAAATATCGATCAAAATCAAACTGTTTCCATGATGGCTTTACTTGTTGATTCTGAATTGCAAACTTATGTGCTAGGTATACGGGAAATAGCAAGGATGACATTTGGAACTATGTACTATTTATATGGATATGGTATATATCTTTTTCGATATTTAAGCATTGAGAATGTAAAATATAATAGCTTTAAGTTGGAGCATGTTGATCCAACAACCGATGCCATTATTCACCGTCTCACAAGTGACATCAGTACTACCATACATAATACCACTGAGCATCCACATATCATTCCTTTAAAGAACAGAGCAATGCCGTATTCTGTTTGCTTGAAAAAGCAATGCAAAAATGGATTCGTAAACAAGATAGCCCATTACGGAAGTAATGAATCCATTTGGCAGAAAGAGTATAGCTGGAGATGTGAGCTATGTCCTGTTGATTTCATAAATATCCACGAAGTTCATGGTGATAATTGCATTCCATGTAAGGTGCCAAATGTTTCCAACTACAACCGTACAGAGTGTTATGATCCCTACATCGTAAAGGTGTTGGAAGTTATCGATCCAGAATCGTTGTTGGCATTGGGAATAGCAGGATTGAACACAGTTTTATGTATCATTATTGCAATAACTTTCGTTTGGTATAAAAATACACCTTGCATAAAGTCTTCGGACTTAAAAGGTTCTCTACAACAGCTGTTCGCTATGATTGTGTTTAACGTAACTTTTCCATACACAATGATCGGAAGGGTTAACACTTATAAATGTATTTCAAGACCGGTTATTGTTGGACTATGCTTTGCATTTGTCATTCCTGTAATTATAACAAAAGTTGAAAGACTCTTAACTGTTTTCAAAGCCAAGACAAGACTTTCTAAAGGAATGCTAAAATATTCGAAAGCGAGCGGAATCTTCAGTGACATTCTACATCTTTACATAAATTTGATGATTTCATTGGTTTCTTTTGTAATGATTCCTCCAATGATTATAAGTGAAGAGTATCACGATGTTCTGATTCGTGAACATTACTGCAATACAGCCATACATGTCCAAATACAGATCGTGTATGTGATATGCATCCTTCTGTTTTGCAATATTCAAGGATTTCGTGCACGTTCATTACCATCAAATTTCAATGAAGCAAAACAAATTCTTTACTCCACTCTCCTGGCCATATTATGTTTCATTCTGGCATTTCCAATTTATTTCAGTCAAATTTATCAATACAAAAAAGACGCTACTTTACTCATCTCTTCCAGTTTGGCCATTCTCTTCTTTGTCGTTTCATTTTTTGGTAACAAAATGTATGTGGTGCTGGTTCGTCCTGACTTGAACACAACAAAATACTTTCAGAAAAAGTTATTGAACAAAATGGAAAAGAAGGCGGATAAAGTTATGAAATCAAAAAAATCAATGTTGAATATTTGAAATTTTTGTAAGTATATCGTAAGGTAATGCACACAGTACTTGTAATCTATTGGTTTTATCATTTTTTTTCATTAGAATTATTCTGATTGTATTGTGCTTCTTGATTGATGGGATTAATTGAGCGGCATGAGTAAAAATGAACAAGGTAACGTAAGTTGATAAAGAAAAACAACACAAGTTCCGACTGATCCACGTTTTGACAACGTTGACACAACGTTTGTCATCAAGTCAACTCTAAACGAGGAGTAGTCATAACTTGTGTCCTTGTCCTTTACAAACTTACATTGTATGTTTTTTTCAACTGGCTTTTGTCTATCTAGAAGATAACATAACTGACCAAATTGTTCTAAAAGGCTGCTATTGCAGAATCAAACTTCACCATCTTTTATGTAGTAATTGTTGGTTGACTATATGAAACTGAGATTAAACTCCCGATTCCTTATCTACAATTTTCGAACTATCAAACATTTTCGGTCAAAACTCATATAACAGAGTATGAAAAAATGAGGCATGTGTATATTTTATAAAAAATGAAATCTTCAGTATGATTGTTTTTGTTTTTCTTGAATCGTTAACGATAAACTTGTTTTACATTGTGCTGTTTCTTGATGTTTAAAATTGTTATGTTGATGAATGATAAATATCTTGGTGTTGTCTTTGTTGTTTTTCTACCGTTTCTCGTATCTTTAGAACATAGGTGTAAAAAACATGCCATCATATACTGCCTACGTCTGATATTTCTACAAATGAAATTCGCTCTGTGACGTCATGATATTTATAATGAAAGCTGTAATGGTGATTTAACTAAGTTGTTTTTTTAGCAGTTTTTTTCATTTGGAATACCTTTTATACATAAAAAGGCGTTCCTCTACAATAAATGAAGTATTTCATGCTCAAAATCAGAGAAGAAATTTTAAGGCTTAATTTCCCTTTAAGGCGCTCATTTTGTATATTATGCTGTGTTTTTGGCCTTTTTGGCGAAATCAAATACCCATGAAGTGTTTCCAATATTAATTCTTTCTAGTAAGGAGGATTAAAAATGGATAACCTTCAAATAACCACGTAATCTTTGCAAAATCCTAATCGATTGCAACTCTATCAAATCGCCTGTTGACCAAACTTTTCTTTCAGTTTGAGATAGAGTTCCTCTAACAATTCCTCATACCGGATAATCAATGAATTTTGTCGTATCTTTCTTAATTCCACAAATCGTAAGGAGGACCTAAAAGGTGTCTACTTCTTGACGCTCTGCCAACGATATGACAGGTACAGAGGCAGAAATTATATTGTGGAGCCGAACAAAGTTTCTCATAATGGATGATTGTGAATAACCGATCGGTCTTCGACACAGGCCACCAAAGAATTTACAAGCTTAGAGAACCCTAAAAGAGGAATTGGTGCTTGTGCGCTCATTGAAAACTAAATGCTAAAAATACTATATTTGTAAGAAACCAAAGATCCGAGACCTAGACCCGTCTTTCAAGGCCTGTGTTTAGGTCCGTGGTGGTGGTGATAAGAAGATTTTGACGGTAGGCCAGTGACTGTTTTGAAAATCATATTGATGTTCGCAGAGTCTAAGGTAGATGCTTGATAACCCAGGGCTCCGTAAAGGAAATTTAAGATAACAATATGATAAGCCGTGGTTCATACAACTTGCAACCCAGTCTGCCTTTCATTTCACTTGAGAGTGTGGGCACAAGACATCTCTCAAGTGCAACCTTTACCTTATAACTTCATATGATATATAAGCCACATTTTTCACAAACAGATAGACATTGAAAGATATTGCAAAGGATTTTCTAGCAAGTTGTCCCCCACAAAGAGGAACGGCAACCACAAGCCAAGTGTTTCTTGTGGTACAAAACGGTGGTGGTATTTCAAAACTAACTTGCAATATATAAACCAAATAGACCTTAATTTATTTAGCAAAAAAAGCTTTTGTTATCTCCTAAACCTTAGTTACATTGTTGGCTATATATTTATTAACAAGATGCCCCTACAGGCCCTTACTGATTTCTGTAAAATCAGCTGAAGAATAAAAAATTAAATATGACATATTTTATAATTCGAAAAAAATTTTGGAAGATTTATATGGGCTCTGTTACACCGTCAAATGTAGTAACTCCGTCAAATGTAGTCGATTTTCTACGACAAGTGTAGTAGTAACTCCGTTAAATGTAATAAAAATATCTGCCAAATGTAGTAACGCTAAATGTTGTAAAAATCTGCGACAATGTAGTAACTCAATCAAATGTAGTAAACACTAAAAACAGTTTGGAATGAGCCATAATTAGGCAAAACGCATGAACGTCTTCACCAAGTAACTTTTCAAGGGCTATCAGGTGGCTGTGTAATAAGCCTGGAATTTGCGCATGCGCATTTACAGCCTGCTAGTATACGTAAAATCAGTCATAATTAGGAAAACACCTGAACGTCTTCACCAGGTAATCTTTCAAGGGCTATCAGGTGGCCATATGATAAAACCAAAAATCGCGCATGCGCAGTAGAAATATGCTGGTATGAGGTAAATGAGCCATAATTAGGCAAAACACATCAAGGTTTTTATCATATAATACTCCAGGTGTTATGAATATAATAGATCCCAATTTTGCACATGCGCAGTGAAAACATCTAAGTGGAATTATGACCAGAAAAGTAAAGTTCATGTAAGTATGCATGTATTTTCAGTACAAAACATAAAAAGTGTTTGTTTGAAGGTATCCTCAATTGATGTCACACCTACAAGGGTTTACCTCCTTCTCACAAACTAAGAGTCGGTTAAAAAATGAAATATTTAATTAAAAAGTGACAAGATGCTAATTGCGTGCTTGAATAAGGGTTATAACTTCTTATGTCTCAGTTAAATCAATGAATTCAGGATACCTTTAACAATAACAGAACAAGCACTTGTCTAGTGGTGTAAATTTACGGTCACGCTGTACTTTTAACTATATACTACCCATGCCCAGCAGATATCCTGATATCCATTTGATCTCGAAACCTTCACGAACCTTACACGATCTAAAGATGTTTCTTGTAAACCACCGGTATTTTTTTATGACTCAATACGATATTGAATCGACTGCAATCAATCCAGCCCACCATTTGTTGTCAGAGGCGGAGCTACGGAATTTTATTTGGAGGGGCGAACTTAGAAAATTTTGGACCTTTTTACGTAGTGGAAAAAATGTCGCCCACCATGGTTGGGCGACAAGAAAACTTTTCATATTTTGAAGCTCTAAAAGCTCTGTTTGCGGCTATTTCTGCCAAGGAAACGATTGTTTTCAAGCGTATGGATGACAAGTTCAACATTAAAACAAAAATATAATAATAATAATAACTCTTTTGTTTAATTTTTTATGCTAAAAAACAACAGTGGACCTTTATAATGAGTCAAAAAGTGGACCTTTTTTAATGGAATTTTTTCGCCCAGAATGTACGAGCAGACTTGGACTCTGACGTTTTGTCAACCAAAACATTACTCGTTGCAGATAAGACAACGAAAGAGCTACTAACAGGCAGTGTAAAGCATTGTTTTCAGCTAATGAAGGCTCATTCCTGTTATATGGTTTGAAGAAATATGGCCCTAGAAAATGGACGGCGATTTTTAGGAGATCTCGAGTATAGCTTTTACTCTTCACGTAAACCAAGTACATTGATGATTAGGCAAAGCAAATAAATTTGATTGATTTCCTATCGGTTTCATAGCTATTCAACCATTATGGACAGTGACATACAAGAATATATTCGAAACATCCACTAACATAACGTGATAGGGACAATGTAAAAAATATACTAAGGACACACAAGATAAAGTCTGGTTCAACATTTAAGTTTACAAACATGCCAGATCGTACCTACGAAACTATCAGTCTGTTGAAAACAAAAATGTCAGAGACTACCATTACACAAGGACAGTGCATATATAATTATTATTAAAAGAAATCAGACATCGTGTAAACGAAAATGTATGAATTGGAATAATATTACATAAACAAGAATTGTCTTATATGTAGCCACACCCTGGCAATACCACACTGGTACTTTAGCTACAACTTTTAGTCATTCGTGCCAGTTTTTTTATTTTTCACGTATTATCACATGTGGTGCCAGGTTGTCATACCTTTTCCTTTCCAAGAGAAACGTTTTCTGTTACGTCATATTCCATGACGACACCAGCTACGGCCACAAGTCATGTGATAATTGCTACATCTAGTTACATGTTGTCACACCTAGTCACAGTTTTACAAAGAATGAGTTTCGTTTCCTACGTCATTTGCCATAACGTCGCATACCACTTCATATCAGCAGATTTATGTTGCAGCTTCTAACATCTAGTTACATGTTGGTACAGCTTGGCTTGTCACAGGTTTACAAGGAATATAGTTGCTTTCCACACGTCGTTTTTCACGACGTCGCGTGCTTCTACATATCAGCTGACGTAAATGACGCAATGTCGAGATGACGTAAGTGGCCAACGTATTCTTTCGAAACATGTGAAAACGTGTAACTACATGTAACTAGATGTAACCAGCTGAAACAAGAATCAGCTGAGAATATGGAATGCGCGAGGATTAATGGGGCCCTTTCGACGGTATACGACGCTGTCAGTGACGAGGATTTGAGGGAAAGTAAACAGAAATTTATTGTTTTAACTATTCTCTTCATCAATGCTTATAACAATGGCATCTGCAACGTCAATGTTGCTCACAAAGCGTTGCAAACTTTGGAAGTGTGGCTATCTTAATTTAGCCTCAATTTCTTTTGAGAAGATGGTGACATATTCTCCAATTCCACTGCAGCTCTCTTGCAAGAAGTCATCGGAAGTGTGGTTTCATCTTCAAAAGCTGATCCATTGGAAACCATTTTTCGTATTTGGCTTTCTGGTTAGCGTAACAATCGTCTTCATCATCACTACAAACAAGTCGCGTTAAGGCCGAAATACAGGATCATTTTAAAATGACATTTTTTAAATGATCATTTGAAACTGATCGTGTAAACGCTCAAAAAATGACGAAAAATACCCGTCATTTTCAACTGTCATTTAAAAATGATAACTCAAACATGTTTGAGTTTTCATTTAAAAAATGATGGAATTTCTCTATTGAATTACGCCAGTTCTATTATTTTCCTCACTGCAGTATAGACACGCGATGAGTTTCTGCAGCTATGAAGAGAAAAGTAAAGCGACGGTCTGCACAGTAAATAAATATGTCGTTGGTTAAGTTAGCATCAACTGACCAATTTATTTATTTGTGGCAGGAAGAAGAGTTTTTTGTGGAATGTTTTGTTCACAAATTACAAAAATAGGGACGAAAGAGGAAAGAGTATCATGCATTACTGTGCAATGTTTTTCGATCGATGGACTTATTAAACTTAATATTTCTTCAAACTTTTCCGGTGAAATTCTTAACAACTTTGAATATTCGTAATGATCTTCAGCTTGAAATTCCCTCACAAGCGTGTTATAAATTCTTAAGTAGTTTCGTCTTTGAAGCTAAGGTTTTATGCAATGTCTTCGTTTCTGCCTTTCAATTTTCCCCTTTCGTCATTTGGACATAACAGCAACAACTACGTTTGCTGCCGCCGGAGTTCATGACTGAAAAGAACTCTTTTACCATAGAACTTTCTTTCTTTCCTTATGTGCGTCTTCCTCGCCAGGTCTCGGGATTGCGACTTCTAAAGCAGAGTTTGCGTTGTTTTGGTCGTTGCTTTCTCCTAGATTGTCTTCTTTGGTGTCGGTAACTTCGACGGTATCGATAAATTGACGCTTAAACTCGGAAGTGATAAACCATTCGCGTTCAAGGTTCTTCGTGTACAACCATGCGTCGTACACAGAATTGAGTCCATCCTATCCTGATCCGCATACAGAACGCTTCAGTTGTCTCCTCTTTTATAGTAAAGTCAGACAGGTTCTCTTTTACAAGATTAAAGACCTTTGGTTATTCCGTGCTGGACTCGCAATCGAAGTATGGCGTATCAAACGTCAATGCATTGTAAAGAATGCTTTCGTTTATATTGACTTCCAGAACCGCGTGATCGATTGCAGATCGCGGCACGATAGACTCGCCTCGCCTTATGTTAGAAGCTCAACAAACTTTGATCGTTGAACATCAATTGACGACAATTGTAGTCGAAATCGTAGTAAGCAGCTCCATCACCGTTCCTAGACGTAGGGCACTCATCAAACAATGATTTCCGACGTATTTTGGAGGCCATATAGTGAAAACATTCCATGCAGTGCGTTCTGAGTCGAGCTATCAAATAAAGCGATGGCAAATGAATGTAACGTGCCATTCATGGGTTGAACGAAAATATGAAGGAGAAAAACGAAAGTGCAATTCTTACATACCGCCTATTGATGGATTTTAAGGGCCTTTGTAGCAAACAGCCACAGTCGGTTTCTGATGGCCTCGCCATCTCTATCACCAAAGTCAGGGTACTCGTTTGTTGTGATGAAGAAACCACTGTTATATTTAAACTACAGCGAGTCCCTGTGGTTCCTTGACACCGCCATTAACCAACCTACTGCTTTCGATACCTGAACATTTGATGATGAGGCATTACGATTATAATGACTCACTGGTAATGAAATGTATATTTTATGTAATAATACCTTCTACGAACGGTTCGGGGTATGGAACTTCTCCTGTGTATTTTAATTTAATTAAGCATGCGGTGATTCCGACATCTTTGGATGCTTTTGGAATCTTTTCCTTGTAATGTTGAAGTAGTTGTCATCCAACACTTCGATGAAGTTGTAGTTGATAACCATTGGCTTTATTGTGCGACAGGATGGCTCTGACAATAGCGCAGTTACTTGAGTTATGTATGGGGCAGTCACATCAACAATTCTCACTTCACCAAGCAAACTTAAAAGGAAATCTTTTACTGAAGGACACTGAAATAAATAATCGTGTGCTTAGCTTCAGGTGACGTTTTGTATATACCGCCATTGCGGATTTTGTAGCCTCGCTCTATCATTAATCTTCTGATCATGTCAACCTTTTTTTGACTGAGGACGATCTGGAACTATCGCCCTGACACCTCCTTTGAGGAAATCAAGCATAAAATCATACCATGGTTATTCATGAAACGAACTTAGGATAAACAGATGTCATACCTTGGTATTGCTCATCGACAACATGTAACGATAACTGGTGAATTTATTTTTTTCTACAGCATTGAGAACCACTTCTCAAACCTAATCATCCAGTGTTGGAAGCAGATGTAATTGCACAGGTTTGATTGTATGTTTTCAACTGCAGCGTGATCCGTCTGTTATCCTCTTTCTTGAGCGGCTGTTTTCGCTAGACGTATTTTACTGATCATCCGCGACTATAGCGAATTTTGGCACTTGTGATTTTTAAGCGTAATGTACAGGGACTTGCATAGTCCTTTGTGGACTGATTATGTTCACCTGTACATGTAATCAGAAAAATGCTTGACCAAACTACAGTTGTCCCCTGTTCACTCGATCTCTCGCTATCTCGACACCCGCCTAACTCGACATAATTCCTTCGGTCCGATTAAATTCGACGTTCTTGAATAGAAATTTTCCCGGATATCTCGACATTTCTAACTCGACAACCGCCTATCTCGACATGAATATTTTAGTACCTTGAGTAAAAACTCGACATTTTCAAAATTTTAATTGTTAATGTTTCCTTAAATCGTTCTCAGCTCATGCTCTGTTACCGTCAACCCTAATCCTGTGAATTTAAGAGATTGGCAATGGATGCAGATAGAATATAAACTTCGTTGGCAAAGTATATAAATGTTCTTAGACAGCAGTATCAGGCAATCAATGTACTTTAATCTTGTTATATGATAAAAACATATTCCAGTAGTTGTTTTCTTATTTAATTCTTCTAGGTACTGTCTGAACCTAATAAAAGCAAGATAATATGGGTGGTATGGGCGGTGGACAAACATATTTTAAAAAATCCCCCACTAATTCGTGCAACCCCCACCCCCAAAAGCTACCCAAAAGGCAAATCCTGGGTCCGATTTTTGTCCATCGCTACTTTGATCTTCTAGTGCTCATCACAGCCAAAAGACACTACTACCTGGCTCAAAGATTTTATAATTTTCTCCAGTTGTTCACCTTTTCCCCACATTTGGTATTTAGAAATAAACAGAGGTACAATAAAACTTTTCAATGCCCTTTTAAATGGCTTATCTCGGAGCAAACGAACAGACTTCGCAGACAAATCTACGAACAGTCTTTTTCTTTAAAGGTTATATATTGTTACATTTATTATTATGGTTGGTAGATTAAAGGAACGTTACCGATCTTACGCAACATGACCCTAGCAAATCATGAGTTCCATAAACTCTGCCAAGACAGTGACAAGTCACTCGACATATTCATCGATCAGGTGAAGCATGAAATGAATTCGTGCTCTTTCCAAGAACTCGCAATCTAAAGAAAACCGACATGTCTATGCTGGTCGACGGGTCGGAATCACACAAATGAAGAAAAAAAATTCCGAAAGGTGGAGAAATGACATAGATTCAACGTCACTAAGAGTCAACTATCGCAGCGTTCGCAGACACAGGAACCGATGTTTCAATCATGAGCAAAAAACCAAGCTGATGAGCTTCGCCTACCCTTGATGAAAACAAAGGAAAAAAATAAGCCTTATGAATCTAAAGCACTTCTATGCGGCAGGGTCAGCGAAGAGTTAGAAGTCAAAGAATTCCATGGAGAAGAGCAGCTGCAATTAAGAGAATTGGACTCATATGATAACACAGTTCGAAATTTTATTGATAAATATCCAACAGTATTCGAAGGTACTAGGACACTGAAAGATTACCACGTTAGCCATCATATTGATGAATCGGTCCCAGAACCAGCTAGACTAGTACCATTCCATCTACAAGGCATAAGGGAAAATGAAACATTCGAGAAAGGATAATAGAAGAACGTTGTCCAGCACCCTGGATTAGCACACGAACTACAGTTGATATGCGCAAGCCAAAAATGGCTATAAAAGACACCCACATACCGATCCCCAAAGTGGAGGACATTCGCGCACAGTTGGATGGAAACAATGCACCTTATCGGTAAAAACTTTCTTGGCCGAAAACGACGACTTCTTTTGACCAACATTTGAACCGACGAAAAATATGGGCAACGAAAATTTGTATCGACCAATATTTTTAACTGACAAAACATTTCGACTATTTCAAAAATTTTCTATTTTATATCTCTTTTACATTTTGATGTAAGGTCGGATGCCAACTGCCGTTAAAACAATTGAGGCGTTTATCCAGTCTTCCCTTTTCTTCAAGTAGAATTCTAACAGGGTTGGTGCCAACCCAATAAGCCTTTTCTGAACTTTTATCTGTAATGTTGGTTTGGATGGATTTATTTGAGGGGATCACCTCAAGTAAGCAGAACAACTCGATACTAGATGTCAGGGTCTAATGGGTTGGGCTTAGAGACAAATTCTTGCAAATAACGACATGGAGGGTTTTTTTTAAAGCCTTTCTTACAATGGTTCATAAATCTAACCAGACTTACATTTACACGTATATTATTCAAAGCCCCTACCTGGAAACCTCTTTGGCTATGAGCACACTCACCGGTTCCATTACGTCCACAATAAGCGCGCCTTGCAGGCTTGCGATCAAAGTACTTTTGTTTAGTTTTAATAATGAAATCGAGTAAATAAACCAAAAACAAGAAGTATCGAAATTTCGAAATTATTCGTCGCCTAAAATGACTCGTCGGACGAAAATGACGAATTTTTGGCCAAGTGATGAAAATTTGTACCGATAAAGTTAACAGCACCAGGTCCCCGATTTTTAAAGAATCCTTGTGGTGTTTCCATTTCGTTAACGATGGCAAATACTCTCGTCAAAATCCAAACGTTCGTGCAGAAGAAATCCAACAGGCTTTCCAAGGGCTAAATTTAATAGAATTTTAAAATTAGATCTTCAATGGCACCGTTTTAGGATTTTTATAATTTACAACATGGTTTATCAACGCTTGCAGAAACCAGAGTGCTTGTATACTTGTACTCCCCTAAAGGACAGGCATCAGATTTTACGACAAAAGGAATGAACGGCGATAACTCAGTGTGTGGGCCACTGTGGTAGGGCCGTATTTTTTTAGCAAAATGTTAATGACCCACCGAACCTACTTGTCAGAGATAAATAATTTTGTGTTGCCAAACTTATAATGTGAAATTGTTAAACGCTGCCGACCATAAAATTTGGCGGGTTCAAGATGGTGCAACTCCTCACCGAACAAGAAATGTTAGGAAAAGAATTTTGGAAGTTTTTCAAGAGAGAGAGTTACGATTACGGAATGGAGTGGCCACCAGACCTTACCCCATGTGTACAATACAAAAGATTCTCAGGCAATTTTACAAATGATTGTGATTCTAGATAATTTTACTTTATTTCCAAGAATGGTGACGTGCCTCTTCCTTCAAGAAAGTTTCCCTCGTGAAAAGTTGAAGAATAAAATAGAACTGCGGCGCGCCTTTTACAAAAAACAGTTTGAAAAGCTAGTGTAAGTTAAGTAAGCCATCCAACAGGTCACATAATAACTCTGCCGAAACCATCTGAAAAGTCTGATCAAGTTCAACTTTTCCGCCAACCAATCAAATTATTTCATGCGATTCTCCTCTGAAAAAGAATATCTGTGTGTCGCCATCATTGAGGAATGGTGTGAGAAATAGTGTGAAAACCAGCTTAAGGTGGTGAGATCATGCGATCATGAAAAAATTTTCGACTGTGTTAGGCTGCTATTGTTCTCATTTTAGATAGAAAGAGTAACCAATATATTGAGACACTGGGCGGGGGAATGTCATCCAGGTAAAAAATTGTCCGCAGCGTTTCCTTTTTTTTTTTTTTTTTTTTTTTTTTTACACCAGCAGGAATGAATTATTTATTTCGGCGATACTCGTAGACATTAACTAAAGCAACTCTACCCTGCTGTCCTTCTTCGGAATACTTTTTTTAAAGCTACCTTTGGTCCCCGGGAGGGAAGAAGCAGGGAGGCCAAAAATGTATTTTTTTTATTATTACAAGTCTATTCCCGCGATTCACGCGCGTTTTGTTTTGTTTTCATTTTTTGAAAACGCGTGTCTACACTGTTGTGGCAACCAAAATGCAAAGATGGTAGCTCAGAATTCTACACACGTGTTCACATGGATTTTTCAAGAAAACAAAGCATAAAGGGATCAAAGCAGAGAGAAGGTTATATTTAATAATTTATTATGTAATTGTATATGGAATTCGTTATGTGGACGTTTTGCCAGTGAGCATAAATCTTGTGGTTCCTATTTGTTCCTGTTTTATTTCCTTGGAAAAATATAACTTTACTACCACCATCACATCATCTCATCCAAAGTATTCATCATTATCATTTTAAAAAGCTTAATCAAAACCATTTGCAAATGTTTACACTTTAGGACACTATTAGCATCATATTCTTTGAGATTGGTATTCCCTCTTTATTTAAATGCGGCCAAAATGTGAATGGGCTTTCTAACTATAAAAAAAGAAGAGTCTTTGCTTTCCTTTGTTTAGATATAATAGTTTAAACATTAAAGGAAATTAAGTCGTTTAGAAACCAATCATGGTTTACAGCAATATATATGTATTGAGAGAGAGAGATGAGTTTCCAAGTCACATAGTCAGGGAAAACCCGAAAATTGAGGGATATGAACTTGAGTATTCTTTGCTAATTCCTATAAAGGAAGAAAATGTTTGCGGAAGAAAGTGTTTGCAGTTCAGCCAAACCGCAAAGTTTTTGCATTTTGCAGGAAAAATCTTTTGCGGTTTGTGGAAATGAATCCTTTTTGCGGCAATGAAAAACTTCACTAGGCAAACGTTGTTTAATTTTTCGTTGGAGAAAATATTTTGCAACTTTTAGCAACTTTTAATTTCACTCGACAGTGAAATTAGAATGCCATGAAATGCAATTTTGCCGAAAAAACCCTCAAAATTTTCACGAAATAAAGTATAGATCAAATCACTTATTGAAATTGCAGTCAATGAACTTCTACAAACAGGCTTTAGGTGGGAGGAATTTGTCTTGATAAAAATTAACGAAAATTGAGATTATTTTGAAAATTTTGTGGGAAAAAACTTTTGCGGTTTACCAATATTACAATATTTTGTGGGAATAAACTTTTGCGATTCGAGCCAAAACCGCGAAAACCACAAAACTTTCTTCCACAAACACTTTCTTCCTTTAAAGTACATGATGATGATGCTGTGCAATGCTAAATGCTATCTATCAAGTCATTTTCCTGTGAACATGTGTGCACATCTTTTCAGGTAATTGGATGCTTTATACATTTTATTTGCTTCGTTAGTTCTCTGAGAGGCCTTTAGAGACAAAGATTTCTTTTAATATATAATTATAGCAATTAATTTTTTGTGTATGTTAGCTCAAGCAGGATATCATTACCATTAGAAACTCCTTTATACACTATAAAATCCTGTAGTCATTTTTTTTCTATGTAACTTAAACAATGTGAATGGTTAAAGTAAAAAGAAATCTAGTATCGGTAGTCTTGAGAAAAATTGAGCAAGTAAATAATTATAACTAGCCGCCAAGGCGGCATCGCTCGCCGCCCATGTCCACCTGCTCTGTATCACTGTATCAATAAACGTCAAATTTCCTTATAAACGGCTCGTATAACTTGTGCTCAACCAGAAGCAGATTCGAAGTCACAACCTCTGGTAAAACCAATCTTTTATCAGTGTAACAATACACTCAAAACGTAGAGAGAGAAAACTTCAACTTTTTATTAACTTTTGTTTTAAAAAAAGTTACGCGCTCTAACATGGGTGCTATCAAACGTAAGGGGGAAATGGTTTCTCTTCTTAAAAAGTTCACACAGAGGAGAGAAAAAAGGCACGTGCTAAATGAATAAATAGAATAAAAAAACGTTCGATCAGAACGCTTAACAATTAAAAGAAGAAATTAATTTATTAAAAAAAAAGCAAAAAAAAAAAACATTTTGTTTTGATATGATACTCTTATTTTACCTATCGGTTTTTAAACATTTTGATTGCTCAAAAAAAAAGTTCACCCGTCTCAGACAGTCAGGCAAGAGTTAGTGGCAAACCGAACATATGCTGCCACGTTCTGCCACTGCTGCTTTTTGTCCAAAATGTTTAATCAGTTAGTTTCTTTGTATTTAGTTGATGTACTGTTTTCAAAGCCAAGTCAACGTGGAATATAAAACTAACAATAATGATAAAAACAAAACGTTATTCCTATTAGTTCATCAGCCAAAAAAGGTCACGTTCGATTAGGGTTGCAATGTATTTGCTTCAAACTCACATCGCACACAAAAAAAGAAATAATTTCGCTCACAACTTAATCTACCATTCTGCGTGACTTACAAACAAACGAACAAACAAACAAACAGACGGAGAATCGGCTATTAATATATAGATTATATACCTGTCATCTTTTAAAAGAAAATAGTCAATAGATTGTATTTTGAACCAAAGAAGGAAGTCATAACCGGATGCTTCTCGGAAAAAAGGACAAGCAGAGATGTTAAAACTCAGGTATGGTGTACAAAATAAGGTGTGCAAAAAAAGAGGAAGAAATCACCAGACAACAAAAAGCACTTCCCATTAAGAGAAGAAACCAATTCCAAAAGGTAGCAACATTCAAGTGAAAGTTGTATCACCTGCTAGAACTCAAAATTCATGTGAAATGACCACCTATTACAAAGATCTCGTCAATAGCTGATATCTTAAAATGTTAAATATGTGTGATCTATCATTTTTTGTAACAGACGAACAGATAGACAAACAACTGAGTATTATTATAAAACCAATATCCTACGTAAAAATGTTTATAGATTTTAGTCGCATATCGTATTTCCCGTAATAAACACCAATAAACACCACCCTCTATTAAACGTCACCCTTATAGCCGAAATTTTGTATATAATAAACGCTGCTTTCTAATAAATGCCCTCCGATAAACGTTGCATCTTGAAAATTGGTGTTTATTAGAAAACAGACTGAACAAGAAATAGTTTAAAATATTTTTTTTAATAATTTTGTCTTCCATCAACAATTTGTCCTTGTTTCCATGAATTTTGATTGATGTGTAATTAAAGGGTTGTCAGTGGACCTTGAAAATCTTGAAAAGCCTTGAATTTAAAAAAGTAACTTTCAGGACCTTGAATAACGTTGAAATTCATTCAATGACATTGAAAATTTGGACCTTTTTCTCATTTGTGATTTTTTTTTCTGTATATTGTTTTCAATTATATAATACTCCTTTTGGCTGCAGTAAAGTATATGCAAGTTATTGTCATTTCAATATCTGTGAAACTCACAATCACATGTTTCTTCTGTGTAGCATTGCATTGTCCCAATCCATTTAAAAATTTTCAAAAATTCTGGTGATACCTACTTTTTTCAGTAGTATCTGGGGATTTTATTCTGTTTTGCTGCTGCTTTGGTAATTTGAGTTAAACAGTACACTCTAAAGCAACACTCTTGTTGTTTGCATGCTAATAGTAAGTTCCAATTGCATTTTTCTATTTCTCTGATGGCAGAGGGAAACAATTTTGACAATAGTTTTAGTGATTTTTAGGCATCCTTTGTAATATATTTTATAAAGTTTTATTCATTAGTTGCCACTTGATATCACAGATTGTTTTTGAAATTTATATGGAAATGGAGAGTTACTGTTGATTATTGGGCCATTCTGGCTTCAGAATTACTGTTTTGTGTCAGTAAATAGTTTGAATCATTAGATTTTTCCTGTAAAATGACCTTAAAAATTACTAAAAAGTGGCCTTGCAAGATCTTGAATGACCTTGAAAAGTTTAATTTCTGCTGGCAACCCTGAATTAAAGGAATATTCAAACCAAATGCTACAAGCTTGAACAGTTGGTGAATGTCCCACTCAAATGTCCTTGTCTGACATCTTGCACATTCCATTTGCATAAAAAAGATTTGTCTTGTTCGACTGATGCTGCTTTAGTGAATTCCACGCTGCAACTCCATGAACCTTCGAGTATGTATTTAGAATGGGTTTTAAGGGGCGCTATCCTTAAAAACATGGGTGAAATCTTTCGACCCTCCGGTTGTCTGTTATTTTTATTTTTTGAAGAATTTATGATTATGATTAAATTATTACATAAAAATGCACAAAAAAACATGTATATAAATGGATGAGGCTGAAATGTACTTTTTATATAAAATAAATATAGCACAAAAAGGCCTCTCACCTAATATAAAAACTTGAACATAAAATCAAGTAGAACAGTCACTCTCTAAAATAAAACTTCCATGCACAAACATGTGTTAATAGAATAGACTACTACTTGCATGGGTTATTCCACTGCAAAGAAAATGGCAGCCAAGGCGTTGTCACTTGCCACTCATGTACAACTTTCATATTACATCTTCACATAAACACCTCACATGTGAAAGTGATAGAGCTTAGAAAGTGATAAAGCTTGTCATCAAAGTATAATGGAATCATTTCCCTGCAAACTACCACTACAGAGATATTAAAAATGCATCATCCATCAAAATGATTTTTTATGACACCAAATATGATGTAAATTGTCTGTCTTTATCTTATTAGCAAATAAGCGTCTGCTTTAGAGAGTGACTGTTTTGTTAAATTTTACAGTCAAGTTGTTCATAGGATTATGTAAAGCCGCACAGAGGTGTTTTATCTGTTTTGACATCATTTAAAACCCATAAAGAATGGAACACTAGTTAATGTATAGATATATGATGGATGTGTAGTTTTTAAAACATCTATGGTAATTGAAGTAACTTTTTTTACAGACCTCCTGAAATATGAACAGAAGTGATGCAAACACAGAATTCGAAGAAGATTTTGAAATCCAACCAAGTATTGTGAAAGCACAGCAAATCCAATCCACAACCCATTTGGAAATCCTTGGTAAAACATTTTTCTTAATAGTTTGGCATTAAAAGAATTATAAACCCCTTTTTCAGATTGTGTCTGATTTGAGGTTAATTTTTCATGAAAAGTTTCCTATGAAGTCGATGAGAAACAAGAACCTAGAATCAAATGTGACATTGAATTTATGTTCTGATTGTTCTTTATGTATTTCAAAAAAAAAAGTTTGATTTTTATACATGTTAAACTATTCTTTATATATTAGTTTTTGTTTATTCATGCTTTAATCAAGTATCATCAGATGTAATTGTGATGTGCCCCCTTCATATAGAATTTTGAATCTTGTTAAAGGCTCATTTCTTGCTTAACTATCAGATTTGTTAAGGGCGTATTTCTTGCTTAACTATCAGATTTGTGGAGAAATGTTTTAATTTTGTTGCAGCTCTTGGGAACAAAGTGTATAAAAAAGCTACTTTTGAACAACAGAGATACTTGGAAGAACAGTTGCTAAAACATGAAAGAAAAATTCGATTTGAAATGCAGAAAGAGCATGAAGAAAACATTAAAAGGTTGACCGAAGAACATGAGATTAATATCAGACGCTTGAAGGAGGAATTCGTCGATATGCAGGTACCACATTTCAAGTACTTCTATCTTTATCAACTTTTAAACAAGATGATAATAAGAAGAAGCAGCAACATATATACACGGTTTATTTGTTGTAAGAACAAAGTATTCAGAGGCTCAAAACTTAAGAACATACTAAGAAAATCATAAGGTTTTGTTTTGACATTTTCATATTTTGAAAAAAAAAACAAACTAAAAAACTGAAAATAAAATGAGAAACAAGAAAATTAAGAACATTTTGAGTCTTTGGAAAAAGTTAAGAACATCGCAAGGGTGTTCTTGAGCTTCAATGTTCTTGTAGAAAATAAAACGTGTATTTTTCTTCTCACGAAACATGTAATTCTATATTCTTTAATTTCGTTTCCTTCCAAAACTGATCAATTTGAAATTTCAGAATACTGCGCTACAAGAAGAAGCAAGTCGTGTCGAAGCCGTCATGAATGAAATGGCAAGTCAAATGGTCGCAGAAACAGCTCTGGAAGGACAGTCGAAGCTTCACCAGGCATTGATAAAAACAAGGGAAAAATTTGATCTGGAGAAGAAGAAAGCCATTGAAGAAACGATAAAAGTACAAGAATTGTTGACTAAAGAAAAATTGAAAGAGATTCAGGGTTTGCATTTAAAAGATCTCCAACTACTCAATGATAAATGGACGAAAGTAAAGGAGGTATTAATCACGTGACTTTAACGACGTTTTTTGCAGTGGATGTGACTACCTAATCGGGGATAATTTTGTCGAGGAAAATTTCGTCATTTTGCAAAAATTTGCCTTCTGCAGTTTTGAATTTTATTTTACTTTTGCTAATGTTTGTCCTGTGTTGTTTACTTTCTCTTCACAGGATTTAGAAAGTGATCATTCATTAAAGCTGCAAAATATGCTTTCCAAACAAAAGGAAGAACTACAAAGCGAGTACGAATGTCAGCTTCGAACAGCCTTACAGTCCGCACAAGACAAACACATGGAAGAGATGAACCAATTACATTCTTCAATCGAACTTGTCAATCAAGATAAAGAAAGATTGCATGTTGAAATCGAGACTTTAGAAGACAAACTTGTTGTTATGAACGGAAATGTCAAGAAAATCTTACAATCATTTCGAGAATTTATCGAATCGTCAGCCGGGTTTTCTGAAGGCCAATCAGACTATCTCCTTGATAACTTAATTCCTGCAGGGTTGGAAGAGTTTATCAAAACTAAATGATATTATTCATATTCTGGATTCATAAATATTTACATTTTATCCTTTGTAATCATTCTTACGAAAGTTACTTTCTTTTTCATCTCGATTTGTGTTGTACAGTGTTGTAATATTTATATGTATATTTTTTTTACAAATGTCAGTTTTCTTAGAAAAATTTTCATAACTTGGTGTCATCTTTGTCATAGCCTTGATTTTCATAAGCGTTGATAATCTTTCCATCTTTCAAACGATACGCGTGGTTCTCCTTCTTTGCGGGATATGATATCCAGGCACATGAATACAGGATGGTGGCAACACCTGCAGGAAAAGAACACACAACTTGATTACTTTAAAAATCATAACAAACTTTCACAAGCAGAAATACTTCGAAATTTTCAGAATTTTTAGCGAGGAGTAATTTTCAGAGTTTACTCTAGTTTTTTAGTCTCGCATGTTATAGTTTTTACCTAAGTTGTGGCAAACCAAGAGAACTTTTATAGAGACATGAATCCAAATTAGTTTTATGTCGTTGCGTGGTGGAAACAAAAACTTACACCGTGAATCGAAATAAAACTAAAAGCATTTTTTCTTCTTTTTTTTTTTTGATCTTCAAGCCGAGGTCAAATATTGTCTTAAAGATTGTATACTGGTGCCATCATATTTATGTAAGATGCAAACCTTTGACCTTAAAGTTTGGTTACATATCATAAAACTTAAGAACTCTTTGTTATCAATTTTGAAATAACATAAGCAGCCTCTCATTGTTTTGACTTTCAATATCGAAAATTGAATGTTTTAAGTGCACTCGAGTAGAAAAGGGGAGGAGAAGATATAAGAGGAAGGAGGAACGCTTGCTGTGAGAACACTTGCCTGAGCACGCTGAAAAAGCTGTTGTCAGATAGGCTGATAGTTTGTCTAAATCGTATTCATCACAGTTTGATTTTTTTCCACAATCGTCATACTTCCATATCATGCACGATGAATCGATTATTTTTCCTGCAAGCACCGGGCCTGGTAGAAACGCTAATGATCTTAACAATAAAAACTGGAAACCCATGGCCACACTTCGCTGTTTTTCGGGAACTGACCTGAAGAAAAAACAAAATTTTGGATTAATTTGAATCATCCAGACAAAATGATATCAAATGCAAATACACCTTTTTCTTTTTTTATGTAATAAGCATAACGGATATAAGCATAATAAGGCTGATAATTGCCAAAAATTTAAGCATATACTAAGCATACCTTTGACCCTGAAAAAATTGTGTAAGCATAAACAATGGTCAAAAATAAATTTTTTCTCATTTCATTTTTCTTTTTTGCTGCTATTTACCATATGAAAACCCTACATATTGCTAAAAAGCTATAACAATTTATAGGTTTGAAAAGATACACTAAGAATGCTTACACGCATGGATTAAGGCTCGATTTTCAAAATCTTTAAGCATAACTGAGGCTGAGCCAAATTTACCTGATGCTTATACATATAAAAAAAAAATAAGGAATACTTAGATCGATTCACCTGTGTTAAGCAGACGTCAATATTTTATGAGATCAAAAACACATGTAAAATAAACGCTGAACTCAAAGGTATTCAAGTAGACAGCTCTGTGTGCTTTCCAACGTATTTGTAAGAAATCCTATTTGGATCAAACTTTTCTGTTGTTGGAATGCGTTAATGAATTTTACCTTAATACAATCATGTTACTCGGTGTTCCTTTTGCAAATGCTACAACCAGAACAAAGAAGATGAGCGCAATGTATAACGTCAAGTTCTTGCAATTTTGATTGCATTTCCCACTCCATAGATAAAGCGATGACGTCATGTTTTGGTTTACCATAGCACATGAACAGTTAGCATATATCTAAAATTCATAGAAGAAGGAAGTGCGAAGGAAACGGACATGTGTTTTCAGGCTTATTTGCATTCTTTACAGAAAGGTTGTAACATTACAATGTTGAGAAGGTATTCAAAACAAACAAATTTTTCCTTACGTTTGACTTAGTTTTATTTCTACATCCAGCAAAGCATGGAGAAAAATATGTGAGACCATTGAAGCAAAGAGGAAGATAATATTCTTGCAAACACTGACATTGTTGATTACATTGATGTTTCAAGTTGGCTTCAGAGCTGATCCTGTTTAGAAGATTTGTAAATAAAATGGGTATGGGATGGTTGCAGCAGGAAAACGAAATTAACACAAGAATCACGTTATTTTGAACGAGTTATTTTGAACGAGTTATTTTGAATGAGTTATTTTGATATAAATAAACAGTAGAAAGTAAACATGAAATTTAAGAACTATTAAATGTTGTTGTTTTTTTTTAGATATCTTGGGTTTTTGTTATTGATATGTTACGTAAATCATGAAAATTGAAACTACTGTTATTGCCACTTTGCAAAAGAGATGCCTCTGAAAATTAACATAAGTAATAAAAAGATTTCATTTTTGAGATCTATATACAAAATTTTCATTACGTACCTTCCGTCGAAGTTAATGTTAACTCCGGCCACCTTGGCAGTTTCGCAGCCAGGTACAGAGAACACAAAACCACTGGCTACCCCTAACAGCGAAAGTCCTGCGCAAATGACTGCTGCTGTACGAACAGAACCCTTCACTCTAACTTTCCTCATGACTACTGAGCCAATAGCTAAGCCGACTGTAAGATAATGAAATAGTAAGCCAAGTAATTTAAGGAACTAGAATTATAATGTGTCCAAAATTTTCAAAATTACCTGAAGTGCCACAAACTACCAAAAGTCCAACAAAAAAATTGGCTTCCGATTGTTTTGCCCCATACTTGATCATGGTCAGTTTTGTGAAAAATGGTGCTACGCCACTTCCGGCAATAGTTTTGCTAGCAAGTGCAAGGCATGCTAACAACAGTGTTTTATTTTTCACCATTTGTAATGTAGACTTTAATAAACCTTTAAAACCGACGTCTGCTTCATTGCTGTCTTTCTCCTCTTCAATATCGCCAGCCTCAATCGCTTTCATTCGCAAAGCTTTTGTTCCAGGCATTGTTTTTGGAAACAAGAGCAACAGAAAGCCAATGATCATTTGTATCCAACATAAAATAATAAACGGCAGCCACCATCGTCCAACCCACAATGAGCTGTCTGAGTGCAATCCAACGGGTATCTGTGTTGACAAAAAAAATATACTCCTTCCACTTCCAAAACAAAGCAATAGAGAAGGCTTAAATACTCAAGTAAAATGGAAGTAATCAATTGATAAATAAATAATAACATAATAATGATATACTTAACAATTACAATCAAACTTACATGTCCTGGATCGACGTATTCGTTCAGTACAAATCCAGCTACCACATATCCAAGGGATGGCCCAAAAAACGTGGTACCGTACCAAATTCCGATGTAAATAGGACTATTTTTAGGAGAAACGTTTTCATCCAAATATGTTGCACCAAGCGTGAATAAAGGAGTTGCCCCAAGACCCATGATGAACTCAGCCACACAGAATATAGCTAGGTATCCCGCCGACGATCCCTGATTTTGACAACTGTAAATTTCCCCATTAATGGTTTGATTTGACTGGCAAGTTTCAAAATCTTTATAATGAGAGAATACTGAGCCACCACCGTATGTACCTTTTAATAGTTTTGGCAAAGTAAACAAAAGTGCTCCCATACCTAAAAAATGGATTGCAATTGTTGTTGAGAATTTACGACAAAATATTGTTAATTAAGCACATTTTAAGCAACGCCTACCAATTATAATGGCTCCCCAACCAATCCATTTCGGTTTGTGGCCTTTCCCTCCGTAGTAACTGATCAACAGGACAAACAGTAAACCACTGATGTCATTGGAGGCGCTTATAAAACCAGTTTGTGTGCTCGTTAAACCAAATTCCCGTTCCAAATGAGGAATGGAGGCATTAACTAAACCATTAACCAGCATTCCTAAATAATTGCAACGTATAAATAATAGGTAAAATCGCAACCAAAGCAACAGAAAACAAACAAATTGTTTTGTTGATATTTTGGTGACGTTTCTGCGAACCAATTGCCAATGGTATCAGGGGTTAGGAGTCATTGATGTAAGGATTATATTCAACACTTGAAAAGTATTCTACTTACAGCAACATGAAAACATAGAAGAAAGTTAATGCTTAATGAATAATTTGACATCGCCAAAATTGGAGCATACCTTGGGTTACTGATAATAGAGACAGCAAAAATAGGAAGCAGTTTATATTCGCCAGTTTCTGCGCATATTGTGGACTGTAACATGTTGAACCAAATCGTTGTTCACTTTCATCTTCTCCCATATTGTGTTTGTCACGTCCTGTTGTGCGATAGAACACCTCATCACTTTCACGCAGTCAATGATTATTACACACAATACATTAAATAAATTATATCGAATTTCTTAAAGAAAATACGAGCTTGTACTAATCAATTACACACGTGTCTATCAAAAGTATTTATAGTTTCTTCTAAACGTAAGCATGACATTGGATTGGAAATTTGTCTATTTCTCCTTAATAGCACGTATTTTTTCTCGAGAAAATATCTACAGAAGGGATAGAGGCTAAATTGGTATTTCAAAGTTAGTACCTGAAAATAAATCAGAGCGTATTGCGATGTAGAATTCTCAACATCGTTCAAATTTACGTCATACGCCTGTCTTCATTTTTCATTTTTGACCCTTGTCTTCTCAACCTTCTTGTTCTTGTTTCTGAAGTATATGTTTATTAGCAAATGTTACTTTTCTAATGTTTAATTTATGATCGTGCACATACACTAGTCTTTCGCTATTTCAGTAGAATTAGCCAAATGTAAAACTTTGGAACTGAAATATAAACCGTTATTATTATTATTATTATTATTATGTAGAAAAAATGAAATCTAGCAACACAACCCCGTGAGAAATGATCATAAACGATTGTAATGGCTTTCTTCACAAGTTTCTGTCTTAAAGGTCATGATTCACCATGAACACATTTTCACCATTTTAATGCGGTCGTTTTCTGTAACAAAGAGAAACAGAATAAATGCGACAGTGTTTGTTAAAAACAGTTTCTGGAGGGTATTATAGCGTGGGGGAAAGTAAAGCATATATTTTCAAGAGAACGTAAGTATCTGCAATAACAACAAAACATACAGATACAAAAGTAAGAATGCCAAATTATCAATTGGCAACCATTAAGATATAAAGGTCAATGAACTCCATTGCTATAGCAACTTCTTCCTATCCGTCCATTATACGCCATCAAAACATCTCTGTCACTTTTTTGTTCTGTATGAATGTTCGATACGAGATATAAATCACGTGACTCACGTATGATCACGTGACTTGAATATTGAGAAATCATTGAATGACAACCACTTCTAATCTCTTAAAGCTGAAGTCTTACGTCCCAAATCTTCTGTGAAGACGCACGGAAATCGCCGACAGCATTTTGCTTTACAATATCCAGTTGGCGTAACCTTGAGTCTCTTTGCTTTAAGAATGCTGGGTAAAAACTCTTATAATTGATTTTGAAAGAAGCCCAGTGGGCAAAATCATCAAAATGTCACTGCGACGAAGAGCATCCTTATTGAAATAGCGTGTATATTTCTATAGAAATGCACTCCTTCGCAGGGGTATTTTTAACAAATGTGCAAATGTGAGGAGACAAACGTTGTTTATAAATTCAATAAAGCAAAACATTTACACATTGAGCCATTGATGGTCTAGAATTGCTAGATGAAATGTAGTTCTCTTTCTAAATTGCGGACTCTGTGTCTGTGCCAAGGAATTTGTCCCCCGGGAGGTGTTTACTTTTAAAGCGCAAGGTTATTGTAGACAGAACTACTGCATATGTTAGTACTCGACTTATAACATTGCATAATTTTCAAAACCGCTCATCGACAAAGGAGATGTATTTATTTATTTTTATAACTTCTAAAAAATCAATTTCGTGATGATGTTCGTTATTTCGTGATAAAAAGAAGATATTTATATGAGATGGATGACTTGTGTCAATAATATTTTACTTTTATTGTGTATGATTGTCAATTTTCGATTACTTTCAATGACGAATTTATTTGCGGTCAAAAGATCAACTACTTTAAGGTCATAAACTTTCGCGTTTTTTAGTCATTTTCGCGAAAGTTTGTGCCGTTGGAAATTCTAAATCACCAAAACGCGAAAGATTGTTCGCCGTGAAAACACGAGTAATTTTCAAAAGTAACTTTATTATTTCAGTCAACCACAATGGCACTTGCTGTTTTTCTTTTTTCTTCTTTCTGAACATTCTCTGAGTATTCAATGAAGCGAATCTAATGAAGGGATTTCTAGGCTCGTGAAGAAGCAATTTTTTGTTCTATTTTTAATTTCATTCACTAGTAAAGAAAATTCGATTGGATAAATGTACTTACCCTTGATTTGTATATTTGATATCTTTTTGATAAGACTAACCTCGAACCCAGGGTCTCTTGCCTTTTCGCTATACGGATAGTGGCATATCGTATATCGAAAAGGCAAGAGACCCTGGGTTTGAGGTTGTGGTAAAGACCTTATGTATTAAAACCTTAAAACCTTCAAAATTTTGTTCTTTGGTTTTGCAGATTCGCGAAAGTTTTTTCTCAAAAACTTTGCGTATATTTTTTTGACTCAAAGTTAATGCCCGCCAAAGCTTTTTCCCCTGAAGTATCCCAATCGGCGATTTGCAACTACCAATTGACTCCCAGCGAGAGATATGCAAAACATTGTTGCAACTTGCCCGTAAGCCAGTTATGTTTTCTAATAAACCTTTCCCGAATTTCTGTTTAAACACCGTGTTATGGCCTAGCATCTAAGTTTCGTCTCTTTTTTAAACTCTTAAATTACTTCTAATTATTCCACTGGGGAACTGAAAGAACGAGTAACTATAACTTACTGAAAACATTATGAAATTAGAAAAACAATGAAAAACATAGAAACGAGGCGAAACTTGATAACTAAGCATTAACTCGGCAATTAAACAGAAATTCGGGAAGGTGTATTGACGCATCGGAGTGGAGTGACTATATGCAACACGACTTGGGGGGTTCGAATTCGAATGAATACAACACCATTGGTATCCATTATAAAGTGCTATTACAAACGTGAAATGCACGTCAATTCACGTCATAACAATCGATAATATATTCCACCATACGTCATGGGTAACACGAAAAGGCACCAAGACACATGATGTTACTCTGACAGATCTTTCCAAACGATAATATCATTATCTAGTCTTTCAATCTTCTCTTTGTTGTATAATATTTGACAAGACTTCTTTTCATTACATAATCCCGTTACTCCCGTTACTTACTTACTTACTTACTTACTTACTAATCATTAACATGACACAACTAGTAGAAACGTGGTCTGCAGAATTTTAGTATTGGGTGGTAACTTGTCCTGTAAAAATGTTTGTCAAATAAATTAAGAACAGAAAAACAAATAGTAATCTCAACATTTCATTTCTTTTTATCATTCCTTATTTTCTGTTTGCTTTAGCTAGAGGTATAGAGGATTTGGGTGACATCACCTTTCTACACGAAGATTAGTAGGAATTGAATCCATTGCAAAGTCGTTGGTGATATTAAAATCCATTGTAAACAGGATTGGTAAACATTACGAAAACAGAGAGTCAGAAACCAATTTTCTTTCGCCGGGGGCTCTCCTGAGACTGAATGAGAATTGGATAACTGACAATAAGTATCAAAAATACCCCCTTTTACCTAAATATCCAGGATTGACATTATGTAATGAATTAATTATGTATACTCAGTTTACATTTCACAACTAAATACAAAACAACAACTTGTTTACACTTGATCGACATATCTTCTACACAGTTGTAAGTTTTGAGAACTGACATCATCAACGGTTTGACCGAAAGTAGTTCCCATTTCTTTCCATCATAGCGTGACCATACAGTAACACTGATTTTCCAGGACGATTCAAGAAACACGGTTGATGTTTTATTTCATATCCATAAAGAAGAATAACTCCAGTCTAAATCCCTAGTGGCAGTTCACGTGCGGTCTCCACAACGATATCCACATAAAAATGTTAGACGAACCTGGTAGCATAATATTTAGCATCGACAAGAAGAATCATATTGTAATATTTAGGGAACTCAGCAAAAGTTAAAGCGACCATTCTGCATGATTGGCGAGTTTCATTTATTTCAATAAATTTATAACACAGAGAAGTGTCAAATACAGAAAAAGATATTAAAGACATTAACAAAAAACGATTTATTTTGAAGTAACTTCATGTCGTACTAAGGTCTCTTAACTTGAATGGAGAAAAACAGGTAACTGGACACAATCAAGTTCATTATGATTTAAACATTATCACTTGATGTCGACTGCTAACCTATGATCAGAAACATACCAAAAATGGAGGAGATCCATCTGTTTTCCTCCTCCATAGATGATAGAAACTATCCCTTAAAACAAAGACCTTCTTTCCACACAAAAAACAAAATGGACAACAGCTTCATAAACAGTTCTTTAAAAGAACTAATAATAATTTCTCATGAAAATATATCTACAATACACGTTTTTTTTGTTTTGTTTTTTTTTATAAGCAACACTAGTAAATTTTCTCAAAATGTTAAGCAACAGTACTACAAGGATCTTACATAAATTAGCAACATGAAATTTTGAAATAATGCAAAACTAGCATAGCTAAAGCACATTTCTTAAAATTGCCACACTAGGTGGTTACGCTAGGTTGCAGTATTGTGTCCTACACTTTGTACTTAAATACTTAAGCTTAAACAAAGGTATTCAAGACTGGAAATACATATTTTTTCAATTAGTTCTTAGCAGCAAATTAAGCAACATTACTACTAAAAAATGGTCATTTTTAAGCAACATTACTACTAAGGTCTAACCTTGGTTGCTTATAAAAAAAAACGTGTATCGTGGTTGTTGCGAACATGTATTCAATGGTTCAAAGAGGATCGACACAACACCAGAGACGTTGACAACAAGAATAATGAAGGTCTACAACGGCAACAACGACACAACACGACGGCAATAATGACACAACAGCGACAAACACACAACAGCGACGACAAAATGACATTGTCCACAAAAACGAAGTTGTACTTAAAGATCTTTAAATGTGTAAATGGATAAAATCTGTCTTTCCACACTGAAAAAAACCTTCACGAGAACAAGTGACATTTAAATAGACTTCATTTCGACATTTCTTCATCGCCATCATCTTCTGATTGGCTAGTGTCACTGACGTTATTTTGAAAAGCTACCACTGGCCCACCACCATATTGTGCATGAAGAAATCTCCAAGTACCCTCAGATAGTACACCGTATGTATCGTCTAAACATAGGGAAGCGCATATACAAACCACAAAAATTGAAGAATTGCACTTAAAATTGTTAGTTATACAAACCTTTATCGGAGGAAGACCGGTTGTGTATCAAGTCAGAGTTATCAATGGGCCCAGGGTTTTCTAGAAAAACAAAGTCCATTTTAATAAAATTGCAAGAAATAGAATATTTTAAGCTTCTGTTACTGGTTTTTACCTTCCGATTTCCTGGAAACGTATGCATACCATGAGTTATACCACGTCATACTAATGTGGTATACCATATTGGATGAATCATCTTTTTGAAGCTAAATACAAACAATTTGTGTTCGACAGTCTATAAACTACAGAATAGAGCAAAATGGATTTCTGTTTACATCACTATAGCAACAAGGATACCTACTTTGACGAACATTTCTAACTCGTATGTTTTTCTGTCCGCTATTTCCTAATGAATAAAAATAAATAACATAAATATCACAAATGATGGATTATAGACCAGGATTCATTTGTTCCTTTGCGATCGTTCGGTTTGTGATGCCCTATTGTGTTTTATCCAATCAAAACCCCCAGGTAGATTGCTCTATTGTATTTTATCCAATCAAAAACCCCAAGTAGATTGCTCTATTGTATTTTATCCAATCAAAAACCCCAAGTAGATCGCAAAAAACAAACAACCGATTAGTCGAATTATTGAACGATTGAAAAAAGTCACTCCCAGCCGAAGGAATGCTTAAGGAGATGAGTTCCTGTTCTGTCTACAGGTGTAATACCTAAATTGTGCAACAGAAGACTGAAGAATGTTCAGTGACTTACCTTACAAATTGGACACAACTGAAGTGAGGTCAGTTCTGGTCCACCTCCAAATCTACAACATAACAAAAAATTATATCAGTATGATTATAACAATGCTGAATTTGATAACAACACCATCTGCACAGCTTCATGAACAGTACTAAATAACACATACCTACGAAATAACTTCTTCGAAACGGACTTTGGAACAGATCTGACAGATTTATGAATGTGATTGTAAGAATGCAGATTTATTCCTAAACCGTATAGACGAGAACTTCACATCATGAAATCTTGAAAAGAATAGTTTATCAATGATAGTTTGTCAGATTTGTTTACCTCCATGTTCACACGTGAGATCGAAGTTGGAAACAGGACCTACACAAACGTTTATATACTATAAGAAGATTGATCAACGTGTTCCCAGTGGGCAACATCTTCAATCAAAAGACCACGGCGATGCAGAGCATTATTATTGAAATAGCGTGCATGTTTCTATAGAAATGCACTCCTTTGCAGTGATTTTTCAACAAATTTGCCAGTGTTCCTAACTAAAATGGTGATACCTGGTTGAGCACAGGAGTTAAATCTATTCATCCACTCTTTCGATATATAGTGATCACACGATTCCTAATAAAAACACGACAAACATTTCAAATATCCCCTTCCTTTATTTTCTAGAAAAGCTGACCATGTAAATGGGGTAGGATACTCACACTATTGCTTTTTAGTCTGTGATTGAGTTCAGTGCGAAATGAATCAGAATTCTCATCTTTCAGGCTAAATAATAATCAAAATAATGATGGCGCATGCGTACAATGGTGCATACGTTAGTAATAGCTGGTAGTACATACCTGTAGAATAGCACATACGCTTCGGCATTGCTGACGGTTGTTTCCGAGACTAAATGCAGATGAAAGAAGAGTGAAAAGTAAGCATGATTGGAAACAAAACGATCAAGTATGTCAATAAAATGAAGGAACCTTCGGTGACATAGGAGTCGTTGAATTCATACCACTTGTTAGTGATGCAGTTTCTTGCATAAGCTATATAATGTCCACCTGACAGGAAAGATGGAAAAATTTATTCAATTCCCGCGCTTTTAAGCGTAGGCAATTGTTTGGTTTACACATTCTATCTATCTATATATGTAACACTTTTTCGCTGTTTTCGGAAAGTCCGTTCGGATTTCGGATTGTTTGTTTATTCAGAATAGTTAATGACTGACCTATGCTAGGAAAACTTAGGACATGTTTGACTAAAATTGGGAAATTATGACAAGGTGCTGATTTCAAATTTGACAGTCATTTTGTCAGAATTGACTAAAATTGGACAATTTGGGCCAAATTTGGACCAAATTTCGAAAGTTCTTCAAATTTCATGAAATTTTGCATGGATTACATTTGAAAGGTGCTGATTTCAAATTTGACAGTCATTTTGTCAGAATTGACTAAAATTGGACAATTTGGGCCAAATTTGGACCAAATCTCGGAAGTTCTTCAAATTTCACAAAATTTTGCATGGATTACATTTGAAAGGTCTGATTTCGAATTCGACAGTCATTTTGTCAGATTTGACTAAAATTGGACAATTTGGGACAAATTTGGACCAAATTTCGATAGTTCTTCAAATTTCATGGAATTTTGCATGTGTTATAATTGAAAGGTGCTAATTTCAAACTTGTCAGTCATTTTCTCAGAATTGACTAAAATTGGACAATTTGGGCCAAATTTGGACCAAATTTCGAAAGTTCTTCAAATTTCATGAAATTTTGCATGGATTACAATTGAAAGGTGCTGATTTCAAATTTGACAGTCATTTTGTCAGAATTGACTAAAATTGGACAATTTGGGCCAAATTTGGACCAAATTTCGAAAGTTCTTCAAATTTCATGAAATTTTGCATGTATTACAATTGAAAGGTGCTGATTTCAAATTTGACAGTCATTTTCTAAAATTGGACAATTTGGGCCAAATTTGGACCAAATTTAGAAAAATCTTCAATTTTCATGAATAAACATCATGCACAAGGTATTGGTGAACTGTTTTTCTGGCCCCGAAACATCATAGTGAATTGCAAAGCTGTCAAGATTAAGTTAAATAAATTTAAGAAGGGAGTAATTTGATGAATTCCAGACTGTATCAAATTATTAGTCAGTGTATAAGTCATTCAGATATCTTGAAAATTAGCCTAAAGCAATTTTCTCAAGGGCTGATGCGGAAATTGTTCAAGCCTAATGGCTTCTAGTTTCATTTCAAATAGGATTACTTTTTAGAGAGACTTTTTTCAAATTGAATGTCTCGAAAGAGCTTACCCCCGACAGATCCAAAATGGCAGATTATTGCTGTAAGATCGTATGTGGTAGATATGGGACTTTTCGAACAATCTATGAAAAAAAATATTGCCAGCATTTACTGGTGCCGATTTAACTAGACTTTAGTGTCATAACAGTAAAAGAATATTGTATAACTTTTTCTCAGCTACTTGAATTTCATCATTATCAATATAACACTACCTTTAGATAAAAAAGGTTGCAAGTCCAGGTCATACAAAGGAAATGATATATATGTATTTATTTTCGAAGAATGATATAATTCGTGTCGGAAACGTTTTAAATGAATGCAGAGCATCTAATATAAAAAGACAAATATAAGATAGGATAACAGTATTAAATACTGAAATAGCGATCTTGTATAAATATTTACTCTAATGGTATAAGAAGCTGAATATAAAAAAATGTCAACAACACAAAAAAAAGATGTATATAGTACATTCCTTATGATAATCACAAAGCATTCAGCATCAGTTTATATATCAATGAAACTGTGTGTCACCTGAAACCTACCTAATTGGAGTTTCACTTGACCTTTGCAACCTCCAAATGAAGATGATAGGTAAAAGTGCAAAATGGGGAAGAAAGAAAGAAAAAACATCAAACAGAATACCTCTGGTACAGAATGAACACGAGAATACTTGATGCCATTCCGCAATCTACAAACAATGGCATCTATCAAAAACATGCAATGATCCTGAGAAACCGACCAACATAATGGTTTCAAGAAGTACTGAGAGCAATGATGAAAAAGAGCTTACTTTTTACATTTTTCACAGTTATACATATTGTCTCCTAGAGATAGCCAAAACAGAAAGATCAGCAAGTTGGTTAACTTTGAACAGAATCAACATACACAAGACGAAAGTACCTTTTAGTTCATCGTTAGTAAAGAAAGCAGCTAAGCAATCCTGTAATTTTATCTCTGGTCCAACTACCATGCTAAAATCGTACAATTAGTTTAAACAGTGTATTAACAAGGCAAAGGATAACTAAAAACATCATCAACGTATAAATAAGCCTGGTTTAATTTACGAAAGCAAAAAAGAGTATATTTTAAACCTTTTCATCCAATTCCATAAATACGCAAACCAGCCAGTATCATAATTCATGTTAGGTGAACAAGATATCACAGCCTGTGAATGCATGTGGTTGAGGTCCTCTTTAGCTACAACAAGATGAACAAGTAACAATGAAAAGTATAAGTTGAAACAAGCACAAATGTGATGATCTTGAGAAGCCCAAAGACAAAACAAATCCCCATTATGTTGAACCAACTTACTCGGTATAGGTAATGAAAGGTCTTGAAAAGTCTCAACAGTGTTAGAGATCTAAAGAAAATCAGTTCTTTTCTCAATGTGACTATTTACTGATATTGATATTTACTGATTATGCATTCCTAATCAATCCCCTCATTCAAGTATATAATATTACTTTTAGCAGCAAATGCACAATTAAATCATGTATCCAATCTAAACATAAATAAAATTCAATTCTCTGCTCAGAGATCCAAAAAGTCATGAAAATGTACATACCCTGTTACAAGTTAAACACTGAACTGAACTCAACAACTTCCCATCGAATACATTAGTTATTATACTTCGGTATTTAACTTCTAAAAACAAAAGAATTGAGAATAAAAAATTGTAGAAACAGATCCATTCATACCAAAGAAAAAATCAGTGCAGTGTTTGTCAATAACATGATATTAAATCCTTGGAGCCATGAGAATGATACGAATGACAAGTTTATTATTGCACCAGAAAAAAAAGATCTGATGATAGTAGTTGACAAAATCAAAGTGCATGAATTAGAATGAATTAGAATGCATCCACAAGTTTTGAGAGGTTTAAACCTGTTGTGTGTTTCATATTGAATATACAATTATTGACAAAAAATCAGGAAAAAGTTGATGTTGTGTTATGTGTAATTATTCATGTCTTGAATAAATGGACATAAATGATGCAGCTACACTATGACTTGAACATATTTTCCGGTCAAACATATCTTTGGTCCCTTGAGTATGATAAACATATGACACAAAAACAAAATGATTATGCAAAAAAAAAAGGATTATTTATATATTACCTTTTTTTGTTGGTTTGCTGTCAGATCTTGCACGAGGTTTTTTAGCGTCAACACTTTTTTGTGAAGGTATGGGTTGTTTATTCCGTTGTTTAATAAGATTACCAGGTTGCTCATTATCAACTTCCATTTCCACAGTTGAATCTAAGAATAGTGACAAGTTCATCAAACAACCAGTTGCACTTAAAATATCATTCACATCTTGAGTTCAACCTACCATCTGAACTTGCATTACCTCCCAAAAGTTTTTTATTTTTCATAAGTGGTGTATCATCATCATCTTCGTCATCAAATGAGCCAACATATTCAAGCTGTGAGTAATCATTGGCTTCATACTTCATTTCTTCGTGCAGACGATCCATGATACAACGAAGGAATTCCTGTGTATCCTATCATGGAAAAATGATTATCCAATGTGAACACAGGTAAAAACACACATTGAATCAAATGAAAAACTGACTTACTTGTTGCGCATACCCACGAAATGTTGGATTGTAATATCTGATAGCTTTCATCAGTGATAAGGGAGTTAAACACTTAGGTCTAATATACAAAAAATTGTGAAATACTAGTGGACTGTATTAGAATATCAACAACGATAAATGTAGGTGCACTGAAGCAAATGAACATGTAAAAATAAATTAAACCAAAATTCAGAATGCAGGATAAACAATAAAAAAAATGATTTCTTCATTGCCAGTTATGATAACAAGCTCAATTCATTTCTTAATCTTCTAGAGTGATGATACCATTAAACTTTATGAACTGATAATTGATAACTGGTATTGATAATTGATAATACATGTAATTTAACCACATTTTACCTTTTCTTGTCCCACATCTCCGTTATTAATTCCTTGAAGCACTTAGATACCGATACCTTGCAATTACTGGTTGGTAGCCATGGAAACTCGTCACATTTCAAGAAATAGTTGGTTAATGGTGGACTAAAACGCAACAGTTTGGATATTCATCCTAAGTTTGGAATAAGTGTTATAGTAAAAATAAGTTATAACTTAAGAAGTTGTACTTATGCACTTTAGTTACAACATTATAGGGCTTTCACAAACCTTATCATGCAACCTGCTAATATTGATTTCATAGATACTTGCTCTTAAAAAATTGTGTTTGATTGGGAGTGTAATGCAATTTGACCTTGTTTCATTCGCTGCTGTCACAATACTAGTAGTAACTATAATAACTAGCCATTTCATAGAACCAAATATTAGAGTAAAAATGTGATCTATCCTCTTTATATACCAATGCTTAAACATAATCGCTTAAGTCAATTATGTTTTTGTGAGATCTTTATCTATCTTAAGAAGTGATACTGTTCAATCCCACACATCACAAAAAAATTGATGTAGTTCAATTCTGAATTATAACATTGTATTGTTTGTCATGTTTCTTTAATAATGTAGTGTTGTAGTTTAACTACTGGAATGGACCATGCTGAATGGTATATATACAATACACTGTTTTATTCCCAATCAAATGCAGTAGTAGCTTTATGTACTACTACCCTACATTCCCGAAATGGTTAAATCAAAGTTTACAAATAATTTTCTACCTTACATATATTAGTGACTGTGCATCGCACTTTGCATGAGATGTTTAGGAGCAATTGTCTAGAGACAAGTCACATTTCGGGCAATAAAGTGACACAAAAATAGGGGTCTTCAATTTTGATTATCGACACCTCCGTAATAGATTTTTATGATCAGTATTTTTAGCTCTACATGAAGGACACGCTTTCCATTCACCATTCTAGGACTTATTTTTCACCATCTGTTGACATAGAAGAGGATAAAATAAATGATTAATTCCTAAATCCATCACATTTTTTCACTCCATGATTTAACATTAGACAAGAGCCAGATGGCGCAAAACGGTAGCAGCAAGCAGGATACTTTCGAAAGCACGACCAAAAATTGCCATAAAAAAATAGTTAGTGTAAAGAGGTCTTATCGAATGTAAATGGGGTCTTATTAAGAAACGCCACCAGCAAATAATTTTCAAGACAAAGAAATGTACATACATGAGTATACATATATAAGAACATATGTGTAAAAAAACGCGTCTGCTTCGAAAAAAATTAAAAACAATAACAAAGATTCCATGGACTCAAGAAACCTTCCCAAAAACTGTGACCTTTGAAATATTTAATGCAAAATGACGGTTTAGATAGCTGACAAACTTTAGATGTAATTAAAAAGTTCGTTAAGGTTGAACTACCGACGAGAAAATCGTACCTTACATCCAAATGTTAAGCATTTTTAGTAAAAGTAACTACTTACTACTTTTAACTTAAAGCCTTACTACCAAAATATCTCTTTCTTCATGTATTATTAAGCGATGAAATATTAGAAAAATTTATTTTAGAACGTTTGCTGGATATAACCTTCGAATATTTTTAGACTGCGTTCCTTTGTGAGATTTCATATGATTTTCTGAACGAAATCTGATCAACTGTTAAGCGTAGGCTAAAAACTGCCGTTTCGGCCGGAGGAGTAGTAGGAGTCCAAGGGTGCTTTAATACGGTATTCACTATCGCTGCTACCGCAATAAAGAAAGAGAAGATAAGTATGTAGGAGAGACTGGGAGTACTGGGAGACTGTAAGTACTTTGCTGACTCAGCAGCCATTGGCAATCAGATCTCTTCTTATAAGGCAGCTAATTGCCTGTTGGCAGTTGGATTTTCTTATTTGGTCAGCTAGTTGTTGAGCTATCAGTTTTTGTCATTCTTGTTTATTTGCTTTGAAAGAATAAAAACTCATTTGGTATAATCATCTTTAACAATAATGATTTTGTTCTGTAACATTTTCTATCTTAAGTTTTTTCACAAACACTCTATATTATACCTCATGGACCAACTTCAATGTAAAGAGCATAATATGTATGATTAAGACAGACACATCAAAATAAAATAAAAGTGAATATTGAAATACCAATTTGATAATGACTGTAAGGCTGAATTCATATAGCAACTATTACCAATGTTTGTCAACCCAACCAAACCTAGAATGTAAGTAAATATTTGATCCAATAAAAACATCTGTAAAACTGATTTCCATCACCAACATACTATGTAGTCACTTAAACCTTTAGACCTTTAAGACCCAGTCTATATACCAAAGTCCTTCCCAGTGTCTTGCTCTTCCATGTGTCACATGTCTTAAAACTTTTCTCTATTTTGCAAATTTCTTAATTGGCATTGGCAGTTGCACAGTAAAACTGTAGACAATGGATTTGAAAATTGACTGTTGAATATAAAATGCTAACAACAAAAGCTTATAACTTACAAAAATCTTGAATGATGAAAACCTTTTTCTTTTAATATTTGAATAGACAATGATAAGTTTACAGTATATACATCATAATAAAGCAATTTTTTTGTAAAGTCATTCTTATAAAAATAATTTCAAGCCTGATTTAGCTTTAGCTTCTTCGGACTGAACTGATTAAATATTTCCAGGAATTTATTTTATTTTCACTAAATGAAAGCTAAAAAGATAACCAAAACAGTCCTACCTCTTGGTTTCAATCCTTGTTCTTCTAAATCATCAGTATCCATAACTGAAATGTTTGTATCAGTAATGTTATATTCACAACTATAAAACAGGTATGATTAAAATAAGAATTAAATGACATCAATATCTGGACTTATAACACCATGTCATATGGCCAAGAAGTCTTTTGACTTTAAGCTAACACTTACTTTACAAATGTTCAAAAAATCATTGCAACCGTTCTGTTCTCCCTCAAAAGTAACAAAAGTACACCATACTGATATTTCAGAAGAACGTTAGTTCTTTTTTAGTGTTAAGATCTCAACAATAATGGTTATCAATGTTAAATTAGCGCTTCAAACTTTAGATTTATGTCACAAAAGCATGAACAAAAACTACCAAAAAGCTACAAAACTGCAAATTCAGCAATTTCATGGAGGTTTTTCCTGGATGAAACTTTTGTAAGAGTGAAGAGATTGAAATGAATTTTTAAGAGATAAAACTTTTGCCTTGTTTTCTTTTCTACTATAAAATGTAATGTAATGTAACGTAAATGTAATGTAATAATTAGTTTGGGTATTGCAAAAATCATTAAGTAATTATACGCAGCAAAAGTTAAAATAAAATTAAAAAAATTCTAAACTAAACTCTTTACTTCTAAAATTAAAGTTATGAATGTGTTTAATTCATTGCAGTTTGACATCTTCTGCTTATACACTTTCCCAAGAGAAACCAATTTATATATATATATATTGTTATAATCTTTAATCTTTTTTTCTACAAAAATACGTTGCAGCGAAGTATCTTATGTTATAATTTCAATTTTCTGAATTGCCTTTAACTGTTTAAATTATTTTGATGAGTACCGTAAAGCGGGGTGACTTGAAACACCCGGGGTGACTTGAAACAGCGTCGAAAAAACGTTATTTCTCATGAAATAATGAATGAAACTCTGAATTTTTTTTAGATTCCGTTCGGAGAATATCTAGCGCAACATTCGATAGAAAAAGTTTTTCAATCAAGGAAGTTCTTTGGAAGCTGAAGATGAAAAAGGCGCCGAAAATCAGTGCTGCTGTAAGATAGCTCGTCACGGCGATACCGCATATCGCCAAATATAATTTTTTTTATATTTGTAAAATAGAAAGGTCAAAGGGCGTAATTCCAAAATTTTATTGAAAAATGTTTAAAATTGAAAGAGATATATCCCATTAAAATGATTCGTTTTTTTTCACTCGATACACTTCGTCTATTCGATTATTGCATAAATATTCTTGTCATTTGTCATAATTATACCTCAATCTAATCATTGATGTGTGATAAGGTTCAGCCGATGGAGCGTCAATAATGGTATGCGTCATTAGTTAATTATCATAAGTTGAATTATCAGAAAGGTTTAATAACCATACTTTCAAATTTCGTTAGATGAACGTATTCTAATTCATAAATGAACCCCCGATGGAATCGTTTTACAAAATAGCATAACTGCATACTACAAAAGTGTTACAATGTTTGTTAGAAGGTTGTCCCCCCTGTTAAAAAGTATGGGCACATCATACTGTTTTAGAAGTTCCAATAAACGTTATTTTCTATCCACGGAACTGCTGGTGCTGATGGATGAAGAGGCGGGGGGTTGTGAGTGAAGCATAAAATAGCCTCCCCTAGAAATGAAGCTAAATGTCCTCATTGGTATAAATACACTCACACAACCATGAAAATAGTAATATAAGAATTGCAAACTGAAAACCATGTCTGCCGGCTGGAAATCGAGAATTCCTTCGGTTCAACAGAGCGTTAAGCTTTAATGGTCAGTTAACACAATTTAACAAAACAACATTTACAAGTAATTTGGAAGGCCGTGTTAAGTAGCGGTAAATTGAAATTCATCTTGCATGCTTACGATATTGTTTCTGAAACAATTACGCTATCTTAAGAGAAATGCTTAATGATTTTAATGAATTCAATAATTTTATTTATAAAATCTTTTATCATTCTGAAATTTTGAATTATCAAAAGTTACTAACACTCTCCTTCACCTAACAAACGTGAGCTGGTGCTAACAAATTATTTTAATTTATGTTTTATACGAAAGTAATCGTAGATCACACGTTTTCTGTTTTGGCGCTCTATAAAAGCACATTTTTGTGGAAACAGCACTGTTTCAAGTCACCCCCGCACGATAAATTTCAGTAGGTGTACTTTGTGAAGCAATAACTTGAGATGGCATGCATCAATTAGTTTGAACACTTCGTTACCTGAAAGACAAAAGATGAATGGACCTTTTTTCAAAATTTCATAGTAATTACTTTCTTAGAATAAAAGTTATGAGCAAATCTTTTCAAAAAACGGCGAATTTTGTTTCAAGTCACCCCGTTTTACGGTATATATAGGAAGTTTTTAAAAGAAACTTAAAGTGGAAGATATCTTAAAAGCCTATCAATATTCCAAGTTATGAACAGCCTTGCACATTATGAAAGCAAAACATAACTGTCTGAAAATTACAAAGACTGCACATAATCCAGTTGAAAATGTTGAGTTGGGCATGGTGACTTGAACCTTAGTCTCAGGAACTGTCTGTTGACAATGTTGGTTTTGAAATTCTGTAAAATCTTTGCAACTTATTGTTTTAGGACAGCTTTATACAGTCACATAATCACCATGTTGAGTTAAATTACCTTCATTCATTTAAAATTCTAGGAAATGCAACAGTTACTTTACACAAAAGTTTTGTTGCTGATTATCAAATTCATGCATGGCTTTAGAGTTATAAAAACATCACGATTTTTACCATGCTCAGATTTTAAATCTGAGCATTACTTTTATATGTATATGTATATATAATATTTATTTGCTTTAACCTTTTTAAACAATTTAAGCTAGTAAGATTGCTGGTCTTGGTCTTGTCCATCTTCACTACTGTCATTTTATTATGTATATTCTTTTCACGAAGTTCTATCAATGTGTTATTAAATTAAACTATTATGTGACAGTATAAAGTGATCCTAATTACATAACTTTTATAACAACATTTGTTGTTTTTTCAGTTTGTACAAAGTATTAGCATGTAATTAATCAGATATTGAAAGTCATCTATAAACCAGCACTTTCTCTTGAACAAAAGAAATTGAAGATAAGTGATTACACTTTTCCCTTTTTGGCAGTCACCATTAATCATGCAAAAGCAATCATAACAAGAACAAAATATGTTAAGATTAAATTTAATTGAATTGTTTTATTTCAAATCAAAGGTCCGAAGTACCATGCGTTTCATACCGCCATGCCATGTATACCCCATCTTTACTTGAACAACAACAACAAAATGTCATACACAGTTAATACACATATCTACATGTCCCCCTTGTTCTCCTGCTGCTAGCAAAAATTCATCATGTAATAATTGTTCTACCACCGCCAAATAAACTAGTCATTTTGAAAAGTTGCTCTTCCTATTCCCGTGAATTATATTGATATATGAAATCAAGGTGCGAAAATTTCCACTACAAATTGCACGCTCAAATCCTCAGATTTCGCCAAAAAAGTAAGAACAAAAGAACAACCTAAAGCTCGTTGTTCCAAAAAATCAGAACGGTCTGATCATAAGTATTCGTGTAAAATAAGATAATATTTGGCCCAATCCTAAGTATCAAATGAGATTCGGTTCCCGTAAAAACCTTTTCCGATTCCTGTGATCCGAACGAGAAGACGTGACCAGGGGGATATGTGACGTGACTAAATGCCCAAAACGTGATCTGCTCGTCTCGACGTTGATAAGTTGTGCTTTTACTGTTTGTGTGTGTATTTAGTCTCTCCGCGTTTATAACTGTTCTTCTAAGAACAAACATAATCTTCCTTGATTTGTTTACTACAGAAATTTATGAGTGCAGTTGCCGTAAACAGTACACTAACATCTATGTTGTCAACACCTACCATCCCTACCTTAACATCTGTAGACCATTTGGCTTCACTGGTCATCTGCGCTTGAACAGCAGCGGGTGCAAGTACAGGCACAACAGCTGCAGTTGAGCGAGGTTGTAAAGACTTTGGACAACCTAGAAAGTTTAATGTAACAATAATGTTACTGACAATAATGTTACTGATGTCACTCGCCCCATAGCACCGACAACACCATCTGTGTCAGAGGCAGCTCAGTCGCTGCCACCACCTGCTCCCAGCCAAAGAGATGACTCCATATCTGTGAAAGGGTCTATGGCATTCTTGGCAATTAGAAGTTCCATCAATGACGAGAATGTGGACCCAAAGGAGGCTGACGACCATCAGACTTGATGTTGAACAGGACTACTGGGAGCAAGGTACCCAAAAATATAATATGGGAGACCCCAGTCTTGGGCCAGAAATGGCATCTTCACTGTGGCCCAAAAGTTTGCTGCCAGAAACCCCTACAAGAAGGGAAGCTGAGGGCAGAACTGCAGGCTACAAAAATTCCAGCAAATTGCACCTACTTTGTCCCCAAGAAGGTAAACCCAGAAATTTGGGTGAAACTTCTCACTGGTCAGCGGAAAATCGATACCACGATGCAGGAAAATCTGCAAAATCAGACCTCAATCATATCCTGCATCCTAAGGGCCTTTTCAGTATTGACTGAATTAAGGACTGTACTCAAGGAATAAACATTGACCAGGTAATGGGGTCATTGAAAGATGCTGCCGCTTTGAATGGCTACGTTATTCAATCGACAAACAACCTAAGGAGGGAAATAATCCGAAAACACCTCCCTCCAGCATACAGAAAGTTGGCGGTGAATGTTGACGAGTCCTCTTCATCATTGTTTGGGGATTCGATCTGTGAGAGGCTGAAGGCCCTAAAGAAAGGAAATCATCTGATGACCAACAGAGACAGAGGGTCCTTAAGATGAAGAACCACCACACCTCGTCAAACTGGAGATCCTCTTCAAAAGCCCCGAGGAGAACCAACCAGTAAGGGTACCAACAGCAAAAAAGATCCCAAACTCAACCTACCGCAAGAGCTACAAACTAAACGACAACAGTTATCAAGGAGAAAGGAAGAAGAAAATTGAACAAACCACCACAAGGAAGAGATCTAGAAATGCTTAAAGAATATTTGATTGGCGAAGTCAAAGAATTCCAGGCAGGTTCACTAATCAGGCACCTACACAGCTGGGAGTCTCTGCCTTCTGACCAGGAGGTTATTACAACCATTACTGGGTTAAGAATACCTGTGGACAACGTACCTGACAATTCATGTTCTCATTACCCTTTAGGGGTAAAGGAGGAAAACTTCATTGATGAAGAAATAGCACGACTCTTAGGCAAAGGAGTGATCATGGAGATTTATCCCGAGGAAGGAGAGTTTATCTCTCCTGTCTTTGTCAGGGAGATACTTTACCTAACAAAGCTAAGTAAGGCTATCGAAAAAAGGAAATTTAAGATGCAAACATTGAAAAAAATATTATGCATGATCAGACCTAACATGTATATGGCAAAACTTGACATAAAAGATGCATACTACAGCATTGCTATACACCCTGATGACAGGAAACTACTTAAATTTAAGCGTCATGGCAAACTGTACCAATTTACTGCCTTACATAATGGTTACACCGAAGGTCCGAGAAAATTCACAAAAGTTTCACTTTTGGACAGCTTAGGGTTGGTTTTCCGCCCTGAAAAATCAGTCTTTGAGCCTGCCCAAACCATAGAGATTTTAGGATTTGTTATAAACTCTGAGAGTATGACTGTTTCTTTGACAGAACCCAAGAAGAAGGCCCTGATAGAAACGTGTTTCCAAATGCTTGAGTGTCGAACGGTTACTATCAGAACTTTAGCTAAGCTTTTAGGAAAGATGTCTGGTAGCCTTTTGGCTGTTTCCCTGGGAAGACTACACTATCGGAAGCTGGAGCGACATAAGTCTAAGGCCTTGCTTGCTCACAAAGGGAACTTTGACAAAGCTACTACCTTGTCAGAGGATTGTATGCAGGACATAATATGGTGGCAGCACAATGTCTCCAACAGCTTTACACCGATAGCACGTAATGCCCCAGAAGTCAGTTTAACTACAGATGCTTCTAACTTTGGCTGGGGAGCATCATATCAAGGAAAACAAACTGGCGGACACTTTAGGGAAGATGAATTAGTGTGTAACAGTGCAATCCAGGAGGTAGTTTACCAGCACATCAATGCCTTAGAGGTGAAGGCATCGTTGTTTGGCTTACAATCATTTTGTCATGACTCGACAAATACCCATATTTTGTTACGTATAGATATCACATCAGCAGTATCTGCTATAAACAAAATGGGCAGTACTAAATCCCTGGCCATGGATAATATGGCCCAGAAAATTTGGGATTGGGCGATTGCAAGAAATAATTGGATAACAGCAACACACATTCCTGGGGTTTTGAATGTTGAAGCTGATGAGGAATCCCAAAAACAGGAAACTAGGACTGAATAGAGAGGTTTTCCAATGAGTCCTAATACGTCTAAATTTCCAACCAAAAGTGTATTTATTTGCTAGCAGGATAAATAAACAACTGGATAAATTCTATTCGTTTAGACCTGACCCAAATTGTATCGGGGTTAATGCTTTTACAGAAACCTTGTGTGATTATAGTTGTGATTATTACATTCTTCATTTGAGGCCGGACCTACTCATTCTATCCCAAAAGATAGAGCTGAAGCACCCATTGCGTCAACAGCACGGACTGAGTGGAAATTAGCTACGTTGCTATGTTTGTTGATTGACCACAGGGCCCAAACAATTGTAGCATTGAAAGTGAATTTTTGTCATGACTCAGAGGACACTTATACTTTCTATGTACCTCAGCTTTTGAAAACAACAGGACCTGGTCACCATCAGGAACAACTTTTGTTTTGTTTCATATCCTGAGAATAAGAAGCTGTGTGTTGTGGCATGCCTTAGATAGTACTTAAACCGTACTAACCTGATAAGGGAAAATTTGGAGGGCAAGCCACAACAATTAATATTATCATATGCTTGCCCTCAGAGGCCAGTTAGTGTTCAAACGGTTGCGAGGTATATCAAGTCCTTTTTATTGTTGGCTGATATAGACATTACAGTGTTTACGATACACTCTACGAGAATTGTTTCCACGAGCAAAGCAAACAACATGGGATTGTCTATGAAGGACATTAATAAAGCAGCAGGGTGGAGGGCCGATTCCACTTTCAAAATGCATTACAATTTGCCAGTGACAAAGAACTTTGGAGACACTTTACTAGAGCGCTAGTCCTTAGCATTACTGAGTGTACATACTTCTGTTCTTGATAGTAAAGCAAATACTTCTGGGCTTTAGTTCATTATTAAATTACCTTGATATGTGTCAACTGACTCAGAAATTGAACCCCAAAGGCTTTGAAATCTCATTTAATACTTAGGATTGGGCCAAGTATTATTTCCCAATTGAACAAGTGAAATGCAGTTTAATTATAATAATATTTACCTTAATCCTAAAGTAAGCAAGTGCTCACTCTCCTCCCTGCATTTGTACAATGCACACACAGACAGGATTTGGAGTTCAATTTCTAGTCTTTGAAGTAAGATTTTTACGGGAGCCGAATCTCACTTGATTACTTAGGATAAGGACAAATATTATTATAATTAAACTGCATTTCACTTGTTCAATTGGGAAATAATACTTGGCCCAATCCTAAGTATTAAATGAGATTTCAAAGCCTTTGGGGTTCAATTTCTGAGTATATGGTGTCTCAATACCGCAATGTAAAACAAAAATCTGGAGAAATTTATGTTTTGTCTCCCTATCTAAAAAAGAAAAGAAATTGTTAGTGAACTGCAGCTATGCCAATAATAATGGACTATCAGGTTAAAAAAACATTGAAACATTCATACCAATACATGCAGTTCAACATGTATGGCTATATGTTACTGTATAACAATGATAAAACTGCCTTTTCAATGACATCAGAATCTCAAAAAAAGAGAATAAATTACAATATGTCATACATTTTATAATTAAACTGCATTTCACTTGTAGAAATATAAGCAAATGACTTTTGGTGCATGGAAGGGATTTGAGAAAACTATCAAACACAACAAGTACATCGAAGTGAAAATAGAGGAAACAGCAGAAATCGAAGAGAAGAGCGTTCAGTGCTCACATTGCCCAAAAAGATTCAAAACTACTTCTAATCTGGCAGTCCATTTAAAATGTAAACATCAAGGACAGTACGAGACTCCCTTGTCCGAAACCATTTCCAATTCAACAGCAAGAGTTAGAACCAAAGCAGACGTCCGTTCCTTTGTCGATACATTAATATCTGATGTTGTTGTTAATGTTGAAAGGAATTCACCAACTCCAGATTGTGTTGTTATTACAGATGATAATCAACCAAAACCTAAATCCAATCGTAGGGTTCAGTGAATCAGTGGCCAACTGAAGTTTAAAAAAGCACGAAGCTGTGGTTATTTTGTCAACTTCAATTGGATTTGGGCTAAAGCCAGGACGATATACAAGAAAACAAGTAGACGACCCTAACGCCAATGTCCGCAAGCATGTTATTACAACATTCCTGCGTCAATTCAACATCTGGATGCCAACACAGCAGCCTAACCAAAAGTACTCCAAGGAACACTTTTGGAACAGAAATGACGAAATGCCATGGATATACACGGGAACGTTTAGTGAGATAGGGCCTTAATGATGACTACGATCCAAAGTGGGGGAGATTTCGACCTAATAACCCTTTCAATGTAAATCAGTCTCCTGTACCTTTCATTATTGACCATAAGAGAACTTATGAAGTGATCGAGAAAAAGGAACATCGGTATAACAAAGTGTGGATTCAACAGTCAGAAAGTGGATTAAATAAACGGCAATGTACACTCCAAGTGTGTGTTCGAGCAGAGGAGCAGTCAAAACTTGCCATAATATTTCGAGTGATAGGGAAAGGAATAAAGCAAGGAAGAAAGAAAGGTTATCTTACCATCTAGATGTTGACGTATATTTTCAAAAGAACGCGTGGACAGATACTGGGGTATCTGCACAATGGGTAAACAAGACGCTTGCAAAAGCAGTAAAGGGCCTTGATTGCTATGCCTTGCCAAGTGAATTCAAGGAAGCTGTGAGTTCGCAACACGGTATCTGTTGGTTTGGACTTCCGAATGGAACAGACTTGTGGCAGTTTGTGGATGCTGGGATCGCTCAGCTCCTAAAAACAGTCACGAAAAAAGAGCAATATGATTGGTTAAAGGATGATGAGAATTCGGATAAGTTGTATGGTCATACCGATGACAAAAAATCCTTCACAGCTTCATAACGGAGAATCTTAATCACGAATTGGTGCGAAGAGTCCTGAAATTAATTCACTTCAGGGACCTATAACAGTTACATCAAAAGCTGTTGGGAAAATACGGGCTGTCTAATTACAGCAGACGGTTCTGAAGACGAGAAGATCAAACCAGATTATTCTGATTATAAAATTCCACTGCCGATACATTATTATAAAGCAATGACCGAAGCCCCTGTCACGAACAGTGTACCAGAAATGAGCATTGCTTTTAAAGATGAACCAGAGGCTGAAGTTGATTAGGAAGAGGAAGAACCAACCGATGAAGAAGAGGTACAGCTTGATCAAGAGGAGGATGGAACTTTTGTTGATGAAATAGTTGGGTTAAAAACCAGGGATTTGTATGAGCATGGTTGGCCTGAAGGTGAAGTTATCTACACGCTTTTTTTTATAAGAACAATTTTATAAGAACACGAGCCTCGGATTTGACCAAAAAATAAGAACAAAATAAGAACAACCTGAGGCTCAAATTGATGTTTCAAAAGTTAAGAACAGCCTAAGCCTGAATTTTCTTATAAAATAAGAACTCATGACGTGAATTCTCTCACTGGCAAATGGTTTAGAAGTTGTTATTTTTTTACCTTGCATACTCATATCTACGGTGGCCCATAACTGCCACGGTAAAAGAAAAAACTCACGGCAACAGAAATAAAATTACGGTAAAAGAAAAAGACACACGGAAAAAGAGTAAGACTCACGGCAAAAGAAAAAAGACACACGGCAAAAGAAGCAGACTCACGGTAGAAGAAAATAGTTCACGGCAAAAGAAAGTAGCCCACGGAAAAAGAAAATAGTCTGCTTCAAGACAGCTTGACCATTTCAGTGTTCTTTAAATTATGTTCTGAACTTTTTGGCAGTCTTATTTGAGGATGCAAATGCCTACAGGACTGTCAATAACCACAGATCAGCCATTTCGGCATATCACCAATACATTGAAAGATTATCAACACCCCAGGGTAACCCAATTGATGGCTGGGGTATTTAATAAAAGACCTCCCCAGCCAACGTATGAATTTATATGGGATGTAGAGGCAGTGTTGAAAAAACTAAGAACCCTTTACCCTAACGAAAACAAGAATCATACTTTTGAAACAACAATGTTGTTAGCTTTGACGCTGCAAATAGGTCCTAGGAATTGAAACATTTGGATATCAGATTTATGACCAGGTTTGAAGACGGCTATGAATTTGGTTTTAGTAAGTTATTCAAGAGCTGGCGAAGAGGAAAAACACCTCCGAACTTCTCCGAAATTTCAACAGTTTCAGCAGCTAGAACCTAACCTCTGTGTTTACATTGTTGGAATGGAGGATAAAACGAACAGCATCAATTACTTTTTTACTCAATTAGGTCCATGCTGAAATATCTGAATGTACTATTGCTATGTGGATTATGTGTGTGTTGTGTGCACCTGGCACTGTCCATTTTCAAGGTCCATTTAACTAGGTCAGCCTCAAGTTCTAAGGCTAAAAGGTTAATGGCTTCATTGATTTCCTAGAACACATTTTTGATATTTTGAAGAGCTTTTTTCGGCCTCAATTTCTTTATTGTAAAATTTTGTAAACACGGATGACTTTTCCAATTCCCTTTTGTCCCTTGCCCTTTCACGCTTAACTTCGTCTCGCCATCCTCAAATAATAGGTTTCTAGTTTTATTATGGCATCAAACAACCCAATTGAGACCATCACTACGTGTACCGTATGAGACAAAGTACCGAATTCGCTTCATCTGCTGTCGACCTGGGTTCCAGTGAAAAGCGAGATTAGGGAAATAACATTGTTTTCATAATTCATTTTTTCTTCCATGACCTTTTTTCTTTTTCCGTGAGTCTTTTTCTTTTTTCCGTGAGTCTTTTTCTTTTTTCCGTGTGTCTTTTTCTTTTGCCGCGAATCTTATTCTTTTGCCGCGTATCTTTTTTTTTACCGTGAGTTTTTTCTTTTTCCGTGAGTCCATTTCTTTTGCCGTGGCAGTTATGGGCCACCGTACATATCGGGTCATTACCGAACAGCAACCATGCTTTTAAACAGTTGTTTTTAAAAAGATTATTTTAATTTTACTGGAAGTTCCATAAATAAGAACAAAATTAAAGTAGTATATAGAATAGTCTCACTCATATGAAAATCAAATTATATTCTATATTCTAATGTTATAATTCTGAAATGTGGGCTTTAGTCATTTATATATTAAAGAAATTTATTCAGGTTTGTTAAAGCATGGAGAATTGTCTAACAACCTAAATTAAATAAACTATACGAGGAGGTGGCCATCAGAGTAAAAATAATATTCAAGTATCATAAATATTGAATAAATCTACAAGACTTAATAGATAAATTGAATAAATAAATGATAAATAGAATCAGATGAATCAAAATGTGTTAACATCTCATAAACCTTGATAACAAGTAGAAAACATATGCTGACTTACAAGGCTCTTAACATGTGCATAGGATAAGAGAGATAGATAGAGAGATAGTATCGTGTTCCAATCTATTATGTGATTTCGGAATGAGAATTGACAAAATGAAACAGTATTGAAACGCTGTTGAACCAGCACCTTTAAGTTCCTTCTTGGGCGTCATGATCTCCGAGAAAAGATCATAGCATCATAGATCAAACCACAGTTTATAGAATTCTATAAACTGTGATCAAACCCATAAGAACGAGGATTTTACTGGGAATAATTCCGTGTCCTCAACTGTGAATACGGTACCTATGTTTTAATTGGATTCAAAGCAGTTGAAAAAGAGGGTACCTAGACTACATCTCGGGAGTTTTGCCATTTGGATATTGGTGGCGAAAAGGATATTACGAAACTTAACGTATTCGAACAGTTTTATGAGTCTAAGATTAAAAAAAGGGCTTAGAATGTGATTGAGATCTGACTTTGAAATAATCGTAACAGAGCGTTTATTATGGAGGAGAAGGCACGTCTAGTGATGGTGGCCTAATGATGTGTCGTTATTTTATCTTACTGTATATGAGCTTTTCGACTGGAAATGAGGCCGAGGTTTGTTACTTTACAATTTCTGAAACTATATGAGCAAAAGCAAAGAGGACCACTGCTCAACAGACACTAGCAAAGGAAAATAGTGATTGTGACGTCATAACTCGAATATGTGACGTCACAGCTGCTAACTCGAAGTTGTAACTCGAAGATTATCCAGCTCAATCGGTGGCTTACGCTATTTGATCAGTGGTTTGTGGTCGATATGGATTTATAAACCATCCTTAAACTGACTTGGACGTAATAGTTGCTGAGTTTTGCCAATCCCAACCTTAAAGTATGGCAATTGCTACGTCGCCGTTGGTTACCATTGTAAAGACAATTACTCACAAATTCGATTACCATGGTCATTATTTCATGAAACAACAATGTATTCATACAACATAGCTATTTAATGAGATGTTTTAATCAGCAAACTTTTGAGTTGAGTTTAAAACTAAGGCTTATAGCAGCCGTTTGTTGAGAAGAAACTTTTTAAAATTTACAAGCTCTTTTGTGGTTTTCATTGTATTTGTTATTTTTATCAAGGAAATTGTTTATGTGATAAAATATCTTCAACCATATTAATATGGCGAGATGTTTACGGGCAAGGTCTTTTTTGTTTTGCATATGTGTTTTATCAAGAAATTCTTTCATAAGGCTTGAAATGTTGGCTGTTGTAGACTTAATCAATTATTACTTAAAAGAATGAAAAGTTTTCTTAGTTTTTTGTCTCGTGTTGTTGTTGTGGCAGATGAAGATTTATGAAACTTTATGAACCTGTTATAGTGTAAGCTATTTTCGCTTCAAGAAGTTAAGAATATCGAAGTAGTAATCAAAAAAGAATTTAGTCCAAGATGAGTGCTGTACAATGCGTAAAGTACACCATGTTTGTGTTCAACTTTCTGTTTTTCGTAAGTATATACAAAATTTTTAAACTGTTCCTTTGTCCATTTCCACTTTTCAATACATGTAGTTCAGGATTTAATGATGTGATTAAGGCTTTTGAACGATTCTGTTTAGTAATTTAATTATGTGACTCACAGGTAAATAATGTTGAAAAAAGTACGGTTCCGAGATTAAGGCATTTCTGTCACACAGAGTATATTTTCCGATTATAATGGATTTGTTATGCCGGTAGATTAGTTTTCTTCTCAATTTTCATATCTTCTGGCTTTTGTCGATAAAAGTAAGTTTCCCAATCACACTTATTTTTGTTTTCTTACAGATAAATTATTTGAATTCATCAATAACACACTTGGTCACAATGAAGTGTTTAAATAAGGAACTGTTGTATGTAGAGCTGAGGGTTGCACTATGCTGATGTCAGTAGAAATAGAGCAATTGAGAAATAGTCTGGGAACGAGCAACTGTTTATTATTAACAAAGTACTCAAACAAAGTAAAAAAAAAAAATGATTGGCTCTCTCGTGGAGATTATCTCACAAGAAAACTGCTGACATACTTCTTTCTCGACCTTATAACAAACAGCTCATTATCACAAAATAATATTTACGCCAGAAAATGTTATGCTTTCTATTTTAGTTAATGGGGCTTGGGATCATAGGGATTGGGATCTACATGAAAGTTGATAAACAGGACTACGAGGACGTTTCGAAATACGATTTCGTCACACCTGCAAATATCATCATCGCAGCTGGGGTTATCATGTTGATAGTAGCATTCTTTGGATTTCTTGGCGCAATCAAGGAAATTCCTTCCTTGTTACTTGGTGTGAGTGAATTAAGCTAGCTAATTTCCATAGAAACAATTTTTAAAAACTTTCCTTTTTTTTGTTATCGCAATAATGACGAACTCAGCGCTCATTTAATCTTTGATGTTCTGAAAAATATCAACTCATGGATACCCAAACCAGTGATTGATGATTTATTTATTTATTAATTTAGTTCTTTATTATGCTATTGCTTATCATAATTTTGGAGATTGCAGCTGGCGCCTATGCTTACGTGGAGAGAGATGAGGTAAAAATCACTTCCCAGGATTAATTTTCGTACTGGACTTCATGTATTTGAACAATAGATATTACTTCTGTAAATAACTATTTGGGCTATATTTCCATCAATTTTTTTACATCAAAAAGAGGTTCAGCAGGATTGTTCGACAAAATATCGACGTTGAAACGGAAAATCTGGAATTGTGTATTGCGATCAGTATTGCTTTGAGTTTCTTAGTACTTCGCAATGGAAAAAAACATTGAGTATATGATGATTAACAAAATCAAATGATACTTTGTCGAATTCAATTTACTTTTGATAGTATGAAAAAAGGATTTTTCCTTTGAAGGATACACTGCTCATGAGATAGGTTGCTATGGCGCGCCAAACGTGACTTTAATACTTTGTCAAGAAAATTTAGACTTTATCGCCTGTGATTTAATACTTTCTCTGGAAATGCACTTCTTTGGAAATATAGAACTAAAAAAAATACATATGATACTTTCTTGATTATAATAAAAACAATCAACTCTGTTTATAACTTTTTCAAGTATTTTATTTAACTTTTAAGAATAACATTAAAGAGATACATGGATCACGTGGTGGCTGGACCAAAGTCTATCCACGTGATTTTTTTGTCTCGCTCTCCCGCGAAAAAGGAATTTAGCTGATTTATGAAGAAGTAAAAAGAAGAAAAATGGTAGATTCGCTTTTTTTGCCAGAGCTGAATCAAGCAATCATCAAATTTGAAAGCTTTAAGGAAACTGACGATGAGCAATTAATGGAAAACTTAGCAGAGAACCATCTGCCTTGTCACAGGAAGTTTTGAGCTTTCATTGTGAGCTGCAGGGGATTCATTTCGATGATGGGTTGTTACTTCACTAGATAATTTTAGAGAAATTGGACGAAATTTTATACTGACCCTACATAATTTCAATGTTCTGTTTATTGATGGGCTTCAAACCTTAGTTTACAATACTCCTGCTTATTCGCCATATTTAACAAAATATATCAACACACACGTGCGTAGACTCGGCTATCTGGATAAACGAGGTAGCCTGGTCCATTACGTCATCTAGCAGCCCATTGAAAGTCTTATGAAAATGTTGAAAGTCTTATGAAAATGTTGAAAGTTTTATTAGCGTCTTCGTCATAGACTACGATTATCAAAAAGAAAGTGTTATTTATCTGTGTTGAAATTCAATTATTATTGAAATAGGTGAAATTTGTTTTACGAAAGGCAAAAAAATTGAAAGAAAGTATTAAATTTCTATGAAAGTTTTATTTTCTTGACAAAGTATTATTGTCATGTTCGGCGCGCCATAGGTTGCAACCATAACCATATATGGTTAAGACCAATTCGTTCAGCTTTTTAAGCTACAGATGGTGATCATTTAGAGTGTTTTTTCATTTGACAGCTCTCCTATTATTTCACTAGATTGAAGATGAAATCACAAAGAACTTTAGGAAAAAAATCAAGGAAGATTATTACAAGGATCCAGATTCTGGAACAACAAAAGCAATTGATCGGTTTCAGGAAGATTTCGATTGCTGTGGTGTCAATAATTTTACGGATTGGGCTGGCTCTTACTACAACACTAAAACAGGGAAAATTCCAAATTCATGCTGCATTGATGAAAACGCAAAAATCGACGGTCTTTCATGTGGGAGTACTGATCCAAAAGCCCTCCAGCTCTACTATAAAAGGGTATAATATTCCCATAAGCTATCTTGTCAAGTAATTTTATATGGAGAAACATTTTCATGATTATTTAAAATGAATGTGCTTTCTGTATAGGGCTGTGAAAAGGAAGTCAAAGATTTTTTGAAAGAAAATCTTCTGGTCATTGGCGCGTGCGCAATTGCTTTCGCTGTTGTACAGGTTTGTGTTCTTTTTTTTTAACTTAACAAGGCTCTCCTCCGTTGGTACTACCAATATCCATTGTTAGTTTCGCCAGAGAGTGACCTTGCAACGTTTCATTGCCATTGCAATTCAAGGACACGGTGTGCTCTCAATAACTTCAAAAATCCAAAACTTTTATAAGTTAAGAAGAGTTGAGTTATTGCTGGTGAAGCGACAGTAGATTTTCTTCAAGTTGGGTAATATAGGGTTTGCGGAGAGCAATATACATGTCATTCCCATGTAGTTGACACTTTCGTAAAATTTAAAGTGGCTATTTTTAGGTGCTGGGTTTAGTGTTTGCGATGTATCTGCATTGTCAATTCCGAGATGGAAAAGGCACCCTGGCTTGAACTGTATGCCGGTTGCAGATCTGCACGATTGTTTGATGAAATTATATATGAACCTTTCTTTCAATCCTCAAACCTTCGTCGTGTTATCTGGTTATAGTTTTGTAATTTTCCCTCAGTATAGCCCAGTCTTGTTTCGAGATTACTATGGCAACGACTAAATTAGAGATTAGAGCTGTCTTAACTAGAAACCAATCAAAGAAAATAGAAAGGAGACTGGAAAGGAGGATGTTTTATCTAAATTATAGTGAATTGTCGTGAACAAAGGCTTGCAACTTATGACTCAGTGCTCTTGCGACTTTTATAACAGTTCATTATTAACTTTAATTTGTAATAGAAGTAATTGTAATAATTTTGTAATAATACTATTCCAGGGCCGTCGACACGATGTCAAAGTTGGGTGGGGCATACATAATCAGTGACGTAGGAGGACACACTGAGATAATGTTTTAAATCCCATGTGTGTACATTGAGTATGGGAAATTTATTTTACAGAAAGCAATGATATGCATACATTGCTTTCTTTTTTTGCTAATGCCCTGTATTCCATCACCCAGCTCTAGTCTACCTTCTTCTAACTTATTTATTTTTTGGTCTGTTTTTGAATAAGTTTAAGTCTTTGTATGTTTTTATTATTTACAGAAGTAAAAGTCGTTCTTCCAAATCATGGAATTATTTCTTGGATTTACCATAGATCGTTTTGAAGTAAGAACTGCAAAAGCGCAACTGAAAACTGTGCAAATCACTCTAAACAGCCCAAAAGTCAGGCTGTCATGATCATTTTCAAAACAGCTTGATCAGTATTTTCTAAACTAAAAGTGTGTAAAAAGCTTTGCCAATGGTTTTTCGTAAACTCAAATGTAATGTATAATCATGTCTCACTAACTGCTCCTGATGCTACAGTACACATCCGTTAATTCGAACCATAGTCAAAAGAAAAAAACGCTAGTCTGGTGTCTTGGGCCGTCTATTTATGATTTCTGTTGTTGGCTGGGGCGAATGTTCAATATTATCAGACGGCCCGAGTGAAGGATGATAGATTAATCAAAATGGCTATGAACGAACCAGTTGAAGTCCTTGGTGTTGGTGTTTTTGAAGATGTAGACGCTTTATTAGAAGCAATTGAAGAAGGGGTGATAGATCAAGACACGTTATTTGATGAGGATCTCAACCAAGCGTTGCTGAAGATGGAAGAATACATCAAGGAAGTTCTTAAGTGCTCTTTTTGTGAAAAGATTTGCAAGTCAAAAAGTGGTATGTCGAGGCATGTAAAGGCTAAGCATCCAGATGAATTTCACCAACAAACATCAGAAGTTCCGAAACATAAAAAATTTGATGGTAGGCTTGTCGATGTGGGGTGTTTTGGAAGATTATTAGGAAAGAGTGTAGATAAGTTGAGAGTTGATTTTTGTCAGACAGATGAGGTATTGGCTGAACTTGAGGTTTGGGTTTGCTCTGATGGGGATGTTTCAAAATCTTATTCTGTCGTGAAAGAAATTATTTTTGATTTTGAGTGTGATGGCAAATACAGTGTGTTTCATAATGTTGGAAATGGAGATTTTAAAGTTGTTTTTTTAAACGAGTATACCGAATTTCAAAATGATTTTTACATCAATGGAAAGCCATTTTCAAGCTCTTTCGGCTAGTATATTTTTGTTAAAAAAGAAAAAGCGGTTTTTGAAAAAATGTAATGGTCGAAACGACATAAAAATTACATTTTTCCAAGACATTTTTTTCAAGGGTCGCTCTCTACCGTGTAGACAATGCCGACTTTTGATCCACTTTACAATGAAGGAGAACACTTTTTTGCACGTCTTTATTATGAATAAAAACATCTTGTTATGATGAATAAGCGACCACGTTTATGTGAACTACCAAAGAAATATGCGACATATTTAAAATGAAAAAATAAACATAGATAGGTATATGACGTGCTCATTTCTCTGACAAGCTTGAATTTATTTTTGGTGCCTTCGAATGAACGAATGAACAAAGGCTGTGTACAAAAGAATTTTATTTAAACACTAATTCACTTGACTTTCTCCATTCACCATGTGACGTCATTGCGAAATGCGAATGGCAGCGACCGTGTTGTAGCCATTTCAAGATCGAAATTAGTTCTTTTTACGCATTTTTCATACATTTTGGAAAGTTTTAATGTTATTTCATGATTTCTTATGTAACTTGTCGAAGATTTATGCATAATAAATTTTTGACCTCCGTTCTCCTTTAAAAATTAATTTCATTCACGTTGGTCCTGTTTTAAATGTCAACCTATTGGCGGCAAACAATGTGACGGAAGAAACTTTCATCCGCGGAAGGTTTCGTCATTTTTTTCGATGTATTTTGTGCCGATATAGTGTGTTATTAACGGAAATGCAATCTCGGGCGCCCTCATAGCGAAATCTAATAGCTAGTAACAAATTAGGAAAAAAACATTCTGTCTCCCACCTACAGTACCATGCTTTGAAACGGGAAAAAAGCAAAATCAGCTAATAATTGATACCACCGTGTAACAGCAACACGAAAAGTTGAAGATGATGAAGAAAATCGAAAACTGACTTTCGCCTATCTCGTGAAACTACTATGCCTCCTCGCTCGCTTACGCTCGCTCGCATTAAAAAAAACAACTTTAAAATTTCCATTTGCAACATTATGAAACACACTGTATTTCCCGAAAAATTGGTTTTTCTATGAAAAGGGTCATATATTTTTATTCTTCCTAGTTTCATTTTTGTCATTTTATTTTATTTGCTTATAAGTATACAATAATATATTTTCATCATGATGATAATCAGTCATGATGATAATCAGTCGTTTTGCTTGGGATGAAATCAACAAAATAATTAATAATGAAAATGCAAGGTCATATATTTAGAAACAGCAAAACATTTTCTTTATGTTATTATAAAAATTGAAAAAACAAGCCCGAAAAACAAAAGATATGCTTATTGAAAGTTAGATGCCCACTTTCTGGTGGACACTCTGTATATATACAATATTTGTTTTACAATTAATTAACACATTACTGTTCTTCAATTAAATAAATACAAAGGTGCTGCTGATTGTATGTTATTGTTTAATGGAAGGTTATCACGCATAATAAATAAGCTCTCTTTTAACTCCAGCAAAAAGCGATTGCTCCCTTGAGCCAAAATATTGAAGTCATCAAGAGATGGAGTGTAATTGCATTGGATGTTCTCTAATGGCAGACAATTGACATGACTTAGAAATCTTACCAGTTAATGGACACACACCAATGTGCTCACTTACCCGGACTTTGAGGTGCCGTGACGTTTCTCCTGTATAGGTTAGCGTTGCAGCTACCGCACTTGTAATTATAAACGACACCAGACAATAACTCTTTCGGCATACGGTCTTTAAAACGAAAAAAATCGGATAATCGAGTGTTTGTCCTAAAGATGACATACACGTTTTTTTTATAAGCAACCAAGGTCAGACCTTAGTAGTAATATTGCTTGAAAAATGACCATTTTTTAATAGTAATGTTGCTTAATTTGTTGCTAAGAACTAATTGAAAAAATATGTATTTCCAGTCTTGAATACCTTTTGTGTAAGTTTAAGTATTTAAGTACAAAGTGTAGGACACAGTACTGCAAGCTAGTGTAACCACCTAGTGTGGCAATTTTAAGAAATGTGCTTTAGCTATGCTAGTGCTGCATTATTTCAAAATTACATGCTGCTAATTTATGTAAGATCCTTGTAGTACTGTTGCTTAACTTTTTGAGAAAATTTACTAGTGTTGCTTATAAACGTGTTTCTTATAAAAAAAAAGTGTAAATTTTACAACAGGTTAGAGTGTTCTGAAACACTTTTTCAAGTCTAGTTCTAGTTTGTAATGATATAAAGCCTAGATAAGGAAGAACAAGCAATAGCTTCTTCTTTTCAACAGTGTGAACGATTTCTTTTTTACATTGAGAACTCATCATAAACTGTTTAAACTATTTTATCAACAAAACTCGCTGGATAACCATACAATGGAAAACCTCTTTGAGTTTTTTAACTTCTAGGTGAAAAGCAGACCAATTAGAACATAAGTGAAAGCAACGATGTAATAATAACGTATTAATTAAGCCAAATTTGTAAGCTTCAGGTATAAAGCTCTCCAAATGCGTGTAAACGCCGCTAAGGGTGGATTTCCTATACACCGAAGTAACGAACTGACCATTTTGGTTACGTGAAATACCAGGTGTCAACACAAGGAGAATGTATGATTTTCTCCATTTCAGATGTAAACGAGATGTTAGGGTGACAGTTATTCAAAGGTAGATGTTTTAGACATTTATTTACCACTCTACATGCAATGTTTTAACAATATATCATTAAAAAATTCTGAGTTATTCACATATTTACATGTCAGCAATATCTTTTTGAAAGTTGTGACGTCACGTTGCCATGGAGATCATGTTTCGGAAAAAAACTTTTTTCACAAAAATCATAGATACTAGCCGAAAGAGCTTGAAAATGGCTTTCCATTGATATAAAAATTATTTTGAAATTCGGTATATTCATTTGAAAAACAACTTTATAAATGTTCTATTTCCAACATTATGTAATATGCTTTCCTTTTGCTTGTAAATATTTCTGGTCAGATAGGTATTTTGTTTTCATGTTTTGTATATATAATATACACAATACACAATAAAGATCGTTTTACTCATACAAAGCCTCTCTTTGCAGAATCCTTCATACCAACACTATACGAACTTAACATCTTCCAAACTCTAATTTTTATGTTAAAGTGCAAAACGAAGCAATCGCCATCTGTTTTTCATAGTCTTTACACACTCAAACCCCAAAACAAATATACAACTCGAAATTCAAGAATTTTGCTTAAGCCGATGTTCAAAAATAAGCTCAGTCAATTTAATATTTCATATCGTGGACCACACTTGTGGAATGCTCTCGTTTCATCATCGAATATTCTTTCAGATATTGAATATGTTCCTCAATTTAAGAAATTATTAAAAACAATCAAATTTGAAAATATCCTTCAATATTTTTGATCAATTTTCAAGTCAAGTCTAGTTACATACTTATTCCTTTTTAACAGATTGATAAAATTGTAAGATTGTAACATTTACGCTGTGTAATCACTCGGTTCTCGGCGATAAGATCATTCATGATCTTCTACGAGTTTCCCGTGTTACTTGAAACAATATGTACAAGGACGATCTATATTTCAGATAGTTTATGTAAACATTCTTATATCTACTATATATATGATAAAGACTTTTAATTGAAAATTTTTTAACAGTTACGGACTTGTAGCTAATGTTTCTTAACTAAAAATATATCTATCAATCAATCAATCAATCATTATAAAGTTAGTAAGTATTATTAGTATATATTAAGTGAAATAGTTATATTTACATGGGGCTTGATGATAAGGCACTCCAGCCTTCTGCTTGCTCCAGCCATTATAATACGATTGTATATTCAGGTTTGTATAAATATTGGCGAAATAAATAAATAAATAAATAAAAAACACACTGTTCAATTCAACTCAATAACTGTCTGCTTTGCCAACAAAAATATCAACAAGATAAAATAAATCCAACAAAATTATCAACGAAATATTCAGTTGAAGAAGTCTTTTAAGCCTGGTTTAGACCTGACGATTATGACATTAAAAAAATATGTCGTGTAATCGCCAATCGCCAGGTCTGAACACTCTAAGTATCTCTCTAAACTTTCGATACGCCAGGCGTTTGTGACGATTACGACGATTACAAAAGTGTCCACATTAGACAATTACGACAGTAAACTTTAATCGTCGTAATCGTCAGGTCTGAACCAGGCCTAGTTAACTACTGTTGCTTTTTGTCTTAGGATCGCCAATGCCTATATGAACATATGGAAACAATGGAGACGAAACTTTCAAACGAGAGGGACAAAATTTCAGGTAGCTATAGATTTTTGACTGTCATATAATTGGAGAGACAAATTTACCATTCTGTGTAGAAAATATTGTCCGCTAATTACAGAGGACGAGGTGTTCAACTTTTAGTCCGTTAATTGGAGAGACAACTGTATACCGAAACAATATCCACGCCTGACTAAAATAATTACGTTCTCAATTTAAGTCAAAAATTATTATTTACGAGGGTAAGCCAACTCGAGTGAAAAGTGTTGTTTAGATTTTGAATTTTTTTTCTTCTAAATACATGTTTTTCATCCCTCTTTCCCGCTTTTGAATTCTTCAACGAAGAAATGTCTCAGTGTAAACAGAGTCTTAAAATCACTTAAAAAATGACGGGGGTTTCCTATCGGAAAATCATTTGCCATTTTGCAATATATGAACTAAAAGATTCTAAAAAGTTGGAAATAAGAAATTTTATCCATATATTTATGCAATCAAGAAACATTACTTTGATTAATTCGTTGATTTTCTTAAGATGATGGTTTTTCCAACTTATATTATGCCCTTCTGCTTTCATCGGAAATCGGATTCGATACAATCTTGGATTTGAAACAAGTCGTCAAACAAAATGTTACTCCGATGTTACTTTTGCTTATTCGACAGTTTGAATTTCGTCAATTTAAAGAAAATTCATTCTCTCGTGAGATTTTGGGGAAATATCTATCATACCACATTATTTAAAAATACTTTAAACATAGAAATACATTTGTTTTTCAGCTTCATTTTCATCAATTAATCTACGAAACATTCAAAGAAGGCATTATCCAAGATGGGTTTCAAACTGTGTGTGAAGTATACGATGTTTGTTTTCAACTTCATCTTCTTTGTAAGTACTTTGTACATTTCATGTTTACGAAATGTACCTGTAAATTTTTGTAAGGACTTAATATTTTGTGTTTATGCGAAATATATCAGTCGTTTAATAAAGTTTCAAGTCCAGGATGGGCAATTACTTAAAGATTTATTTGAAATTGTCACTGTGGTAAAGGTAAATTTTAAAGAGATTTGTACAGCTAGCTGCATTGCTAGCTATATACTGGTTACTTAGAGAGTTCATTTATCACTACTTAATCGTTAAATTGCAATTAATATTGATTAAAATGTTTTCTAATTAGCAAAAACTTAATGATAGGTTTAATGATTGTATTGTTCATGTGATCATTCTTAAATATTGTGTTTCATGGTCAATGGGTCATATTATGGACAACGATACTTTCACTTTTTGTCTAAGAGAAAATGTTGAACTATAATATCAGCTAGGAAAAGGTATAAAAAATCTTGAAATTATAAACATGATTATAATAATACAAAATGAAATTTTTAATTTTCTTGAGAATGTGATATATTTCTGTTTCAGTGGATAAGTTCTAGCTAAAATTTAAGAATTACATGATGAAGTAATCAACAAAATTATGTTGTGCTTTATTATTTTTTTTTGATTTATCATGTTTTTTATAATTATAATTTTACTCCTGTTTTTCATGTGGTATATATAGCGGACATTACTTTCATTAAAATTGTTGCGCCGTGACAAATTTCCCAAATTTTGAGACATGTCAAAACTTCAAAATTCTTATTTTGAAGCCCTGATTAGTTAATGTATTACTGCAGGTTTCATTTTTTTGTGGATTTTTGATTACCATTCATTTCCATTGAGAAAAGACAGAAATGAGCTAAATTCAAGACAAAGACTTTAATAAATTCCTACTTTCTAGTCTAGGACTCAAGGTAGCCATTTTTTAGCAGATTTTGAGATAATTTTTAATTACCTTAGAGGTGATTTTTAACCTAGTATATATTTTTACTGGTGAAATGTTCCTAATTTTTGATATTTTTCTCCTAAGATTTAAGCACAGGTTCTTAGTCCATCAAAACTATTTTTTAGAATTATGGGTTTTCGTTGTGCCGTGACGGAAAATTTTCAATTGCCTGTATTTTTAACATGGAGTGCAGAAGAGTGCTCATTTTTTCACAGTGCATCAACAGGGGTCGAAATAACATCCGGCTTTCGCCGGAAGCCGGACAAATTCTAATTTAGCCGGACAGTTTATTGGTAGAAAGATCCTTTTTAGCCGGCTGCATTTTGGAAGAGCCTTTTTCCTTTCCTTTTTTACATATATGAATCAATGAAACATTTAGAATCACTTATTTGCGTATTTTCTTCTTTCTTTTTCTTTCTATTATTAAAAGACAGATGAAGAGCACAGACATTCTCAAAATCATCACGTGATTTCTTCTTTTATAAAAAGAACGAGCATGGTGAAAAAGCGAAGGGAGTTTCCCTGCACATCTCTTAATTTATGTTCTTGCATAACCCCAGCCAGCTGCTAATGACGTATTTCATTACGAACACGAGTCTGTGTAAATTCTATAAACATTTCTTTATTTTATTAAATCTCAAGTATTTCCTTTTTTTAAATACAATTTCTTCCTTTCAAGAAAATTGTACGCAAAAAATGTATGCTTTCCGTATGATATTGTATTATAAAGAAACATAACAAAATAAAGAAAATTGTTCTTATTACATTAAGTGAGACTATTTTTGTCGTTTTGCGTGACCTAAAGAACAGCAGTTAACATTTGTATCAAAAGATATTCAATTAAAAGAAGTTTCTTCCTTAATTCATTAAGTGTGTTTCTTTTTTTAACCCTATTTGTATCTTATTTTTATGACGTAAATTGTGCGAATAAGTGATGTGAAAAGCCTTTAGAATTGCGTTTAAGCTGTTCTACAGACTTTAAAATCAAAAAATTTTCTTCGGCGCCCAACCATGGTGGACGACATTTGCCCCACTGCCTTATTTCCATACTTAATTCATAACAGCCGGCTACACAAAGTTTTCTTATTTTGACCCCTGCATCAAGGGCCTAGTACTCAATAATTATCAAAATGAAGAATTCAATTTCAAGGTCTTAATCAGCTTTTAGGGAAGATGTTGATCAGCGTTGCGCCGTGACGGAAAATTTAAATTACTTCAGTTTTTTGAATAACAAAAAAAAAACATGGTAGACAAGTTTTCTTTTTTTTGATTGTTCAGGATATAGTAATAGGATCTAAAAATGGTAAAATGAGGTGTTGGAAGGTCATACCTCTTCCACATTGCCAGTTTAGATTGAATTGTAGAGTTTTTTCTTCAAAATGTTTCATTCCAGTTTTTTTCGAATTTGGATGATAATTTATTCTTTACATTATGTATACCAAATTTCTAAGTTATTTTGTAGTATTTATATATATGTTCCTTATATATTTGCAAATTAAATGTTAATTTAAGAATTTAGGTTGAAGATATGACATACTTTTAATTTTTGATTTTCAATGTTTCATTAGTTTTTTGCCTTAAAATAGGGCTTTTTTGGCCATTCTCATTTATTTCACGATTTCTGCGACAAAGTAGACCCCCAAGTGTTTATATCATTGGAAGCGAAATTTTGAGTAGCTTTTAAATATGTTAATTTTGGAAAGGATTGGATAATTGAGAGAGGGATAAAATGCTTTAACCTCTTTTTTAATTCTGTGGGACGAACTTTTTGCTTTTATTGTTTGTTGCATTTTAAAAAGTGATGTTTATTGTATTGAAACAAGAACTGGATGAATATCAACCCTAATGAAGCCCATTCAGTTCTATTTGAAAAAAGGCTATAAAATAAGTGCCACCTTTTAATAATAAATGTGAAGCCTAAAGGTTTTTTTGGGGTTTTTTGTTGTTTTTTTAAATGGGTTGATCCCTGCAAGGCCAAAGCCACTACTAGGAAGAGAGCTACTGTAATAAAACACCATTGTGATTTTCCATAAGTATTTTGTCTAGCTAACCAACGTTATTAAAAATCTTGTTGACTTATAAATTTTCACAAAATTGTATATATTTCTTTAAATTTGTAATCGTCCTATGCTATATATAATGTTATCTTTTCAGCTGATGGGATGTGCAATTTTGGGGCTTGGAATCTGGTTGAAGGTTGAAAAGGATGATTATGCCGACATCTCAAAATATGACCATGTGACAGCAGCCAATATAATTATTGCAGCTGGTGTTATTATTGTGATTATCTCCTTCTTTGGTTGTTTTGGTGCAATTAAAGAAATTCCATCATTGATGCTCATTGTAATTATAGTTTATAATTCGCATTATCACATCTATTATTTGTGAATTTGGAAAGTTTGTTTATTACCAAATTAACAAGGGGTTATCATGCTGTATCTTATTGATTCTTGGTCCAATTTATACTCCTATCAGTCATCTGTCTGTCAATGAAAATAAATTTAAACATCTTTAATAATTGATTAAATTGAACCAGAAATTTTTTGGGCAATTTTCTTTGTTTTTTAACTTATATATATATGTGACATTCCAGGGGATTTTGATAACAAACAATATTAACAATAATTATTAACGATAATATCATTAATAAAACAATAGAATTAGCGATATTATCGCTAATAATTATTGTTGCGTTTTATAGTTAATATCGTTATTATCGAATAACACAGTATTTTAAAGTGACTTTTCAGATTTGTGCTGAAGGTGCCGGATTAACAAATGAAATAAAAGTGCTTTGTTATTTCTAGAAAAATATAATGTCCGCGTGTCATAATTGAATGAATCAGAGTTTATCATGTCATGAACAAGCGAGTTTGTTTTGAATTTATTGCTATTTGGCGAAATAATAATTACATAAATCCGGTTATTTTAAAACTTCATAAAACGACACACGTATGTGAAATGTATAAACAAACGTCTTGAACAAAACTTTTTAACGATAATAACGGTAATCTGTACTCTTACCATATTAACGATATTAGCGATATTAACGATATTAGCGATAATAACGTTACTCTGTAGTTCCATTAACGATATTAACGATAATAACAATATTAACGTTAATAGCGTTTGTTATCAAAATCACCTGGAATGTCACATTGTTTCCTTGATATGGACATATATACATATCAGAAATGTTTATTTTTTTTAGTTTTTCGTGTTACTGTTGATAATCTTCATAATGGAAGTTGCTGCTGCAGCTTTTGCATACACGAAGAGAGGAGACGTAGGAAATTGTTTTTATTTTCTTCAAACCAGGTTGAATGTTCCCATGAGATATCAATACTACACAATTACTATACATTCAGTATACATTGAACTAGAACTTTAATTATTATGAATCATCATCATCCTTATCATATCTGGTTTAAGGGTATGTCAATAACAATACAGAGCATAATTTCATTACTTAAATTAGTGATTGCTAGGTATCTAAAACTTGAACTTAACCTAAAACTTTCAGGTAGAGAATTCCAGCTCAATAATATTTTAGTGATCACAGCCATCAATGAATACACATAAATACTTTTGATGGAACTCCCAGTGAAAAATGTATATCACACCGTAAACTTGTGTCTATTATGTGTTTCATTGCATTGCTATTTTTTGGGAAATATATTTTTCTTGTTACGATAACAAATTTCCTGGCAGTCACAATATTTTTTTATTTACATTCTGAATTTTTTGAATTATGATTACCTAACATGTGTTTGAAACTGATACCTCCCTTATAGATTGAAGATGAGCTTGCAACGGAATTCCGCAAGGCGATAAAGGAGGATTATTACAAAGACCCTAATTCTGGAATAACAAAAGCTATTGATAAGTTTCAATCCTCGTTTGATTGTTGTGGCTACAATAGTTTTCTTGATTGGGGTGGTTCATATTTTAACAAGCAGAAAGGCACAATTCCAACCTCCTGTTGTATTGATGTTAATAGATCAACAAAAACTGGCTTGAAATGTGGCAGTGATGATCCGAATGCTCTTGAACTTTACTACAAAAGAGTAAGCTCTTCCGCTCAAAATCATCTCGAAGTTTTAATTTCAAGTACTGTATTATGAACCTTGATTATGTCTTTTCCAGGGTTGTTATGGTGAAGTGAAAAAGTTTCTCAAGGATAACCTTCTCTACATTGGTGCATCTGCGATTGCATTTGCAGTCATACAGGTTTGTAACGGAACGATTCAAGTGTAATTTTTTGGAAATACAATTTAAATTATATGTTACTTGATTGTGTTTTTAGATTTTGGGGTTGGTGTTCTCAATGTATTTGTTCTGTCAATTCCGTGGTGGTAAAGGAACATTGGCTTAATTATCGAGATATTTGAGATGTCTCACAAGTATTCAAAGTATTCGTTTTTATGTAGTATCTATAAAAGAAAAGATTTTAACACCTGATTGTGAACATAAAAATGGCATTAACTGATGATCCTGTTTTACTGTGTGTGAATAATAAGACTACTTACATAAAGAAAACTCTATGTATATATAATATACCGTAATGCATCGATTAAACGCCCCCCTTCTTTTAAACGCCCCCCTCGAATAGACGCCCCCCTTTTCAGGAGATTTTTAAATAAACGCCCCCTCTATTAGACGCCCCCTCGAATAGACGCCCCTCTCTAGAGAGGGGCGTTTATTAGAGACACACTAATTAAGGCATGTAGAACTACTACATTGCATTGTTTCAGCCTCAATGTTTTCATTTTGTATAAAAATATGGAAATTTGCGATAGACGCCTTTCTTTTTAAATTTTAAACTAACAGTTGGAAACTTTGTCTTTATTGACGATGATCTTTTTATCGATGTTTATATTTAGTTTATATTTACGAAAAAGAAGAGTTTCACAAAAATTCAATAGAGGCCCCCCTCTTTTAAACGCCCCCCTCGAATAGACGCCCCCCTAAAAATTCAAAAAATTTAATAAACGCCCCGGGCGTCTAATCGAAGCATTACGGTATGCACTGTTTTATGAATTAGCATTACTGTCATATCTATCAGCTCATTTTTCTAATTTGTAACCTTTGTTTTATTGTTTTAATTTTCAAAAAGAATATATCACACTACAATCACTATAGTTAAATATACTTTCCATGCCATTTTATATCAATCCTCAATGAATACCTGGCATTGCAGAGTTTGTGCATAATCCAGCATTTTTAATTGGTAGAATTAGTTATATGACTAGTGAATAAGTCTGTGTAGTTTCAAACTTTAAAACAAGCAAGAAAATAACGATGCGTCAATGTGTGGAAAAATATTGCATGGACTTCACTACACTCAACATGTTGTCATGACATCACAGCCTCCCTCAATATTTTCCTGTAACTGTCTAAGTATTTAATACATCATTCAACGAGGTTTTGGAGAGTACTTGCTCATCTGAGCTTTTGAGAAAGTTCACTTTTTAACAACCTTTACTGAACTTTTGAAATGCAAATAAATTAATGCTATTTGTAACGTAATTTGTTATTCTAGTTTGTGTGAATGTGTATAGATCTTGACCATAAGTAAACAAACATGATTTAAGCAGATATTTTGATTATATTCTATTAACTATTAACAATTTAGATCAAAGCTTCTTAAAGAAAATGAATGATATAGAAATGTTTTCTAGTAAAGATTAATTTGCAAATGAAGCATGTATACAAAGAAAGATGTTGCCCGTTTGGCTGTTGCTTCCGAATTAACAGGTTTGACTTTTTTTGTTTTGATTCTAATTTACACCTCCCAAGATGAACTCTTCGATAATGTTACCTGCAATGGGCACTTTGAAAGGAGGGGTTGCTGCACACTCCAGCTGACAAACAACACAATTTGGCACTAGTTTATAACTTATCCCTTACCCTGCCCTATTAACCCCAAAACATCTGAAGACTTCATGAGGGGGGAACAGCTGTTAGCAGTACCACTAGGGATGCGGTTGGTAGAATTTTGTTTTTTGCCAGAGGATGATTTTAATCTTAAACCTCTGACATGCCTATCGAATACATTTCCATTATGCCACTGCTGCTTGAATGGACATTAAAACTTTGGCTGCTTTGAATGTTGTGTAAATTAGTTGTTATATTTCCCAATTTTAGGATACGAGGATAAGAACTCTGTTTTTCCGTTGTTATCTAAAGAAGATCGTCAGGTAAAAAATAAATTGTAAATTTATCTGGTGGCATTTGTGCTAATCTAAAGTTGTGATTTCAACATCTCTAGGAGGTGATACATACTTGTGATGATGTAGCAGAAAAGAACATTGCTGCTGCCGTTGAAGTGCAGAGAGTTTGGCGAGGGTATCGAACCAGGTATATAATGTATAATTCTTATATAAATATGTTTTTTCAAAACAACAGGTTCATAATTAAAAATTTATATGGATACAAAAAAAAAGCACTTTGAAAACATTTTGTTTGCTGTTCTTTCAGGTCTGTCTGCTTGTAAATTCATATCACCTTAAAGTAATAATGAGAAACAAAAAAAATGCCCATCGGTGAGATCTTGAAGATAAAATTTCAGTCAATTAAAAAATTTTTATATAAAAATTATCAAAACACAGAATTATGGAATTATGTGAATTATTATAATACTGGGGAACAATTTATGTTAAATTAAAAGAGTTAAGAAAGAAATTACAGTCACAAGAATAAAAAAAGAACTAGATTAGACAAAGACTGATGTATAAATGTATTTGAATCTATGTATTAATAGCCGATTCTCTGTCTGTCTGTTTGTCTGTCACACAAAGTGGTAGATGCGAGAAGTGAAAGAAATTATTCCTTTCTTTCAGTGTGAAGCCATTGTATTGAGACACAAATCCAATGCGACATTTAGGGGGAATTATCTCGGTAACCAATAGGGATAACTGACGTTTTTTGGAGTCCACGATACAGGCGATGTGGTAAAAAAAATTGGGCCTACATTTTTTTGGAGGCCGGGTCTGTGACATCATCAAAATTTTTGACCACGATATCCCAGGAACAGTTGGTATCAAAACTATCCAATATGTGTTTTTGAACAACTTTTCGAGCTCTATAACATGGGTACACTTATCATTGCCAATTCTTTAATTTTAATTTTTGTATACTCAACACAAACTGAAGATGTATTGTATTGCTGCTAGTATTGTTTATTAGCATTGTTCTCTCAACTGTATTCAATACCAACTTTCTGAATTGCATCAAGTTAGCTAATTACTATGTTGCAGTTTCTGAATTCTGTTTTGTTTTTTTAAAAAAATTTGGTTGCATGTCTATTCTGACTAGAGCGTTATTCTTGTCCCTCCTTCGACCGACTTCAAACAGTGGTTCATATGTCTCAAGTCGCAGTACGTTGTCTCCTACAACATCTGACGAACTCAAACAATTCTCGTCACATTCCACAAAAGTATCCACACAAACATATAACCAGTCTCAGGTTTGTAAACATGTCACATAAACGTTGTGCTTTCCTACTTCTGATATTGTTTGATCTATGGTGTTACGGTTTTAGGAAACACTACAATTTCAGTCTAAAAGTGAACTAACCATCAACTATACCGATGAAGAGCCAATAAAGTGACATTCCTTTTGTTGTTGTCAGCGTTCTATTATATATCTGCGAATTTACTTAGTGAATAAAAGCCGTAATTCTTCTCTTAGATTTTGTAAACAATCTAGAGCGTCCTCTGTTCAAAAAAAGCAAGCAGATGTTCATGCAAGTAAATTTTTAAAAGATGAAAACAGAAAGATCCGAAGAGTTTCCTTATCAGAAGATGAAGCTGCTACAAAAATTCAGAAGGCATGGAGAAAACACGTTGTGAGCACTTTTGTATTTTTGTTTGTTGCTTTCCAATCCTGTTCGTCCACCATGTGATGTCTTATTTCATATATGAGTTTACCAAATTATATATCATTGAGAGTGTTTATTAAGTTGACTGTTTTATTGACAACACTGAAGGATTGAATAACTTAAGGACGAATTACTGAAGCTAAGAATGAAAATAATATGAGTATGGAGGCTTGATTACCTTGTTTCTATGAAATCGCACAAAATGAATACAAGAACCCTATGTCCATCACATAATCTGGTATTTACAACCTGGTATTTATAACCTGGTATTTATAACCAAGACCCAAATAGAAGGACACAATAGAATAAGAAAACGAAACCAGGAAAATCTGTACAAAATACACTCTTGAAATCCTAGAGCAAGCAAATGTGACCTTTAGGTATAATCTGTAAAAGAAAAGACGTTCAGTTGACTCAACCTCATGCCATCAACTAAGCATGGTTTTAAGTGATCTAAACCGGAAGGAGTTCTGGGACTTATTCTGGTTCAGATGTAATAGGGCAATACCAAATCTGTCAGTCACTTGCTACTGTGGAGAAAAGAAGGTTTTTTAGCCCCAGATATAACCACCTTCGAGACGTGGCTTAACCCTTGTTAAATAAGGTATGCAGTGATGTTTGACTGAACCCTTGTTAAAGGTATGACATAATGTTTACATTGAGTCAGCTTGATCCCGCCGAGAAACGATCGCTTTTGAATCAAAAACTGCAAGGACTGTGCAAGAAGTTAGAGTAGCTCTTAGTGCTTGTGGCTTTTGTGTTGGAGATCGAAAAACATTCTGGGACATAAGGGGTTTTTTTACCAGAATTGTCCACTTATAAAATGTTTACCCTAAGGTGGTATTGAGAGAGAATGTGTGAATGTTCTACACCAAATAGACAATTATCAGTTATAGCGTAAATTAAAACACAGATCTCATCTGCATCGTCGAAATCATGTATGTTATGTTTGTGTGGTTTAAGATCAATCAATCAATCAAAAATAAAATAAAATTGTAATGAATTTTTATTTATTTATTTTGAGTTTCTATGAATTGCAAAATTACTGATAGTTTAATGACAAAAATCTCTATTTCGTGAAAGAAGTTTTTTAAAAATACCCTTGTGATTATTTTATGTTTAGTCAGCAAAATTCTGTTGTTATGTTTTTGTTTTATATCGTATTACGTAATACACGTGCATGTCATTTCCTTGTCTACCGAGATAATACACATTTCCTGAAGTTCAGTTCAGTTTTGTCAGACTTAGTCAAACCCGACTTCGTTTTGACTCTTTATTGTTATGTGATAATTACTTTATGTTTTTTTCATCACTGGAAATTGCTGTGGACCACGTGATAATTTTCATCAAATTATCACATCAAAATGAGGCGGACTAGTACGGTTTAATAAAATTTCGACGTTTGAAAAGTCTAATTTTTCGAAAAGTACTTCGAACACTTTCCGCGCCAGGCTTGATTTTTTTCCATGTAAAACAACCACTTCATTATGTCAAAATTGAAAGTAATTATTTATGTATTATAGGATACGCACGTATTCAAATATTACAAAGATTTAATTTCTTTTCGACATGCTGGAAATCCTCAGTACATGTTGAGATGTATCAATCCGAAAGAGGTTCGAAGTATTTCTGATTTACTGAGAACGAACTTTACATAAAAACTTATCTATTATATGCTAAGCACCAGATTCCTTGTAAATAACCGTATCGGTTACTAATGATCTGTCTGTCTGGTAGGGTGATCAGCGATAATCTTGTCGTAATCGATAGATTTCATAAGTTAATGATAAGCGCTTATCTTTTAGGCTGGTCTTCTTGATGATGGCTCGGGTGTACATGTGCGATTTCGACTTGGAGGTGTAAGACGTTTAACGTTCACATTGGTTGTAACAACCCAGTGGGCATATTCTTTTGAAAAGCCACTGAGAAGGAGTGCATTTCTATAGAAATATCGGCACTATTTTACTAAAAATGCTCTTCATTGCAGTGGCTTTGATGATTTTGCCCACTGGGAAATTGAATTAAATTGTCCTAAACAAGAATAATCATAGTAGAATATTTTGTTTAGTTTAAATTCCCTCCCAATGTTTATTATAAAGTTTTTACTCATTTGAACGTGGCTGACATTGGTTCGTTTGCACCAAGAAATTATACAAATGCTTCCTCGAAACAGTTGCCTGGGAAGTTTGTCCATCACACTGAACTATCTCGGACAGGTAACGACGACGCTGATTGGTTGCTTTTCGCCTCACGTAGTTTCATTTACTTGAATTCTTCTCTATGTAGAAGTGGATGAAGAGATAGATTGGTACAAGCGGCAAGAAAATAATGGATGGAGGCTTGTAAACAAAAGAGTGAGTGTTGACATTTTCAATTCATTCTTATTCCTGTCATTTATTTGTTGATTTGTTTCTTCAGTTTATAAAATCACTTTTACTTCTAATGCGCAACACAAAGATGTTTCTTACATTCTACTTTTCGTGAGATAGTGACGTGAAACTTTCCCTTTCCTATTTCGATGTATTCAAATTGCTTTCGTTTTCGAATAATTTTTTTTTTTTTACTGTGAAAAGAAAAAATATTTCTACTGGCAACCATGTTGTTTTTGTAGATATTCAAATATCTGGATTCTGATCCTGTTGCCTACGAAACAAAACAGAAAAAGATTAGCTTCCCACACGAGAAAGTACGTGTTGCTTCTTCGCAACGCCATTCACGTGGTTAATTGCTCATAATATACTTTCTAAGAAAGAAATTGTTAGTACATAATTACTGCTTTTAGAAAGAGAAGCTTCCCTCTTTATAGATTGTAAGACGAAAAGATCTGGAAATAAAGAAGAAGCGCAAAAAGATTGAATGGATGAAGAAAATGTATTCAGTCATTTTTTCTAATACATTCATTAATGCTTCGTGTCTGTGTTAAACATTTTATTTTCGCGTTTGTTTTGCAGGTATGCGGCTGGCATGTTGCAGACGAGTGCTGATGTAGATGAAGAAATTCAAGATCTTGTTCAAACGGCAGCCGAAGGTTTGTTGACAGCTGCAGAAGAAGGCGGGGCCGAAGTTGTAGATGATTGGGAAGTTGATGAATTGCTTCAATGGACACAGGGTTTAAATTTTGAGCGGTAATTAAATGACATCATTTAACTAAATCGTGGTTTGAGTGGCTGTAACAGTATAACCATTGTCCTGCATAGAGTGTACTACCGTTAAGTAAAATAAGTGATTTGTTTGGTTTTTTGTAGCTATTTACAAGATTGGAAAGAGCATGGTACGACTGGCTTTCCTAAAGGTTAAGAATTCCATCTCATTTGTTTATATATTATCAAGTCAGATACGATTGATATTTCCATGGTGACCATGGAAACATATCTTAATCTCAGAGACGTCGATGTTTTATTTGACATTAACTGTTGGTAAACAAATCTATCATTGTTAATTTCTTGAATTATCTGTTATAGGTGCTGGAAGAGATCCTATAGCTGTCATGATAGAAGAAAATTCCTTGCTTAATGTTATTGATAGAGGGAAAAACTGATTTGACGAAACCTTTACGTGGAAGCTGTATTTTGTCATGGCAACATGTTTATAGTATGTTTGATATGTGGAGCCAGGGGGGAGGGGTTGCGCTTCCGGAATGTTTTCCTTAAGTGGCATTGTATTACAATCTTACTCTGTACCTGTAAAAATTAGATTGGCTAAGTGAAGAGGAGTGAAGAGGAGATCATGTCAACCAAGCTAGTTTTGCGGTGACTTCTTGTCGTGAATTTAACTTTGAAAAAAAGTTGAAAATTTGGTTATCTACATTTGTGTATATTTCTATTTTTGCTATATTCTTTTGCTTGAATTTTAATGAATTGTTTGAAGAAATTAATATATATTAAATTATTTTCGGGATTGTACATTATGTTTGTAAATATTTGGTCTGGTCATGAAAACGTTTGCTACGAAAGTTTACTTAATATTCTTACGATCGGTTACTTTGTTGTTGTTACAGGTCTGTTTGTTAGTTCAGCCCACATGTTGGAAGTTTTGGTTTGCTGAAGAAATGAATAGCGTTGACAGATGTCAGCTTTTATCACAGCTATCTCTCCATAAAGTCCTGTTATGTTTGCATCCAATATTTTTTCTCTATCTGCAATCTTATCAAACTTTTTATGAAACTTTTCTTTCACTTTTATTTCGTTTCACATTAAAGATGAACAATTATTAAATCGAATTCTAAAGAATTAAAATTTGGCCGACATAGATGAGCGACTATGTTTGAGCAGACGTACGACATCATCGACTGGAAGTCGTGTGAAACTTACTCATTACAGGACTCCTCTACCGACGATAAAAAGAATATTTTCGGCATTCGTGGCGTGTATCCTTTATCAAGAGATGATATAGCTTCTACTACAGACATCATTTTCCCCAAACTCTTTCACGAACAAGAGAGCGAAACTAGTATAGTCTCGATACCAGATGAAGAACTAGACTTTGGACCGTTACATTTTCACACTGGTCTGAATTCAGAACAAACCGTGTATCAGAAAGTCGCGAATTGGGTGCTGACGCAGCGCAATTACTTTCGAAATGTTGACGTGTGTTTGGAAGATGATGAAATCGAAGTTATCGATCCAGTCGATCTGTTTCACGAATCGAGTTTAAACGACTACCTTTTGATCACAGGTACATGGTCACACCACTCGTAAATAATTTGGTGAAATTTTTTTTTGTTTTTGACTTTCTTCTTAGTTATTTGTTTATAACATTTTATTTCTTTTATGGCGTATACTTGTGTGGCGTATACTTGTGTGTTCTTTCATTTTAGAAGATGAATCTGAACGAAGGATTCTTCTTCGGGACTTCGCGTCACATCGTTACCACATCCAATCTGCAGCCGAAGCTATGAAAACTAACGAGTATCGTTTCTTACGGAAGCCGAAAGGTGGCATTGAACTTGAGCTCAAACGCATAGTAGACTTACATAAATTTCACAAATCAATAAATCCAAAACACCTGCGAAAAAGAACAGAATCTTCGTCAACTCTATCACTTATATCCCAATCCTCTGCACCTTCGGACGTTGAGGAGACTGAGGAACAGTTACAGTTTCTTGGTGTGCCGAGACTATTGGACAGTTACATCATTTTGAATCGAGAAGGCTATGTGATCAAAGAGGACAAAAAAACAGACCTATGGTTATCACCTCTAGAAGTTGGTTTAGTTCCAGAAGTTCAACAAAGACCCACCGATAATGGCGAACTAGATTTCATGTCATCGTGGTTCTCAGACGTTTATCAAACTGATTTGAATACTGACGAAGTCCGTACTCTAGTAACTGTTAATACTGATCTGATGGAGAAAGCTACAGTTATTTCTGTCAGTAACCCAAGTGAAGAAGAGGTGTGGGTCGATGCACCTAACATCCCACACTGGTTTGACGATGAGCAAGAAGAACTTGAGCTATTCAACCAACCAAGCAGACCACTCTATTATTATCGTGACCGTATCAAAGGTTGCTATAGAATCATCGGAGTCGAAGACGAAACCGTCGTTTTGTTCTCGGGAAACGACGACGACACAATTTTTTATCCTGGTGACGAAATTCCGAACGACACATCGGGATATTCCCCCTCAAGCGGATGGCCGGATGGATATCGGGGTTTGAACGATGCTATTAGGTTCCGTCGATCCGATTCGGATCGCAAAACCGACTCAGGCATAGAAGACATTGATGATATGATATCGGAAGAAGTGGCTATAGCCTCGATAGAAATTTCTAAGGACGCTAGACTGGACTGTTTTCCCGAAAAAACAGCACAATTACAAAAACTTCATTTCTCCAAGCAATCGGTTGTCGAAGTTTTGTTTGTACTTGTTGCCTTGGTTACTCTCGCTGTTGCTGTTTTCCTACCAACTTCAAATTCCATAAAACTTTTTCAAACACCAAAATATACCGGTCCAAAGACCAATCATGTGCTAGGAAAGATTTTGGAAAGGCTAAAAAATCGGTGAATTTTTCGATCTGCAGAATTCTTAAAAATGTAAAAAAAAATTATGACCTGATTGAAATTAAAACTGTTTCTTCTGTTGACGTTCTGCTTTTATATTGTTGTTTGAAAATCTTTGGTTAAAATACCAATGAGGATGTTTATTTGGTAAGGTTTATTTGAGTACAAAATGAAACTAAGTTACAATCGAAGGAATGAGTGTGACTTGTTTGAACTTAGCATGCAGACATTGTTCTGCCAAGTATGCATACTTAACCTCTTCGACGAGACTCGATCGTTCGTTCATCAAGTAACTTCCTGCAATTTGAAGCTGATCTTCCCTGGGGATTGGGCAAACATTAGCTGTTCTATTTGCATCCTCTAACAACTTCAAATAGTATTAATTATTCCATCAAGCGTCTCTGTTTTGAGTAAGGGCGGCGCTGTCGGACTGCGACGCTTTAGTCAAACAAAATTCTTGAAAGCGAGTGTGTGACGCTTATGTCTTAGAAAATACACAATATAAAAGGTGAAATTAAAATTTTATTTACTTAAGCTTCGTTTTGTAATATTTCTTAGATAATTACTGTGGCGCACGACCTTTAGTTAAATAAGAGTGCTCAGTTGCAAGATAACTCATTAATTTCAAAAAGTTGGTCAAGCTTACATTCTTATTGGGGGTCTTCATCCAAGTCATTTACGTCGGCTCTGAATTCTGCACTCAAATAGAAATGAGTAGGTGGGTGTGGTAGGAAGCAAGTGACCAAAAACATACTTGGACAGACTACCATAAAACCATTTAAGTATTGGCAGATTGGCCCTGATTTTCCATGAAGTTGATTTCATATGAAAAATAGTTTCAGATCAGAGAGGTGTGTTTATATAAAAAGCTCTGAAGTCCTTAAGAAACATCTGAGGTAGGTATGATGGCCAACGAAAGGATTTTTTTAATGACAATTGTCTTCTTAAAAATGCTGATCTACATTGGGGAAGAGTTAATGCACCTCAGCAGAGGTTTGTTTTGTGTGGGTCCACATCATGCATGGGGTCAAAAAAAAAAATGAAGATCACTTGAGGATGGGTGAGTTGACTAAATTTTTAATGATGAATGAATGGAAAGAAGGAAAAACTACAATATTTTATATTTCACTTATTTTTAAGAAAAAGAAAGAAAGTACCAAACAAAAAGTGACAATCACCATTCTGACTCTTTCACGCACACTACTGCACACCACGCGCGGCGCCTGCGTAGAATATTTTCCGTCATAAACTAAAACTTGATACAGTATCGTCAATCCAGTGAAAGTTGTTTATTCCACAACCAACATGGTAGGACATCCTGGTCGCATAGGATGAGATTACTTCTTTTCACAAAGAAGAATTCACGTGGAAACCGAAACTGTCTCCTTAATGGAGATTTCAACAAATTTACCTTAGTATTGTCAATGATAAAAATTGAGAGGATATAAATTTAATAAATTATTGTCGGGAAAACTGTGATTCTGCGTGTCGTGTGGGTCGTTCTTTTTTTTAAAAAAATAGCTACATTCATTATTTATTATAATAATGTCATCGTCAATATACGACGGACACATTTTCAAATTATGATGAATACGATGCATAAGGTATTTTTTCAAACATTTTTTTCTAGAAAAGCTAACAAATTTCGCAACAACACTGTTAGTAGCTTGCAATTGATTTATCAATAAGTTTGTATATAATAGGTATTTTCCAATTCGATAGTGATTGACTTTCAAATGTTTACATGATCTCTAGTCACTGTTAAAATTGCAGTTGATTGTTACCTTTGGCTTCTAGCTTTATCTATGTAATTGTGTTACTATTCTTTATTACAGGCAAGTTTCTATTGTTGTAATTATTACAACCCTACACTACACACCTGCGCTGTTGAAACTAGAAATTAAACATCTTCCACGAAAATGGATTTCAAGTGCTTATATGTATTAAAAGAAATGTTATATTCTTGTCTTTAAAGAGCCTCCTGATAACCAAATAAGTGAATGAAATCTTGACATGTATAGAGTATAATTTTGCCTAATCTAAAAACAATTCATAGATATTTAAGATAGTGAAAGGCAAGAAAAACTTATAAATGTTACTCTCTTATGTGGCAGAAATTTTACAGGAGTATAATATGTATGAGAGAAATTGTTAAATTTCATAGTATAGATCGAAATATGAATATAATGTATATACATGGTTTGAGAGTTTTCAAGAAAGTCTATAAAACAAAATTTTTCATTTTAATTCAAAAAATCAGTTTTTCTGAAATGGAAAAGTTTTCACCATAGTTTGATTTCTAAAGTAAGATTGGAGAACAATGAAGAAAATTTGTTAATAATTCTTAAAATTATATTGGATTCTATTGGACCCAAACACTGTTTGGCATAAAAGATATTTGGGCAAATATCTGTGGGCTTGTAACATGTTAGTTGTATTTTTTAGCATGAACTTAATTACAGCTACTAATTTGTTGCAATGCCAATAGCTAAAGATCGCTTATCAAAGTTACAAGCATTGAAACTTTTACAAGCAGTCAATCAGCAAGATGTTGATTTATTAACAAAGTTGGTAGAACAAGGTATACCCAACCTGGTTAATTATGCAGGTTAGGAAATGTTTTTTTAATAATACAAATTTTATTCACTATAAACATTTTTAAGAACTGAAAATCTTTTACACTTTATTTCATTCATATAACAGAACCTGGAGATGGAAGATGTGGCCTGCACCTTGCAGCCTGTGCTAATAGTGAATTAATGATTAAGACATTAATCAAACTTGGGGCTGATTGTAATGTAGCTGATAAAATGGGATGTACTTCTTTTATAAGAGCAGCAGAATATGGACATGTACAAGCTCTAAATCTATTGATAGAATCTTGTGAAAGACCTGATCTATCAGGTGTGATTATAATTTCTTAGAACAATTGATCAATATTGATCATGAGCACTTTTTAAATATATAATGATTAATTGTTGATTTAGCTCAAGATATTGAAGGAAAAAACATTTTATACTATTGTCTGTGTCCCACGAAACGACACCAAGAATGTTTGGAAATTGCTATACAATTTGGTGCAAATGTGAATGTTGTTGTAAGAATATTGTGTTTTATTCATTATGCATATTAACATTGGTTAGTTGCTTTTCATGTGGTCTTATAACAACACTTTCGATATAGGCTACACATGGAAAATCCCTGCTCATTCAAGTTTGTGAAAATGGTTTAGAGACAGCATTGAAAACACTACTTGAAGCAGGAATTGATGTAAATCGAGTTGATGAGGTATATTTCTTGATACTATGTATCAAGTTATCAAGGATTGTAAAGGGTTAAATTTATTATTTATACGTTATAAATAATATACATTAATGATATAGAAAACTGGTGAAAGTCCTCTTCATTATGCTGCACAACATGGATTCGAAGGATGCACCAGACTACTGCTCCAATACGCTGCTGACTGCAATGTTGTAGATAAGAATAAATTACATGCTGCGCATAAGTATATATCAGTAGTTTTTCTGTCAGCAAATTAAATTTCCAGCTAAATAATATTTATAAAATTCATGGTCGTTCTTTTGATTTTCAGAATTCTGTTTCAATTTTAGGGCTGCAAAAAATGGTCATTTAGGAGTTCTAAGAATTTTGTCAGCTAATGGTGCTACATTTAGCACTGTGAATTCGAGCCAAGATTCACCAATGCATCTTGCAGCTGTGGGTGGTTTTGGTGCTGTATGCAAATTCCTTGGGCAAAGAGGTCAGTGGAATCCTGGTTTATAAATAAACTTAAGAAAACCAGTTATGCTAATGTGATCTGATATTAATAAGAGACGAAAATTTAAAAGCATCTCAAGTATAGTGTTTTGATAACCTGTGGTAAACTAGTGTCGAACTGAACCATCCCATTAATTTTTGAATTCCTACACAAATTTTTGTAGCATTAGTTTGATGGTATGATTTCAACAGCCTGCATTCCTCATCAAAATCTTGTATTCCTTTATACATCAATATCTTCCACTCAACTGTTGTTAGAGAATAAAAACTGAGAGTGCTTCTGATTAAGTTTATCAAAATACTTATACATATAAATATATATATATAATAGCCAAATTACATGCTTTTTTTATAAGAACCAGTAAAATCTGACCTGAGGCTGGCTGTTCTTATTTTTTGAGCCTTTTTCAGCTTGAATTGTTCTTATTTTGTTCTTAGCATTAAGAACACAGTTCCAGATTTCAGACTTATTTTTTTCTTAATTATGGAGCTTCTAGTATTGTTTCAGAGTCATCTTCAAAGAATAATTTATTTATTATAAATTTAGATACATCATTTTACGGAAATCTCTATTCGTTTTAAATTTTCAGCAATATTTCGAAAGGCTGTTGATACCTTTGTTGTCAGGCTTTGAGTAAAATTAAAATAAATCTTCTAAAAAAAAAACTGGTTAAAAGTATGGTTGCTGTTCGGTAATGACCTGATATGAGCATGCAAGGTGAAAAAACAAACTACTCATTTACCAGTGACAGAGTTCACATCATAAGTTGTTCTTATCATGAATTGTTCTGAAGTTCAGGCTTAGTCTGTTCTTAATTTTACAAACATTGATTCGAGCCTGAGGTTGTTCTTATTTTGTTCTTATTTTTTGGCCAAATCTGAGGCTCGTGTTCTTATAAAATTGTTCTTATAAAAAAAAGCGTGTATATGTCACTTAAGGAAAGTTTTTCTGAAAAATCAACTCTCATTACAGTATATAAATATTATGTATGTATGCTTGCCATAAACATTATCACATGAACAGCTCCAGTGTTGGACATACCACCTATACATGAAACAGCTCCCCTGAAACCCTTTCACAATTACTTTTAATGTTTTTTTTTACTAAACTGTTTCATAATAAATGCAATAACTGACATTTTTGCATACATTTGTAGAACTTTTATGTAATGACATTGATACAAATATTTTTGCATTGTGTATTTTATGTTTCATTACAAATTCGAACCATAACAATGTTTGTTTAGTGATAAGTTCTTTCTTCGGTGTTATTATTATAATTCTGACTTAATATATGTTTTAATACTTCGTCTTTTTAAAGCACAATCAATTTACAATCATCGGTGTTATTGTATGTATTTGATCTCATTGGTATGGCCTTTCTTACTCCCTTCATCAACTGGTCTCCTTTTTCTTAGTCTTTTCTTTTGTTATGGGAACAATCTAGAGGTACTCTCCTTTTATTTTCCATATTTTTTTCTTTGTCTACATTCTCTGTCATTTCCTACATACAATCATTAACCGCTGTAGAAGAAACAAGGTCTCGAAGCAGAATACCTTTGTCATGATAATCCTTATTTTACAGTTATTCTTTCAAAACAAGTTGTAATTTGACAAATTTCTAGGTTGTCCTGCCACCCTCAAGAATTACGATGGAGTAACTGCACGTGCAATTGCAAAACAATACAACCACAAGGAAGCGTTAAAAGAGTGCAAGAAGGCTGAGAAATACAAAGGTACAAAACCAGGAACACAAGTAAAAATAGTTAAGGTAAAACACTATATATATAATATATATAATTTAAAATTGTTTTTGATATGAAGTAACCCTTTAATATTCAATTTGTAGTTTTATGATTGGGTGCTAGAAAATAAAACTGACCTGAAATTGGATGTACAAGAATATGATAGAGAAAACGATAAAGGAACTGTTTGTGGAAAAATCAATCAGGAAGACTTCCTACACATTCTTGCTGCTCATAGTAAATAAAATAAAATCTACTCTTAGTTCTGTCCAGTAATGTTAGTCCATGACAGGGGAATCACATCACACAGAGCGCGCAACATGCTCAAAATTCAATAATTATTTTACTTTGGTTGGTCGGTCAGTTCTGGGGCAATTCAAGAGTACACGTGAGAAGATTTGTCAGTATAAGTGGGGTATTTTTCAATGAGTACATGTTTTGGTGTGGTTCAGCGTTGAAAAATATGTTTGTTTTTCGTTCTGTAGGCGCACCATTAGAGGAAGAAGATTTACTGCCAATACTGAAGCTTCATGATAGTCAAAGAAATGGCAAGATTGACTACGAACTATTTTATACCGGAAAAAAATATGTTAATAAAGTATGATATAAACTAGTGTAAATTTCAAAATTGTCTTTGATATAGTATTGATTGAGTTTTTCGTCCCTCAATCTCCAATTTGTGTTTTTTAGCTCTTCTTAATTGATGGCGGGAAGGTATGTAGTGATCCTTCGACGTCTTGTGATTGCTACCTCACTTTCTTGAGGTTTTTTGGTTTTTTTGCGGAGATATCTCATGTGATGATTTGTTTATCAAGATTTATTCTCAAAATTTCTGTTTTGTTTTTAGAAACAAAAGAAAGGGAAAGGAGGGAAAGGCAAAAGAAAGAAGGTCTGTGTTTTGTTTGTCATCTTCACGATGCAATCTGGTCTGTGTTTTGTTGTTTTTTTTATTCTATTCTGGAATGCTACTAATTGTTTTATGGTCACATGGTTATAATCCTTCCTTAACTCCGTAGGGAAAGACTAAAATAGAAATGCCTATTTGCACGAATCCTAATATGTTCAGAAGCAGTCAGGGTGGACCTATGATGAATTTCATCGAACATCGAGAGGTGGGTAAAATCCTATGTGTTCATTTTAACACAAAAATAGGTTGGAATAAAATTTTAATTACTTTTAGCTAATAATCGACAAGACAAGGTTTGATCGGGACCATCAACCAGAAAATTCTATTCAAGATGACTCATTTTGGTACTGTTACAAGCCAGGTAATGCTTTCATCACCGATTGAAGAGAATCTTTTTTGACGTACCACTAAAAATATCAGCTCAAAATATCAACTGCTGTTCTGAAGTATATTTTGTGAGTCTGTAAGTTTCTGGCCGCTACTAGTGTCTTGCATCCCTTCAAGAAGATGTAAACCAATCGCTTTCTTCTTAGGCACGACGTTTGTCAACATAAACGAGGTGATCAAATACAACGATAAAGAGTCGTTGAAAAAGGCCATTCGCAATGGATTTGATGTGAATCAGATTGATAAATATTACAAAACTCCGTTAATGTTGGCCTGTATGGAAGGCAACTTAGACTTGGTTCAATACCTTCTCAATCTTGGGTATGTATGTTTCCCTCAACAATAGATTATTAGTTTCTATTTCCACACAACGCTTTAAGTTCAAATTCTTCTATAGTCTATTTTGGGCGAGGTATTATGCTGGTAGTGTGACGGAGGTTTAGTTTTTTTTCGGCTTTTTTATTGTTTTAGGGCTAACGTAAATGCTGTGGACAACTTCAAATGGACCAGCCTCCATTTTGCTTGTCATGCTGGACAGAAAGATGTGGTGGAACTGTTATTGGAGAATGGAGCGCTACTTGACGCACAATCATTTAACGGTGGCACGCCATTGATGCGCGCCATTGAAAGTTCTAAATTGGCTGTTGTACAATTTCTTATTGATAAAGGGTAAGGAAATTCACGACCATTACATTGGCCCAATACGAGGCTAACAGAAGGATTATACGTCACTATGATAAAACGCGGAATGAGAATACTGTGTTTGTTAACTCTCCAATGAACGGTCCTTAAAATGCGAAACATGTTTTTGCATATAGCGTTAAAATACATCTTGAGAATAAGAAGAGTCAGACAGCATTGGATATCGCGAAAGCATATGGAGACGCGCGTATCATTCAACTTGTGCAGACGAAATGGGATCAAACGAAACCACTCGAGAAGAAAAGAAAAGGTTCGAGAGAAGCTTATTACCTATTTGTTATGTTTTTTACCAAGGCTAGTCAGTTATTTCGTTCACAGGTTCTTTTTTACTTTCAGGAAATCCCAAAAAGAAATCTCCTCTTAAGCAAGGCTCTCGTACAAGTATGCCTCCCAGTGCAAGCGCATCCGCCCATATAGCAAAGGTGATTTTTTCTTTAAATAGTATACTTTCTACCACTTTGTAAGGCCTTCATTAACACCGAATTTTAAGCTTAGAGCTTGTTGATAGGTCAATAATTACTTGTATAGACTGCTGAGAATTCTGAACCTCCAAAAAGTTCGTCCATTATGAGAACAGCATCTGCAATGGAGGGTGGTCACCTGATGGAGCGTACAATCACGTATAAACCCAAACTTGCATGGATGCCTCAACTCACCACAGTAAGACATTTGAACGGTCTCTGTCTCTCTCTCTCCTTCCTTCTCCAGTTTTCATGTAAATGACAACGTCGGCATGACGGTGTAACGTCACATGTTGAAATTTTTAGCCGTTGTTTTTGTTCTGTAAAACAATATCATATTGTTTAAGAATGAACTGCTATCGGAGCGAAATGTTCGCCGCGAACGATTTGGATACGAGATCGATTTTGAGGACTACAAGCCTCCATTTCAGAAACACGTCAACGAACTGGTGCAGGTGTTGGACGTGTCGGACGATTGAAGAAGAGATAATTGAATACACATCAGACTGACAGATTGTCAAGCCGGCAACCGAAAAGTCCACCTCTCCATCTGAATTCGCCAAGTGTTTTCTGGCCAGTTCTTCAGCAGGTGTTTATGAGTTTTCAAGCTGTAGAGATGCTTGATGACCTAATCGCGACTTCACGAACCCAGTTGATAACATCTATTCTTCTAGTCATATTATTTTAAAATGACTTTTAAGCATTTAAATGTATATTTATCAAGGGGTTAAAATTATTTTTATAACATTTTCGTAAATTATTTTTTGCTATCTGAAATAAATTATTGTGCATTGCTAATCATCTGATTGATGCCACCTATAACCCAGACTCTTTTTGGCTTTTCAATATGCGAACGGCGGCGAAGAGAGACAAAAGACGCTTGGTTCGAGGTTTATAATCGATGTCACTGAAAACATTTCTTTCGGGAAACTTAAGGTTTTATTTCATTAGTATTACGATAACTACTTCATTAGTCCCAGAAGTTACACTCTTTTATCCTGGTTTTGATGAACAAAAACATAAGAAGACTGTTTGGACGAATGAGACATGATAATAAATTCATAACATTTCATAAACAATTTGGGTTGTTGAGGAAATGTTATTGTTTGAAGAAGTTCTATCAGGTATTCAGATTTGTATGGAGAATAGCGATTCACTAGATTTTCATACATTGATGTTTATTATACAGTAGGGAGACCTTTTTCTTTTTTATGTTTGATTAAATTTTTTTTTACTTTAAAAGGATACGCACAAGACGAAAGAGAGACTTGGTTCGAATTTGTATTTCATTAGAAAAAACCTTCGCAAGATAACTTTTTAATATATGTCATGTTACGTGTTATCACGGTGTACTTAAAGACAGACAGTAAAAACACCCCTCTATGTAAGAACCTCCGCTCCTTATTCTGGCTTGTTTGTTGATTCCCTACATCATCGGCTGTCTATCTTGTGTTTTGAGTGGGTTTTTTTATCCATATGTTTTACTTTGAAAATAAAGTGGGTATTTAAACTTGGATAAACAGATGCACGGAAATACATATGTTTCCTCTGATTACACAAGAAAATTCAGGTTTAGAACGTTTGTCGTTGTAAGTTTTAGGATGAAGTTAATCCTAACTAATACTATGCATTTTACGTTTACCTGTGGATTTTCAGAATGCGCGTTCTCACAGTAAAGTCAATATATCATAGCCGATACTTACTTTTAGCAGATATTTTTGCAATTTAACAGACGATGGAAGCAGATTGAAGAACAGCAGATAGATGAAAACAAGAATCTTCAATCTTTTACTTTCTATATTTAATGATAGAAACCTTCACTGCGGATCAGTTTGGGGTAACTTCAAATTGTCGAGTGTAAGTATGGTGCCCTATCGTTGCCACAAGAAAAAAACAGCAAAAACATATAGAAGAATTAAAAAGAGCGAAAAAAAAGTAAAGAAAATGAAAACAAAAAAATGAATAACTAAATAATAATGTAATTAAAAAACATTACGTTAAATAAAAAAATTGAAAAAAAAATTCTCGTGGCCCATCGTTGCCATTGCCATTTCTCGATTACCGGCGATTTCTTTCCAGAGAATGCACAAAATAAATAAAGATGGCGACGAAGATACGCAACGCTGCATGGAAAACTGACGATGCCTTAAAAAAGGCCATAGAATCTTATCTGAAACGAAATTATCTTAGAGCAGAAATGCTAGATTACTTGAAAAGGGACTTCAGTCATTATTCCTGGAGTTTGCGAACCTTGGACCGAAGAATGAGGCATTTCGATCTGTATTACACTGACAAGAACGTATCTGTGGAAGATGTGAAAGATGTTATTAAGAAAGAGTTTAAGGGGCCTGGTGTTTTACTTGGTTACCGTGCTATGCATCAGAAAGTAAGGCAAGTGTATGATATGCGTGTACCACGAGCTGTTGTCCACGCAGCTATGTTTGAAGAAAATCCTGCAGTATTAGAAGGACGGTTACCATGTTTCAAAAAGAAAGTGAGGAAAGGCTCCTATGTATCCCCAGGACCGAACTGGGTACATTCTCTTGACGGACACGACAAGCTGATGGGGTTCCAGAATAGTACCTTCCCTGCTGCTGTTTACGGTAGCATTGATATTTGCAGTCGTAAAATCATGTGGCTGAAAGTATGGAGTAGCAACAGTGATCCGCTAATTATTGGCAGGTTTTACCTGGAACACTTGTTTGAAACTAAAACTATCGCAAGACATATTCGTGTAGACAGAGGCTCTGAAACCATAATAATGGGTGCTATTCATGCGTATCTTCATCGGAATAACAAAAACGAAGATCCTACTGAAACTATTATTTTTGGTCCATCCACTTCCAACCAGGTTAGATTAAGATTGCTTTGAAATTCACTCCTCTAATCAACTATTTGTTTATTTCACCATCATGTCCAATACTGATAGAATTTAACCTTTAAGATTATTTTTAAAGATTGAAAGGTGGTGGAAAGACCTTCATGAAAGGCTGGAAAAACACTTCAAAGTGAAGCTTGCTTATTTAAAGGGAAATGGCTACTATGATCCTGACAATGAAATTCACAGGTATTTCTACATAAAAACGGTGTCTTAAGTAGTTAAAATAAAAATAAAACTCTCCATAAATAAATTCATTTTTAGAAACCTCTTAGCTTATATTTTGGTGCCAATCATTCAAGAAGAAGCTGACATTTTTGTGGAGCTTTGGAACACCCACAGGATCAGAGCCCAAGATACATTGCTTCCCAATGGTGTGCCCAATCACATACATGCCTTTCCTAAAAAGTATGATTTAGAAGATTGCGGTAAGTTGAAAAGAATTCTTGGAAACCTTTTGTATCACTGTATTGTATTGGTAAAATAAAAACAGCGAAAAACAAATAAAAACAAGCTTCTTGGAAAGTAACTACGACATAAAATCAAAACTATGTAATGCATGACTTTTTTCAGGGTCAGCATTGACAATAAAAGAACTTGAAGACGCTGCAGAATCATCAGAAATCTTCACAGAAGATAACAGATTTGACTACATTCCAGCTGATGTCAGAAGAGATTGCGAAAGGTTGTTATCTGTAAACAAAGACTGTGATCTAATAAACGGATTTATATTTTTGAAAAATAACTATAGCCCATAGAACATAAAAGGTTAATAAAAATGTTAATAAAACATAACATGACAGTATGTAAAATTACTTTTTGAAACAAACAGAAGAAAGGAACTAAAACATGTGAAGTGCTTCCTAATTAAAGTGTTCACAGAGAACTTTTAAATGTCAATGTTCAATTTCATCTCTTTGCACCAATCATTGCATTTGTGTTCTGAAAAGAAATTGCTTATTGCTTGCGTAGAGCAATTTCCCATACAAAAATATATATTATTTTCCTCATCTTTTAATTGGATTGATGCAATTTCTGGGTCGAACAACATGTACTTGCATCCTTGTAGATCTACCACCATAAACTGATTTCCAGAGGAAACATATGTGTAATGAGCAAATGTTTCTGCCTTCTGGACTACCTCAGAAATTTCATTTGATATTTTTCCATCGTTGTTAACATATTTAGCAAAATCTCCATCAATGTATTTTTCAATTGTAATAAATTTACTTTCCTTGTCAACAGTATACTTCCCAAATAACAACTTTGTAAATTCGAAAGTTTCACCAAAATTACTTGGAATTTCATTTCTAAATTTTAAAGCAAAATTTCTTGCAAGGCTATGCATTTGCACTACTTTTCTGGTGTGTTCTTCCAGTGAGTTAAACATATCGCTTATTGATTCCAATATTTCACAGTCCTTGTAAGTCTTAACCACATATCTTCCAAACAATCCTGAAATGCCTGTTGCATGGAACACATCTCGAAATCCCCCACTTGCGAATGGTTCTCTTTCCACAGAAAATTGACCTTGAAATGGCTCCAACCAATTTTGTGTAATAACTGAAAATTGTTCAATATGCACAGATATGATGTCTTTCTTTGGTTCAATTAACTGCCCAAATTTTAACATTTTACTAAGTGGCACAGATGCTGCACAGAAACTTGATTTAAAATTAACAGGAGTTAATTCAGAATCAGATTTTCTTTTTAAACCATGTGAAATTGCTCTGGTAGTGGTAACCGTGCTACTCATTACTTTGCAGCTTTTGTTCTCTTTTCCGCTACGTCTTTCTTTCTCATGGTGAGGAGGAGGAGAACCATACTTTTTATCAATAAATCTAATATGCAACTGGTTGAAATTTTTGATTTGTGTGACATCTGTAAAAGATGGACCTCTCTCACCTGCTAGTATGTCACATTCCATGCCATATCCAACTTCAAAATGATCTTCGCATGCTAATTTTATGTTTTCCATGGTAAGTTCTCTGTCGAATTTCACCATGGTTAGTGGACCAATTCGACTATACTTCTGGCATTTTCCTTCTACATTTGCAGAAAGTCGTTGCACGGTTAAATACTCCATGTTCAAACTTGTTGGTTTAGTTTTCTTATTAAGGCGTTTTTCTTTAACTTTATTGAGAAACTTCTTGAAATCATCTTTTTTATCAGCCGCCATGCTTAACCTTTGGTGTACCCACATTGAATGATATTATAAACCATGCTTGTCACCAACATTGAAAATTTACGGTAGCCGTGTGGCAATGGCAAAGATAGGCCACGGGATTTTTTCGGTTTTTTAAATTTTTTTATTAAAAAATTTTTTTTTGTTATTTTTTTTTATAATCATAGATTTTTTCTGAATGTTTTTGGTTTTTTTCTTGTGGCAACGATGGGCCACCATATGTAAGTTCCATCCCCTAGCACTTTGGTGACAAATAAAGTTAAATTTGACTGATAAAACTAAAAGAAATAGAAAAGTAAAGAAAATGAAAACAAAAAAATGAATAACTAAATAATAATGTAATTAAAAAACATTACGTTAAATAAAAAAATTGAAAAAAAAATTCTCGTGGCCCATCGTTGCCATTGCCATTTCTCGATTACCGGCGATTTCTTTCCAGAGAATGCACAAAATAAATAAAGATGGCGACGAAGATACGCAACGCTGCATGGAAAACTGACGATGCCTTAAAAAAGGCCATAGAATCTTATCTGAAACGAAATTATCTTAGAGCAGAAATGCTAGATTACTTGAAAAGGGACTTCAGTCATTATTCCTGGAGTTTGCGAACCTTGGACCGAAGAATGAGGCATTTCGATCTGTATTACACTGACAAGAACGTATCTGTGGAAGATGTGAAAGATGTTATTAAGAAAGAGTTTAAGGGGCCTGGTGTTTTACTTGGTTACCGTGCTATGCATCAGAAAGTAAGGCAAGTGTATGATATGCGTGTACCACGAGCTGTTGTCCACGCAGCTATGTTTGAAGAAAATCCTGCAGTATTAGAAGGACGGTTACCATGTTTCAAAAAGAAAGTGAGGAAAGGCTCCTATGTATCCCCAGGACCGAACTGGGTACATTCTCTTGACGGACACGACAAGCTGATGGGGTTCCAGAATAGTACCTTCCCTGCTGCTGTTTACGGTAGCATTGATATTTGCAGTCGTAAAATCATGTGGCTGAAAGTATGGAGTAGCAACAGTGATCCGCTAATTATTGGCAGGTTTTACCTGGAACACTTGTTTGAAACTAAAACTATCGCAAGACATATTCGTGTAGACAGAGGCTCTGAAACCATAATAATGGGTGCTATTCATGCGTATCTTCATCGGAATAACAAAAACGAAGATCCTACTGAAACTATTATTTTTGGTCCATCCACTTCCAACCAGGTTAGATTAAGATTGCTTTGAAATTCACTCCTCTAATCAACTATTTGTTTATTTCACCATCATGTCCAATACTGATAGAATTTAACCTTTAAGATTATTTTTAAAGATTGAAAGGTGGTGGAAAGACCTTCATGAAAGGCTGGAAAAACACTTCAAAGTGAAGCTTGCTTATTTAAAGGGAAATGGCTACTATGATCCTGACAATGAAATTCACAGGTATTTCTACATAAAAACGGTGTCTTAAGTAGTTAAAATAAAAATAAAACTCTCCATAAATAAATTCATTTTTAGAAACCTCTTAGCTTATATTTTGGTGCCAATCATTCAAGAAGAAGCTGACATTTTTGTGGAGCTTTGGAACACCCACAGGATCAGAGCCCAAGATACATTGCTTCCCAATGGTGTGCCCAATCACATACATGCCTTTCCTAAAAAGTATGATTTAGAAGATTGCGGTAAGTTGAAAAGAATTCTTGGAAACCTTTTGTATCACTGTATTGTATTGGTAAAATAAAAACAGCGAAAAACAAATAAAAACAAGCTTCTTGGAAAGTAACTACGACATAAAATCAAAACTATGTAATGCATGACTTTTTCAGGGTCAGCATTGACAATAAAAGAACTTGAAGACGCTGCAGAATCATCAGAAATCTTCACAGAAGATAACAGATTTGACTACATTCCAGCTGATGTCAGAAGAGATTGCGAAAGGTTGTTATCTGTAAACAAAGACTGTGATCTAATAAACGGATTTATATTTTTGAAAAATAACTATAGCCCATAGAACATAAAAGGTTAATAAAAATGTTAATAAAACATAACATGACAGTATGTAAAATTACTTTTTGAAACAAACAGAAGAAAGGAACTAAAACATGTGAAGTGCTTCCTAATTAAAGTGTTCACAGAGAACTTTTAAATGTCAATGTTCAATTTCATCTCTTTGCACCAATCATTGCATTTGTGTTCTGAAAAGAAATTGCTTATTGCTTGCGTAGAGCAATTTCCCATACAAAAATATATATTATTTTCCTCATCTTTTAATTGGATTGATGCAATTTCTGGGTCGAACAACATGTACTTGCATCCTTGTAGATCTACCACCATAAACTGATTTCCAGAGGAAACATATGTGTAATGAGCAAATGTTTCTGCCTTCTGGACTACCTCAGAAATTTCATTTGATATTTTTCCATCGTTGTTAACATATTTAGCAAAATCTCCATCAATGTATTTTTCAATTGTAATAAATTTACTTTCCTTGTCAACAGTATACTTCCCAAATAACAACTTTGTAAATTCGAAAGTTTCACCAAAATTACTTGGAATTTCATTTCTAAATTTTAAAGCAAAATTTCTTGCAAGGCTATGCATTTGCACTACTTTTCTGGTGTGTTCTTCCAGTGAGTTAAACATATCGCTTATTGATTCCAATATTTCACAGTCCTTGTAAGTCTTAACCACATATCTTCCAAACAATCCTGAAATGCCTGTTGCATGGAACACATCTCGAAATCCCCCACTTGCGAATGGTTCTCTTTCCACAGAAAATTGACCTTGAAATGGCTCCAACCAATTTTGTGTAATAACTGAAAATTGTTCAATATGCACAGATATGATGTCTTTCTTTGGTTCAATTAACTGCCCAAATTTTAACATTTTACTAAGTGGCACAGATGCTGCACAGAAACTTGATTTAAAATTAACAGGAGTTAATTCAGAATCAGATTTTCTTTTTAAACCATGTGAAATTGCTCTGGTAGTGGTAACCGTGCTACTCATTACTTTGCAGCTTTTGTTCTCTTTTCCGCTACGTCTTTCTTTCTCATGGTGAGGAGGAGGAGAACCATACTTTTTATCAATAAATCTAATATGCAACTGGTTGAAATTTTTGATTTGTGTGACATCTGTAAAAGATGGACCTCTCTCACCTGCTAGTATGTCACATTCCATGCCATATCCAACTTCAAAATGATCTTCGCATGCTAATTTTATGTTTTCCATGGTAAGTTCTCTGTCGAATTTCACCATGGTTAGTGGACCAATTCGACTATACTTCTGGCATTTTCCTTCTACATTTGCAGAAAGTCGTTGCACGGTTAAATACTCCATGTTCAAACTTGTTGGTTTAGTTTTCTTATTAAGGCGTTTTTCTTTAACTTTATTGAGAAACTTCTTGAAATCATCTTTTTTATCAGCCGCCATGCTTAACCTTTGGTGTACCCACATTGAATGATATTATAAACCATGCTTGTCACCAACATTGAAAATTTACGGTAGCCGTGTGGCAATGGCAAAGATAGGCCACGGGATTTTTTCGGTTTTTTAAATTTTTTTATTAAAAAATTTTTTTTTGTTATTTTTTTTTATAATCATAGATTTTTTCTGAATGTTTTTGGTTTTTTTCTTGTGGCAACGATGGGCCACCATATGTAAGTTCCATCCCCTAGCACTTTGGTGACAAATAAAGTTAAATTTGACTGATAAAACTAAAAGAAATAGAGTTTTACACATGACGTGTTAATCGACCATTAAAAATTTAATTACATTTTCCTTATTTTTTCAAAAATCACTTTTTCATTTTTCACAAAAATATACTAGCCGAAAGAACTTGAAAATGGCTTTCCATTGATGTAAAAACTATTTTGAAATTCGGTATATTTATTTGAAAAAAAAAACAGTTTTGAAATTTCCGTTTCCAACATCCTGAAACACACTGTATAAACACTTGACATCATTAAAAACTGCGCCGCCGCTAGAAAATTAGTTTTCCCGTACGCTCCCTTTACGCGCAATGGACTAATTTTTTATTTTTCATAATTGTGTATAAAGGAAAGTTGGTGTGCCAATTAACATCTTAAATAATAGATGAACGGAATAATTTGTGAAAAATTATACCTTTGTTCTACAAAGAAAAACAAGCAAACGAAGAAGGTTTCACAAATAAGCTATATTTATCTTAGCAAAGAAGAAGCCTGGGCTTAATTTCTATATCGGAAACATACTCAGGACACAATAAAACAATATGCTTTTTAGAAGAGGAAAAAGACCAGAAAAAAAAACAAGATATTTTCTTTTCATTTCTTTTATTTAGTAAGTTTTCTGTGAACCTATATATGGTTTCATGAAAATCTATTGTTTTATTTTTAAGCAATGAAAATAGTTTCACTTTATGAAAAATAGATGTTTTTTCCCCTCTCTCTTCATTAGTGTTAGATTTTGTAATTGTTCTCGTTTTTATAATGTAAGTTGTTAGTCAGTGGTGAAGTTACCTGTATTTATGTTAAGAGCCAGAAATCACATATTTTTTTTATACAACTGTGTTATCAAATACCTCAACTATTAATTTTTGGATAACGAAATATGATTATTCGTCCAATTTGTAGGGGCAACTATATACAAGATCCAGCATTATAAAGGATTGTATTTCTTGTGTGAATTTTTGATTTGGCATGTTTCTATGGACTGGCCATTTCGCTCATCGTCCAGATGAACCGACTGGTAGAAGAACCGTCATCAATGCTTCAAAGCTGACCCCATTGCCAAGCGATAAGTTCCGACCCGCTCCTCCATTGGATAAAGAATTAACCGACGGAATATCTTTTCGATATCCCAGAAAAAATGGTTGGTATCTGACCATTAAGGAGAATAACTGCTACATCGAACCAAAACGAAAAACGTCTAACTATGGTGAGAATGTTCTTCCAAACGAAGGCCTGAATGCCATATAAAAACCTATCCCTTTATCTTCTGATATAAATGGAGAGAAAAACCGGGATTTTCTGGAACATGGGATTGAAATTGTGTTTATTAGAACTTTTATTCTGTAGATACTTGTAAACATTCACGGAAGGGTTATCTTTTTTGATCTCTGCGTTTATTCTAGAGCGAGCTAGTACATTCCTACCGTTGATTAACCTTTGGTTTGATGGCTACACTGCGTTTGAATCGTCTGTTAAATCTGGATGGTATCTCCGGATCAATAATTCCAGGCTATTGTTGGATCAATATGACGGAACCGAGGATTTCAAAAAAGAAGCAAGCTTTCAAATGGGCAATTTCGAAAAAGGTAATGTTCTCCTCCTCAGGAATCAGTTCTCATTTCTTTTTACTTTAGGACACCTGTGATGCAATGACCAGGTTTTGAACGATTTCGTACAATGTTTACATGAATTCATGACAAAGTTCGCAATTCCGGCCAAATTCTCAAAGTTCTTAGATTTTCATAAAAACTTCATAAGAATTATATTAGAGAAGGTGCTGATTTTGAATTTGGCCATTATTTTTCGAACTTGGTCAGAATTAAGTGAATGCCTTCGATTTTCATAAAAGTTTCAGTCACGAGACGTCTTGTTTCTTCTTTGATTCCTCTTCTTTTAATTTGAAGTTTCCTTTAAAGGGGAACTAAACTAAAAAAATTACAAGTTCATTTTTTTGCCCTATTTGAAACAGCTTTAAAAATGATGAAAGTCAGTTTTTGAATTTTCAAAAAATCTTTTTTCGTTCTTGAGATATTGCCGTTTAAAGTTTTTTCCCGAAACATGATCTCCATGGCAACGTGACATCACAACGTTCAAGAAGATATTGCTGACAAATAAATATGTGAATAACTCAGAATGTTTTAATGATTTATTGTTAGAACATTGCATGTAGAGTGGTAAATAACTGCAGTTGTGAAAACAGCAAAGAAATTTATTGCCACTGTTACCCCGACTCAGTTCCAGCTCTCTGTCAATTTTTGCTGACAAAGCTATAATAACATCATCCAAAACTATTACTATGATGAATTTCACTTTAACTTATGCCCAGTGAAAACTGTCCCATTTTCTAAAATTTCGTTTCCCTTACCTGGTAGATCTCCATTTGTAGCTTTGTCAGCAAAAAACAGAAAAGGCCTGGAAACAAGCCAGGGTAACTATGGCAACAATTATTTTTAGTGACTTGATACCTGGTACGGGTTTGTCACTATACATACAAAATTTAAGCAGTGCATCACTTATATTTCTTGAGTTATTTACATATTTGTATGTCAGCAATTTCTTCTTGAACATTGTGATGTCACGTTGCCATGGAGATCAAGTTTTGAGGAAAAACTTTAAATGACAATATCTCGGGAACGAAAAAAGATTTTTTGAAAATTCAAAAACTGACTTTCATCATTTTTAAAGCTGTTTCAAATAGGGCAAAAAAATGAACTTGTTATTATTCTAGTTTAGTTCTCCTTTAAATTTTCTATTCGTTTTGAATCAGATTTTTAAGCCACACGCAATTTAAAACAAGATGCCCTTGCAGGCATAAGGATTTCTGCGAAACCCAGCTGAAGTATGAAAAATGAAAGACTAGTGACACTCTTGAAATTTGAATATTGAATGACTTCTAATACAACATCACATTTTTGATCACACACTCCCTAGGAATCCATGATAGCATAACTGATATATGCTATAGATAAAAAATAGAACTATAATAGTTAATCCCGCTAGAAAGTTTGTCAACTTTTGTTCATTTCCAGGGATGATGGCAATTTACCTTTTAAAAGGTGTAAATAGGACTTTAAAACAACAGAAGCTTTTACATACAAAGAAAAGAAATACGCAAAGGTGCGAATCGTAACCATGGATACACATTTTATATGACAGTTTTTAAAAAAAAAAAAAAAAAAAAAGAAACGATGTAAGAGCGAAAAGAAAAAAAACACATACTTTTTCGGAAAAAAAAATTAAGGATACAGTATACGTTTTGAGCATAGTTTTTTAAAATTCAATTTTTTTGCCAACTATGAATAAATATTTGTTACATTATATAACACTGAAAAGCATTTTTTATAAGCTATCGAATGATATCATAGTTCCGAGTAACTATGATGATATTAATGTTATTTGAAAATTTTGTACTAGTAAAAATGTAGAAGGCTTGGAAATTTTACACCCCGTCTTCACAAAAGCAACTCCATTTACAAAACTACTTAGTTTCCAGTGCTCATTCCACTCTTGTCAGAATCACAAAAGATGTGGATAAAAACGGTTTTTTTTTAATTTTTTGAAAAAGCCTCATTTTCAAGTTATTTCATTTTTCCTGAAAAGTGAATTTTTTCCGTCCAAACTTTAAATTTATTTACTAATAACTTGGGAATGGTTCACTTTTCGGGAAAAAAACAAAAACCAGTTTTAGAAAAATCTATATGCTTGAACATGGTGGCAGTCTCCTTAGCAGAGCTTTTTTAGTTTTGTAAATGGGACTCAAAATGTAGTAGGAACCGTGTTAAAAAACGAACACTGCGAAAAAGCGTTTTAAAAGTTTTGCAAAAGATCACACCTTCAACATGATCATGACATAGATTAACACCTTGGCTGGTGATACTATTATTAACAATATTTTAAACAGATGTCCATTTAAATTATGATGTTCATTCAAACAAAAAATTAAAAAACACGTGTTTACAAAAAATGTACGAAAGATCAATCGAAGAAAATCACGATTAATGAATGAGAAAAACTTTTATTTGGAAATAAACAACTTTTCTGTAAAAAAATCATAAAATCAACTTTACCACTGAAAAATTCAGACTTTTTTAGGTAGATTGCTGAAAAAAAATTTTTTTTTGTTTTTTTGATGTATGGAACGTATACTGTATCCTTAAGAAACAAAGTAAAAGCGAAAAATTCATCAGAAATACTATGTTTTAAACTAACTACGTATCTACCTAACTAAGCTAGTGCTACCATTTAAAAATATAGCTTTTAAAAAGTTGAACTATGATATATGAACGACTTTGATGATTTTTTTGGTATTTCTCACGTTTGCCTCAATGCTTTGCTTGGTCAGCTAGGATTAGCTAGGATAAGCTGGAATAAGCTAGGAAGCTAGGATCAGCTAGGGGCTTCCTGGCAAGTCTCACACAGACACAGACCTCACTTTTACTCTGATGCCCCCGGATATAATAAGCCTAAATAAAGCAAATGGTGGATAAATAAGCACTAAGGAAAGCCTACCAAAGGATAGAAGTTTCAAATACCGATGTTAGAGAAGAGAGTTTTCGATTTCTTTCTTACCGCAATTACAACCAGTCGCCAGAAATTCCTCGTGGAAGAGACCTCGTGCTACGAACAAATGGCTTTCCGCATGGACACTTTCGCAGAAATCCAAGAAGATTTTTACTTGTATGTAGCACCGATGATGATTGCAAACCTTCTGTCTTTGTTTGTCTTAATCTTTTTGTGTATTTTAAATTTTCTGTTTCCAATCTAAAACACTTTTCAAAAAAGTAAAAAAAAAAGCTGCTAAATTTTCGAAACTTTCACTGGTTCGATAGTCTTACTTACGATATCGGGTTCTTATACAAGCCCTTCTTTAACTGTGACCCAGCCGGCACATTTATCAAAAAATATCTGCGAAGGAGTGCATTTCGATAGAAATATACACACAATTTCAGTAAAAATGCTCTCCGCCACTTTTTGAAGATTTGCCCACTGGGGAAGGAATTGTTGAAGATTTCTATGGAAGAAACCATTCTTTAATTTAACTGATAAACCTTTCTTTAGATAACAGATCTACGGTTCCATCATCCACGAACTTATCCACGTGTTCAATGTGTGATTCTGTAGTATCCAATCAAAATAATGCAAAAGATGATTTGGCATCTGAACAGAATTGAAACATTGCAAGCATACCAAAACATCTTTAGTTTTAACGTGATTGTTTTCTCGTACATTGTGATAAAATGACAATCAAGATAAATATTAGATGATATCATGGAGATAATTACGGAATTTGAGTTGATATTATGGAGATGGGGCGATATTGACGCAATTAAATGGAAGCTGTTGAAGTTTTTCGAAACCGCCACCTACCAACAACAACAACAAATGAAAATAACAACAACAACAACAAAAATAACTCGTCAGTTTCATACTAATGAGATCTCTCGCTAATCATTCCATGAAGGAGTCATTCAAACTTCATTTCCACTTCATGGAAGTGCCCACTCTGAAGAGCAAGCTTAAGAAGAGTTCGACTAATCTTATGAGGATGTCTTATTCATGACGCGTCAACTTTACAAAGATTCCATTGTAATAACGAAGTGTTTTGTTCAGTTTTGTCCTTCGTATGACTTTTATCAATCCTTTTTAAAAGCGTGTCATGCTTCAACATAAACATAAAATTAAAACAAGATGCCCTTACGGGCAGAAAGATTTCTGCAAGATCTTTTGAAGCATGAAAAATGAAATATGTTATGAAATTTATAAAATTTGACAGAAAATTTGGAACGACCTAGGTGGGCTCGAACCACCGACCTTCCAGTTATCAGACAAGTCCACTAGCCAACTGCGCCACGGAAGCACGTGTAAGTTTTTTTGACTCTTCTGTTTACAAAACGTTGAGAATTTATTTTCAGTAAGAAACGATGATCACAGTCCAAGATGGTTATTAGTTTCTTCTACAAATTTTCTTTTTTAACTGAAAATATGTTTTATGTCTTAAAATATATTTAATATTGATCAAAGAAACTTTTGTAAATATATCGCTGACATGCCATGCACGGTGCCTTGGTTTCATGTAAGTGCACGCACGAAATTTCAAAAAACCGCTAGGTTTGGACAGTAAGAAAAAAACGAAGAAAAACAAGATGCCCTACCGGGCAGAAGTATTCCTGCAGATGACTGGAAGACTTTCTAGAAAGATTTCAGAAAGAACTGATATTAGTTCATGCTTTAAAAAGATATGCAGAATGCAGAATGATGTTTGCAGTATTTTACATTTTAACTTTTAACAACGATAACAATTAAACTTTGTTGTCTCATAAAACTTCAGTCTTATTTCAATTTAGAGATTTTTTAAAAAAGATTTTAATTCAAAGTTGTATTCCCTAAAGAATCTTCAAGAAGTAATTAAGTAATAAAAAGTTTGTCGCGTCAAGAAAAGTCTGTGCTTAAGAAGTAATAACTTCGAATTCATTTAATTACATTCCCGTGAGCATCATAAAAGTTAAGAGACTTTGAAAATGTTTGCCGGAGATCAAGCTTAAAAAGGAACACCGTCAGTTTAAAAATCCATTAGAGAACACTCTTCCGTGGACGTTTCAAAATACTCCTTTTAAAACTATACAGTATGAAAATCTTTATGTTGTTTGTACCTGAACTTCATAATAAAAACTTTTACTTGGCCATGCGAAATAATAAAAATATCTGTGTTTCCTTTTTATCGTCAGCTTGATAGTATACAAATTTTAGAATCATACAATATTTTAAATTCGACTAGACAATTAAAAAAGTGGTCATCAAATGATAAATAAAATAGGTAGAAGTTGATGAGGAAGATGAGCTGTGCTTCATGATTCCAGAGCTTTATAAAAACAGGGTAGCTTATGTAGGAACATGAATTAAACAATTGTATTATATTTAGAAAGACTAATAGAAACCTTACGCATTAAATCGATATAAACATACCCTATTGGTAGTCGTTCATATCTGTTTTGAAGCATCAGGAACTGCTTATTTATCAAGAATGACTACTAAGAATATTAGTTTCACGTAGATTATCAGTTTGGATCATAAATGTTCTTGATTCTTTTAAGTTTTACAGCCGTACTACAACCTCTTCTATATCCATATATTCAACAAAGAAACTTTCACAGATCTACGCATGCTTCTTCGCTTCCATTTTTAAAACAACTACGGAAAACTTAAGAACGTTGCATAAGACTCACATGAAACAACATTTCCACCTTGGCATCTGCGATTTAGCCATATGTTAATTATTCGTTTCACTAGAGCCTATATTTTACACTTTTAGAGTCTTTTCAAGCAAAGTACTTGTATACAATGAATATAGTGTGAGTTTAGACTGTTAAATCATAAAAAGAATGTAAGTTGGGAACATTAATGATTTGAGTGGCTATTTCCCATCGACAAAAATTGGTCTAGGTTTGGACAGTGAAAAAAAAAAAAAAAAAAAAAAAACAAAAAAAACACGAACGGTTTCAAAGTATTCCTTGCTTACGCAGGAATACAAAAAAACGAAAGCCGGTTGTAATAGCTTTCTTGCTTTCGCAGAAATCTAATAACAGCTAAAAAAAGTAAATGTGTGTGCAATGAAGAAGTATGTTCATCTCACAACTCATAATTGACACAGTAAAAACACTTATAAAAGTATTTGAATAAATAAGGCCAACCCTGAACCTTACCCTCACTAACCCAAACACATTTTACAAGTCCGATGGAAACGATTTGACGTATGGAAGCATGCACCGTACATTCGTATTTCCCCACCAACCTCGCACCAGTGCTTTCTTAAGGCATTAAGGTGCAGATTACAAAGATGAGCCTATAAGCGTAATATGGGGTATGATGGGTCGGCGGGGCGGTAAGTCGGGTCACTGTAACTTGAAGTGTAGATAGAGCCTTAGAAACCGATATTTTTATCGGAACAAGACGGTAGGCGAGTAGTGACGGTTGTTATGTTTACAAAAACAACAACTTTGTCTTGCAGAAACGTTTTTGGTGAGAAGAAAAATTTTTGGAAGTAGCATTTTTTTTCTTATGTGACTCGTCTTTCCCCGTATTACTATACTTCATTAAAAGACTTAATCGAACGTTAGAACACTTTTACACCAATCAAATGTTCTTCAGTCCTTGAACAGTACTTCAATGAAAACTTTTAAATATTGTATTTAAGTTACAGGTATCCAGCGAGGAAATTTGTTGAAAAATCACTACGGAGAAGTACATTTCTATAGAAATTTACACACTATTTCATTAAAAAAGCTCTTCGACGCATTGACTTTGGGCGATTTTGTCCACTGAGAAAAGAAGTACATTACTCCGAGCTTCACTCCACTCGAAAGATGTGTATTATGTAAAATGTTATCTTTCAGATTATTCAGACATTTATCTAAATCACAGATTTAAGACGCAATCCTCGTCCTTTTGAGAAAGCGCACGAAAACCATTTGATGTGCACAAAAAGGCATTGCAGCCTGACTGACAGGGACGAGTTCTCGCTTCCCAATTCGGGCGGTTGTGGGTTCAATATCAGACGACTCCTGACAGCGACAGTGTGAGTCATACCTCTCTGCTCAGAGCTCAGAATAAGAATAAGAATGACGTCTAAGAGGGTTGTCTAGTTATACGATTGCTGTCAGGACAGCTTCCCTAAACCCAAACATATTACACTCTTATTTTTATAAGAACCCTTTTTATAAGAATCATTAGGCTCAGATTGCCCAAAAATTAAGAATAATTTAAGAATCATGCTCAGGCTCAAAATATAGATTTCAACATTTCAAAAAGAGGATGATCGTGTATTGAATGCACCCTATTGTGGGATGCGTATGAAAATTCTTTATGAAAGTGGTTTAGGCAGGGCGGGAAAATTAATTACTATAATGATCATCTTCAAAAATACTATGTTACATTTGATGATGATTCAGAGGACCATATTGGTGCAGATGACATTGACATGGTTGAAGTGTGCGTGTTTTAAAGTTGCTGGCTAGGAATGTTTTAAAAGTTGTTTTTGCTAACAAATTTCAAGAAAAATATGTTATGATTTGTTATAAGATATGTTATGGTTTCTGTAACTTGCGATTTGTTGTTTTTTCATATCCCTTTCCCCTGCCGTCATTTTTACTTTTTAAGAATTCGCACCATTTCCGGACAGTTTTAACGACTTATAACGCCATTTTTTTTAAGAAATATGAAAAAATTCAAGTAAGAAAATTAAGAATCACTCTAGAATATTTGAGGCTCGTTTATTATGAATTTTTAAGAATCACAAGGCTTAGCTCGAATTATGTAATTCTTATAAAAAAAAAGAGTGTACCCAAAAATATTCGAACCGTTGATAACATTAACTTCAGGAAATCGTAAATAAATAATTATGAAGTAATCAGAAAATAAAGAATTTTTCCAAAGAGAGTTTTAAAAAAGATAAAAAAAATTATCTTAATTCCGATCCGAAATGTTCTTACGAGAAATGGCAATATAATGGTATCATTCAATATCATAAAAACTAATGCGCTGATTTTATCTGACGTCAAATTGATAATAGAAATAGTTACAATTCATTTTGCGTATCAGCAAGTGATTAAGTTAAAGATGTTTCGCTACTCAATATTTCGAAATATCAAAAGGAATTTGAAGGCAGGTGATGAAAAAGAAAAAAGTAACACTAACTCTCTTTTAAATGAAACACCAACCAAAATGCCGGCCAATGACCGTTCCCTATTGCTAACACGTGGTTACGTATTGTCAAATTATAAGCTTGGAGAAGGCAGCTATTCTAAAGTGAAGAAGGCATATTCAAAATACCGTGATGAAGATGTTGCAGTTAAAATCATCAACAGGAAAATAGCACCACAAGACTTCCTGGATTTATTTTTACCAAGAGAACTTGAAGTCATCGGTCATTTGGACCATCCTAACATTTGCAAGTTCTATGAGGTTTTTGATACTGGAGACAAAGTATATGTTTTCATGGAACACGCAAACGGAGGAGATCTTCTTGATTATATTCAAAAAAATAAATACATCAGTGAAGATGCCGCGAAGAACTTATTCCGACAGGTTTGTTGAAAATTTAATTGAGAATGTGAAGAAGTTCTAACGGACAGAGCGTAGAGTTCAGTATACAAAATGAGCGTTTCATTGGTTTACTTTGGCCGACTTCAGTTTCAATGTCCCAGCTTCGCTGAATAAACTCTTTGTGTTTTGAGGATTCTAAGTTACCAACTGACGTGGGTGAAGGGAACTTTTATGCTAGCATTACATTCGATTCAAACCTGAGGAATGCAACCTGCTCTCTATATATATAATTCGAACAAATTTCATGGTCCAATTCCCTATTATTTCTTATGAACTTCGACTTTCCATAATTCGAACGTTTTTTTCGATCCTTTGAGTGTTCGAATTACAGAAAGTTTACTTATTTACTTTTAGATCGTCCAAGCCATCAAATACTTGCACGAACGCAATATATTACACCGTGATCTGAAATGTGAAAATATTCTATTGACAAATAACTTGAAGCCGCTATTAACAGATTTCGGGTTTGCCAAATATGCACCAGAGATCACAGACCTTAACAAAACATACTGCGGCAGTTCTGCCTATGCTCCAATTGAAATATTAAAAGGTAAAAATATTTCAATGTCTGTAAGTTTCATATATAGTGACATTGTCATAGGCAATATCACAATTTTCAACGATTCGCAAATGCTTTAGATTGACACTAAATGTTTTCCATATTTCTATGTAGGTATTCCGTATGATGGACAGAGTTCAGAGGTCTGGAGTTTAGGTTGTATTTTATACATTATGACAACAGGAACAATGCCATTCGATGATAGCAATAAAGCTGAACAAATCAAGCAAATGGAAAGGGGACCAACATTTTATAAAACAAAACAACAAATCACTAAAGCTTTACGCTCACTCATTGTTAGCATGTTAGAAATAAATGCAAAAAGTCGCGTAACAGTGACAGCAATAGAGCAACATCCTTGGTTAGCACAGCGACAAAAGCAAAGAGGCAATAACATATGAAAACGTAACTGGATTTTTTTTTGTATAAATGTGCTTAATATATTATCGTAACAAAATGATGCTTTCATAGGCTCTTTTCTTTTGATATACATTATTCTGTGATTTAATTTTTTATCACACGGGGTATGCACACGGGAAGGTCGGATTTGACACATCGTTTTCGAAGTAAGACACGGTAAAACTTTTTACCTGGGATGCTAGTATATTAGTATTTATCAATCATCTTACCTATAGGATGGCTAGTGGATAAAAATTAACGTCGTTTTTTCTTCGATGTGTCTACTCGCACCACTACGACAATCACGATAAGATGTGCTTTTGAAGTTTCTATCAACCTTGTTCCGAGGCCTTCTTCGATAGGATTCGTCGAAAAGACAAAAAAGCGCTTGTCTTTTTAAATGAGACTGAAGTCTTATAGTAATTAAACCCTTCTTATTTTCTGCATACTTCAACCGTTCAAGTTGACACAACCACCTGGACAACGAACCCGGTTTCTAGCTGTGTCAAAAGTGTTATGGTAATTTATATTTATATAACTGAATATTTTGAACTCTTTTCATGCACAAAAGTCTCATTGGTATGAACTATTCAAGTTCTATCTAGCCAATATGCAGCGATGGTGTAGTGGTTACTACCTTTGAGTGCGACTGCTAAGACCCGTATTCCAGTCCAATCATGTCGTATCTCAATACTCTACCTATCAGCCCATTAGGAGCGATCGACTGACAGTTAGAGCATTGCTATACGTATCTCTCGGTAAGTCAACTACTAGTAGCAAGTCGAGTGGAAGAGCCAACCATTACGGATGGAAGCCCAAGGACTAAAAACTCCCAGCTACTTACTGGCCAAAAATTAAGAGAACCACATCTTTTTTTTTTTTTTTTTTTTTTTTTTTTTTTTTATGAGAAAGAAGTTACAAAACATCAAGTTACAAAACGGGACGTAAGACTGAACACCTTCGAAGCACCAGAAGGTGAGATCGCCAGGTATTCAGCCTTGAAACAAAAAGCTAAGACAGAATAAAAAAAACACACACACACAACGTATAGCATGGAAACAGACTCTAAAATGGTGTATCGATAAAAAGAGACAGACTGAAGCGCTCAGTCCCTTTGATAAACTTAGCAATCGATCTAAGAATTTGACGATTGGTTGCATCCTTAAACATTGGATTTCCATACAAAAGCAGTCGGACAAGAGCGTTTCTACAAAGAGGCATAAAAGGAACGTTCGCATCATGGAGGTCATTAAATAAAACAATACGTAAGTTTGAATAATTTGGGCAGTGAAGCAGGTAGTGCTCAGTAGATTCCTCCGAATTAGTACGGCACGTACAGAAAGGGTCAAGCGTATCGATGAAGTTGTGCCTGAATCTATGTGCTTTTAAGTGACTAAAGCCTACTCTTAGTCGTGTAATCAAGGTCACTCCAGGTATGTCATCTAGCCCATAGATCGAGTTGGGCATAGGTTTACGACCTTTCAAAATCTCCCTTTTGAACATTAACAAATTTGGAAGACCCGTTAGCCCAGCGTCAAGCTTGTTCCATTCACTTATACAATAAGGAAAAAAAGAATTTCTGAAAGATTCAACTCGACCAAACATTGGGGGTATTGCGTTGGTAGCCCTTAGAGGGTACCTTTGGGAAAAAGTCCTTGGTAATATGTCTTGTAAGTATTGAGGGGCTGTGCCATTTACAATTTTGTAAAACATGCACATTCGTCTACAGTACCTTCGGTCTGACAATGACTCGAGTCCAAGTTCATTGTATAGTTTCTCACTTGAAGTTCCACGGAAACATCCAGAAATGGCTAGAGCAGCTTGATATTGAATGGATTCAAGACGCCGGGTAAACGAGTCATTTCCAGGATTGTCGTAAATCACATCACCGTAATCAAGATGTGGCCTAATAAAAGATTTATATATTGTCAAAAGAGTGTCTCTTGGCAGATTACCTCGCAGTCGCTTTAACATTCCTATGTCGCGATTGACTTTAGATATCTTCTCATTCAGATGATGACGAAAGTTTAGCTCTTTGTCTAAGTAAAGGCCAAGATGTTTTTGAACATCTTCGCAAGCAACAGGTACACCGTTGAAATAAATATCATAAGTTGTGGCAACACTTATCCTTTTCGAAAATAAGACCTCAACGGCTTGTTTAGATGGATCCGGATTAAAAGACATTTTCCACTGACGAGCCCACTCACTCACTCGACTAAGATCAGCATTTAGTTCCCTAGCTGAGACAGCAGCATTTAGTACCAAAGAAAATAGTGAAGTGTCATCAGCAAAAATATCGACTGTCGATTCCATATTTTCGGGGAGGTCATTTATGTATATTAGGAAAAGCAATGGTCCGAGAATCGAGCCTTGGGGTACACCTGCTATGATTTGCTGCCATTCAGATTCTTTGCCATTAAGGACAACCCTTTGAAACCTAATAGACAGGAAGTCCGTCAACAATTTCAAAAGTTTGCCAGTAACACCGTAAGTTTCCAATTTAAAAACAAGTCCTTCATGCCAAACCCTATCGAAAGCTTTTGAGATATCAAGGAAAACCCCTCGAGTGTCTAGCGGTGGGTTGAGGTTAAAGCCTTGAAAGATATTATGCGTTATTGAAAGTAACTGAGATATACAGGAATCATTCTTGCGAAAGCCAGATTGACTTGAGGAGAAAAGCTTGTGCTGCTCAAAGTAACTATAAATCTCGTCATATATGCATTTTTCAAAGATTTTACCTAAGACAGGCAGCAAAGATACTGGTCTATAGTTTTTCACCAATGATTTGTCTCCCTTTTTGTGACAAGGAGTAAGATTACCCCTTTTCCAATGGCTAGGATAAATACCACTATCATGAGATAACTGAAATATGTCAATGAGTGGCTTTACTAAAGATTTATCACACATTTTGACCATTCGGGCAGATATCTGATCCCAGCCATGGGATTTGTTCACGTCAAGAGACCTGATGATGTTAAGCACCTTATCCGGTTCGAATATAATGTCTTCCAGTCGATGATCTGTCAGAAAATATGGGGCAGGTAAGTTACTATCAGTTTGAACTGGGGTGCATTGATCAGCATAAAAATCGTTGAAAATATTTGCCTTTTCAAGTGGATCAGTTATGACCTTGTTTTCATGGTGGATGGGGGGAATTTGGGATGTTTTGCGTTTGTTTAAGAATCGATTTAAGATAGACCAGTATTTCTTCGAGCCAATGTTAGGGTCATTCAGGGATTTAGCAAGGTTTGCGTAGTAAATGTCTTTTACCTGTTTAATTGCAACTTTACAACGAAATTTGATTTCTCGCAGCTGCTCGAAGTCAGAGACTTTGCGTCCATGTTTAACATATCGTCGATATATCTTGGCTTTCTCAAGAATCATGCCTTTAATCTCGGGTGTCATCCAAGGTGCATCTTTGTCTCTAATGGTTACAATTTTGTTGGGAACGTAATTACTGAAAATATTGCGGATACAATCCGATAGGAACTCAACCCGCTCACTAACGCCAAGATTCAGAAATATGTTGTTCCACTCAATGGCATTGATGGCATTACGAATAGCAGTTGTATCAGCTTTTGCATAATCCCATATTCGCCTCTGGTACGCCGGAGGGAATGGGATTTGGAAATTAACAGTCGCAAATATCACTTGGTGATGACATCTTGGATATAATGACGGGTAAACCCCTGAATTTAAAGTATATCCGTTAGCCGATGTAAAAATAAGATCAATACATGATGCAGAATTTGGCAGTAAATGGGTGGGCTCATCAATAATCTGGGATAGACCATTTTGCAGGGTTAGGTCTGACATTGCAAGTCCTTGCGCTGTTGTTGTATCACCATTCCACCAGTTCGCATTTCTGACGTTAAAATCACCCAAGTAGAGAGAACAATCAGGCGAGCAACTATTGATGTTAACAATAGTGTCTTGAAATTTGTCCATAAAAGTAGAAAACTCATCTGCAGATTGACTAGGAGAACGGTATAGAACAGTAAGGTAAAGCGTCTTGGAACCAAATCTAAGTGCACACACTACACACTCAGATAGGGTTGTTAGGTCAGACCTGCGAACTAGTGGTATGTGCTCCTTAAAATAAATACAAACACCGCCTCGTTTTGTGTCGGCTGGATGATCACAACGTAACATGTTATACCCTGTCAGAAGAAGTCGTGGGTCATCATCTGAAATGGAAGAGTTTAAAAACGTTTCCGAAATAGAAAAAATATCAAACTTTTGAATTGACAAAAATGTGGCGATATGAGAAAGCTTCGCGAAGTCATCAACCGAAAGACCGTTTAGGTTCCAATGACAGACCGAGAGTGACTTGGATTTACTATTTTGCGGTCCAGGATTACGCTCGACATCACCAGATAAAAGAATGAGGCAGAAAACGAACAATAAGTGTAAAATTTGGGGTATAAGAAAAAGCCTCAATACACCTAATAACAAAAATCGGACAGCACGCTTGCGCAATTCAGCACAGTGAAGAAGTAAAAAACATGTGGTAAAATCAAAACTACCCACGACTGCCCTATACTGCTCAATTGCTATCCCCATGATGGAGTGCAGAAGGTGACCCTCCAAACACGAACAGTCCCATTTCACGTATTAGAGAAAGAATCCATGCATCCATAAAATTATAAACAAAGAAATAAATAACAAATAGCACACAAATTACCTCGTGACCACGAGAAATTATCATAACAATCTATGACAATTTATCTATTGTAAAGCACAACAAATTGGTGATAAATTAAGCAATTAATGAGCTAAACTCATTCTCTGTGTTAAAATATTCAATGGAATCGTCACTGAACTTGATACCCAGGGAACAATTAATGTCAGCAAAAACAAATTTAACATCTTTATTACCTTCAATTACTCCCTTGGCAGTCTTTAACAGTTCATATCTTCTTTTCGTCAGATCAAGACTTACAGAAAAAGGTTGCATACCTGGTTTCTTTACGCCATTTACGTAAGACTTCGGTCTTGCTGAATATAGCTTTTTTCTAGCTTCCCAGTTTTTAAACTTTACAATGATTGACTTTACTTTAACTTTCTTAACATCGTCAAATCGGGCTTTACCTATTCTATGCACACGGTCAATTTCTGCTTTATCAAACGGTAGTTTTAGCTTGCTGTAACAATTCTTGAGAACATCCATAACATCCTCTCCTTTTTCTCCAGCTTGAACGCCGTGAATGCGTAAGCAGCTACGCCGACTGTACTGTTCGTTATCGTCACATTTTATTTCTAGTTTGGCAATAACTGTTTCCTGTATTTTTACCTTTGATTCTAACCTTTCGATTTTTTCATCCTGTTCCTTGAGTCTCTGTTCAAACCTATCGATAAGGTCGTTTTTCAGGATTGTCAGCATTTCTTCAAGTTTTGCATTAGTCACTAGTGGCTTTATAAGGTTGTCCAAATGTTGAATCATCTCTTCTGAGAAAGACATGCTCTGTGATCTTGTGGTTGGCATGTGGAAACCACCCGCTTCACGTAAGATTTGTTGATATGAAACACTTCAAGAGACGAGAGAAAAATATTTTATAAAAAACTCCTTAAATCAGTTTATTCTTCATGAATATTCAATCGCATCTATATTAAATACACTCCATTTTCCACCAATTTGTTTGTGATAATAGTCTACTACATTTTCTATTATTAAAACCACGTAAAACTGTGAAAAACAGTAGAGTTACTCGCGAGCGTTTCAGACGACGTCCGCACTCTAGCACTCTAGCACGACCAAAAGAACCACATCTTATATTATATTAAATATTGAAATAAATACTTTTATTATGAGCATCAACTGGAATTGTTCTTTTGATGTCCAGTACATAGTTAGTCCAATATAAATATCTATGAAGTTGGATGACTTCATTAATGTATAGCTGGATTCACAATGTGCTTCCTTATAACATTATAATACTATCTTTTGTGATTTTAGGCTTACTTTCAGGATTGTTAAACATTGTCATAGTTTTATTACTATCACATGGTTTTTATAATACTTTATCCACTTCAACACTTTTTTAACTCTAAAACTTTGGTCTACATAGTCTATCACGTGACAAGGTCAGACTCGATAGTTCAGTTGGTTGATGTTGACCAGATGTAAGCGCGGGAAACCGAAAAGAAAATTAACATGGCAGCTGTTTTATGATGGACTTCACTGAATATTTTGAAGGCTTAGAATTGTTTCTTTCGTTTACCTGTTGAGTGCCTTTTTCCACCCCAAACTTCTAATGCTGTTAAAAAAGTTCCTGAAACTTTTGTATCTTCTGCAGTGGGAGTACGCTGCCCACTTACTGTACAATCTTCCAAGTGACTGTTCAACTGTTTCTTCAGATGATGCACACGACTCTACTTCTGGCACAATTCGCTTAGCTGCAACAACTAGCGAATGTAAAGTGTCCACTTAATTCTTGCTCTGCTTCCTTACGATGCGCCATTTTGATCATTATGTTTACATCAACATTTGCAGCAGCACGTTTTTTCAGAGATATTGGGTTATCGAATCAGACTATCACGCGCGACATAAAACCCAGGGTTTTCAAGTAGACCGACGTATTATATAATCGGACAAATTGCAGAAGTATTAAAAACATGCATAAGTATCGTCACTAAAAGTTACTATTATGATAATGTGGAATAGTACTATTATATTATTATACTATTATCAACAAAGTTATACTGTTTATAACCCAACAGAATTATATCATAATCGCAAGTAATAGTTATATAATAAACAGATAGTATAGGAATCATGCACAAAGTATTAAATCGGTTTTTGGCGCGCGATAGTGTACGGCTAACACACTTGATAAGACGTTGGCTTGTAATACAAGTGTGACAGTTTGTGGTGGTTCAAATCCCCCGGCACAATGCTATAGTGATATGAACACTATGGAATAATGATGTATGTACCGTATTCTCTCTAACTAGCGCCCCTCTCTCCAGTAAGCGCCCCTCTCTAATAAGCGTCCCCTCTTCTAGCCAAAAAGTATTTTTATAAGCGCCCCTCTCCAATAAGCGCCCAGGCGCTTATTAGAGAGTGACTTAACATTGCTCAGAAATTAATAAGCGCCCGGTCAGTAATTAGAACTTTGAACAAAAACCGAATATTCTGTAATAGAAACGGAAGGCTATATTTTTGTGACGTCTAAATTTAAGTTATAAGTACAAAATCTTATTTCCGCCCGCTGCCATGAAAAATACAGTTGTTTTTACTCTTTTATATGATAAAAGCAATGCCTCGTTCACAGCTAGCACGACCATTTCAAAATGTTTTTATAAGCGCCCTTCTCCAGTTATCGCCCCTCTCTAATAAGCGCCCTCCTAATTTCTAAAAAAAAATTTATAGGCGCCCGCGCCCGGGCGCTTTTTTGGAGAGAATACGGTATATATACTAAACTTAGAAAACACAGATTTTATAAATCACGATATTTCGACAAACTATGTGTCTTTATCAAGTGTTTTATATATGTATATATATTATGTACATGATGTGACGTAATAAACAAGAGCCCAAAGCCAAAATTACATAAATATAAACCTCACCTATATCAATCTGAGACCTAATCTGAGACATACATTCCCACCAGTGGATTATATACACTGCCAGTTCCCTCCTCCAGTCTCGTTAAAATAGATTTTTTAAAAAGGTGTGGAGCGACTGGTATTGTGTGGAAAAAATCGTTGAGTTCCGCGTGCCAGGAGAAGAGCCACCCAAAAATCGCGCTAAAATGAACATTCCATAACTTGGTATATCTTGCACTTTGTACGAGCAATAACAATACTCAACATGGTGTACAAATTAATAGCTTTGGAAAGATTATAACAATAATGCCGATAGTCACATGAGAAAATGAAAAAGTAAAAATGGCAAATGATTGAGATGATATTGGACATTAATCAACGCTGGTAATCTTTTCAAAAAGAAATGTCAATCTGCTGGAATTGCATTAAATGATATTACTTTTTATATACCCATTATATATTTATTATAATATTTAAATCCAATGAGACTCTGTAAAACTGCTGAATCAATCAATCAATCAATCAAAGAACTCAATCATAATAATCATTATCATTAATAATCATTTATCATCAATAAACATCTATTTAGTTATCAAATCAGTCTAAAGATAATTGGCGCGCTATTTATTGCAATGTCATACCCCCTAGGGGGTACGAAAGTGCAACAGTGCCAAATAATTATTGCCACAACAAATCTTCTTGTGTGTCTCTCTCAGAAACGGAAGGCTATATTTTTGTGACGTCTAAATTTAAGTTATAAGTACAAAATCTTATTTCCGCCCGCTGCCATGAAAAATACAGTTGTTTTTACTCTTTTATATGATAAAAAGCAATGCCTCGTTCACAGCTAGCACGACCATTTCAAAATCTTATTATAATAATCCGCGTTGTGCATCCCACTTTTATTTTAGAGAGTGATATATTTGTTTAATTTTTACGGTCATCGTCCTCTTATGTGCGCGTAAAACCACGTAGATGCGAGACACTTTTTTTCACGATCATTCCAAAAGCACGTGGCATCATTTGACGTCAGTTTTTTATGATCACGGGGAATCATTGCATTGCATCCCCAATCGAACGCGACGTTTTTGGGGAAACATCTCAAGAACCAATAGGAATAACTGACGTTTTTTGGGGTCAGCGATACGGGTGATGGGGTGACGCATCATTTGGGCCTAAATTTTATTTGGTACTGCGGATATGACGTCATCGAAATCTTTGATCAGTGATATCTCCGCAACGGTTGGTCGTAGCGAAACGATCCCATACATTTTTTTGATCAGTTTTTCAAGCTCTACAACATGGTTACATTTTCGGTTTCCAATTCCTAAATTGAAATTTTCATCACGGGGATTGTTCACGGGAAAGGCGATTTTGACCCATCCTTTTCGAAGTTAAGTTCGGTAAAAAGTTTTTACCCGGGATACTAGTGTTTTTATAAGCGCCCTTCTCCAATTATCGCCCCTCTCTAATAAGCGCCCCCCTAAGTTCTAAAAAAAAATTTATAAGCGCCCGCGCCCGGGCGCTTTTTTGGAGAGAATACGGTATATATACTAAACTTAGAAAACACAGATTTTATAAATCACGATATTTCGACAAACTATGTGTCTTTATCAAGTGTTTTATATATGTATATATATTATGTACATGATGTGACGTAATAAACAAGAGCCCAAAGCCAAAATTACATAAATATAAACCTCACCTATATCAATCTGAGACCTAATCTGAGACATACATTCCCACCAGTGGATTATATACACTGCCAGTTCCCTCCTCCAGTCTCGCTAAAATAGATTTTTTAAAAAGGTGTGGAGCGACTGGTATTGTGTGGAAAAAATCGTTGAGTTCCGCGTGCCAGGAGAAGAGCCACCCAAAAATCGCGCTAAAATGAACATTCCATAACTTGGTATATCTTGCACTTTGTACGAGCAATAACAATACTCAACATGGTACAAATTAATAGCTTTGGAAAGATTATAACAATAATGCCGATAGTCACATGAGAAAATGAAAAAGTAAAAATGGCAAATGATTGAGATGATATTGGACATTAATCAACGCTGGTAATCTTTTCAAAAAGAAATGTCAATCTGCTGGAATTGCATTAAATGATATTACTTTTTATAGACCCATTATATATTTATTACAATATTTAAGGGGGAACACCCCTCAAATTTTTAAAAAGACTCAAGGAAAGCAATTCATATATTGACAGATCAATGTTGATAAGTTATTCCAAAAAAAATGAAAAAATCATCAAAATGGCAGACTGTTGCTATGGTAACCACAATAAAACACAAAAACAGGTCAAAAATTGATGCTAGCCTGGAACAAATAACTCAGCATTGCTACAACAGTTTTGTTTGAAACTTTAGCAGATACTTTCCATAATGTATACCTATGGGATGAGTGAGTTAGATTTTCAAAAAAACTTTGCAATGCGCTTCACCGCAGAGGTAAATTTTCATTATAAAATCATAGATAGATTTGATGAAGACGTCGACAATCAAAGTTTCATTTTAAAAATGTGATTCACTCATCCCATGGCAATCAATATGGTGCACATTCTCTGAAAATTTCAAGTAAAAAGCTTGTACGGTTCTTGAAATATTTATTCCGGCAGCCAAAAAAGTTAAGTTTTGAGAAAAACGCATTTAAAGTAAAAAATACCAAAAAAGTTTAGCTTCTATGTATATATCAATTTCAAATACACTGTTCTGTGGTCAAAAACCACCAGGGACATATGTAGGTCCTTCTTCCTGATTTGTTTTGTCATTTTTCTTTAATTTTTTGCCCCGTAGTAACACTTGTCGCCTGGTTATGTTGCACTTGAAACTTTTATACAACGATCGCTTAACTCTTTTTTCATTTATCGTTCTGCAACCTTTCAATGTAAATTTACCAGGGATCATTCCTAGTTTTTCATAAATAAGAATGCTGGACTTCATACCAATATTAAAATGTGCGACAGCATCATAAACACCCATTTTAAGAATCCCAAGTGATGCAAATTTTGACTTCGGGATGCATTCCCATATGCGTTTCCATCACAAGATACACCAACATATACTACACTATCTTCTGAATCTACATTAGCTCTAAGCTCTTCAGATGCATCTTCCATTGTCTCAAAAGCAACTTCCTTCACTGCAGTTTTTACTCTTTTGTTAATTTGCTGAAAATTTTTCAAAGTCATTGCTTTCGGCATATCCATCAAATGTACAAATTTTTGGATACCTGCATGACCATGTCCTAATGTGCGCATTGCATAAACCATCCGGTTATTAACATCATAGGATTTATATACCTATGTTGCATGTTTTTGAAGAAAAGAATTCTTCAGCAAAGTTACAGTTTGTACAGTGGAGGAGAAGTAGAGATGCCAATCCTTGCTTCCGTGACAGTCGGTCACTCAGATACAATGACTGTGTCTCACATTGTGGGCATAATAATAGAGAAAAAACATTGTTCAAAATGTTCATGTCCATAATTCGGTATCCTGTTATGTTATCAGTTTCTTTTGGTGTCCTTGATTCAATCGGTTGGACTTTATTGAATGAAACTGAACTTACAGTAGGTGTTAAGGGATCAACAATGGGAGCAACATCAACAACAATGTTTGCATGACTTTCTTCTGCTGCTTCTTTCTTCTTTGCTCCACAAAACCCTTTTCTCTTTTTGTACTTTCTTGTAGATTTCTTAACTCTGTCCTGTTTAGTTCCTACTGAAGGAATTTTGACAGCGTCATTGACTTTCATTTGTTCTTGATGTTTACTAGGAGGTGTTTCAAAAGTTGGCTTCATCTTGCTTTGTAACTTGTAATATAAATGAAATGTCAGGTTGAAATATGCTTTTTAGAGCGTGAAAGCAAAGTGGAAGTGAAAGTGAACCATTAAACCTAAGGGCTCCAACATCTATACGCGGGTTTTCATCACGTTTTTGGGGCATTAAATACGTTGCTAGGGGCGTTGCTAATGTAAATAACTTTGGATGGCCTTAGTTAAAACCCCCAATACTTCAAAACTAACGTAAAATTTTTAAAACGGTTTTCAGATTTGAAATCTGCATAAAATGTTGAACCAAAACAGCTGAAAAAAATTTTTTTGAAAAAAATGAAAATTTTGAGGGGTGTTCCCCCTTAAATCCAATGAGACTCTGTAAAACTGCTGAATCAATCAATCAATCAATCAAAGAACTCAATCATAATAGCTATATAATCATTATCATTAATAATCATTTATCATCAATAAACATCTATTTCGTTATCAAATCAGTCTAAAGATAATTGGCGCACTATTTATTGCAATGTCATACCCCCTAGGGGGTACGAAAAAGTGCAACAGTGCCAAATAATTATTGCCACAACAAATCTTCTTGTGTGTCTCTCTCTTTTTTCTCTGTCTCTTGTATACCCAAGGTGGGCGCTATTTCCTTTTCGCACCCCCCCTAGGGTCAGGGTTAGGGTTAGGGCTAGGATCAGATACAGTTAGGGGGGGGTGCGAAAAGGGAATAGCGCCCCCAGCCAAGGTGCCTACTATTTTTGCTCAGCAGGCAAGGGAAACAAAATCTTAGAAAATGGAACAGTTTTTACTGACATAATTTAAAGCAAAATTCACCCTGGCACCCAGTAGTGTTGAAAATTGATTATCCGTGGTTGAAATCGTGGCTACTAGGAGGTCCTGACAGGATCTTAAAGGATTCCTAACAGGATGCTATGTAAGATCCTATGGGATACTTTAAAGATCCTACAGGATCCTATAAAATACTGCACAGTATGTATCCTGTAGGATCTTACATTGGATCTCGTAAGATCCTGCACAGCAGATCTTGCGGGATCCTGCAGTAAAGATCTTGTAGGATCCTGCAGGATCATGCACAGGTTCCTGTAGGATCCTGTTCCTATGAGGATCTTACAAGATTCTGTAGCATCTAAAGTATCTTGTAGAATCCTGTCAGAATTTTAACCAGAGATACAAGTCTCAGCAAAGAATAATAGAGATTTGGGCCTGAGCCAAAGTAAGGATGACAATAAATTTCTTTGCTAATTTTGCAACTGTAGTTATTTACTACTCTATATGCAAGGTTCTAATTAAATATTATTGAAACTGCCTTTTAGTTATTTGCATATTTGTGTTGAGTTTTATTCCCCTAAAGCGCTCATCAAGACTAAGATGTTATGTATTATGTAAATACAATGTTTTCACTCAATTATGTAATGATGCCAATATTAACTACAAACCATATAATCATTTCTCTGATTCTTTAGATATATAAGCGAATTTGATGTGAGTGAGGCTATCCGATGTACTAGATGCGCCAGACTCCTATATAGACAAGTTTGATAATGTTAATTACATATTACTACCAAATTTTAATGTGTCTTAATTACCTGCATAAATACATGAACAGGAAATGAACTTGACAAATTAGCAAACTTGTAGCAAACTGCAGTTATCAAACAAAGCATACTTACAAAAACATAATCATTACTTGGGAACCTATATCTTTTAACACAGTGTAATAACTAAAGAGTTTTCCCACATATTTAAGTATTTGTATATAGATAGTATGTAATAATCTAGAAATCAACATAACCATTATTACAGTTTCGAGAACTTCATCAACGGAACACCAAGTGAAGGTACCTAAAACCTAAATGTGTAATTCAGTTGTTTTTGTGTATTCATAATCCCATGAGTAATAACCTAAATTGGTTGAATTCCTTAAACTACTACTCACAACCCTGGATAACACCCTGTGTACACTAAAGGAAATCAAAGGATGTTGAGATCCTTAGCAAAAGAGAGAGGACAACACTCTTAATTAGAATAAGGTTAAGATACTAAAACCTCGAATATTGAGCCTCAAAGTAAGATGTTTTCATTTTGTTCTTATCAAAAATGCATATCAAACTTTTTTGCCACCTAAAAATTATTTTTATATAGGTTTCTTCATGCTGTTTCAAAAGAGTTATATTGGAATTTTTACTATAGATAATGGTATTCTCTACATAATCTACATAGCTAGATAATGCACTACTCTTGCAGCAACTTCATCATTTATAGTGAATTGTAGATATTACCGGATCCCTTAGTTTATTTGTAATTGGGTTCACACTTTTTATCTAAATAATGTAAAGAGAGGAAGTCATCTTTAGTTTGGTAAATATGGTATCATGATGAAATTAAAAACAACATTATTGGCTATTATTTCTATATACAACACCTAAAATAATCCATCACCTTATTGTGTTAGTTTTATACCTGAAATGAAGAGGTGATTGTAAATCTATGATTTTATTATTGGATGTTATTGTTGTGATGAAAATTTAACAACAACAGGGTCTAATCTAGGCCAAAAGAGCATCTGTTGATTGGACACTGTCCTCTATGTTTTTTGGGTTTTTTTAATTTATTTTGCTTTAAAAATTTCAAAAGTCACTCCTTGTATAGAGGGGTCACAGGTTTAACCCACGGAAATAAAGCTTAGGTTGCCTTTCCTAAAAAAAGTGCCCTTTGGATGCTCATAATGTGCCCTTTTCCCCTCTGCCGGACGCTTCCCTTCCATTCTAGATTAGACCCTGAACAATAGAATGTGTTACAAGCATTGAAAAAATGTCTTTTTAGTGTAATATAATGTCATCATATGATAATGAAAAAAAACCGCTGCTGCATCGAGAAATTCGAGATGATTATTACAATGGAAGCATTGGAGATTCAATTACATCAGATGACTATAATACGTATATAAAACCTTATGCACATACAGAAACAGCAACATACTGGTTTGTAATATTCTTTCTTTTCTTTTTTTTATACCAAGCTATTTGCCAAGCCAACCTACATAAAGGATCTGATTACTCTCTTTATCTTCACATGTATTTTTGGGGTTATTTAGGTATCGCTGGTATATTTTAGCTTTATACTCATGTATTGCTGCAATGGGCAACATAGCGTGGAATACATGGGGTCCAATAGAACAATCTGCACGCACTGTGTTTGGATGGTCACGTGGAGACATTTCACTCCTATCTGATTGGGGCGCAATAACATTTGTTCTATTTGTGTTTCCATCCTCATATATTCTGGATAGATTTGGTAAGGAAAGCATTTCTAAAGTAAACATAAAATATTGCATCTAATGATGAATTTACATTTGTTAATTGTAGTCTATAAAATAAAGCATCTATATATGATATAAATCATTGTAATTTGGATTCAACTGACATTTTACGATAGTTCTGTTTGGTGTGCGACACACTTTACAAAGATTTTCGATCGAAATATTGTGAATCGCTTATGTGTTTTTTTTGTTTTATACTTATAAACATAAGGTATGGTTAACATTCTAAAGTTAATCAGCACTACTGATGATTGATGGAAATCTCTAGAATAAAGAATGTGTCACAGAAAATATTGTTGTTTTTTCTTCAATTTCGAAAAAAACTTTTGAGTTATTTGAATTCATGTTTATGTTATAAGATGTCATAATCAAAGCGATAGGACATAGTATTTAAAATGTTTGTTTACATTACACCTGAATACATGAAGTGAGGATTTAATATGATTTCTTTTATTTTTTTTTTTTTCAGGATTACGAAAAGCTGTTTTACTGTCAACTTTCTGTCTCCTATTTGGTAGCGGTCTTCGTTGTATTTCTTCTGATGAAAAGATTGCAAAATGGTTGATACACACTGGTCAAATCTTTATTGGCTTAGGTGGCCCAATTTGCCAATCAGCAGCAACAGCACTGTCTAGCACATGGTTTCCTCCCAAGCAACGTACCACAGCAACTGCCATAGCTTCGTTAGCCAGTTACTGTGGTACAGCTATAAGTTTTGTAATTGGACCTCAATTAGTAAGTCCAGTTACGAATTCAAAAGAAATAGACAAAGGCAAAAAAGACATAATGAGATTCATGTATATTCAGTCTGGAGTACTCGGTGGCTTAATTCTTTTAATAGTCATTTCATTTCCGCAACGGCCACCGAAACCACCAAGTGCAACCGCAGTTATGGAACGTGTTGACTTTAAAGGTGGTTTAGTAAAACTTTTCAAAAATCCACAATTTCAGCTTATAGCATTTGCTTATGGGTTGACAACTGGTGTATACAGTGCATGGTGTTCTGATCTGGCAATCAATCTCAACGCATTTAATATTGATGACAAGACTGCCGGTTGGATCGGCTTTTGGGCTGTTATAGCAGGATCTATTTCTGGAGTGTCCTTATCCTTGTAAGTTTCTCTACATAAGTTCAAAACCACTTTTCAAGTATAGGTTGGTTTACTTGAAATTAAAATCATTATCCACTTCAGCCGATTGCAAAACATTCATCCTGATTAAGTGTTGCGGAGAAGTGTTGTGACGTGTCACTGTTAGCACTGCTATGACCAGTTTTCGAGTGTCACATGTCACATCTCAATTCTTCGCTCTGATGTGCTTTAAACACAACCTATCAGTCCATTAGGAGCCATTGACTGACTGCAAACTGGCCACCCCTCAAGTTTAAGCCATGCTATACTTATCTAGTAAGTCAACTGCTAGTTCAGGATACATGAGAAGCAAGCATTGGGCGGAAGGCCAAAGGACTTAAAACTCGCAGTTACAAGAATAAATATTTCTTATTCCTTAAATAGATGACATTTCTCCAATGTCGAGGCTTTCATTTTGGATATTGAAACATTTGAATTCAGACATCAACTGTTCATCTCGTCTTTGTTTTGTTATTTTTTAGAATGGCAGACCGACTTGGTGCACTGAAGTTGCTAATTATCATGTTATTCATTGTAGCAACTGCTGCATTCGCTGTTTTTAGTTTGATCTGTGCAAATGTTATACCGCACTCCATGGCATTATTTTACGTGACTTCTGTTGTTGGAGGCTTATGTTTAAATGGCTCCATCCCACTTTTCTTTGAATTAGCAGTCGAGTCGAGTTATCCGGTAGCCGAAGGAATCAATACTGGTGCCATGACTTTTTCTAACAACGTTTACTGCTTGATATTTTTATCTATTCCCTTAATTCCTGGTACTGGCACCTCTTGGATGAACTGGTTCCTTGTTGCTAGCTGTATCTTGTGTTTACCAGTGATGATGATTTTCAAAGAACGATACAGGAGGTTAGAGATCGATCTGGTTGAAAGTGACACTGAAGGGAAACCCACAAATGTCGATGCATTGCACTATCCAGTTATTGACTAATATACAAGTTGTTTTTCAATTCGCTTTAACATTTTTGTTACTAGGTACTCACATTTATTATTTTCCTCCATGACTGGATCAGAAACACACTTCTACTTACGAAATGCGCTAAAGTTGCAATCGTGTCACATCAGCGTATTTGAAACACATTTTTAATGGCTCAAAGTAGTGAGTTATCACCGAGATGCCTTCAAGTTAACCTTATCGTTTGTTAAGTCGAAGTACTTCTAATCAAAAAACTGTTACCGTTTGTTATAAATTTTAACCAATTTATTATTATAATATATTTGACAGCCATTAAATGGAAAGTAATCTAAACATATTCCACAGTGGAGGTGAAACGTTTTTTCACCTACGAAACAAGTGAATGATTTTCCTGAGATGGCTGACCTTGTGTCTCTTTGAATATTATATATGTTTACGCTTTTTATCAAGTTTTAATATGTGCAATAATTTTATCGTTCTGGATATATTTCGTGGTGACTGCTTTTAGATTTTAACTGTTCACTTTAGTTTCAATACTGACTTTTTGGTGATATGTTTATATGAACACGGATTAGAAATTGAATAGAAAATTTCCCTGATGATGTGACGTCAAACGTTTCCATAATTTTTAAAATTCTTCGTTTTCCTTGCGGTTATTAAAAATCTGTGAAATGTTAATCGATGTTTTATGCCCTCCGCTCCATATCCATCTTTGTCTTCTGTTCTTAAAGATAATGAACTGTCATAAGGTCGAGGAAAAAGTGTGTCAGCAGTTTTCTTGTGAGATAATCTCCACGAGAGAGCCAATCATTTTTTTACTTTGTTTGAGCGCATTATTAATAATAAACAGCTTCCAGCAAAGTGCAACCCTCAGCTCTACATGTAATAGTTCATTATCTTTAAATATTTTATTATTTTAAAGGAAATATCTGACAGTATTTTATCTGGAAGAAGCCACTGACTGTGAACGCTAATATTGTCACTTCTAAACATTCTTGACACACTGACAAGTCTGTTGTTAAGACTCCTTGTAGAGGACATCTTTCTTTTAGCAAACAAGTTTTATTTGTTCGTACAATCTTGTTCATCTGCTTTAGGGTGTTTTCAGGCGTCTTCGAATATATGCAAGTGTTATCATCGTGTACTTGTCCAATTTCCACTTCAAAAATATATACTTATTTTTTTATGGGATTGAATAAATGTTGAAAATAAAAGTTGTAGCAAGTTGTTTCCCAGTTTTGAAACCGCCCATCATTGGAAACTAGTTGGCGTTAATAGATTTCCTCATGAAATATTTGTTTGTCTCATAATATAAAAATATAATTTCTTCGGTTTCGAGAGAAGGGCTCGTAATTTATTTTTTAACGTCGAATTTTTCGCGAGGTCAGGGCAATAACGAAAGTTTTAACTTCTGCCAAAAAATTATCGGAAATTATTGTCGTAAAATTTTATTAATCTTGCTGTTTCCTTTTCGGATAAAGTCACATATTTCCTCTGACGTGGACGAACGGCGATTCAAAGAATCTGTCAAAAATTCCATTCTCTTTTTGAAATCTTCATTTTTTAAGGCGCGAGTAAGGGAAAAAGCATGATTTTTTATATCCTTAATTTCAGTGTAAAAATTGTTTATTTTGGTATCAAAATATATATTTTTAGAAAACCGTGAATCTGCTCTATCAGAAAATGTCAAAATTATTTTGAAATAATAATAATTTCAGGTTTTTGAGGCCAATAAAAAAGAGGTGTGTATTTTATATTTGAAGCTTCATTGTCAAAACGGCTGAAGTTACACTTATCATGTTCATTTTTACGGAAAAAAATAAAAAACCGTTTTTAGATCAGTTATTATTCAGCTTGAATTTATTGCTTGATCTCCACCTCAGAGCTCTTTTCGTTCTTACATTGGGGGCTTCAAATGTATCAGTCACTTTCTTAAAAAATGAACATGGCGAAAAAGCGTTTTAAAGTTTTTATAGAACATGCAGAATACATAATCATTATTTTGATCTCTGACTTTAACATGAATGACGTGTCTGTGTTCATTCATTTTTATTTGATAAAAATACACAAACAATGGTTAGTTTTTCTTCACTGACTATTTTATCTTCAATGAGAGTTCTCGTGCCAGGTATTTTGATCGTATGTTTTGTTTATTTGATACATGATTAATGAAGTGATAAACAGGAAAAGGAATGTTTTAGTGAAAAAAAAAAAAATCCAATTTATTTTTCCATAAAAAGATTGCACCATTCGAAAATTCAGGTCATTTGACATCGGATTAGTGAAAAAAAATAAAAAAGCAAAATTTTCACGAAAGTTTCCTTTACTCACGCTTTAAATTTTTTTTTCATTCAAAGTATCAAAAATATAAAGAAACAACCGTTCGTTTACGTGCTCGTTAACCGAATACAAAATTTGGTGCCAAACTTATGCAAATTTACCAGTACCGCTTATTCTTCCGTGTTTTTATTCAAATATTTCGAATTAGCTATCAATGATGTCAATTTGTTACGCCAATTTGTTACACATTAAACTAATACGACTGCTTTCCTGTTGTGTGGTTAAATCAAACTTGCCGGAAATTTTATTATTAACGACAGATTACTTCTTTTGTTATACTTATTAATAATATTTTTCGCCATATTAGTTCTAAAATAATTATATTGCAAGACAATACAAAAAAACAGCCAAAAATTCACCAACAATCTGGGCAAAACATCTCCCAATGTTTGATCATAATTTACTTAAAAGCAGGGAGCCCTCATTTAGCTTAACGCATTATTGGTGTTATATTGGCGTTATATACGGCGACTTGTTTCTTAATCTTCATCGCTTGTTGTTTTGTTATTGTTTATGCTTTGTTTACGAAAGAGATAAAGAGATTAAATTAAAGACAGACGTTTCCTATATTTAGCACTTCTTCAGGACTTCTCCTAAAATAACCTTAAGTGATAATGAAGCTGGATACCCTACGCAAATCAATAGCTTGCTCAGTTTCACATACGGAAGGGATTAGGGCGGTATGGCTGATTAAAAGAGAACTAAAATGAAAGGATGTCCTTCAATGCAAACACATATCATGTGATACATATTATAAATTATAAGTACAGTAGCTTTATTTGACAATTTATTTTTCTCTCTGCAACTCACTCGAGAGCCGCCATGATCAAAATTACAGAAGACAGCAGCAAAGATATTGCATTCGAAGATATCAAATATGCTTTACCAACAAAAGTTGTTCATGAACTAGCAGATACTATACATTATTGTATTCCTAAATTAATGAAAGTGGAAATGGAGCCTAATGTTACGATCGACAAATTTCATCAAACATTTGCAGTGAAGAATGCCATTGGTAAGCCTGTATACTCGAAAAGGTCTGCTGAAGAACAACACGGGGAACATTCATACCAGAACAAGCTAGCTAACGTGTCAGATAACGGTAGAAGATAGTTGGTTTTTCATCTTCCTGGCAATGGTATTCGAAAGAATTTAGATGAAGCATTTTCTGATTTTTATTCATATTTATATCTTATTAATTGTTAATGGTATTTTTATATCTTCATATTTAATATATCTTGTAATTAAATCTACTCTGTGGGCAAATTTTTTGAAACAAAAATACTGTGAAGGAGTGTGTTCACATTTTTTCAATAAAAGTGCTCTTTGTTGCAGTTTTTTTTGTAATGATTTTGCCAATATTTTATTGTAATATTATATTTATTATTGCTAAATAACTATGTAACGGAAAGTTAATTTATACCCGAAATCCATTAAAAAAACCAAATTCTCAAACGCATTCATTGAAGTTGTTTTTTTTTTTTGAAAATCCGCGCACCGCCCCAAGGGCAAATTTGTTGCTAAATGACTGCGAAGGAGTGCATTTCTACAGAAATATACACAGTATTTCAATAAAATCACTCTTCATCGCGGTGATTGATTGAAGATTTTGCCCACAGGCCAACTCTGAATTACACGGCCTATTCAAAGGAAAAAAAGGATAATGTAAACATAAGACCATGGTGAAAAAAGGATTTTCATCATATCGTTTCTTTTTATCTTTCTTTTTAAAAGATGGACGTGTTCATCTTTCATCATCTTTCTAATTCAATCCTTCTTATACGATTGTCCCGAAGTGTCACAGTTCTCGGTTTTGTACAGACAGTTCTCGAGTTTTGTACTGACAGTTCCTGAGTCTTTACAGACAGTGCCCCCGTTCCCGGATTTTAAGAAACAACTAGCTACATTTGTTAGGGGGTGGGGACCACATCAAAAAAAACTGTTTGGAATAATATTTCCCTTAGTTTATGACAATGATTGTAGTTCAAAATGTGAACTGGATTCCTTGTTTATATTTAACTTAAAAAGAACTAAAGTACAATGGACAACTTAGATAAGTTTTTAACCGAATTGTTTCATTTTTATTTAATCCCTTACGTTTGAGTCATTTTTGGATCCCGATCTAACATTCTGGTAGCGAGTACCGATTGCTTGGCCACTAGTCGGTATAAGTAACATATCAATAATGTAGAAGACTGGACCCGAACTGGACATAACAGGACTTTGATTAGCGAATTATTTTCACACCTTTCACTTCACACTGTCCATAACAAAAAGAACAAAATGATACGTTTTTTGTCCTTTTCATCTAAGATGTATAGACAGGAACACCCAGTCTTTCAAATCTTCCTTTTAAAAGGATCGTGTAATTCCAGAGGCGTATTCAGGGTCAGTCCCGCATTATGTTATTTCTGTCCAGTCTTTAGTGTCGCTATGGTTACTTACATGTTTTTCTGTTCTATCTTTAAATGACTAAACACTCCTCCACAAACTTTGACTGACCTCCTGGCTACGCCGACGCCACGTCACGGATCTTGAAACGTCATCAAGGACCGGTATAAAATGTTTCATTCAATGGCATTTTTTCCCTGTTATTGAAATTTTCCTGTCTGTGGTAAGTGTTGCATGAAATGTAGGATTCAAATACGTGACTTCCCCTGTATGCAGAGAAATTACCTACTTCCTAAACGTTAAAAGAAGAAACAATGATTTGTCGTCAGTTGATTCCCTTTAAAATAATCGAGGTTCGAATTTGACAAACTGGAATAGCTATATTGATTGATTTGCTAATTGGGAATGAATGAAAATGGCATTACTGTTTTTCGATGCGTATCCGGATTATTTTCTGAACTCGAAACCGAAACTGTATTGAAACTGAAGCTGTAAATAGTGTAATAACGCCCTCGATCAAAAGTCACATTTATATAATCATAAATCTTTTGTTCGCCCATTTCCGCCATTGTAACATCGCAGGAACTAACATATATACACTTTAACGCAAAACCAAGCAAACTCGAGTTTTTTTATAAGCAACCAAGGTCAGGCTTTAGTAGTAATGTTGCTTAATTTGTTGCTAAGGATTAATTGAAAAAATATTTATTTACAGTCTTGAAAACCTTTGTCTAAGCTTAAGAATCTAAGTACAAAGTCTAGGACATAGCACTGCAACCTAGTGTAACCACTTAGTGTGGCAATTTTAAGAAATGTGCTTTAGCTATGCTAGTGCTGCATTATTTCAAAATTTCATGTTGCTAATTTATGTAAGATCCATGTAGTACTGTTGCTTAACTTTTTGAGAAAATTTACTAGTGTTGCTTATATAAAAAACGTGTACAATGTTATGTTATGTTGTGAATTTGAATTTTGTCCTATAGGTGGATAAAATCCACCCCTGTAGCTATAAAAGCAGATGCATTGAAAGATCGATTAGTCCCGCCGACAACGTTTATATGAAATCGCAAGGAATTAATTTTTTAAAAAATGCAAATCTGTGGGAACATTGAATGGTATCAATTAAGTCAACAAACAAACAAAACAATTTAAACTGATCCGTTAAATTGATAATGTATTTCAAGTGTTGATGTGAAATTTCTAATGACTTTGTAGGGAAAAATTCACGAACATGTACATGTACCACGTTTTCTTTTATTTCAAACAATTTAAACTGATCCATTAAAATGATAATGTATTTCAGCCTTTAGTAGAGTTGTTCGTGAATTTTTCCCTACAAAGTCTTTAGAAATTTCATATCAACACTTGAAACAAGCGTGCAAAGTAACACGATGTTTCTTTTAATACAAGAATAGCCTTTAAATCTCTGAAGTACCTATTTAATTGAACAGTTTTAAAAAAATTCTCACAAGTAATTGATTTTGTTCGTGCAACAGGTTCGTCGATTTTACAAATCTCTCTAATACCAATGGAGTTCTCGCTCACCACCGCTGGGATCATTATTTGTCAACATGTGATGATCCCGTACATTTTCAACATGGACACTGTTTTCTTTCACGATTCGTAGATCGAAAAGATTCGTGCGATTCTAATTCCCTCACAGTTTTAGTGTTTGGAGACAAAAACCATGGGTGGTCAACAAAATGGTAGGCGATCTTTTTCAAACGATCTATTCAGAAATTACACTATTGCATAAATCGTTCCTACGCTTTGATTGATTGATTGATTGATATATTTTTAGTTAAGAAACATTACAAGTCCGTAACTGTTAAAAAATTTTCAATTAAAAGTCTTTATCATAATAGTAGATATAAGAATGTTTACATAAACTATCTGAAATATAGATCGTCCTTGTACATATTGTTTCAAGTAACACGGGAAACTCGTAGAAGATCATGAATGATCTTATCGCCGAGAACCGAGTGATTACACAGCGTAAATGTTACAATCTTACAATTTTATCAAACTGTTAAAAAGGAATAAGTATGTAACTAGACTTGACTTGAAAATTGATCAAAAATATTGAAGGATATTTTCAAATTTGATTGTTTTTAATAATTTCTTAAATTGAGGAACATATTCAATATCTGAAAGAATATTCGATGATGAAACGAGAGCATTCCACAAGTGTGGTCCACGATATGAAATATTAAATTGACTGAGCTTATTTTTGAACATCGGCTTAAGCAAAATTCTTGAATTTCGAGTTGTATATTTGTTTTGGGGTTTGAGCGTGTAAAGACTATAAAAAACAGATGGCGATTGCTTCGTTTTGCACTTTAACATAAAAATTAGAGTTTGGAAGATGTTAAGTTCGTATAGTGTTGGTATGAAGGATTCTGCAAAGAGAGGCTTTGTATGAGTAAAACGATCTTTTAACTCTGATGGCATGCTTCTGACGTTGGAAAAGAGATGTTAGTTTACTTTTTTGTGTGCTAGCCCATATGACATTTGCATAGCTTAAGTGACTATGTACAAAAGAATAATAAAGTTGCTTTAATAGGTTTGTTCAAAATGGTTTTAGCTTTATATAATGCGCCAATTCCTTTGGATACTTTTGAGTGCACGTACTCAATTTGATTCGTCCATGTCAGATTTTCATCTACATAAATTCCAAGGAACTTTGTGACTGTTTGTCTGGTTATTTTTGTGTTATTTATTTCTAATAGTGGAAGATTTAGTTCTATTGTATTTTTTTTCTTGGAAGTATGGAAAAGTGTAAAGTTTGTTTTCTTAGCATTTAAAGATAATTTATTTACCTGAAACCACAACGCTACATTTTTTAATTCTTTGTTCATGTTATTAAAAAGTTTAGGAATATAAAAGTTTAGGAATAATAATATGTCTGAAAGGAACAGATTTGTATCGTCAGAACTGGTTTCAGTATTGACGAACAGTTTACAAAATCGTTTACATATATCAAAAATAGTAAAGGACCTAATATTGAACCCTGGGGTACTCCGCATGTCATATTTAATGCTTTAGTGATGTTATTGCTGCCATAAGTCACATGTTGTCTTCGATTTGTAAGGTAATTTTTCAAAATATTGTATGAATTTCCTCTGATGCCATAGTATTTAAGTTTTTTAAGCAAAATTTTATAATCAACTGTGTCAAATGCTTTTGACAAATCAATGAATATTCCAAGTGTATGTTTTCCATTGTTAAAAGATTCAGTGATGTCATTAACCAGTTGAAGTATTGCATGCTCTGTAGATACATTTTTCTGAAATCCAAATTGTTTATGGAAGAGTAAATCTTTTGAGGTTAGATGATCATAAATTCTATTATATAGGATTCTTTCTAGAATCTTTGAAAAAGCTGGCAGTACAGATATAGGTCTATAGTTGTTTATGGTTGTTTTGTCACCTGTTTTGAAGCTAGGTATAATTTTTGCTATCTTTAAGGGCTCGGGAAAAACTCCTTCGTTGAAGCAATTTTTGAAAATATTATATAATGGCTTCCTTATCTGTTCATACACGTCTAAAATTATATCACCACTTATGCCATCGATCCCAGTTGCCTTGTTTCTACTTAAGCTCTTATAGGCAAGTTCAAATTCGTGAAGAGTAATTTCTTTATTTTCTAATCTTGAATCACTTTCTTTCAGATAGTCTTCAAATGTTTTATTTGTTATTGGAATCTTTTCTGCTAATTTTGGGCCTATATTTGCAAAAAAGGAATTGAATTTTTCTGCGATTTCTTTTTTATCATAAAGGGTTTCGTCATCCGTTTCAATCATGTTTGGTAAAGAATTTGAATTTGTCTGACATTTTCCAGTAAATTCTTTCATTAATTCACAAGTTTTCTTGCTGTTATATTTATACTTGTCAATTTTATTTTTATAGTAGTTTGTTTTGGCTTTTCGTTTCAGTTTTTCAAATAGGTTTTTGTAGGCTTTGTATTCATTTTCTGCGTGTTCTGTTTTGGTTTTAAGATATTTAACGTAAATTTTTTGCTTTGTTTTGGAGGATTTTTTGAGGCCTCTTGAGATCCATGGTGACTTAAGATCTTTTGGCTTATATGAAAATTCTATAATTGGAAAGTGTTTGTTATGGAGTTCAGTAAAAACTTCAATAAAACCTTCATATTGAGCATTGGCATTTAAAAGATTATCGAGAAAGTCCCAGTTTGTACGTTCTAAATCTTTTTTAAAATTAATTCCAGAGGATTTCTTATAGAGACGTTTTTTTATTTGTACGGAGTCTTTATTTTGAATGGAATAGTTGAACGAGACGAATATGGGAAAGTGATCTGATATATCTGATTTTATTATGCCTTTAGCTTGATATTCATTACGTACGCGCAAGCTTAATAACAGCATTTTCTTAAACATCTTTCCTTGTGGCGTCATTACACTTTGTAAATAACGCAAGCGTCGTAGTTATAGTTATACTGAGAGTGAGACGTTGGATGTTTATGAAAAGGTCTTTTGTAAAAACTGAAATGAAACGAAAACGTTAAGAACGCACTGTAAGAACTGCTTGTACAAATTCCCTCCTATAATGACATTCGCATTATAATCACAAGAAATTAGAATTCAGGGACAGGGTTAATTAGAAGAGATGAAAATATCAAATTATTTTTTAAAAAAAAGTCTAACCGCAAGAATGAGAAAAGATAACTGACAATTAAGTACAACTAAGGATATTTTTTCCCTAACTTAGATGATCATATACGCAGTTATGCTCGACGACAAAATAAAAAGCAGAAAATCAACTCTGCTGTTTTTAAACTATTTCATTTGACCTTTCTTTATAATTCAAAAGTAACCCTAAAAATAAGACTGGAAGATTAAGAAAGATTTCTCATAAAATGTAACGGAGTTATCTGGCGCCGTAGTATAGTGGTTATCACTCTCGTATTTCATGCAGGAGGTCGGGGTTCAATTCCCCTTGGCGGCGATTCACCATGCGCGAGTGAATGAACCATAGCGCCAAGTTCACCCATGCCATGAGGGAAATTGGGTAGATGATACGTCGGGTGTTGCAGAAGGTAATCCAGAAGAGCACAGGCCCTGTAAAGGCATTCATCTTTAGTTCAGGTGTTTTAAGTGTTTTTCTTTGTTTGGCATTTTTCATGTATTTTTTAGTATTATTTGTAATTCTGTGTACTTTCTAGTCTTGGTTAATATATATTTTATGTTAATTTATGTCATTTTGTCATTTTTACATATTTAATTCTAGGTCTGTAAATTATACTCTTTCTCACGTGTCACTATAAAGCTCCCACTTTCACTTTCTCAGTCACTTCATAACGGACCTTCAAGGAGTGAACATCAACTTGACTTAGTTATTTTTTAACACTTGGACTTAGTCATCAATTTCAAGTCAATTTTCAGACTATGAACTTTTAAAATAGTCTACTACTCTTCATGTGTAGTCAACACTCACTTATATGAGACTCACATCAGATCAAAAATTTTTTAAAAAAAATTATTTAAATTTTGATCAGATCAGTTCGTCGGCAGAACAAACCGTGTCCCATTATTCTGAAAGGAATGAAGAGTGCTGTTTCTGAGATTTGACAAACAATTAAAAACACTATTCACTTTCTATGGATTCTCAGATGTGCAGAATTCCAATAATCTATTTCGATTGAATGTTACCTAAAAGTTTTTATCAAAACTTTATAAATAATACACATCACAATAAAAACATCAACTTGGCTACCAGTCCCTTACAATTCACTATTCCGGCCTATTCTTGAAATGCCTTTAGCATCCTTCGTATTCCGATTTACTCTAAAATGAAAACCAATGAAAAACATCATCAACCAAAAGTCAGGTATAGTGTAGAAGTCAAAGGCATTGTCTTTGCGATACTCGTGCAATAACTAACACTTGTTCTAAACTAATTTGAAATGGTATGGTTAATGAATAATGTCTGATAGTAAATCACAATCTTAATGAAAAAATGTGATCAAACATCTGGAATAAGTCACGGTCAGTAAGGAACCCCAGAGAAGCATTAAGCGGGATTTCCACTTATACATTTTGATATGTGTATCGTATGAAAATTTAACATCTGATTGGCCAGATTGATTGGTCTTGATACGTTTTGGTACGGTAAGTTAAAAGTTAAAATGAATTCAACTTTTTCAATGCAATACGCGTATCGAAAGTTTTTTAAACAAAAGAATACTAAGGAGTAATGAATGAACTCAAAGGGATACATGTTCATACACGTATCAAAAAGTGGGAATCCCGCTTTAAATCAATTAAATGTTCATACTCGTCACTAAAATTGTTGAAAAAAATTACTTGGATTTTTTCTGTGGTAATCAAATCTATGATTGCTTGTAATAGTTTATCGTCACGTGATTCAGTCATGCTACCAATGCTCAACTGCATGGAAGGATTTTTTATTTTCCTGCTCAGCAAAACATCTAGTTCATGACGCAGATCCTAAAAACGAACTTTTCCTTGATAAGATCTCTGGTTAGATGTATTCGAGGAAGTAGATCAATATACGGGAACGTAAAAATGATCAATGACGCAGCAGTCTGCGAACAGCGGCTGCTGTTGTCAATCAATAATTATATTTTATCTCTAAGCTTTCGCTGTGTGGGATTGGTAGATTACAAGCCAATCAGCGAACCAAGGGCCTTTCGTTGTGTGGATTGGTAGATTACACGCCAATTAGCGAATAAAAATAGTAACACGTGCTTGAAAATGTTTTGTGGCTGGGTAGAAAATAATATCAACACCTTTACTAACTGTGCTATCTTCACAGAAGAATGAAATTTAATGCCGCTATCAACTTGAATTGTGTCCAGTCCATTTTCTTGATGAACACTGATGACACCACCAAAGAACAGCAATGGAAAAGGTGAGATCATGGTTGTGTCATATAGGAAGAGCTATAAAAGAATACCAACAGATTTCCCAGTGTGCAAATTTGATGAAAAATCACGGCGAAGGAGTGTATTTCTATAGAAATAAACACACAGTTTCAATAAAAATGCTCTTCCTCGCAGCGGTTTTTGACGATTCTGATAATATTACCTTGGTGGTTTTCATCTTCTCGTGGTATATCAACCATTGACTTTCAAAGAATGTGACTTCACTGTTGACTGATTTGGGATGTATGAAAACAGGACCGAAATGCTCAGTGGTTAATTTCGGCGGCCTGAAACGTGTTAAATATTGACACCTTCATACGCAAATCCTTTTTTTATGAGAAGCTAGAGTAACTTTAGTGCTCATACCTGTTAGAGTATTCATTAATGTTAGGTTGTATTTTTGCAACGTTCGGATACAAGCCTGCACATACGATAGCTTTGATCAAATTGATATTACCTGAAAAATAAAAGCCATGGTTTCTACACTTACTTGATAGAGCATAAACAAAATTATCTTGTATTAAAGAAGATTTAGTATTAACAACAAAAAAAAACACAATATAATTGTGCCGACTTGAAAAAAGTGGACACCGGAAAGCTTTTCTCAAATCTTTCGATCACTGTAAGGGCAGAAACTTTCGCTTTTTTGGGTCATTTTCGTGAATGTTTGTTCCGTTGGAAACTTAAATCAATGAAACGCAAAAATTTTTTAAGGTAAAAAAAAATCGTTTCCATCCGTGGAAATAAAAATTGGAAAACAGACAATTAATTTAGTCACATTTAAGTACAATTTTGATCGTGATAGAGAAAAAAATCTAACTAGAACGTCAAAGCAATATTCAAAAAAAAAAAGAAACTTTAAAAGAATACCAGAGAAAACAATGAGCTGGAATTAATGTCATCAATCCACTTTACCTGATTGCGTGTTGTGTTGCTTGTCATGAACATTGGAGTTAGTAAGGAATCCAACATTGTACAGATAGTAAGCGAATTGCTTTTTCATGCTATGTATCATCTACAAGCGAGTTAAAAAAATATAGCCGCGAATTCAAAGTTTATACTCGACTTGAAGAAAAGTTCAACTCGCGCGAATCAACCTGACCTTTAACGTATTGACAGACAGGAAATTTTGCCAACAAAATCTTCCTTCGTTTCCATGAAATCGGGCATCTTCCCAACCCTTGTAAAAGAAGAAATAAAACAATAAAATCATGCCCAAGGAAAAAACTGTTAGAAAACCATGATCTTAAAACCTTGAAAGCATTAACAAGCATGATGTGATCACTTTTCGAATGTTTGGAGAGTTCCATCTTTTGTCGATCTGCATCTTTTTCTTTGTGCTTCAAAATTAAAAAATGAAAAAAAAGACATAACATAAACGGCAGGAAATTTATTTATTTAATTATGATAATTATGATAATTTATCTAGCTTACGATAGGAACGTAAAATGGATCCTTGAAATCCAGACTAGCCGCTACAGTGAGAATTGGGTCTAGACAGGAAAATATAGAGCCGAACAATATCATTCGGCCGACTTTGGGTGCCACTGGTAACCTGGCTAAGTGATATCCTAAAGCAGTCAATTCTTCATCGCTATCCAGAGCTCCCTACAAAAACACAAACAAAGGAACTCTTCAAGATTAAAATGGATAGAACTTCTTCTCATCTCGCGAAAGATTCTTCTGTCACAGTTGAGAAAAAAATAATTTTTTTTGTGATATTACCATTTGCTGAAGTGATTGAATGGCGTTTTCGACAGTCCGCCCATTTGGCGGTTCTAACGCCTTCGCAATGAAATCCATCACTTTACCAAGGCGAAGTATCTAAACATAAGTAAAATAGTTCGGCTGACTGAGATAATGAAGGCATGTTAGGAGATTTATTCACGTACCTTAATCTGCAAGCAGAGCGAATCCAACGGTGTACGCAGCATTTCAGGAAGCTGGTACTCATGAAACTGATCATAATGATGTTTCGTGAAGAGATGGAAACATACACCTTCCTTCACTCTAAATCAGAACAATAGCAAGCAACTCAACCACCAAGACTGGATAACAAAATGGTTCTTGAATTAATGCCTTTACCTCCCAGCTCTTCCTTTTCGTTGTTTAGCTGAAGCCTTGCTTATCCAAACAGGTTTTAAACATGAAATATTAGCTTTTACATCGTACGTCTAAAAGCAAATGATAAAAATGGTAACACTGATCAATCGTGAATTCTTTGTGGCGTTACTTCCCTGTACCTTTTCTTTGCTTTTTCCTCCATCGATCACAAAAACCACGTCTTCAATGGTTATACTATGAAAAGTAGATAGAATAGTGTCACCATAACACGTTTCCAAAAAAAAAGAAGCTGGAAGTCCATAATACGACAAGCGAATACCTGGTCTCCGCAATGTTAGTTGCGATGATAATTTTTCTTACGCCAGGTGGAGGCTGATCAAATACCTAAAAAAATTATTGAAATTACTTTGATAGTTTGACAGCTGACAGTTTTCTTCAACCAAAACAAAATGGAGCACATGGATCAAGATGATATTATATCAGTTCTGCATCCCAATAGCCCAGTATATATGCTGGAAGAAATAAAATTAGTGTTACTTCTTTTTGATTGGTGGTTGGCATCAGTGAATGAAGGGGGATTATCAGAAAGTCTTCTATAAAGAAAAAAAAAGTTCATACAATCTACAGTATAGAACATAATCAGTGTTCACTCTAGAAACGTTTTTCGAAATTTTGTTACTTGAAAACTAACCAATACTGCTTACTTGAATTGAAGACAGGATGTTTTTGCAGTTTATCATGCAGACTGCTGATTTGATCCCAGCCTGGTAGAAATATTAACACAGCACCGTCCTAAGAACCAAACGACACTCATGCCATGAACACCATGATGGAATATTCCCATTAGCAGATGATGAGTAAAGGAACACGTTACACGATCAATAATGTGTGATCAAATTTATTGAACTCACTTGGATATTTTCAAATATTCTTTTACACATACACATTTTTAACATAGTTGAACTGTTTTTCTTTGGAAAAATCTTCTACTGTGATGGACTTCAGTGAAGAAGATAATTCAATTTGCAGCAAGTATAGCAAAGCCAAGCTTCCATACTCAGGAAAAGGAAACATTCAGTCTCTTTCTCTTCTTTCTATTCAATCTTACTTTATAATTTCGAATAATGTGCAGCCGTTGATCATATTTCACATTGAAAGTTTTTAACATAATGTATAAACATGCCACAAATATCAACTTTTTCCCATTAAAGGCTTCAACTTTGGATTCCACAAATTTGATTATACAAAATTGTTCTGTGTAATGCTGGCTTATTCAATTTATAGATCAAGAGACAAGAGAAAAATAACCTTACATCAAAGTTTTGGCAAATGTATTTGAGTAGATGAATAATCAGGTCATTGTCAATTTGTTCGAAATTCATGTCATCCAAACACTGTAAAGTATCAGCAGAATATCTACAAATTAAACATTTTATTCCATCACTCCCATGACTTACTCTTAGTGATAAATATCTTTGCCTTAAACAGATTTCGTAAAAAAAGACTATTCCGATCATCATAACAATGACTTTAATAGCTGATACTGATACATGGGCAACATTCTTATTTAGATTTGAAGAATGCAAAATGTTTATACACTGTGTAAAAATCAAATAACAATGTCCTCGAAGAACTGATCAGCATTCATTAGAAAAGACATGCACTACCAAAATGGAAACTTTGCTGAGTTGAAACTTTATGAGTCAACCATTTTTGGCTTGTGACATCAGTCATAAATGAACTAATCCTGTGAGTCACGGACCGCAGACCAGGGTGGCTAAGAGGGCTATAGCCCACCCAATAATTTTGTCATAAATAGTAACTTTTTAATTTTGCATATAATAGAAATTTAAGAATGTTTTAACAGTGTCGCGATGCTGAATCACCACAAAACAATAAATAAGATAATAAACATTGTAGATATTGCCAAAAGTTTTGTACACAACGACAACAGACGTCATTTCGGACAATTGATGTTAAATGATCTTCTGTAACTTACAATGCAAATAATATACATTTCTTCTTTCCTAAACGTAATTTCTAGTCCCTTACCACTCGATTCCCTTATTTTAAGCACATAAAGCCTGTTAGACTCAACTTTTATTAACAAACATTATCATTTTTTATGCAACTCGAATTCCAGCGATACAACTCGTATTCATTGGGCCATAAAAGTGCTTCTTAATTAGGAAAAACTATACGGTTTTAGCCATTCTAGGCCAATAAAATTTGAAAAGTTTTCTTGGCCCTAATTAGTCAGCCCTCCCAAACAAAATGGCCCCTGTGAGTACAAACTCTAGCTTTTTTTGCAGGTACTTAACCCCCATAATATGAAGTATGAAATATTTTCAGTTCAAAAGAGATGTTTCATGATGAGACATTGTGATGTATTATAGGAAAACTTGAGAAAACATTGTTTACTTGGCACTTATGGAATTCAAGTAATCCTTAAAAAGATTTTGTTCTTCCACTAGTTTCAAATATTCCTTTTTTTGGCCAGGCCTCAATCTAGGCTGGTACTTTTTGATAGGTTGTGTTCGATATCTAGAAAGAGAACGCAACGAGCATTAGAATCATACTTTGTCCAGTTTCTATTCAATTAAAAATGATCTTAACCTTGAAAGCTCAATAATATCTTCCAAGAAATACTCCGTGACTGGGTAAGTGAAACCAGGAATATGTATCATTGGACAATTACCTACAAAAAAAATCAAAAGATGTTGATATATCGCTGTTACAAGATCAAATTGAACAGTACATTTAAATTGCTGTTATCGGTGAATTACTTACTGAAATAATCAGAAAACATTTCTGCATTCAAGGTAGCACTCATCAAAACAAGTTTGAGGTCAGTTCTACAATAGAAATAAAAACTTCTAAAAATTTCAACTTCTCAGCAAAAACTCCTATAAAAGTTGTTTATAGACTTAACCATCCAAAAATATGTTGCAAGACTTATGCTGTGCATTTCAGATGGTCTGAAATTGTTAGCGGATGGTGTAATTGATTGTAAAGAATTTGAATTTTGCACCTGTATAAAAGAAGATCTTTCATAATTATTAATAAGAAGTCAGAAAACAAATCTCTCTCGTGGATTTCATCAAGTATGATGTGGCTAACTTTGGATAAATATCTAAAAAATAACAAAACCATCAAATAAACAACTATGTTCATAAAGTGTCCATTATGTTTCTTTGTCCTAATGATTATAAACAATTCGAACATTTTCTATATCATTCCATTCAATGTTTTACCAAAACATGTTTTTACTTACGGATCATTCACAAGTTGTTGAAGAAGAATACCAGTTGTGCAATATAAGATTGAACCTCTATCACGAGGCAGTTTGCTAAAGACATAAGTGCAATACATTTTTAAAGATTCAATAAAAAATGGTTAGCAGTGAGTACTTTCCAAGCCAAAAGTACCTTTCAAGTCTAATCTGGTATCCACAACTGTTACCACAACTTTCTCCGCGTTCTGCAGCAACTCGATCAGCCACCTACACATCGAAATAACATGCACAAACTTTATGGTGAAGTTTTTTTGAGAGATCCTACAATAGACATATTGAAGCCATTTTTGCAGATATTACTTGACAATTAATCACCATTTTTTGACCTACTGAGTCAGCTAATATTCATTGTTTATATTTTTAGGTACAGAAGGATGTACTCACAGACACAGCACTAATTCGCCTTGGTTGTGTACAAATGATATGACACTTTGAAGCTGTCTGCTTCTCTATGCACTCATCAAGAATGAACTGTGCAACCTGAAGTATTGACAAGCATTTCAAAAAATGTGAAAAAAAACTAAAAAAATAGGTCAAATTTCAGTAAATAAAATTGTGATACCTGTGTAGTTTTTCCACAACCAGTTTCACCACTAACCACTACCACTTGATCAGTTGATATCAAAGCCAGCAATCTCTATAAGAGAAAATATTCGCAGAGTAAAGTTTGATAAAACTAAATAAATCTGGGCCTTGAATATATACAACAAGTAAAGGTTTCACCTATCATGAAAGTTGGTTTCACAGACCTTATATTTGAGCATTTAAATTTTACAAATTTGCTCATAAACTCCTTATGTAAAAGCGGTCCTCTTATTTATCATTATAATCTTGTTTTAACATAATTTGATAGTTGTTCGTTGGAGTAGTAAAAAAACGGACAAAATAGTGGATTGACTTACATCTTTCATCTTGTTCGATGGTAAATTCTTACGAAATTTCTAAATCAAAGTGTTGTCACATTAACAGCTTATCTTACAAAACCAGCTGAACATTTAAGTAAACCTTGGATAAAAACCTAATTGTACAACTCTCATTGATTGGATAGCCCTGTTGAGAAAATGTTTTAAGGCTTATCGAAAGGCTCTTGATTAACGTGAGTTCGTAAAGCATTAAGACGAGTGGATAAAGTCATACAAAGTCACTGCAATGAAGGACATTTTTATCATATGGTTCATGTGTCAAGTTGCAACCATTAGACTTTACGGTGTAAACCTTGTGAAATGTGTCTGGGTCGGGCTCTGGGTCGGGCTTAGCCTCATTTGTTCACACATATTTGTAAGTGTTTTCACCGTTTAAATGTAATGGTTGCAATTTGACACACAAACATACTCTTCTTGAAATAGTTTGTATATTGCCATAGAAACGCACTCCTTTACAGTGATTTTTCAACAACTTTGCCCACAAAAAAACAAACTTACCTGCATGGATTGATATTTCCAATTACTCTTCATGTTTTCAAATTCAAATGAAATGTGTTTTTCAAAGTTAACATCTAATTTCAACGTGCATTGACATGTCTGTGAATATTTGAACTTATCAGAATCCATATTATGGCTGCCACCTTCATTCGTATTTGAATATGAACTTGTCACCTTTGGGTTCAAGCTAACATCTAAGACATACAACACATGTTTTCACCTTGCATCAATGTCACACTGAAATGAGCTATTATAGATATTGCATATTGCTTTATGCTGATGTCAGTAGAAATAGAACAATTGAGAAATGGTCTGGAAACGAGAAGCTGTTTATTATTAATAATGTGCTCAAACAAAGTAAAAAAATGATTGGCTCTCTCATGGAGATTATCTCACAAGAAAACTGCTGACACACTTTTTTCTCGACCTTATGATAGTTCATTACCTTTAAGTTGCTTGGTTAGACTTGACTTTAAAACCAATAAAATTTAAAGACACTGTGCTTAAAAAAGTGGCAGATTGATAATGGGTCTGCATACATTTCCAAAACCACAATGTGAAATTTAATTGTAAACACAAACCTTTTTCTGTACTTTTCAACAGGCAACTTATATTTTCTTCATGCTCCTTATTTAACATAACCACAGATCGCTAAAAGAACAATCAACAAGAATATTTACAGTACTGACATAGACAAAGGTATTTATGACTTTTAAATTTGCTTTAATCGATATATATACTTTAAGCAATTCACATATCAAGACTATGTAGCTTATGAATATGGGTCTGTTACAAAAGTACTGTTTATGTCAGACGGACAAATCAATACTTCAGGGCTATATAAAAAACAACATGTTTATGATACTATCAAGCAAATGTTGTTCGAAAGTATACTAGAATAAAATTGACAAAATTCCAAAACATGATTTCCACAAGGATGATAGTCAAAAAATATTGAAACAAACAGTTACCGTGTCAGGAGGACTATGCAACAGACAACTTTTAACAGACCCTATTATTGCTTGATCACATCTCAAACAAAATGTGAAAGCTCATTTTGGTTGGTTAGGTTTTGAATAGACAGTCTAAGGCTTTGTTATTAGCCATAAACATGCATGGTAAACCTTACATTTTCAATATCCTTTTTCTCTCTTCTTTCTTTTCCACGTCTAGCATACCACAAACCAATGTCTCTACCACTTAAACCTGAAGGGGGACCTGCTCCAGAGAACCCTCTGCTTCTTCCCCTACCACCACCTCTGCCTCTTTGATTTCTTCCATAATGACCTTAAAAATATAATTTGACAGAAGAGGTAATTAAGTAAATTAAGTAAAAAGCTTGTTCATGTTATCATTACTACGTATGGTGCTTACCTCTTCCGTTCATTACTTTGACATACAATCCAATACAATCCAAATCATTTTATCATCAAAAATTGTGTTAACATATTGTTAATATATCTATCATTAATAAAAGAGAATAGTGTGATACATCATAAACACACTTTCTTGATCAAATCTTTTCCTGGTGCCATTTATTTGTTTTCAGTTTCTAATCTTTAGTTCAATTTTTCATCAACATTGAATCCTCTAATTCACTTCATAGTGGTGATTAATAGTGCTAATGAAAGCATAATAAGCTAGCTAAAACATGGGATTTCCCACTTATCAGGTGATGTTCACCATTCACCATGATTCACCATTCAAAATAGAGAATTTATAATACCATGTTTCATTATACATTTTTCATTTTTAGACATTACTTGGTAAAATATAAACCCTTTTTTAAAACAACCATATCTTTAGGTTTCCATCCTCTGACTTCTAAAACTAATGAAATTATGGAAACGAAGGTCCCAAAGGGTGTAAATCTGGATGTAAGTGTTAACTTACATCACTAATAACAAAAGTTTTTGAGAAGATTTTAAGAACTACAGCTACACCTTAAAACAAATCAACTTTACAATTCATCTCAACACAGGTTCAGGACAGGGCAATCCCGTCATAGTCAGCTACTTGCACTTACCAAAAAAACTGATCTCCTACATGGAAAAAGGGGAGAACGCAGACGTCATATATACCTCTAATTTAGCAAGGCTTTTGACAGAGTCGATCACTCAATCTTGTTATAGACAAGTTGAAAAAGAACAAGATCGGCGGGAAAATTCACAAATTGGTAAAGTCTTTTTTAACGAGTCACTTGCAGTTTGTCTCAGTCAATGACTTTCTATCATTTGAAACCATGGTTATTTCTGGTCTTCCACAAGGCTCAGTCCTTTGCGCACTACTCTTTCTTATTATGATCCAAGACATTGATGAAAATGTTATCTATTCCATTCTGTCTTCATTTGCTGGTGATACTAGACTGCTGAAAGGAATCTCAAGCATTGAAAATATATCGGAGTTACAAGAAGACCTTCATGTGTTTACAAGTGGACAGAAAAAAACAACATGAAGTTAAATGGAACAAAAATTTGAACACATGGAAAGAATTCAGAGCTCAAACGCCAATCTAGCTATCTATCAGATACGAGAACAGATATGGATACAATCACCTCTCTGTGAAGGATCTCGGTGTTTTATGATCTACAGACATGTCATACGACTTATAAATTCAAAATGTAATCCAGAGAGTTAAGAACATAAATTCGTGGATCTATCAGACCTTCCAATGCAGAGACAGAAAACTGTTAACATTATGGACATCTCTTGTTATCCCTCACCTGGACTATTGTTCACAGTTATGGGCTCTGACCAAGCAGTTATGCAAGATCTTGAGGCTCTGCAGAAGTCATTTTTGAATGGAATACTAAGACACTTCGATTACTGGGAAAAATTGAAAGAACTAAAGATCTACAGTTTCAAGAGGAGAAGAGAACGATACAAAATCATAAACACTTGGTGTTCTTGGAAGAAACAGTCCTAATTTCAGTTTGGAAGATGGCAAAGGTGGTATTTACGAACACATTAAGTCAGAGACTTGGACGAAAATGCTACCTAAAGTCAGTCAACTCAATCCACAGAAATCTCTAGAAGGTTGTTGGTCCGAAGAAGGACCAAGACTATTCCAGTTTGGAAGATGGCAAAGGTGGTATTTACGAACACATAAAGTCGGAGACTTGGACGAAAATGTTACCTAAGGTCAGTCAACTCAATCCACAGAAATCTCTAGAAGGTTGTTGGTCTGAAGAAGGACCAAGACTATTCCAGTTTGGAAGATGGCAAAGGTGGTATTTACGAACACATAAAGTCGGAGACTTGGACGAAAATGCTACCTAAAGTCAGTCAACTCAATCCACAGAAATCTTTGGAAGGTTGTTGGTCCGAAGAAGGACCACGACTATTCAATGCCCTACCAAAATATATAAGGAATACAAGTGACTGTGCCAAAACCTTAGGACACTCAACCAGAATCCATGAGTAAAATAATCATGATGATGTTTTAATTTCCTGTTTGCGTACATCTGATTGAATGAATCTAGCATAGCAACTGCATAGAAACATAGCTCTAGGGAAAATTTAACACGGCAAATTTTTTTCATTTTTTGGGTGGTGAAACTTTATGTAAAAACAAAACTTTTTCCCTTTTGGCTTACTTCTTCAGAAAATGAAGAAAGAAGAAAACGAACAATTTCTACATCTTTGGAGGAGTACTGCTTTTCTAGCAACACATTAGCACAGTTTCAATAATGGTCGTAAAATTAAATTGTGCTATTCTGTGGCGTATTGACAAAACGATTATTAAAATTGTGACGATTTAAGGGAAAAGGATAACAATCGCTTTTGCGATTATAATCGCAAAATCGATTTTGAGATTTTTAAATCTCAAAATCGATTTGTATAAATCGATTTTTTACAATTCATAATCCCAAAATCGATTCTTGTGAATCCCAAAATCGATTCTTGTGAATCTCAAAATCGATTCTAATGAATCTCAAAATCGATTCTTGTGAATCTCAAAATCGATTTTTTTGAATCCTATAATCGATTATTATGGAGGGAGGCATAGATAGACTGTCGTTAATAGGTTTCGTTTAAGTCGTTTGTTTATATATTTCGGATACATATACGCCGTGTTTTGAAGTTCGAAAAATAATTTGTGATAGTTTTGTCGAGGAAAAGTGACGAAAAGTTTTCCTCGGCGAAACTTTCCCCCGACGAAATATCATCCCCGATTAGGTAACTGGAATACATTTAATTAATTATTATTAGCCAAATAGAAATAAAAAAGTGTTATTTCAAAAAGTGCCGTCGATAGCAGCTGTAGCCGTCGAAACCTAGTCATAATAAACTCGCTTGTTCATGACATGATAAACACTAATTTATTCAATTATAGTGACTTTTATTTATTAAGCGGAAATATTTTTCTAGAAATAAAAAGTTTCCCAAAACCATGTATTTCATTGATAATAATCGTCTACGTCTACACTTTCGTTGCTGCTCTTGAAGAGGCGGTTGTTGTTTGTACCTCCACCAGATCTGAAAAGGTGAAACGTTTAAAAGATCATGTTATTCGACTTTTTGAAATGTACATGCACAGGTAGCACCCGTTCGTGTATTGAATTGCACTTGATGAGCTTGTTCTCATATTCAGTTGGAGATTAAAGATACAGCAGTTCGTTTGAAAGCAATCACAAGTAGAAACCGTCTACTTTAATTCTATTTTTAAGTTGTTCGACAGGATTGCTATTCTTTGAATCTCTTGGGGGAAAATGTTTATAATAGCAAAAGACTTTTCGAATTTGATCATATCGTCACGATTTTAATTTTAGTGATCGTTATTGAGCTTTGTAACTTCATTACGATAATGTTTTTAGGTTCAACGTTTGGATGAAGGATGAATGCAGGAGGAGACAAATGAAAACATTTTAACGTCGGCTTGACGAGTTGCAAGAGTTCTCTTTTGAAATACTCACCTTCGTTTAAATAAAATAATACCTGTTTCCATCAGTTTTTCACCATAGGTTTACGTGGATGATCGTCTGAAAGCTGTGCTTACGCATGGCTGCAAAACTGTCCCATGTCCTGGCTGTAAAGCTTGCGTGGATGCGCACAATTCTCGCAGTTTTATCAATGGACAGCTGGAAAACCTACGCAAGTTTCTTTTATGGAAATCCCGGTTAAGCTTCCATACAGTGGTATTGTAAAAGGAGCTGGAAACTAAAATGCTTTTTAATTTCACTGAAATAACATGAAAACGAGTCTTACTGGTACCACTAATGTTTTCATATTCTTTCGTTAGGTGAAGAAATGAATTCGTATAACGAAGGATATTTCAAAATTACCTTAGCAACGGTGGTCGTTCTCCCTAGCAACAGCAATTTGGTGAATGATCACTTAATATGAGTTATCTTTCGTTCTCAATTGAGCACGAAAACTAATATAATAAGTTGAGCATGTTTTTAATTGGATTGAAATCCTCCATCGGAAATTGCATTGAAAAGCACCATGGGTTCTCCATCGTTGATGCTCAAGCAGTTCATTCATTTAAACAACATGATTATGCAATACCACCTGCACGTTTCAAACTGGAAACATGTAGTTAATTATTATTTTTATTACACATTATCAGACTCGTTTTAAATGGAGACGAAAGGAACAAAAAAATATTTACGTGTAATATGCACTTACGTCAGCTTTTCTTACAAGCAAAATGTCTTACGAGCAAAATGTCTTACGAGCAAAATGTCTTACGAGCAAAATGTTTTGCTAGTGAGAAACACGGCGTAAGGGTTCATTACGTTAAAATTTTACATAAGTCGTTACGTAAAAAAGTGTCCACACGTGAATATAGCTTGAATTTCTTACGCCGTAATCAAACTTAATAAAAAAAATAATATTACGCGAAATGGTTTCCTTGTCACAAGTAAAAGATCAATTGTCTTTTTTCATTATTTATCTTTAATTTTTTCAGGACAATTTCAAGTTAATACCGTTTCTATATCAAAATTCCCTGGAACGTCACAAATCGATTTTGAGATTCAAGAAAATCGATTTTGAGATTCAAGAAAATCGATTTTGAGATTCAAGAATCGATTTTGAGATACCAAAGAATCGATTTTGAGATTCTTTGAATTCTTAAACATTCGATTGGAAATCCCATAATCGATTTCCTAGAATCGATTATTTAATCTCAAAATCGATTTTTGGAGAATCGCAAAAGCGATTGTTATCCTTTTCCCTTAAATCGTCACAATTATTAACATAACAATACCAAACATTACAATAATTACTTTCGGGAAGCATTTGGGAATGAATAATTCAAACGAATGAATGGTTATTATATGCTATATATACCAGAACATATTTCGTAATGACACACTCAAACTTAGTGTTCTAGTAAGTAGTGTTTGGTGGTATATTGTGCGGATATCTAATTTGAATAATTATGAGCCAATTAAAAGCCCTAAAGAGCAAAAGCAGAAACATTCGAAGTTCAAACTTCGATCAGAAACTAAATACGAGGGTAGTGCAATCACACCCAACACAACCCCGGAGTTACGCCATATTTACTCTAAACGTAAAAGTATCATCGAAATAAATATTTAGGGATCTGGACAGGAAGTTATTCAATCTGAAAAAACTAATATATATATTTCTTAGTTTGGAATATATTTTTATCATATAACAAAATTAAAATTCCATTGATTGCTTGATACTGCCGTCTGAGAATATTTGTATATCCCTGCTCTGCCAACGAAGTGAAGTGTATATTCCACCTGTATCCCTTCCCCACCTCCTAAATTCACAGGATCTTGATTGACGGTAACTGAACATGAGCTTAGAGGGATAATTAAGAATTTTGAAAATGTCAAGTTTTTTTTGTCAAGGGACCAAAATATTTATGTCGAGATAGGCAGGTGTTGAGTTAGAAATGTTGAGAGATAGCAGGGGGAATTTCCATTCAAAAATGTCGAATTTGGCAGGACCGAAGGAATTATGTCGAGTTAGGCGGGTACAACTGTAATTTGTTCTGGACAATTTATTTATATCAAATAGAATGTACAAAGTACCGTAAAGCGGGGTGACTTCGATCAGCGGGGTGACTTCGATCAGTAAAAATAAACTGTTTAAACTCTGAAATTAAAGTGCGTTTTTCACATTTTTTAAGATTTTCATTTAGATTCTTATTGTAAAATATCATCAGAATCGTCTTCAAGCGAAACAATCAATTTCTTCCGAAATTAACGACGAAAAACATCAAAATCTTCACCACTCACATTGGTCATCGCTCTACGTCGTATTCAAGAGTCTAGCCTGGACATTTTTGGTACATATGTGAAGTATAGAGGCTGAATGTAAAGAAAATTATAATATGTCTGAAAGAAATTCTGTTCTTCACCGCTATATTCTGTTTTTCTTTTCCTTATTCCTTTATCGATAATATCGTGTTTATAAAAACACGAAAAAAACGAATGTTTTATATCGCTATAAGTTACATGTTCGCAAGAACTTCGTGAAAAGTCGTCGTATCTCATGGGAGATTTAATGACTTACCGAAGAAATTTTAATAAGCGTGCTCTTTCCCCATGATGATAGATCTCAAAAATTTTGTTTGAGATACAATGAAATTTCAATGTTAATTTCGTTTCGTATTAACGAGGGTCACACATGTGTGAACGTCGTAAATATCTTTTGTTTTACTAACATTCGCTGATCTTTTACGGTCTAACATTTACCTCGGATGACAAATGGTGGTCTGTTAATAATGTATTAATGGCGCTTTAAAAACATTGTCAAATACAATTATAAGTAATTTGGCGCTTCTCATAAGCTGATCGAAGTCACCCCATAATCGATATTGTCGTTTTCTTGGAAAGATCAGGTTATTTCTCTGAAATTACAAGTTTAGTTAATGTGAAATTTTGCACTGAAATAGAAGAAATATGTAATGTAATGATTCCAAAGTTTCAGAAGTAATAGTTTAGCAGGCTTTATTTCAGGATTTTTAGCTGCTACCGTTTTTACTTTTAAGATTGAGTTTCATAACTGTTGTTTACCTGTTTGCTTGGACAGTGACACCCGATAGGCCCACCATGGTTGGGCCTGAGGGGCTGAAAAATTTTTGAAATAAGGAACAGCCAGATCGCCGACAACATTATTTCAGATGAAAATTAAATAACTTATTATTTCGTTTTCGATTGCGTGATCACACGTGCAGCTGGTTACGCAATGATAAAATGTAGCATAAAAACGAAGGAAAAACCATTGAAAAAGAAAAACTTATTACGTTATTATGGAATGAGAAAGGAATGTGAAAGATCAAAATGTTAGAAATTACAGGTGGTATAGTGCAACGAGTAGCGTATTTTGAGGTAAGAAAAAGCGCCGAAAATAATAATACATTCAAATTTACGGCTACCTATCACGTATGTGTAACAAAAGAAGTCTCTCGAGACGAGCTCTATTTAAAAATACACAATAGAAATAAAAATACGGCTGAAAAATACACAACAGACTGTCTGCGCGCATTCATAGAAATACATTTCACACTATTCAATTATCGTTCTGCAATTTAACAATCGCAATGGAAGAGGAGCTAGGTGGTAAACAAGGAGTCCGTCTCTCTGCACCAGCACATGTAAAGGGCGATGCATAAAGACAGAGAGTTTTTGAACAAAAAGAACACTCAACTACTGATTGTAATGAGTCAATGAATCCCTATTTGACAGTTTTTTTTATTTTTTCAGTTTTTTTGTTTTGCTCTTATTCAAGATTGAGTTTCAAAACTCAATTCAAGATTGAGTTTTTGCTACCGTTTTCCGGTAGCAAAAAACCCCTGAAAAAAACGCTGTTTAGTATTTCGGAAGTTACTTTTAAAATAGTGGCAAAATTGATCGAAGTCACCCCGCTTTACGGTAAGGAGTCCTAAGTAACAAATTAAATCAATTACTACTTTCACGATTTTACAATACATTTCTCAATCTTGTATTCTCAAATCAGAACCAAAAGTAGTGAATGCACTTTGTCGTATGGCTGTCATAAAGTAGTATGAAGCGCTTTTTATCACAAGTTTTGGTTGAGTGGTCCTAACCACACTCACACAAAAGGAAATAGCGCCCCTATCCTGCTGGTCCTCAACATTCATTGGGCACCTTAAGCAATCAATTCCCCAAGGGTTGTGGAGATTCTATAAAGTGTCCATTGACGTATCCATAGTCGGAACCTTGAAATATTTTCCGAAACAAAAAGAAAAAAAGAGACTTCTCCTTTTAATAGCAAAAAATCGTGGCATTTCAAATCTTGTCTGGAATGTTGTGGATTCAGAGTATTAATTATAAAGTTACATAGAACTTGTTCCAAGCAAATCATATAATGTCCAGCTAAGTACTGAAGACTTTAAACACACTTTGCTCTAACAAGATTATACAACTAGATGTCATTATCTGTAGTCCCACAAAGATCAAAGTGCAAACTGGCGACACGCATTAGGATCGCGTTTTTCCCTGGTAACTCCACCTAACTAAGTTACCTAAGAAGTTAATCTAGTTAGTTCAACTTATGCTAAGAAGCTCAGAAATCCGTCATTCCCGATGATAGATGGTGTTAATATTCATTTTAGCCACACACATGATATATAATAATAATAATTAAACCACACATCAATCATGATGGATGAGAGAATGAGATGACTTGATTAAGGCATTTTCTCACAGCTTATTTAAGGAATAGAGAATGCAGTTTGTTTATTATTTGGCTTTTTGAAATGTGCAAATCGAAACATGATAGTTTTATCTAACTATCATCTAGATAGTTCTATGGCACTCTCATATAATAATATTATATCAATCAGAGTGTGTGAAATTCTGCATCATCATGAATAATATTAGGAGGTGGGGTACGAAAGTGCTTAGTGCCATAGTATATACATACATACAAATTTAAAGCAATGAAGTTTGTGAACCTGTTCTAAAATAACTAATACACATTTTTCTTTTACACGTTTTTTTTTTTTTTATAAGAAACCAGTTTATAAGAAACGTACATGTAGAATCTCGAAAAATTAAGAAACTTTTAGAACTACATGACATGACTATTTTTTCAAATAAGAAACTAACTCGGAGGATTATTTGAAATTGGACGATTTCAATGGCGTTGATGTGATTTTGTTAGAATAGACATTATATCTTTTATTATATTTCTTTTACTGTATAGTTGATATTTGTTGAGATTTCGTGTTGTGTTCATACATATGACTACTGTATTAGTCGATATTTGTTAAGTTTTTCTGTTCATGTTCAAAATTAAGAAATTAAGAAATATTTAGAACTATATATATATCACTCATTGGATGAAAATTTTTATAAAAAATAATTAGAAACTGAATAAGAAACTTTTGGAACTAAAAACACCAAAATTTTTACCAAAATTAAGAAACTTTTAGAACTAGCCCCTTCACCTAGTTTCTTATAAAAAAAACAACGTGTAATACCGTAAAACGGGGTGACTTGAAACAAAATTCGCCGTTTTTTGCTCATATTTTTTAACCTAAGAAAATGAAATTTTGAAAAAAGTTCCATTCATCTTTTGTCTTTCAGATAACGAAGTGTTCAAACTAATTGATGCATATATACCATCTCAAGTTACTGCTTCACAAAGTACACCTACTGAAATTTATCGTGTGGGGTGACTTGAAACTGTGCTCTTTTGCACAAAATGTTGTTTTATAGAGTGCCAAAACAGAAAACGTGTGATCTACGATTACTTGCGTATAAAACATAAATTATAAAACATAAAACATAAATTTGTTAACGCCAGTTTCATTTTTATTAAGTGATGGAGAGTGTTAGTGAATTTTGAAAACTCAAAATTTCAGAATGGTAAAAGATTGTAAAAAATAAGTTATCTGGAGTCATTTAAATCATTAAGCGTGTGATAACGTAATTGTTTCAGAAACAATATCGAAAGCATACAAGATAAATTTGAATTTATAGCTAGTTTACACTATTGTACTTACTGAAAACTTGTATATAAATTGAATATAATAAAATTCCTGTTCCATCGTCTTTGTTTTTCCACACAAGCGCTTCATCACTTCATCCGGATTACGCGAATTTATTGCACCATTGCATATGACATGTATTTGAAATGGCGTATGTATATCAAAAAGATAAGAAGCCCTGGTAATGAGTTTAAGTATGAAATTGTAAAAGTAACAACATGCAGCCTTTTGTCTTCGCCAATTCTACAATAATATGGTGTGCCCATAGCCTTGAACTGAGGATATAATTGCAGCACCTATTTGTTCAGAATTCTGATTGGTATTCAGTTATGGTGCTTAGTAAAACGAGTCTATTGAGGTTCAATTCTTAGATATTAACCCTTTCTATTAATTGAGCTTAAGGGCTCAGTGTACCTTTTACTCACATATGCATTGCATAACTTTTTCTGTTATTTCTTTTTACCAGTACATTTTAAGTAAAAGTATTTTTTGAATTCATGTAGAGCAATAAATTTTCTTTCCAACAGTGTATAAAATGATATATTTACATAAATAATAAGGAAGAAATTAGGCTGTAAAAACGATAAAAAAACCCCGGACTTTCGTGTGCTTCTTTGAGCTCCAAGTCCCACAGAAAAAGGTTTTTTGAATACTTTTTTGGTTGTGTCGATTCCTCACAATCAGTGGAAACAAAGTGTGCCCGCGAATCCCATTAATGGTTTTGTTCAGGAAAAAAAAAGTTTTTTGTTTTTTCCATACTTTTGCGCTATTGGACAGTTGAAAACAATTACGGATTTTAAGCCAATCAGGAACTTTCTCTCAAATCGCGGGCACACTTTTCGTTAACAGGGTTTCATCTACCGCTGTGTAAAGTTTTAAAGGAAACGAGCCACTTGCTGGGAAGATGGAGCTCAAAGAAGGTAGAACACTAATAATTTCTCATCGCATACACAACAATTATGACATCCTTTAATAAATTCATAAAAATGCCCATAACTTTCTCAAAAAGCAATATTTTTTCCTTCAAATTGATATTTTGTGTAATAATAACCTAATGATTACATCTGTCAAAAAAAATTGAAAAAAAAATTGACTTTTGAAACGTACGCTGAGCCTTTAAATGATAATTACCTAATGACTTATACCACCTTTGAAACTCCATTGGCTGAACTTTATCACACATCAATTATTCGATTGCATCATATATAATTGACAAGAGTATTTATGCAATAATCGAAGAGACGAAGTGTATAGAGTGAAAAAAAAAACATTTTAGTGGCATATTTCTTTCAATTTTAAACATTTTTTTATAAAATTCTGGAATTACTCCCTTTGGCCCTTCTATTTCACGAATGTAAAAAAATGTGCATTTAATGATATGCTATATCGATGTTGCAAGCTATTTTACAGGGGTACTGATTTTCGGCTCTTTTTATCTTCAATTTCCGAAGAACTTCCTTGATTGAAAAACCTTTTCCATCAAGTGTTGCGCGAGAACGTTTTTTCGGTGGTGTTTCAAGTCACCCCGGGTGTTTCAAGTCACCCCACTTTTACGTTAACAAGAATAGGAGCCTTAGTTTGGGATAAAAAAAAAATAAGAACAGAATGAAAATAACATGAGGCTCAAATCATTGTTTCAAAAATTAAGCCTGACCCTGAATTATCTTGTTAACTAAAAACAATTTAGGACGTGAGTTCTCTTGCAATTCTCTCCCAAGCTATTGATAAATGGTTAATATATTGTTTGCACAATGCTTTGTTATTTTGAATCCTTTTTACTACAAACAAAAACTTGCATGCTCATTTGGGGTTAGAACCAAATGGCTACCATTTTTGATATATGTGACGTTCTGAATTATATATATATAACTATTTTAATTGTTTTTACTTATAAAGTTGTATAAACATTGCTGCCATGTTGAAATGGTCAAGAAGGTGCCTTACCAATACGAAAGTATGATTTATTTGACTTTATCATCCCTTAATCTAACCTAATTGTGAACTATTCTTCAAAGGTGATTTGAATACTTGATTTGCATGAAATCTATTTTAGGCCATTAATGGTTTTATGCTGAACAGATCAATAGTTCAAACCAGCATGAATTTTCAGGAGAATCAACCAAAAGTTATGATGTCGATGGAAGATAAACTTCCGAAGCTTCCTGTCCCGAAATTGAGAGATACGTTGAATAAATACATCATTGCATTGGAGCCACTGTTATTTGATAGTGAATATGAGCACACAAAGTCTGTTGTTGAAGATTTTCAAAAGCCTGGTGGTCTAGGGGAAACATTACAAGCCAGACTGGTAGATAAGGCATCAAAATCTGACAACTGGTTGGCTGAATGGTGGGATACATGTGCATATTTTGGATATCGTGCACCAGTTGTCATCAATTCAAGCCCTGGCATCAAATTCCCAGAGCAAACATTTCATACTGATTTGGATCAATTTCGGTGAAATACCTTATAATTTTTTGCCACTAACTGTTATTGTCATCCGTAAAAAGAATTTAGAAATAAGGAATTTAGACATTAGTTTTAGGAATATTATTTTTGCAGGCCTCAAAATCCGTTGAAATTTGCGCGAGTGTAATTGTACTCCCGTCGTAAATTCATCGCGAGTACACTGTCTAGGGAAATACTCGTGTAATCTTCTTTCACACGAGTACAAACGTTGCAGCATAAAACAATTCTTTTGTATTTAGGATGGAGAGACACTCCTTTGCGGCACATTTTTTCAGTGTTGCACAATAGAATTATGTCATCTCTATGACACTACAAAAAGGAAGAAAAAAATATCTTAACTTTGTCATTCATTTACAATTCTGTTGTGCACACCATTGCAGTGTTTGAATAAAGCCAATACATTGCACACATGTGCGCGAACAATGGAGATCGGAGTATTCGAATAGTTTTTAAATGAATATTTTCCTTTCCTGAAACTGAAAGATTGTTATGACACATGTGTTCTAGAAAAGGAAGGTGACTCTCCGCCGCCTTTTGATAACTTTTGTAAAGTAATCCTTTACAAAAAGTAGCAAAGGCGAGGTAGAGTCACCTTCATGTGTTGGATATTCTTCTTTTACGTTTTTTTTTCATATCAGAAAGTGTTACAGTTCAACTTTCATCATCAAATGAATCTAAGTCAATAAAAAAAAAGGCTCGTTGTTCGTTTTCGCTTGTCTCATTTTCTTCACCATTGGCTCATCTCCAGACGTTAACACCTTGTTAATGTGCCGTTTACTCTATCCTTTATTGCTACTTCCATCTCCGTCGATGAATTTTTCTGCGACTTTTGCAATTAAGGATTCTCGTTTATCAGAGCATATTGAAAATGAATGGTGAAATTGAAAATACGGATACAAAGTTTTCGCTACTCTCTTGCGTGCTTGGATATTATGCTCAAGAGCTCTCCAGAAATATATTTTTAATGGAAGTAAAAAGTTAATTGTTTTCTTTTTCATGTTGGTAGAGAATCTGTTTTGAAAATGAAGGAAAGGAAATGACGCATTCATTCATTACAATTGATTTTAACGTTTTCAAAGTCAGGTGTCTAGTGGCAACAATCTTTTGTCACAATACATTCACAAAAGAAGTTCAATCTTTTTTTCTTGTTAATGTAATGGAAGATTTATATAAAACTACACAGAGGTTTCTCTAAGAACTTTTTCATCTGAATTTATGTTTTCCATTCTTAACACTTCTTCCCAGAGAAAGATAGTCTTTTGAAAAAGTATCTTTGTAACATATTACTCGCGAGTAAAAAAGTACTCGCGATAGTTACAGTTACGTGAGTACCAGCGCAAGCAATACTTGTGTACTCACGTCGGATTTCGAGGCCTGTTTTGCGTGTTAATCCACTTTTTTGAAAACAGAATATTTATGATCTATACATTTTAGATTCACAGCTCAACTCATTCATTCAATTTTGAAATTCAAAGATCGAGTTGACAGGTATGTTTTTGTAATGTTGCTATGTTTAGTGTTTCTGATGAAAAAAATAACTTTTCTGACCAAAGAAATAACTAAGATAAAGACAAATAATTTTTCAAAATTTTTGTTTTTTTGTTGAAATCTTTTTGTTTTAGCTCTCAAATCGAACTTTTCTTTTCTATGGATTTGATGGTTTCTTTCATTCAATGTCTTCTAATTCTTGTTGCATTTGAATAATCACATTGTTTTGTTTGCCTTTTCCCCCTGAAATTACAGATTATGACTTACGGGCAATATTCTGCATGGGTTCATCAGTATGAATTGTTAGGAAAAGGAAAGTTGTACTGGCATGCATCATAAGCGGAATTCAATTTCATTTGATCTTATTTCATTCTAATAACTCAATGAAACAGTTTGGGATGATTGACACACTGTATAATTATCATATAATTATCCCATATCTGTTGTTATTATTACTGTATTTTTCTCACTGAAATGCAAACATTCGATTAATAAGAAATAGCATTATTGTATTATCCTGGAAATTGCTTAATTATAGAAATTTTGAAATGGAGCACACTGCGGATGTTTCATTAGTGACATTTCAATTTCTATTATGTCTTCCAAAATATACATATTCATTTTCTGAAAACATCACTTTAGTGAAACCCTGCCTGTTGATTATGCTGGTAAAGATCCCCTAACAATGAAACAATACAAAAAGTTGCTATCTGTGTGTCGTATACCCTATGCCAAACAGGATGGAGAAGTTATAACGAATGCAGAAGAATCACGTCACATGATCATTGCTCATAACAATCATGTATGTTATTTGATTGGTTTGAATGGTTTTCCATTATGTTTCAAACTTTTCCTACCAATCTGTGCAAGGAATACAAGTGAATGTAACATTTTTTTTTATTTATTTACGAATGTTTACCCAGGATAGCCTCTTCAGGTACTGTTATCAATTAAGTTCCTGCAAAGGAGGTCCTGGAGCCCCATTTGGGTTATGGAAGCAGGAACCACTCAACTAAACCATCCTAGACATCATTCTTACTCTCTTGCATAGTGCTGTAGAGATGAATGATTGACAATAGTCGCCGGTATGGCACGGTCAGGGATTGAACCCATGACCTCCCAAACAGGAAGCGAGCACTCTACTACAAGGCTACTAGCCAATAAGCACCATGTTTTGAAAATTTGCTTTTAACTGATTGTATTGATATATGTATTCAATTTTGTTTTTGTCAAGTTTTTCAAGCTAAACGTGTTCAAAGATGGGACCAACACTCCCTTAAGTGAAGAAGAAATTGTCCACCAGTTGAAATACATAGTGGATTTCTCAAGAAGTGAAGATGATTTTCCAGTTGGTGTACTCACATCCCAAGATAGGAATGCGTGGGCGCAAGGTTACAAAAGGTTGACTCGAGGTAATCCATTCGTGATACAGTCATGTACCTGTCATGATAATATTCTCATGATTTTTTCAGATAATATTACTCAAATTGAGCATTCTTTTGATGACATGATTGTTGATGTATTTTTAGATACAAAGAACAAAGAGAATGTTTCTGACATTATCAAGTCAATATGTTTGATTTGCCTTGATCAGCCAGTCAGTATTCCATCTAAAGATGGTAGAAAATTTGAAAGCGTTCGAGACTCACTGGCTTGTGGTCAAATGTTACATGGAGGAGGAACGACACAGAATAGCATGAACAGATGGTTTGATAAGATTTGCCAAGTATTACCATTTCTCATTTTCTGTTTCTCTGTTTTTATGATCAGAAGTTTTCGCAGGAAGGAAATTTCGCGGTTTCGCAGTTTTTTCGAAAAATCGCATATTTAAATTCCACAGATTGTCATTTTGAAGTATTGAACCGCAAAAATTTTAATGATTCCCGGTACGAGAAATATTTAGAAGAAGGTATTGCAAATCTTCGAAAAAACTGAGATTTTTGAATGAGACGTTCTAAAAAAATCGCACAAAAAAATCATTTGCTTTTCTGGTAAAACATAATTTCTGTTCATCCGTGAAAATTCCCGTGAATCCACAAAGACCTTCTGAACCGCGAATCGCTTTTTTTCGAACAGCGAAATTTTCTGGCAATAAAGTAGTTTCATGGAAATATCATCGTAGTTTTCCATTAGTTTATAGTGAACCGCAATGGCATGGTTGGCATGTGTTATGAACATTCAGGTGCAGAAGGTCCCCCAGTTATGGCATTATGCAATACAATCTTGGAAAAGTAAGTAGTGTTATTTCGAAATTAAACCCTTACGTTTACTTCGTCAAGTGAAACCTTTGTACCCTAGGCTGCTAGTTATTCACTTCTAACATAGCTGCTCTGTATCATGGAAATGTTGTTTCTAGGAAGAATTTCCAAACGAATTTTTGTTTCTCTTCCTTGACTATAAAAGTTGTTACAAAATCTCTTGTATAGCAAATTCAAAAGTGATCCTAATGCGTCATTTCCAAAGAATTTGAACTTGCCACCACCAGAAAAACTCATTTGGAATTTGAATTACGATCTTGTGGATAGAATAGAATTGGCGAAAGATAATATCGACGCGTATGTTTTTCCATTCCAACGTTGTTATTTACAGTCGAACCCCTTTAATTCGAACCTCCATAATTCGAACTCTCTCTAATTCGAAAAAATTTCATGATCCCTTTCACCTATTATTTCTATGTAAATGAACCTCCGTAATTCGGACTTTCCATAAATGGAACATTTTGTTCAGTCCCTTCGATGTTCGAATTAGACAACGTTTAGTGTACTTGCTGTCGAAACTTGAAGTTTTTTTTCAGTTTTGTATTCTTTTAGTATGAGTAGCGATGTCGATGTCCGCATGTTCGAGTTTACAGAATTTGGTAAGAATGTTCCCAAACGTTTTAAGATTAGCCCTGATGCTTTCTTTCAAGTCTCGCTGCAGCTTGCCTACTTCAGGTATGTAGTATTGGCAAATATTTCAACATTTTGAAGTTGGTATTCAGCTATAGCTTTTTCATTGCGATTATTTGATTTTAAAGACTCCATTCGCATCACCCTCCCACATATGAAAGTGGATCCATCCGAAAGTTTAAAGGCGGAAGAACAGAAACGATCCGATCAGCCACACCTTCCGCCGCAAGATATGCAAGGGAGATGGACAGAACAAATTATGACGTAATAGAGAATTTATGATTTAACTGAATACTTAGTCCTTTTGTGTCGGTTTCCAAAGAAACTGAACTGAATGACTTCCGGAGAACTGAGAACGAACTAGTGGGTCACTTCTAGATATTTGCTTAAGTAGAACTGAAGTGAGATAGTTTTTTACTGTTCTTCATTGTCAGATAGCCAGAAACAATATAAAGTAATAAACGCAAAAGTTTTAAAAAAGTGTAATATATTTTTTCTTAAAATTACGAAGCTTTTCGTCACATAAGTAACATCTTCAGGTATAAACAAAAATTAAAAATTATCTACGTTATATACATCATTTAGGGGCTGTTTATATGGAAGCCGAGCCAGCCCGTTTGCAGGGCTAGCCCTTTAGCAGAGATCTCGCCTTCATGGTAATTTAAAAGTAATTAAGAATTTTGTTTATATGAACAGGAGGGCTGGCCCGCTTGCCGAGATCTCGGCTATTTTACCTGAGATCTCGGCAAGCCGGCTGAAAAAAATCCCATGTAAACAGTCTCAGGTGAGCCAGCCCGGCAAACGGGCTAGCCTCGTTACAAATACACAGATTTTGATTGGGTTAAAATTTGCAAATCTTTCTTTCTGACGCTTAAATTTTCCCGCTTGGTTTGCATGAAAAAGAGGTCAGCCCGTTTGCAGGGCCAGCCCGCTTCAAATAAACAGAAAAAATTTCCAGCCCGGCTAGAGGGCTAGCCCTGCAAACGAGCTGGCTCGGCTTCCATATAAACAGCCCGTAAAAAGCCATAATTATCTAAACAAAAAAGCCGAGTGTGGTTGAATTATCTAAGGACTGAAAAAACTAAATAATGTGTAATTAACTCGCATAATTCCTACGTAACTCCATATCGAAATTAATATAAACTTTTCATATCTTTTTGGTAATTAAGTGACGGATTAGACGACACAATAAAGAAAGCTTCCATAATTTTGCGCTTTTTATTGTCCTCTGGGGCTCTACATAAAATCTTCCATTCAAATGAGTGGTCAGGGTTTGCAACTAAATGCTTTGAAGGTTCAGATTTTTCGTTATTACTATTATGTTCATTCCATCGAACAGAGGAGTTTCTCTTAGTCTCGCCGATGTATGTCGTAATTGACTTTTAAGAATTTAATGAACCAAATCGTTGAGTTTTTCTTCAATATCTTTTCGAAGAACAAATATTTTGGCAAACATTTTATAATAATGGATAGAGCATTAAAAGTTCTTTCTTGTGATACAAAATTCACAATATTTTATCAGACATGTAATGAGATATACGCCTTGAAAGTTGGTGGATAAGACATTTTGATACACACTGTATTAACTAGCATTGTTCAATAGATCGAGGTTTTCGAAAATAAATTCTTTTTTATTAAGAATTCCGTGAAGAGAACGCTGTTTCTGAATGCTACCGATGCACACGTGGAATACACAAAAGCTGTAAGTTAATCAGCATTTTTCATTTGCTTTTTTTTCCTGAAAACGTTTTCGTTTAATGAATGGACTTTCTCCTAATTTTAGGCAATCAACTTCCAAGGAATTGATCGACATTTGTTGGGATTAAAATTGACAGCTCTTGAAAGTGGTATGCCTCTGCCAGAATTATTTCGTGATAAAGCTTACGGATATGCCATGCACTTCAGACTGTCAACAAGCCAAGTAAGTTTGTTTGTTTGTTTCTGCAACACACTATAAATAACTTTCTCTACTTTTTTCCCAATTTCACAATGTAAAATAAGGAAAATAGAAGTAAATTCATTATGCAAAAATACCTCCTTTCGCCTTCAATATTTCTGTTGTTTATCATATATGTACTGACAAACTTTTTAAAAACTAGTAAAAGTCAAAATCAATGCTTTTTTTGAAAAATGAACGTGTACTTTTTCTTATTTATACGTCCAGGTGCCAGCTAAAGATCCTGCTTGTTTGTGTTTCGGACCTGTAGTTCCAGATGGTTATGGTGTATGCTATAATCCAAGAGATGAGCAGTTTCTCTACGTTGTCTCATCATATAACAGTCATCCTAAAACGCATGCTGGCGATTTTGGCGAGCACATCGCGAAAGCATTGAGCGATAATTTTAGGTTATTATTAGCGCAATCAAAACTATAACTGAACGTAAGAAAGATGACAAACAATTGGAAAGACTAACACTTCAACACTATGATGTGAACTCTTGGAAGTTGACTAATACATTGCCTTTATAACAGTGCTAACTAAGATGTCTAGTTTATATAAATTGATCTAGTTTATATAGATTTGAAATGAAGTCGCAGGGATTTCTTTCTGTCATTGAAAAATAAGTGTACTTTTAAGTTCAGTCTCGTTAATCAATTAGCTATGTATGTCTATTTCTCGTTTTAACCTCTTCTATGCTGTCAATTTTTGGTGAGAGTTTTGGCCTGTTGTATAGGTTTTTCCTCCAGAACTGAATTTTATTATACTTTTGTATCCTGTACCTTTTGTATCAAGTTAACTAACTTTAGCCTTTCTGTTTTGAGGACGTATTTCTGGTTTCTAATTCAATAAAAGAAAATTTCCGAAAGCTCTTTGAAATTGTTTTCGTCATTGGTGAAATCAAAGATATTTATCTCGATATTTGTCTGAACTAGAAAACTTTTTTTTGAGATGATTTCTCTGATGATAGTAGTGCTTGAAACGGTAAATGTATGTAAATAAATCTTTAAAAATTTGACTGTCATATTTTGACCTCACTTCGAAAACGCCAGAAACATTTTTTGTGTACTTAGTATGCTTTGTCGTAAATTTTTAACATTTTTTGGGCTCAATGTATTTATAAACTTTTTCACGGAATACCTTATCGGTAAAAAAAAATGTCGGCAAAAATAAAAAGTCGGCAAAAAAATTAGTCACTTGGACAAATTTTAGTCACTTTTTGCCAACTAAATCTTCGAGTTTAGTCACTTTTTGCCGACCAATTTTCAAGACAAAAAATGACGAAGAAAGTTTGGATAATTTAAAAGTTTTTTTAAGAAATAAAATACAACACCAAAAGAAAGGTTAGGTTAATTAGTCAATTTCAATAACAGTTTTTTTTCTTCATTTGTATATTTTAGTTATTCTATTCTTAAATACTTGTTTGCTTTTACTGAAAATTTTGATTTCATACTACCGCAAAAAGCACAATTGGCAATACAGAGAAGAAAAATCGGTAAAAAGTCGGTAAAAAAAGTCGGCGAAAAAGTTTGGTCGGTAAAAAAAAGTCGGCAAAAATTTTAGTCGGCAAAAAATATTAGTCACCCAGCCAAAATTTAGTCACTCTTTGCCGACTTTTTTTTACCTAACAAGTCTCTGAAATTTATTGAATGGAAATCTCAATAAATTTCTGTTTGTTTTCTTAAAGATCAAACATGTATATTTGTCACACTCTGCACGATGAACTTTACTTGTTATGGTACGCAGATACGCAGTTACTCTATATCCTACAATATATCTACTTTATCCTTGCAATTCGTTCTTCAATATCCCACGATATGCTACTTATTCTCATGGTGAACTAAGAGCAGCATTTTTAATCGAAGATGGGACTAGAGAACACGTGACAGTCTTGTTAAAGATGCTAATATTTGTTATATACATTTTTTTATAAGAAACAAGTTTAAAAAAAATTAGACTCAAAAGGCCAAAGTATTAAGGCTCCAAGTTCCAAAGTTCAGATTTCTTGTGCGCCAAAAATATACATTATCTCATTCTTTGTAAGTTTTTTGTTGTACCAAAGATCAAACCTTCGTTTATGTTTGCAAATTTAACAATTAACAAGGATAGGGTAACTAATTTCAACCAGTTCTTTGCCAGTAAAAGTTAAGAAAACCTTAAGAAAATCTCAGTCTCATTTCCGGAAACATTTAAGAAAATCGAGGTTCAATCAAAAAACGTGTATACATTTCTAGCAGCAGATAGCAGAAACAATGAACTTAATTATAAGACCAGTTGAACAAAGACTTGAGTGTAAGGTTTTTCCCTGAAACCACTACTTTTGGAGTTCAATATATTGCTCTAAGTAAACTGTTTTTGTAGCAAAACACATCAGTACTTTAGTAGTTTTCACCTTTGTCCTTTAACACAAGTTGCATCTGTGAAGGAGCCAATGCAAATTGAGTGCATTTTGCATACCAAATTCAAACATCTGACAATTATATTCTACAGTCGAATTTCTATAATTCGAACCTCCATAATTCGAACTTTCTCTAATTCGAACGAATTTCGTGGTCCCTTCACCTATCATTTCTTTGAAAATAAACCTCCCTAATCCGAACTTTCTATAAATCGAACGTTTTTGTCAGTCCCTTCGATGATCGAATTAGAGAGAGTTCACTGTAGTACTCTAGTTGAAGATGAGCAAAAACTATTGTTCAGCATTTGAAATTTCAGAAACAGGCTGGGTAATGCTTATGGGAAAAAAAACTTGTTTGGGCTTGTATTATGCTAAGAAATGTGTAACATACTTACAAGCAAAAACATGTGAATTTTGTCTCGAAAAAACATTAATACACAAAATGCGTTATTCAATTTCCGCGCGCTATGGGTAGGAAATTGTTTGGTTTACACATTTTATCTAATTATCTATCTTCTCTATCTCTGTCACAGTTTTTCGTCGTTTTCGGAAAGTCCGTTCGGATTTCGGATTGTTTGTTTATTCAGAATAGTTAATAACTGACCCAAAACTCTATGCTAAATGTAGTACAAAAGGACTTTAGGCAGGACATCCGTGGTGGAGTTTTAGTCAAACCTGTCAATTATGTTGTAGGCCAAATTTGAATCAAATTTGCAAAATCCTTCAATTTTCATGAAATTTTGAACGAAGCACATTTGAAAGGTGCTGATTTCGAATTTGACAGTCATTTTGTCAGACTTGACTAAAATTGGACAATTTGGGCCAAATTTGGACCAAATTTCGGAAATTCTTCAAATTTCACAAAATTTTGCATGGATTACATTTGAAAGGTCTGATTTCGAATTCGACAGTCATTTTGTGAGGTTTGACTAAAATTGGACAATTTGGGCCAAATTTGGACCAAATTTCGGAAGTTCTTCAAATTTAACAAAATTTTGCATGGATTACATTTGAAAGGTGCTGATTTCAAATTTGACAGTCATTTTGACAGATTTGACTAAAATTGGACAATTTGGACCAAATTTGGACCAAATTTCGGAAGTTCTTCAAATTTCACAAAATTTTGCATGGATTACATTTGAAAGGTGCTGATTTCAAATTTGACAGTCATTTTGTCCGATTTGACTGAAATTGGACAATTTGGGCCAAATTTGGACCAAATCTCGAAAAATCTCCAATTTTCATGAATAAACATCATGCGCAAGATATTGGTGAACTGTTTTTCTGGCTCCAAAACATCATAGTGAATTGCAAAGTGGTCAAGATTAAGTTAAATAAATTAAAGAAGGCAGTAATTTGATGAATTCCAGACTGTATCAAATTATTAGTCAGTGTAAAAGTCATTCAGATATCTTGAAAATTAGCCTAAAGCAATTTTCTCAAGGGCTGATGCGGAAATTGTTCAAGCCTAATGGCTTCTAGTTGCTTTTAAATACGGGAATAAAAATAGACTACATGGCCTAGAATGACCGCTATTTATTTTTTCGAATTTTTGACGTACAGAAGGAAAATTCCTTCTCAATACACAATTGTATTTTACACAGCTCACCAAAAGGCTTATCGAGAAAATAAATTCCGCCAGTCTTCTAGCACTACTACTAATCGTCATAAGTACATATAAGGTTATAATATAATTATAATTTTGGTTTAAAAAAGTAATGTTCTATAAATCTAAACGATATCAGAAGATGCTATTTGTATCTTGAATAAGTCAGAGTTGTTACTTTGAGAGGGATTACTTTATACTCAGAGAAACAAATTTGAAGGTGTTAAAGTCTTCCTAAGATTCAGTTCACAGAAAAATCTACATGTTATAAGTCAGATATCTTAATGCAACTATGCCTTCTAATACACCTATTATGACCCCAGCAACTACATCGCTAATATGGTGCCTTCCCAACACAACTCTGGAGCCAGCAAGAGTGATTGCCCAGATCCAGAGAAAGAGTTTTTGATAAGCAGAAATATCATAGTGAATGAATAACCAAAGCAGCATGAAAGCTCTAGTTGCGTGACCAGATGGGAAGGAAAAATCGTCAACCTTAGATGCACTCAACGGAAGATCATTTTCATTGTACTTCGGACGTGGCCTTCGAAATAACAGCTTCAAAATCGCTATTACTAGCAAGTCTAACAACAGTCCTATCAAAACATTAATGAAAAACGTTCTGACACTATCACTAGTTACAAAAGCCATGATGATAGTAATAAGCAACCAAGGTATTCCATGACCAGTCCACTCCAGACCTTTCAAAAGTATTTTAACTTCTCTGAACGTCTTGGGCGATAAATTTCCATTATATATACTTAATACTTTCGAATTTGAGTCTATTATTCTTATCCAATCCATAAAGGCAAAATATGTTTACCAAGTGCTTCTTTCTTTCGTGACTTGTCTTAGAACAAGGTAAGGTAGGCAAGAGAAAGCAAAGGTATCATCATATCATATAAACAAAGAAGCCATGTTGATTTTGAAGTCATAAGTGGGACCTTCTCTTTATATTCGAAATGCTCTTCTAAGTAATTGCCTATATCAAATATTCTACAGGGACACATGCTTTCAGGGTGCATAATAAATTGTATTATACTTTATTATTACATATTATATTAATGAATTTTGAATTATTTGAATACAAAAATTTTATATTTTTATAACATATTTTAATTATACAGATTCATTTTGCAATTGTGCCATAATTTTCATATTTTAATGTCTCTTTAGTAGAATGTTATTCATATTTGTCCCCCGGCACAGTGACAAAATTTCTTCAAAAGATTCACGAAAATACTCCATTGGCGCGACAATTTGCTTATAAAAATGGAGAAAGTTTCAATCTCTTCACCTCATGCAAACCTCGTCTTAAACGAATCAGTTGAGAAGGAAAATATCACTCCACGATCGAAGATGAAAACTGGCTTAAAGTTCGGTAACTCCTCTTCGATATTTGGTTCTCCAATGGCTACCAAAAGTTTTAAAATCCTAAGTGATGAGGAAATGATTCATAATAGCAAGAAGAAATCAAGCTCTGCAAACAAAGTGAAAAACGCAAAGAGACGAAGTTTGGCCACGTTGCAACCTTCTACATCAGGAAAAGGTACATTAGTTGGTAAAGGACGCGAGCCATTATCTATTAAGGAAGCTTTTTCGAAAAAAAACAAAACCAATGCTGATATTGAAATAAATATTGATGACAAAAAATCGACTAATAAAAGCAAAGATGTTGAAGTTTCAGCAGATGATCAACTTGCTCAAGAAGCCATTGAACTGATGAAAGCAACAGAAACTGTGGATGATAGCTATTGGAAAAGTATTGCAGAGGAAAGGAGGATTGCTTTGGAAGATGTTCTGTTCGATAATGAGAAATTATATAGTGAAATAGACAACCTAACTGAACAGAACCAGAAACTAAAGAAAGATTTGAGTGAAGCACAATACTTTAAAATTTTATATCATAATTTATTAGAACAGGTCAATTCGAAAGTTGACGAGTGATATTTTGTTTGTCAGATGCTTCACCATCATATTTTCACTGTCATCTGTATAGGTGGGTAAAAGGAAGAAAGCGCTTTTCTTAAAAAGCTGAAGTGACCATTCTAAAGAACTCAAAGTATTTCTATCGAAAATGGCTTTTCAGTTTAAAAAATGTACAAGCTTTCTTTGTCCATCTATTGTAGCAACATATATAGGTGTTATTTCCTTTGAATCCATCACTATAGGATGGTAGGTTGTGAAAAAGAATAACCCCGAAATATATAGATTTCTAATTAGTGGTCTGAAATCTTAGTTTGACTCTGACTTTGAGTTAAATTGTCGATTATTTAAAGCTTTTTGAGTATTTGTAAATATTTGAGATTTGTGTTTTAAAAGGAAATACATTTATGCTAGCAATACATTTTAACACTGCGTTTTAAGTTCTTTTTGTTGCAAATGTCAACCATAATTCCTGTAGAAAGTTTTATAAATCATCAATTAAGTTTTGATTTCTTCACTTTTTCAACAGAGCAGACCCAATCATGGCAGGAACATGTATTTGATGCAACTCGTTTATTTACCATGTTCATCAGGGGAAAAAAACTAAGTTTAAATTTAGTCTGGGAACAACTAAATCATGTCTTCATTTTATTCACCAAATGTTTTTTGTTTTTGTTTTTTGTTTGTTTGTTTGTTTTCATTTTCTCAACCACCTTTTGAAGATGTCTAATTGTTTGCGTTTTTATAAAACCTAATAAACAGATAGATAAGATGACATAGAAATGGCAATCACTTGCAAAAAATAAATGTATTTTCGTATTTCTATATTTAGGTCGAAGACCCGTACATCTAAAAATACTGTTTGACCAGGAGTCCAGAACCCAGCTGCGCTGATATCAAGGCGTGCTTTTTTTTAAAGGGATTCCTGCGTCCGAAACTATATTTCAAGGGATGATAGAACTCACAAAAGTCTTTTTACAGTTTTTGGAAATTTTGTTTCCTTGGGCAGATATTTCAATTTAAAAATGCTGAAATTATGCAACACATAAGATAGTATTATAAGATAGTATTTTGATAGTATTATTTTTAGTATTTTGTTAGTGTCTATAACTTCTGAATTAGTAAATATTATGACTTCATTCTTCTACAAATCAACTCAGAGTGGAAGGCTTTACTTCATAGTAACTAACAAAGATGTAATATTAATCATATCTCAAGTTATTGCAATGAAAAGTGTTTGTTACTATCTTATTACATCATATGCATTGCATAAATTAAATATAAGATTTTAAAAACGAAATATCTCAAAAACTATAAATAATTATGAAATACTGAAAAGAGACTTGTTTAACAACTTTTTGAGCTCTTTCATATTTGTAAATATCATTTTGGACGCAGGAATCCCTTTAAGATGGAAGCGATACCATTCTTATCTTTGTATGTAAGTAGACGTCGCGCTGTAAAGTTTCAGCTTCGCTTAGAAGGGACACCATATTCCCTTTACGCCACAATTCCAATCGTCTCTTCAATGCTTTTTGATGGTCTTTGATTTTGGAGTTCTTTGAAGGCTTTTGCAATAACAGTTGTAGCATGAACTGCTTTCATTGCGATTTCTTCGACAGGACTACACCCACGCATTTAGAAGTCGTGTCATTTCACGGAGATGTAGTTTTTCCCCGTGTCCCCATTTAGCGCAACATGGAGAGATTTTTCTCCAGTAGATTGCAACGTATAAAATTCAATGTAATCGTCTGCACACAGGAACGCGGGATTTTTGCACATCCTTTTCGAAAATAAAGCCCGTAAAAACTTTATACGACGATCGTGTGATCGCCAGGTCTGAATCAGGCTTTAGATGAAACTTACGTTGTGGGAATTTTTGTCAAGGAAAGGTTTTACGGGGTAAAATTTTCGTCACGTTTCCCCCACTTAATTTTCCCCGATATAAGGTATATTTCGTCCATATGGAACAAGTGGGGAATTTCGAAAATCAGAATTTTGCTTTATGTAAATCAGACTTTATGTAATTCACGTGCTCCATTCATGTTCTCCAATTGAAAGATTTGTCGCAAACACGTGGGAATAATGTTCGACATTAAATTCTTTGTTTAAAACCATCAGCGTTTAATTATAAGTTTAGATATTGATCGCTTCTCTGTCATCCATGTTTCACGATGTTCTATCTGCAAGTGTTCGTGTGTCTTAGTTTCTTCCTAGCCGTTGCATTTTGTGGTATGTAGTTTAATAACTGCTATATTAATGAAATGAAATGTTACTTCCGCTTCTTGCATGTCAAAATAAATCTTTGTATTATCATGTTGCTGTAGTTAAAGCTTACTAAAAGTGTGCAACATATGTTTGTTCCGAAATTTCCTGATTTCTGTTTGTTGTGTTAGCTGTAAATATTTATGTGGATGATTTTCATTTCAAAGACATATTAAACCTTGTTGATATGATCTGTTCTCATTGGCTGTTAGGATGTAATGAAAAGTTGCTTACATCAAGTATATATTACAATTTGTGTTAAATGAAAACGCCCACTTTTTAGGAATTTTAAAATTTCCTAAAAGTTGATGAAAATTTCTGACTTGCAAATGATGTGTTTCCTTTATGATAAGGCAGGTAAAACCAAAATGTGTAATCAGGGTTATTCATGAAAAAGTTAACACAAACTGACTGCCAATTTTGCCTGCCATTTTTAATGTTTGACATGTACTCACTACTTAACCCATCATAGAATCATTAATCTTTGCATTTATAGACAATATTAATGGAGTAAAAATAGATTCTAGTACCAGTGTATATTTGAAAAAAAACTTTGTCTTATTGTCTTTAGGCCTCCTGAGAACCAAATAATATAATATCATCTAAATAATGACTCATATTTCCATCAATTTATCATACATATGTTATAATAGTGTCAAAACATTTATATATTAGCAGTTCATAAGCAATTATGTTTGAGCTTAAGTTCATCATCAGCTTCATTATACCTAGTTGTTGTTGTTGTTGTAAGTTTTTGAATATGCATTGGATATTAATGGATTATATTTTGTTCTTTTTCCTGCTGTATCAAAGAGCTCTGTTAAAACTATACATCAGGCTTTGATATTCCGAATGTGGCAAAATAATGAATAACTCATTACACCTGAAAAAAATGAAATTTTTCAAGTAAGTCCTCTAATAACATTGAAATAAGTTTTTAAAATACACGCTTTTTTTATAAGAATCAGTAAAATCTGACCTGAGGCTGGCTGTTCTTATTTTTGGAGCCTTTTTCAGCCTGAATTGTTCTTATTTTGTTCCTAGCTTTAAGAACACAGTTTCAATTTTCAGCCTCATTTTGTTCTTATTTATTTTGTTGAAATAAATAATGACAATTTATTTAATAAAAACATGATACAAATTATACATAATATCTAAAATATCGCTAAAATACAAATATAAATCTAAAAATACTTAAAATATAATAAATAATAAATCCCCATAATAAATATAAATCTAAAATACTTAAAACCCTAAAAATCCTCTCACTGTAGAAATTCTCTCTTTCTCACAAACCCCCGAGAATGTTTTCAAATCTAAAGTCATCAGCAGAATATGCCCTGAAGGGAACACGTGAACCTCTTAGGCACAGTAAAGAGGCTCTTGTCTGTTCCATTGAGAGCCGTGTTCTTAGCCAATCCATGACTGTACCATAACTTTCACCGGACTGTTCGGATAACTTTCCAGCAAGATGAGACAGAAATCTTCTGCACTCTTTTCCGGTACCTCCATTCGTTCCAAAGACCAGAGGTGTGAATGTTCCATGCTCAATTTCAAGAACTCTTTGCAGGTATTCACGCTTTTTGGATTCCTCATGTCTGCGAAAAACTACAGAAGTATCAAGGTTTTTGTTGGTCTTGGAATTAACGTGCGTAACTCTAACGTCAAAAAATGCCGTTTCTCCCTTCCTCCAAAAACCTCTCGCCTTCATATCGAGTCTGGACTCATCCCCAGTATTCGTTGACTGCAACGTAAATTGCTCAGTTGTTACAGGAATCAATTTTGGTTCTACCTGCACGTCCTTGCACACCTTGTTTAGACACGTCGTTAGAAAATCACGAATATTATCATGCCTGTTGGTTACGAATCCTCCTTTCTTGCAATTCATTGCGTGTGTCTCATTGAACTTTTCTCCACAAGGGCAATAGGTAGGTAGATTCTCAAGAGATTGGTTGTAGCGTAGACGAAGTGCATCTCTAAACTCCTCTTTGTTTAGGTCTAAGTTTTGATCAATCAAGGGCAGAGTATTTAACCATGAACTGGCCCCTTTATCACATGCCTGCTTCACTAATGGTATTAAATTCTCAGGAAGATTTTCGTGGGTAGTTTTTACTAAAAGTTTTTTCTCTTGTTCAGTTCTTGAGTTAACATTACGTTTGATCTCGATTACAGTTTGTCCTGTGTCATCTACTGATGGCATAACGCTTTTCTGTTCTTTTATTGCCTTGACGTGAATTTTAGTAATTGAAATAGATGCCAGGTGCTGCTTTGGGGCTTCGAGAGATATTTCACTTACTCCTATTCCCCCATCTGAAGGATTTAAGCTCAAGAGGTCTCGGTTGTTACATATCACGTCACAGTTTCCTCCAAATACTGCTGGTAAAAATTTTTCTGTTAAAACTTTGTCAATTGGTGGCGTATGATGCTCGAATTCATCAATAGTTCTCAGGAAATATGAAAATTTAGATTTGAAACCTTTTGTGTAAGCGGCATAGGCAGCTTGGGGTTGACTATCCGCAATCCTACTGAGATTTTCTAACTGAGCTGTCCATGCATTTACTAATTCACCACAATATTGCTTTTTGTATTCTCGTGAGCCAAGACAAGCTCCCAAATGCCTTTTACCCTCGGTGGTTACATTTACTGACGTTCCAAAAATATTACGACTTTCTGCAGCTAGTTCCTCTGATTTAACAATTAACCAGCATTTGGACTGATTTACAAAGTAACCGAACTTCTTTCCGACTGACTCCAGTTGAGCGTACCATTTGTACAGCGGACGGAGTTTTCCTGCTGCACTCGCATCATCAGCCAACCACACTTGCTTTATTGAAGGTTCATACTCCCTAAGAGCGTCTATGATTGTAACAGTGCTCAATGAATACCAGGGCATTGCAAGTGGGTCTCCCTGGGTGGTGCCTTCCTGAGAGTATATGATCTCTCCACCAGGAATAAACAGTTTTGCAGGCTTCCGATACGTGTTAACTATATATTTTGACAACATGGGACACACAATTTGGATATTATGCAGTGCTACGGAACGGTTCAGGCAGTTAAAGGCATTGCGTGCGTCAATAAGCAATACGGCATCGGTTTCATCTTGCTGGTATATTTCGCGCATGGCATGTATTGCAGCTTCTGCCCCACTGCCATGCCCAGCGCAGGCTTGGAGGGGGCCTGCAGCTTCTTTGATTTCCTCTCTACAGTGATGGCTGATAGTTTTGCCCACTATCCTTCGTAGTACTTCACCAATGCCTATTGGTCTCACACCAGGATTTTTATCTAACGCTATTAATCTGCATGAAACGAAAGCTTCCATAAGGTCCGAGTTGTAGGATTTAGTGGCGAGGTTTCTACTAAACGCAGCTATTTCATTCCGCAAATTCCTGCCGTGATTACCGAAAGATTTTGAACACAGTACACGGCGGTATAAATCTGCATCCATACCGCTTGGTCCAGCTGCGCCTTTAGTCCTGAGAGCGGCATTGAAAATGTCCTGTTCATCGATGGCATCGAAGAAGCAGTTGGGTATATTCAGTAGAGGTCCGTTTAACAGACAATTTTCTTCAATTGGCGACGACTCTGGATGCTTCGCCTTCAAATCGTTCAGAACTGCTTCTGTACATGTCAGCATTCCCGAAGATGATTGGTCGTCTAGAAACTTGAGGGCTGACGAAACCTTTCCCTCCATAATAAGCTTGGCGAAAATTCTGGAAATGTCCTCCTGTGTCCTCTTTCTATTCGAAGATTTCAACTTTCTCTGAATATATCGTATTTCATTCATTATTCCTTCAATGTCACCGGATTTCCATTGGGAAAGTCGCCTTATCAAGCATTCTGTATGTTCTTTTGCTTTTGACCTAGGAGAAGGTTTTTGTAGCATTAATGAAGGCAAAACCATAAATGTTTTTATGGCAATACTGTTTAATTTTGAGTTAACGTTAAACTCGCGCAGCCAGTAGGAAAGTTCATCGATAAACATTTTCCCAGCTTTGCCTGTTGGAATCTTAAATAAATTTTTACGAAATTCCGTGATTTCATCATATACACCAGAGATAAGAGTAACGAATGTTCTCATTGGTATATTTCCCCAACTAATTTCGTTCATATCAGTGGGAGTCGCAAAAACTTCTATTTCAGGCAAGTTCGGAGTGTTCACATTTCGTTGTTCAGGTTGTATGCGTTGAGAGTCTAACATAGTATTGGTTTCCATCTCCGTCACATCTTCAAGTGTGGTACTTGAGCGATTTAATCGTCTATTGTAATTGCGATCTTTGCGTTTACAAGAGACATAATGTATGTTGTGTCCCCTGAGGCTTTCAAACGTTCTCTTGCAAATATTGCATGTAAAAACCATGTCCTTCATATGTGAAGTAAGAGAGTTTTGTGTGTGTAGTAAATCATAACACGAAAAATATAGCAGAAAAACACTTCCAATATACCATTTCCATCGACGAAATTTCACCATAAACTATTCCGGTCATAAAAACAACGATTGGTGTTGCACATAAGTCGAATATGTCCACGATTTAGCTTGAATTTTACGTAAACACAACAAAAGCTCGAGAGCACTTATAAAGACGTCCTGTCCGTCCCGATCATTAGTTGCTTCACAATTTTGTTCTTATTTATGTTCTTATTTATGGAGCTTCCAGTAAAATTAAAATAAATCTTTTTGAAAACAACTGTTTAAAAGCATGGTTGCTGTTCGGTAATGACTCGATACGAGTATTCAAGTTGAAAAAAAAAGCAACTTCTAAACCATTTTCCAGTGAGAGAATTTACGTCATGAGTTGTTCATATAATGAGTTGTTCTTATTTTATAAGAAACTTCAGGCTTAGGTTGTTCTTAATTTTTGAAACATTAACTTGAGCCTCAGGTTGTTCTTATTTTGTTCTTATTTTTTGGCCTAATCTGAGGCTCGTGTTCTTATGAATTGTTCCTACAAAAAAAAGCGCGTATCACATGATTTTTTTTCGCTGTTTTCAAAAGGTGACTTTTCTTTTCTATTTGTGTACCCAAATTCAAAAAGTTTAGAAAATTATCAGCAAGAAAAAATTACATAGTACCTAAGTTTATTCCAAACAAATATGGAATAAACTACTGCTCTTGATGTGATGTCATAAAAATCCAGTATTCAAAACAAATTAAAGTCTTATGACTGTAATTTATTAATGAAAAGAAATTAACTCAATTAGCTCTTTTATAGAATTTTATTTTTCTAAGGAAGTCAGCCTGTGTAAATATGTTTTTAATAATAGTAATAATAACTTGGATTAAGTTAATCAAAGCTCTGGTGTTGTTTACTGACATGTGTTTCTGTGTATTGTTGAAGAAAATTGTCAAGGGTAACTTGAGTGTAGAGGTGTAAGTATATCTTTAACTGATGGCTAGTAAAGCAAAGAAATATTGAGGAATGGAAAGAGCTTTTATTCTGTAGGGTCATCCATTTGAAATTGTATGAGTGTATTAAAAGCATCATATATTTTGTTCTTTTTGAAAGTCACAGCTTCGCCCATTTTTTGACTTTTTTCTGCAACGATGTTCAATGCTGCTATAGCTACTAACATACATTTGCATTGATATCCATTGTGAAAAGGGCAGTTTTTTCTTTCATTAAACTGATCATGTATGCAGGGAGCAATCTGCATTTAAGCTTTTAAAAAAACGATCCACAATCATTACCAACAACTATTTACTCATTTACAATTTTGTTGATTTGTGAATTTTGAGAGATTTCCAAGAAAAGAGATGGGTTGTAAAATTAATTTCCTACTAAGGCTGCAAACCCTTTTAGATTGTTTTTTGTTAAGATTGTCTCTATACTGTATAGTAAAATGTACTTTTGTACTTTGAGGAACAAATGATTTAAAGTAGATTCATGATTTGATTGTTAGGGTTTGTGGTTAATTTGTTGTGGTTTTCCTGTAAGGTCAAGCGTAAAAACTCTGTAAATTATTGTTATATGAACATAAGGTTATAAGTGTTTATTTAAGGTTATAAGTGTTTTTATTTTAAAGCAAATTGATTTGGATTTTGGTGTCACTACAGTTTTTTTTAAAAAGCCTTTTTAAAATACTGTGAGGTGGCATGTATTACAAATTCCAGCTTTTGGATGCAGCATTTAATAGAGAGAGGTGTTAACTACGAAATGAAAAACAGACTTTAAATAACAATGTTTTCTTTCCCTTGAAACTTTACAAAAGGTTGTGTGAAATACACAAAAATGACATGCACATTATACAAACATATCAAAGAATATCAGTATAATCACTGTCACCGTTCCCTTATACCACATGAAAGCTTACAATAGCTTTCGCTGACGTCAGACTCAAAAATTTGAATAGTGATCTTCATCCAGTGCTTCCATAAAGCAGTACCATTCGAACAAGATAAGATATTCTTATACAATTGGAATGTACAAGAATATGCCAAACAAGGAAGTTTTAGTGGAACATTAACCAACAGAACTGTCCAAGCTCGACACATTTTTTAAAGATATGAGAATTTTGTTTGAATGTTCCTGCGCAGTTAATTACACATCATTAAGTTCATACAAACGTGGAAGAATGAAAAACAGAAAACTAATTAACTATTTAAACTATTTCTTGTTTAGCATATTTCTAATAAGCACCACTTTTCAGGATGCAGCCTTTATTAGAAGGCAGTGTTTATCACAAATGTTTGACTTTAAGTGTGATGCTTAATTCAGAAGGTGGTGTTTATTAGAGGAGATACGGTAACTGACTGGTGGACTAATGTTAAAGTACCACAAAAGAGAGTTCAGCACCTGACAGCAACTATCTCAGTATGGATCAATGCACTCAGTGCTAAACATAAGAGCTGGATTGATGTTTGACAGGTTATTTAAAGCTGAGCAAGTGAAGTGATACTGCACCTTTGGTACCTAGGGACAATGAATATTATATCAACAAAACTGTCATGTGATGTTTGAAAACAGAGTTTCTTTTTGAATTGTTATTAAAGACCAAAGAACTGATTGAAGTGACATTTTAAAAACTTATACTAGCTTCAAGAAAGCAATAAGTATCCAAGCTATAACATTGAGTTGCTTGATGAAAATTTTTCCTAATAACCATGGCTATCAATTGTAATGATTTTAGTTTTTTTTAAAAAAAATTGATGGGATGCATTTCAAATCTTTGTATCATGTGCTAGAGCAGCAGGCTAATTAAAATGGTAATCACAGAGTTTCATGCTTTGAGCAATCTTCAGTTTTTTCAAGAGTAAATTTTCTTCTTGTATCTTGTAGTATCAGCTTGATAAAGTGGCAATAAATACCTTGCGTGGATTAATTTTTGAAGAAGGAAATTCGAAATAATCTTTTTCTAGTTAATGAAATAACTTTTGATCAAACAGTTTTCGGTAAAACAGATCATGCCTCAATACATAGTAAGGTATTACCGTATCTTCTCAAGTGGTGAAATGAAAAAAGGATCATTATTGTCTATTGTATTTGTAGCATCTACAATGTAGCATGGAGGCAAACAAAGGTTTTGATGAGTGCATTTGTCAAACAACCGAACCGTTTTTCTCCTTCCAAGTATACCAAGATCCTAAAAGATTTCACATTCCTATTGGTCTGAAGACATTCCCCTATACTTTTCATCTAATCCAGTACAAATGTTGTCTTGAATTGCGCCATTTCATTTTGAAGATCAATTATACATCCTTTTTGTGTTTCTTACAAAATATTGATTTAACATGATGTACAAAATACAGCAGATGACAGAGATTTCACCTTTTTTTATCTTACATCTTGCTTTTCACTTTTAACTTCACTTTCATGTCGATTTGGAGCACTTTGTTTCTTTAGTTTCTTCATAATTTTCTTCATTGATTATCCCATGAAGTTTTTGATTTTTGTTCTTTAATTTCAATCTGGCGATATTTATGATGTACGTTTTTATGTTTTTGGAGCCTCATGTTTCTTATAAGCATGTGTAGCGATTTCTGTATCCATGCCCAACCTATTCATCCAATATTTTTGCAAGGAATGTCCAGTTGTTTTTGCAGTCGACAGCCTTTGATTTGCTGGAGGTTGAAAATAAACTTCATTCTTGGTTTTTAGACTGTGGTGGCACCTTGAATGCAACAACTGGTTACCAGAACCTCAGTTCTCCGAATTATCCAAAACCTATCCGAAGTGATTTCAAATGTAAATGGACTATAATTGCATCCAATGGAAGTACAGTTTCTCTTAAAGTATCTGATCTTGATATTGATACACGTGAAGAAACCACTTGCAATAAAGATTATCTTCTGTTCATTAACCAAGGAGATAAAACTCCCAGAATATATTGCGGAAAAGAAAAAGTTCCGGTGTTTGTGTCTAGTGGAAACGAAGTTGTTGTGGAATTCTCAAGCCATGGAAGTAATGATACTGACAGGAAAGGTTTCTTATTAGAATATGCTTCTGTGGAAATCACTACACCAGCTGCTCCAACTACTACGACTACCACAACTACCACGCCACTTGCCACCAATTCAAGTGCACCACCGACAACAGCTACAGATTCCACTTCTGCTTCTTCGACAGTCCCTAATGTGTCAACAACTCGACGACCTGTTCGTAAGTAGTTATACTTTTGGTTTTGACTTCACGAAAACCTTTAAATGGTTGGAAATTCAGTGAGTAAAATCGTCAAAAAGTCACTGTGTCAAAGAGATTTTTCATTGTAGAAATATTCTGCGTGTATAGTACTTCTGTGGAAGTGTCTCCTCCGTGGTAGACGTTTGGCCATTGGACATGATGAATATTGAGTAGCAAATTAGAAATGACAGTCCTTTTAGTGTTTAGCTACATCCAATGATTATTAAGTATGTGATGTTGAAATATGTATCGATTATTTTTCAGCAACTGAAGCCCCAAGCAAAAAGCTACCATCTTGGGCTATCGCGTTAATTGTGATACTCGTCCTGTTGTTAGTCTTGCTGGTGATCGATGTGGTCTTGTATCGAAAAAATACTGGTTTGATTTACACGATTAAGACAAGGTGCTGTGGTGGATATGAAGGAATGTAAAAAACATACAATGTGTTTTTGTTTACCATTATTTTATTAAGTGTATTTTCTTTTGTGTTTTCTTATTTATGTCTCAAAAGTGATAATATTTTCTGCATTTCAATATTCAGTGTTTTTGGAATTTTAGGGTAAGGAATATGATTTTTTTTAACTCGCAGTTTATTTCTCTCCTCAACACCTGTTTGATGCAGTATTATGAATACTGTTTTAGGTCTCTTAAGGACTAATTTCTTCCCACCATCGTGTTAAAGATGCTGTTGTCATCCCTGGTTTTTATTTATATTTCGGAATGATACCTTATATGTGGCCTAACAACAAATCAAAATTTTACTTGATATAAATGTTTTTGGTTTTGTTTTTGTTTTTATAAACTGTAATACTGACGTGACGTGACGTGAAGTATCTTTTTAAGAAAAAAACGAACTGTTTGATTTTGGTAAAATAAAGTGCTAGGGAATCCTTACGAATGATCATGGAGTAAATAGATGTAGAAACTTTTTCAGATAGTAGTGGTATAAGTGTTATTGCCCTATTCAAGCCCAACGTTTCTAGAAAGAAAATCAAGAAATAGAGAGTAGTCAAAATCGAGGAACAGCAAATTAAGGATAAAAAAAAAAACATGCGTGAGCTAGCTGTGTAACGATAACATAAGATTTTTACTCATGAAACTGTATAGGAGTTTATGCAGAAAAACGCGTGATTTTATGAACCCAGAAATCTATTCGAAATAACTTCTTTTTTTTAATTAGATCTTTGAAAAGATTGCACAACGACAATGTTATTATTTCGATCAACTTTCATGATATTCATCATTTTGGCGTCTTGGCGTGAAAACTTCTTAAGTACCAATAGACCTTTCGAACTTTTAATTCCTTTTACAAGTAATTATTACTTACTACACTACTACTGAAAATTACAAAAACAATGAAAAATAAAGAAACGAGGCGAAACTTGATAATTAATGCCTGGTTCACATCTGCGACGCAAACGCAAGCGACGCACGCATGCGCACTAGTCTAAAATATGACATCGACGCAAGCTGTTCACATCTGTAGTGTGACGCAAGAGTATTTTCTTTCTTTCTGTTGTTGATGTGTGATGGATGAGAACGTGCTTGTAGTCTTCATCAGACGATTGAATCTTATAAAGTCGTTCAGCTTTTCACACTATAAAATTGAACTTATGTGACAATCCTGTCTGTCGTGTAATATCATCCCACGGAAGCAGCTTTTTTCATTTTATTCACGAAGTGACCCGTGCTTTATCATAAAGTACTGGATACTTCACTTAACTTTTCTTCCGTTTTTTGTAATGTTATGATTTTCTCTACAGTAATCTCTTTCTCACTATGAAAACTCTTAGAAACTAATAAAAAAAATGAAAACATCGTTTTCGATATATTAAAACGCATTTTGAGCATGCTTTCATTGTTTCCAAAGGTTTTAACAAAAGAAATCGACGCAAACGCAGACGCAAGGATCAAAACGCTTTGATACTTGCGTCTGCGTTGTTGCGTCGATCTAGTGCGCATTATTAACTCAGTATTCAAACAGAAATTCGAGAAAGGTGTATTCGCCAAGGTGATTAAAAGTACCTTACGGGGAGAAAGTTTTGCATTTTTTGCCCATTTTCGCGTATAAAATCTACTTTGGTTTATCGTTGATTCGTTGGTACTCCTCAATGAGAGGGTTCCTTAAATGAAAGTATCCCTAACTGATAGTTACGAAAATAACTTTTGATCGATTTATCACCATGGCATCATCGGTATATCGAAAAGGCAAGAAACCCTGGGTTCGAGGTTGATTTATCCCTCAACTAATTTCCACCGAGCTGCGTATTTTGAAGAGAGAGCCTTCCTAGCTTTTTTCACATAGTACGGCACTATCGAAACATTTTTAGGTTGAAAGGTAATATAGATTGGAAGTTTAAATATAAATGAAATTGAAAATTTTATTCCCGTTCCAAGAAAGTTTGATGTTTAATAATCCACCTGACAATATTTAACAAGATTACTCGTCATCACATAGGCCGATATTTAACTTGTCGTTAATTTTTGAAAAAGTATTCGTTTTACCGACAACTAACAAAAAGTATTCGTTTCACCGACAACTAACAAAAAGCGCATCAGCAGCAGGGATATGTTAGAGCAGCAATACGTTAAAGCGTTGCTGGATGCAGAGCGAGATTCGACAACACTTAACGCTTTAACAAATCTCTGATGAAAGAGATACCAAAATGAATAGAAAAATCATTATCTGAATAATAGGAAAACAATCCCTTCTTGTTTCATACCTCCGTGATAATGCCAGAAGTTATGAAGTATTCAAATATGGTATTCGCTTTTGCTGTTGCCACAACATGAGTTATTAACTCTGCGATCAGATGATCAGATTAAACGAATAATGATTAAAGGTCTAAACGAAAAACGATACACCTATCTTGCCGAGTTTCCATGGAAACGTACTTGCTACAAACAACCTCGTTTTCGTATACAGTGTAATCTCTAATTAACGGACACCATTGGGGAAAAGGATTTTGTCCGCTAATTAGAGGTGTCCGCTTTTTGGAAACTTTGGCATTTTTGTCTAATTAACGGAAATTTTGTAACTTATTTAGAGGTACGAGACTGGCTTTGGGGTAACTTTAGGGAAAAGGAAACATGGAAACTGCTTCCTTAATTAACCAAATAAACAACAACAATAATAAATCAATGAAAGAGAACAAAACAATTTTAATTAAAAAAGATCTGTCAACGTATGAATACAATTCTTTCGCTAGAGGATACCATGCCTACATATGAAGAACTGGAACCCATTGATTGGGAAGATATTAAAGTGTGAACGAGAGCCATCAAATTTAGAGGTGAAACACGCGGCTGTAATGCGCAAAGACTCTAAGGAGGAAAAATGTATTGTTGTACATGTTCCAGAAAATATCCATTGAAGTGGAGGTTGTTGGCAAAAGGGTAAATCGTGGGGGTGGGTATGGACTGGAAATTCCAGTTAATTACCTTTTTTTGGTCCAGAAAAACTGGTAAAATGGTTTGAAAAGAAACTTTCAGCAGCTCAACCTCGTCCCCAGAGCTTCTTGCCTTTTTCGATGGACGAGGTTGTCAGCAGCTAAGGATGAGTTAACGAAGCAAACCAATAAATGTTTAAAGTCAAGAATATTTTTTGTATTTTTTGTCTTTGTCCGCTAATCGGAAAGTAGAAAAGGCTAATATGTTTTTTCGTACAAAAGAAATGTCCGTTAATTAGAATGTTCGCTAATTAAGTGTCCGCTATTTAGAAACTTTTCTAATGAGAGTTTGATCAGAATTTTGCCGGGGAAAAGAAATCCGTCCGTTCATAAGAGGTGTCCGCCTTTTAGAGTGTCCGTTAATTGGAGGTCATACTGTGTTTCAATAAGCTTGGTTCCCACTGAAGGTATATATTATATTCCTGTAACATATAGACCTTTTCATTACGTCACAACAAGCAACTTCTCGTTTTCAAACTGAATACTTTAATCATTGAGCCTAAGCTCCGTTTTTTTCTTGGTTGCTATGACATTCTTAGGCCATTTCCTCTTTTCTTTCGGCTCAAACTCCATTTTCAAATTGTCGCTAAGTATGAAGCCAAGAGGTATTCCGACCAAATTTCCCAGCAATTGGAGAGGGGAAAGGCTTTGGAAGAGGTAGATGTCAATTTACGTTTGTCAACTCTCAAGCCTATTCACGTAGGATAGATTGTTGCTTTTCATAATTATATGACTTCTGCTGATGGTAAGGAAGTAATCAACAATGGATGGGGTGCAGCATTAATTGCTGACGCTATATTCGTCATGATGTCAGTTGAAATAGAACAATTGAGTGGTCAAAGCGCTTAAACAAAGTAAAAAAATGATTGACTCTGTAATGGAGATTATCTCCAAGAAAATTGCTCACACACTTTTTACACGACCTTATGATACTTCATTGTTCTTAAAGAAGAGAAACTCAAAGGATCAAAAGAAAATTTAAAGAGATATGTTTCAAAACTCGGGTGGTGAAACGAATGTTATATGTTGAGAAGAAGAGAGTGAAATAAACGCAAAAATGGGAAGAAAACAAAATATTAGAGAAGATAGGAAACATTCGTAGATTGCTCTAAATGTGATCTGACCTCCTCTTATGTGGTCTGACCTCCTCTTATGTGATCTGACCTCCTCTTATGTTCTTCTTCTTTGTTGTTGCTTTCTCAACAACCAAAAAAACTTTGATATGAAAACAATACCATCTTGGTTGTCCATCTTTTTTCATGTATATGAACAAGAATGTTCATTTTTCAGATATTTCATATAAGTTATTAATCGAAAGGAATGTCAGTGAGAACGCTTTCTCGAAAAGTCTTTTTTCATTTCCGGAACAAATATTCCTGAGAATAGAAAAAAAAATATTCCTCACGATTAAAAAAATCCTTAAGTTTCAGCAACATAGATATTGAGATATGCTTAGAAAATTGCTAATAAAATAATTATACTCTCTCTTCAAACATATTTAAAAAATTGTCTCTGTATAAATCAAGAAAATTTAAAATTTCCTTTTCAAATAGTCTTGTCGTGAGCATTGATAGTTGTCCCCATCTTTCTTTATTCCACGGTCCGTCCTTGTGCACATGTGCATCTCCGACGCACGGAAATGACGTGTTCATAAGGACGTTCCAATCTCTAGTATACAGGCGTTTGCATGTCAAACCCTTGACATAATCGACGGACGAGTTGTCAACGTGTCGGGTGTATGTATTGATAACTATGCTAGCGTATTTTTGGTCCAGATACCATAGTTTCCCGTCATGCTTTGCGGGACGATATAAATCTTCACCCTCAGCGTATTTTTCTAATGACGTCATAAAATTCTTCAAGTGCTTGTATTTGTAAAACATGTCATGTTTGGATTGAACAGTTAGCTTTTTTCCAAGTTTTCGGTGGATGCGAACAATCTTTTCTTGCTCCTCATCCGAGATGTCCGTTTCCCACTTAACATCGTCCTTAAATAACTTTCTCCACATTTTCGCCGTCATCGATATATGGCTTAACGGAAACATCCTATAGTCCGTATGATTGAATTCGAATATACCGCAACATTCAGAATTCAAGATTTGAATAGTTTTACCGTACGGCACTTGATAGCCGTTTGGGTTTATCGGCCATAAGTCGGCATCTGACGTTATCAGAAAATCGTCATCATTAAACGGCTCAAGCAACGCCGGAATCAGTCGTAAAATTTGCCCAAGCCTGACTTTTAACTTTGACGGAACGTCGAAATAAACTACAGTGACATTAATCTGACGTAGAGTCTTATCAACGTATCTAAGCAAACGATTTGCTTGTGGTGTTATCTTACTGTAGTCAACAGTGATCACGGAAATCACCTCAAAACCTATCTTCTGCCATGTTAATGCTGTCAATGGTAGCAAGAATAAATATCCCCAAGCACGATTCGTATTATCCGCTCTTCCATTTTCATCAATCAAGATGGTGTCATTTGAGAAATCCGGCACAGAAGCCGAGATGACGGAATAATTTGTTTGTTTTCGACCGATTGCCGTCGGAAAATTCTTCTTAGTGGTCGTCTTGTTTGAATTGCACTGACATGTGCATCTGAATGTAGGAGTGCCGGTTCGAACAACCTGGATGACTTCCAAATATACAAGAACATATGCCAACGTTGTTGCAAATAACAAAAGCGTCACTACTTTTAATGACGTTAAAGACGTATTAACTACGTTACTCTGTCGTTTTAAAAGTCGATTTTTTAATGATTCAGTTGTACGATTTGACAATCCTGACGTATGCATCATACAAGTGAAACAGGAATGTCTAAATTATTTTCTACGATACATACTCATGATCAATTAATTTTTTAAATATTAGTTAAATCCAATGCCAAACGATTGTTAACAGTTCAAGTTTTATAAACGAACATATTTTATTATTTTCGAAACAATAACACTATTATAATTCGAAACAAAGTAACTTTTGAAATTGACTCAGCGGCTGTGACGAACTTTTCAATGAGAAATCTGTTAATACAACCCCTTTATGCAAGATGACGAAACCTTGCTGTCTCGTCGTTATGGCTGCAACATTTCCATCAGTCATCTTCAGTTTAGAGAGATTATAGACATCCGATAATCAAATTTGGCCACAGGTTTGTTCCATATACGTCACAGTATCTACGTGTTCAAACTATTGATAACAGCAAGATGAAAACAAACCATACGTAAAAGGACATAAGCTCTACGAAATAATGTGTTTAAAATGCCGGAACACTGTTGCATTGCTACCACCTGCAAGGTGCGACCGTTTGCATATCAAACATGCAAGTGATCCTGGGTTCCAGATTGTTCTACATTGACTTGTTACCAGTCGACCTGTTTGTTCCTAGTAATATTTGAAACTGTTTACATTTCATGATTCCCCGACTTCGTCTCCAGGACTTTTTGCTTTTTCTATATACTGGAGGACCGTGAAAAAAAGCGATGGTGCAGACCCGTCAACTAGCTTGGTTCTTGAACATGACATGAAGTGAATTTGATTTGTAAACACTTAATTTCGTCAAACTCGAACCCAGAGCTTAACAGCCATCCGTAAATCAAAAAGGCAAGAGAACCTATGTTCGAGGTTGTTACTTTCAAGTGTTTTGATTCTAAAAAAAGAGTAGTTAGTTGCTATGACGATTTAAATGAAGTGAATCTCCGAAAGGATCTTCGCAAAGATTTGTAATAGCGTGTGAGGGCGATTAACGTTTATCATGAGGTTAATTTATAAATTACATGCATGACATGTATTTGTTCGTCACGCCTTGCTTGTTAGTTAAAAGAATTTTAATTAAAATTTGAAAACTGAGAAAAATCAATGCTGTAAAAATTAAAGCCACCAGTATTTTGGTTGGTTTTAACCTACATCTCAGCCTTCTTCGCTGGCATGTGCATTATCGAGAAGACAGGAAGGCCTGGGAAGAGGTTGTAATTAGTCTTTTTGCATAATTAAATAAGAAAATGAACATTTTCTTTTAGTATTGTTCTAAAAGACCTCTAGACCAGAAAATTCTCTCATGACTTTGTTGTAACTAGACGCCATTTTGTATTTAGTAAGTTTAGGACAATAAAAATTTAATATCAAATTTTGGTACCAAATCTATGAGGTCTGGGATCAATTAAAATGTTGCTAAGCCTCCAAGACATGATGGATTAGTTTATAGAACTAACAAGCCTTTTCATATTACACTTATGCCCAAAAGTTCTCTAAGTTTATGTCGCACTACCTACCGGAAAAAAACCGAAATGCGCCGGTTGCCATTAGTTACAAAATATTTGTTTTCTTGAACAAGCGAGTTTATTTTGGCTACGAAACGAAACGTAGCCAAAATAATTGAAGTTTGTTTTTTGAACTTTGAGAGACAGAATCATGAAGGAACCAAGGAAAATTTATCGGAAGTACTGCTATTCTCACGTCTTCGTTTTCAGTACGACTTCAAAATATTACTTTTCACGTTGTGTGTAGAACGTGCAAATCTGATAATGATATTAGTAAAATTAAAAACATTTCCCAATAGTATAGTGTGAAATGACTTCCATTCTAAAGCAAATCTATGGAGTAAAGTGAATCTTTTATTTGCCTCACGTCGTCGTCCACGTTGCCGTCGTAGTTTCCTAACGTCCCTAATGTTTTCTCAGGACAGCTTTATACGGCCGCATAATCGCCGTGCCAAACTCCTTTTATTAAATGCGACGAAAATTCAACTAGCTATATAAAGCGAAAATAAGTGCTACATAATGACTTCAGTGCAGCAGACTTTGTCGAATAAAACGGCAGTCGTCGACAAAAATCCGGCATCACTTTATGCAGCCGCATAATAGTCAAATTTAATAACAGCCAGATAGAAATTTATGAATAAAAATGCGCAAAATGACAGCGAAGATGAACAAGACCTTGAGACTAACAATCTTGCTTGAGTTAATTAAACAAATAAATGCGCGTCTAACGAAAAAAGAAAGCTAAAATAGCTAAGTTTTTTCTTAAGTTTAAGTTGCTAGTTTTAAAAATTGCGAATTTTTAAAAACACTATTTTGCACTTGTGTTCCCCCTTTAAGTGAATCAGAGCACAACAGTAAACAAATGCGATATTTACGTGGCTGTCTAAAACCACGACGTATTTGATAATCGGCACAAAACTTAAGTAATTGCCACCATCGCATTTTTGTCGAATTTTACCCAAATAAAAGTAATTTAATTCGACACGGCGATTGCGTGGTTGTACATAGCTGTCCTTCCTCTCAAGATGATTATGGTTTACAATGAACGGCAATGAATAAAACAAAGCTTCCATGCATTACAGCTATTGAATTGCAATAAGATCCCGGGATACGATCGGATGGTTTCAATAATAAAATGATGATACATCAGAACACCGAATAAGGCGCGAAATGTAATGATCAGGCAAAAACATTGCATAGTACTTGAATAATAAGAAAAAACATAGGCGTATTCAGGTCATCAAAGACAGTGGAAGACTTCAATATTATTTTTCTCACGTCTTTTTGGTTACTTATACGTTTTTTGTGTTCTATTTTAAACTCCACAAAGTTTGACTAAGTTCTTGCTACGCATCTGAAAAGCTCTTCCTCTCCAGAAGTAGCTTTTCAAAAGTGTAATCAGGAAATCATTTTTTCTAATTATAAAATCTAAAAGGTTTCATCAACATCAGAAAGTAACAATTAGAAAATAATTTCGATTTGTAATTTATTGATTTCCGGAATTCTTTCGAGAGCCAAATTGTGCGATTCATTACAAAACGATATTCCTGTCATTTTAATATTTCCGTTTTTTTTCCCATCAAAGTTGTTCCTAAAAGTACATTATCTTTATATATCACACCACCCTCCTTGGTAGAGATCTTTTGCAACCACCCTCCTTGGTAGAGATCTTTTGCAATATGTTCGTCTGGCAAATCGTTACCATCAGACCTTTTTTACCTGTCAAATGTGTCTGGCTTAGGCTTAGGTTGGGGTTAGAGTTAGAGTTAATAAGGGAAGGTTCGGCCTTTACCTCATTTGTTCAAATATTTTTATAAGTGTTTTCACCGTTTTTAGTAATGGTAAAGTTTTGTCAGATGAGCATATTATTTATCAGAACAACAAGAGTTTTGATGTTAAAACATTTAGTAAAAATATTAGTTGATGTTTACACAACCAGTTGCTGTTATGAAAAATATTTATCTTCCAGAGAAGTTTCCTTTATGTCAACAAAAAAGTTGTTATCTGTACGTACGTGCACGTCAAAATATCTTCACGTCTCAGGTGGGCAAATTTGTTGAAAATCCCTGCGAAGGAGTGTGCTTTTTAAAGAAATATACGCATCATTTCAACAAAAAATGCTCTTCTTCACAATGCTTTTTAATGATTTTACCCACCGAGGTTATAATTTAGTACATGGAATTTTCAATAACTGTTTTTACTAAACCTGATGGTTGATCGACATTTCTGTTCAACAATATGGCGAGATGAAGTGAAATCAATTGCAGAGGTATAACCGTCAAAATCGCCGACAAACAGTCGATTGTTTTCGGTACTTGAATCAAATTGTCGGACATTTTCGAAGTTTCCTCGTCGTCCTTTTCACAAATCAGAATCGGCTTGCCGTTTCGAGCCTTCACTTGCTGTAAGGCGTTCATGCATTTGTCGTAAACGCCATCTCGCATGATTATCATTATGATTGGCATTTTATCATCAATTAGCGCCAGAGGTCCATGCTTTAGTTCACCCGAGTGTATTCCTTCAGAATGAACGTTGGAAACTTCTTTCAGCTTAAAGGAACCTTCCAAGCAACTAGCTTGTTGATAGCCACGCCCCATTACTAGAACGCTTTCACTAGATGCAAATCCTTTCGATACTTCGCGTAAAGATTCGCTACATGTCAGGACATTTTCAATTTTTTTGGGCAATTTTTCTAATTCTGCTATGATCTCTGTGATTCGTTGAATTTTTGTCTTTTTGTCTGATGCCAGCAGTAATACGAATAGTACAATCGTGATAAATTGACCGGTATACGACTTTGTGCTGGTGATTCCCATTTCCATACCAGCTTTTATGTCAAGTGAAAAATCGGTCATTCCTTTCAACGAGCTGATATCACCATTGGTGATGCTCATGGTCAGGGAATCGTGTTTCTTACAATATTCACATGCTTCCAAGATCGAACTCGTTTCACCGGATTGACTTACGAAAATACAAAAATCATCTCGGAATACCGGTACATCGCGATCTAAGAAATCACTCGCCAACTCGACAAAGACAGGCAACTCGACCATTTCTTCCATAAGTTGTCTTGTTCCAACAGCAGCGTGGTAACTCGAACCAGCTCCTATAATGATGACTCGTTTACATCGTAATATATCAGCAACGTGATGCTTCACTTCGTCGAGTAAAATTGTTTTGTGTTGAAAATCAACTCGTCCCTCCAAGGCCCTTCGAATACTCTCTGGCTGCTCGAAAATTTCTTTCTCCATAATTGTACGCAAATCAACTTTTGGTTTTTGTTTGTTGAGAAGTTCAGTGATGATTGGCGCCTTTGATTTTTCCAAGTGTTTCTTCACGATGTTCAAAGCTTGTTTGATTGACATTTTTACTCATTCATGAAGTTGGCACATCTGATTTAACACTTCCCGCGTGCTTGGAGATGTTTTATAACACAATATCAACAATTAATAAAAATTCCCAAAATATTTGTGGCTTTTTGAGACAATCTAAGAGTAAAAAAAAAACTATTTTCGGAGAACATTTCTTACATAACGGAATTATTGGCTTACGTTATAATATATATTATAAAGATATTTTTTACGTTATGTCGTGAGGTCCTGAATGCGGAATATTGTCCGAAACTTAAAAACATTTGATGATGAACACAAATCATTCGTTATTATTCAATACCCATTTATAAAAAAATCTCTGCGAAGGGGTGCATTTCTCGAGAAATTTCAACACAATTTCAAAAAAATGCTCTCCGTCACAGTGACTTTTTGCCCACAACGCGATTTTCTTATACGTATTTCGATCAAGCAAATTTTTTCGCTGTCGTCAGAAACAGTTGGAATAGTCAGCGCTTTGCCCTAGCTATATGCACACCTCCCCATGTAACTTGGAAAATTAGTATCTCAAGATTTCACGATCTAAGCCTCAATTCCATAAATACTATCCAGCAAAAACAATAATAATCTTATGAAATAACAGAAAAAAAATAAATTAAAATCAAATCTACAGGCTATATCATTCAGAGTAACTTGCAAGAAAATTGACGGGAAGTATCTGATCGTGAGAAAATCTTCCTCCTCATTTCCCAGCACTTGTACAAAAAAATATGCTTTGTTATTGACGATAATTACTCAAGTCCGCAAGAGATTAAACTTTAAACTTCCATTTCGTAATCTTTTTTATACTAGTTAATCCTTATCAAAAGATATGTTATTGGGCAATATATATTGATAAATATTGATTGAGTCGTGTTCACGTGATCACAGGGTGGAGATTATTTATTGAAATAACCGCCACAAGATCATGAGCACGATATCTTCCAACCTCGAACCCAGGGCCTTCATCCTATTTGAGTTACGGATATAGCGGCGAAAAGGCAAGAGACCCTGGGTTCGAGGTTGGATATCTCAATGAAGCTAGCAAAACTTCTCCATATTAACAGCCAGGAATCGAACTAATTATGGAAAACCTGTCATGGGAAATCTTGCTTATCAGTGATTGAATAAAATTCGAAGAACAAACTTGAATTTCACAAATAACAAAGGATTTATTTCTCTTAAAAACTTTTTACATTCCAAGGTATAAATACTGAAAGTCAGAGGGCAAATACTGAACTGATAAATATCGGTGTTGAGGATAGGAATAAATATATAACACCTTCAAATAAAAAAACTTTGTCCCAATTTGCTAAATATTGTTAACAGTGAACTTTTATGTTTATAAACATCAACAACAACAACAACAACAACAACAACAACAACAATAACAACAATAGAACAATGGAAGAACGAAGCAATAATTAATAATTTTCTCGCTTAACCAGACAAACAAGCGACAAAACAGTCAAGACGCATCTTGTCTTTCTACAACATTTTATGTATTTGAGTTGTCATGAAAGAACACAATATCACATTATTAAAGTATTAAAGCACAGTGTAAATAGAGCCTAAACATGAAAAGATTGGAAATAATGAAAATGCGTGTGATAAAGTTTTGTCACGATGATTGACCAATCAGAAGTCTGACACAAATTACGTAATCGCGAAATGACGGTTTGCAACTTCGAAATTACGTTACTTTAAACACACTTGACATTTTTCGTTGCGCAAAACTTTTTCGCTTCGCACTTAACGAAACCTTCCGATTCGGTTGGACAATGTCAGACGATTGTAAAATGAGTTTGACTACTTTTCGCTTCGGAATGGGACCTTCCTCGAGATCCATCAGCTGTTCCAGCGTCATTGTTTGTTTCACCTGTTCATTATCTTCGATGGGTTTGATGGATATGTCGCGAACAGCACGGAACTCGCCAACATTATTCAAGTGTTCATTTTCAAGACGAAAAAAATTCCAAACAAAACGCCTGGAAAAAGAAATTGAGAATACAAAAAAAACCCCACTATTTTTTCCTTGTAAATCAGAGAAAAGCAGCAGACATAAAATCAGTTCTTTTACCTGATAACCTCGCACGTTGCTATAAACAATGTAAAAAAATCGTGATGAAGGAAACCAGCGTTGCCAATAGATACGGTCAAAGTCCACAAAAAACGAAAGATAAGGTCAAACAGCACAGCAAGATAGTAATATGCCTGAAAAACAAATATCAGTGATGTTGATCTAATTTTCAGACAGTCTAGACTTGCTAATCCATCGACAACAATCTATCCTTCCCACACATATCGTTGTTATGAGTATTCAAACAAACACAACCATCTACCTTGTGATTATAAACGATTTGTTCACGCAAGAACTTATTTTCTCCGGCGTTTTCGGCGAATAGACCCCAGTCCATTTTGATATCCCAAGTCAAGGTGTAAAATGTACCCAGGAGAAGAGAGCATACCCAGACGTAAAACAGTGGATGGTTTGTATCACCACGTGCTAAAAGTAAAAACACGTGACTTCTCAGTGGGTAAAATCTTCAAAAAGCCACTGCGATGGAGAGCGTTTTTATTAAAATAGTGTGCATATTTCTATAGAAATGCACTCCTTCATCACTGCAAAGTCTTTCAACAAATTTGCCCACTGGGATGTAGCAATAATAATGTCAGATAATAACTGGGAACTAGATCATCAATAGTTCATAGGCTCATCTAAAAATGACTAAAGGTCTACCTTTTAGTACAGAAGCAACCGTGGAGAGAATAGTGACAATCATGGATGTGGAATATTTCCCAGCATTCACTAGATGTGGGAAAGCTTTTCTTGTATCACGATAACGACGAATGCATTGCGCAAATCGCCACCAGGCTGGCAGTAGCGCCAAGATCGGCCGAATACCATACTTTGCTTCGGTGCACACTCGATCGTCTATCAAACGTTAAATGAAATAGATTGGTGGAAGAAGGTAACGACACGAAGAATAAGGATATAACAACCAAAAACTTGTCGTCAAGTGACTGGCCACAGTTCTCAAGTAAACTTTGCAGTATAATCAAAACAATTTGTCGTGGTAAGGTTGAAACTTACCTTCATTCTGATGCCAATCATAAGCGAAGAAACAAACAGTGAATTGGAAATCGAGAAGAGGTACCACCAAGCTATTTAACTGATCGGCCAGCCAGAAGTCCGCAAAACGCACTGGGTAGTAGGGGGCAGTGATAATGCGAAACTGAAAGAAAAATTCACTCGGTCACGTACTAATGTTACAAATTAACGAATTCTCAGACCTATTACGTCACTACGGCTCTCAGCTCGTTTCATAGTTTACTTTATTGACGATTTAACAAAACTATCATTCAAAATGAAAAGATGGCGGATGATAACAAGCACGATGAAACGTTCAGGATGACAGGATGACAAATGTACGCACGACTCAGGATGGCAGGATGTGCGCACGACTCAGGATGACAAATGTACGCACGACTCAGGATGACAGGATGTGCGCACGACTACTCTGTAGAGAGCGTGATAAAAAAAATTAACGTGAGAGCAACGTGCGTGTCACGTTTCTTTACATGGGATGTTTACCTAGCCAGTGGGCAAATTTGTTGAAAAAATCACTGCGGAGGAGTGCATTTATAACGAAATATACACACTATTTCAATAAAAATGCTCTTCATCGCAGTGATTTTTTGAAGATTTTGTCCACTGGGTAGCTTATCTTATACTGTAGCTAAATTTAGAACTCGATTTTGCTATCAAAACTAAGTCAGGAAGGCATCATCTAAGTTGATTTTGTGGATAGCATCGGAGATCATTAAACAAACCTTTCTGGACTTCTTGATTATCGAGTTCTACATTTCTATTCGCACTCCTTAAATCGATGATGTCGTGTGAGACTACTCACCAAAATTCTAAGCAGCCATCTTCTTGAACGATAGTGAAAGGTTTTAGTGGGATTGAATAAGTAAAGCAAACAGAAAATCGACAATGCCAGTGGTTGAGCAAAGATGGGGAGTTGGAAGTCGTCACTGTATAAGAAGAACAAGCAACTGATACACCACAACGTTCCAAAAAATGAAGCTATCTAAAGAGTTAAAGCAATTTGTGATTTGTTTTTCTATTGAATGAACTTTGGTCTATTTAACCCTCTCACTCTCTCTCACTCTCTCTCTCTCTGTGGAAGATTGGAGCAAAGTGAATCAACCCAGTGGGCAAACTCATCAAAAAATCACTGCCATGAAGAGCATTTTCATTGAAATAGTATGCATATTTTATAGAAATGCACTCCTACGCAGTCGTTTCTCAATAAATTTGTCCACCGGGAAGATAGTATGAACACAAACACAAAAATCACCCTCTCGTTTAAACAGGTCACTCGCAATGAAAGTTTTGTGAGAATATTTTACTATGGCAAAGAATTCAACCTACCGTCAACATGTCAACGTATGTAAGATGATGTCTGGGGTCTATCTCAAAAATTAAGACATGGTTTACACCAGCACGTCCCCAGCCGTGGATGTTTACTCCAAGTAAAGCAATCATGATGAACGTGATAAGGAGACCTCTGTACATTCGAACAGCTGGTTGCCAATCTAGTGACGGACCTTTGTAGTAAGCTGAAAGGAAAACAGTGGAGAAGGAGAGGTTGAAGATTTACAAGGGTTACCCGAAGATTAATCTTTAATAAAGTTTTATTGTTTACGTGGGCTTTGGCGGTTGATTTTTTTTTTCAAGCTTGTTTATATAAAGCACCAAGTGTTGTAGAAGCAGGGAAGCTGGTGACACTTACCAGATATGATTATCACCACAAGTAATACTGAAAAGATACCAGTGAAAAGCCCCCATAAGAATGAATAGGTTGGATTTTGCTACAAAAGAAAAAAATAATAATAATATAACAAGAAGCAAGAAGAAAATCTGTATCGAATATTGCTGTTAAAACGAACCTTGGAAGATAACGGTGGCACGCGAAGTCGCTTCATTGCTTTAGCTCGATTTCCACCTTCTAAATCTTCAATTGCGATAGTCTGAAACAAAGAGATCATTCTTTATCAAACACTCCGTCTATAGCATGTATTAGAAGCCGATCTATGATGCCTGTGATTGTATACCTCTGTATCTGTTATCATTTCGTCAACATGTTTATTGGTATAAAATGAGGATTGTTCCACTTTAGACAACCTGTACTCAACGCCACTAGTAGTTTTAAACATCTATAAAACAAATATCCATCCAAACAAAGAAATGATGAAAAAAAAGAAGATGAAAACAATGAAACAAATTAAGTGGACACACTGACCTTATCATGTTTCTTCAATATCTTTCGAAAAGCAGTAAAGTTCAGTTTCTAAAGAGTAAAAAATAGAAGTCACGAGATTTTTTTGCTGACTGTTGCAGATATCTGATAAACAATACAAATAGACAAACAAATGCCACCTGTCATGCAAAGAAAAAAAATTTTAAAAATGGTCAATTGAACCTTGCCCGTATACCCAGGGTTAAGTTGTCGTCACGATAAGAAAACTTCCATGTTCAAATAACTATACAGGGTAAGGTCTCAACATTTAGGACAGGTTGAGTAAACAAAAAAGAATAGGAGTTTATTGTCTACCGAATTCTTCTAATTTAGCGCGGGTCAAAAAACAATTATTTTTTGGCAATTTGTGCTTTTTAATTAGAATTCAAAAATTAGAAATCAATTAGAACAACTGGCTTTAAATTAGAGGCTTTTTAATTATTTTCAATATCCAACCAGTTTTATTTAATTAAAACCATAAAATTGATTTTTGACGCGTATATCACCTAAGAATATGGTTGGTAGAAGTATTTGGGAGGTTAAATTTGCATGATTACCATAAATAATTCCCAAAAAATGTGCTACAATAATCCTATAATCGTCATCAGTGAGTTCATAACCAATTTTGAGAACAAAATCCGCGTTAAACTAGAGAAACCCGCGCTAAATTGAAGTCTTTTTAACTATTTTCAAGCCGCGTTATTTAAGTAGAATCACAAAAATCCGCGGTAAATTAGAAGAATTAAAGTAGGCTTAAAGCTGTGAGCAAAGCAAGATGATCCCAAGTAGCTAATGACGTAAAAGGCTTACTTTATTGCCTCGATTAGCCAAGAACTTAGAGTAGTATTTTTAGTAATGGTCCTCAATCCTTAAGAGGTTTCTGTCTTTATCATTTTTTATCATAATTAATCATTCACATTGTACAGGGAAATAACCCTTAACATCAGTAGGCAAAAACTGAAACCACTGTGCAGGTTCAAAAAAACACAATGTCTAGGGGTAAATATCACGCTAAAAAATAGGGATAACTGAGGTGTTTAGGGTCCATAATTCAAATACCTTGAATAAACTGGGTTAAAATTTATGTTGAGGACAATCAATTATTTCCTGAACTACACACTTGTCTGATTACCGATACCTTAAAAGCCCACTCTTAGTTCTGCATTCCAAAAAACTTTCTTATTAAAAATATGACTAGCTATAGACACATCCATATCTAATACACCTATAGAAGATAAAGCCTTATATAGAAAGTATACATGCCTTTTTTAAATATTACCATACTTAGAAGAGGGTGTGGATTGTAATACAAGGCTGATAGCTGGTTGTGGTTCAAATCCCGGCACTGAATGCTGCTGTGATGAACACTTACAGAATAATAATGCAAGCAGCAAAAAGCTATATGAGATTGTGCATAATGTGATGAAGAGGTACCTAAATGCCAATCACCTATCAGTCTAGTATGTGCAAGTTCTCTGCCTTAAAATGGTATGCATTCCTGGTGGAGGCCCACATCAGTGAATTACACTGTCATATCCCTCTGGCCATGGTAAAATTAATTTAAAAAAAAAGAAGCTTCATACCACCTACATGTGTTTTACTTATCGGAAAGTCAGATAAAGGAGAGCATTTTAAACAATTTTGCACTAATACTGATTCTGTAGAACAACGAGGTAACTATGACAACATGCATTTTTAGGTGACATATTCCGAGGAGATCAGGAAGTAGCTAACCTGAAAGTTTTGAATGAGAACCAGACTAAGATAAAATTCACCGACAGCGAATTTCATTTCTTGAAGTTTCTTCTTACTGAGTTGGACAGGTTTGTTTATAAGATGGGTTGGTGACGTCGGTATTTCATTATCATTGGAAAGCACATTTGCATTTTTCACAACAGTTTGCATGCGAAAGATACCAGCATTAGCTATTTCAATTTGCAGCTCATTCAACCTTCGCACTGCTTCAGCCAATTTTTCTAAAATAAGATGAATTTTCACATGAATCCTTGGTATGGATTATAAAAACACTAATGAATCTGTGCCTTGAGATTTCACATAACACAACGATTTCATTTTATCTTTATATAACCTGCACTCACAGATGTTTTTGTCCTTTGTATAGAATTTTAAAAACGTCGTTGTTTGTTTTTTGTTTCTTCAAAAGAATCATATCTTTTGAATGAGACAGTTATAGAGTTCTTTGAGTGAAAGGCATAATCTGATCTTGTAGCTTTGCAAGATTCTGTGGTGATTTTCGTTTACACCTTACACAACAGTACATGAAATGTCGTAATGAAAAATACTAATCCAACAAAAAAATGTTACAATGTAAAATTTGGGAAAAGTCATTGTAATTTTCCTTTCCTACCACAATAAAGATGTAAATGCTAAAAATTTTGTATTGCTTAAAATAAGGAAATTAGCAGTCAGACCATTACAAAAATTTATGATACATAATATCAAGATTTTTTATGATTTTTCCAAGAATATTAAGTTAAATGTATCCTTTCAGTATCCTTTCAAAGGTTTTAATTTTAACAATGACATTGCAAAGGGTGACAAAAAATAAAGTCACAGAATGCTGAATGGGAAGTGTATCCATCTTGTAGAGCCGAAAAAACTGATCAACTGATCATTTCCCTATGACTAAAGGCTGAAATACACGATCAGTTTAAATGGATTAATTTAAACTGACAGTTTTTTTCCATCAGTTAAACTGATGAAATGCACCTGTCTACACGTTCAATTTAAAATGAAAAAAACTGTCATCTTTTCTCCTTTTTTAACAATGGCAGCACAGTGCAAGGTGCAGTAATTGCAGCGGTGGTGGCTTTTATTGTAAAAAGGAAAAAGAAAAAAAAAGTACAAGAAAGAAGCGAACAATTTGGGAAAAGCCGTGGTTACAATGAAGACATTCATGGGTGCATGCAACACGTTGTGAAAATGAATTAAGGCAAAAAGATCATTTGGAGAATCAAAAATTCTTGTGTGTTGAGACTGATACTTTTGATGAATTATAGTAAATCAGCCAAAAATCAATTTAAATAAATTTAAAAACACAGATATATTTCATAAAATCTAGCACGAAGCTTTTCGTAACTGAGTTACATTGTGAATAAGATTATCAAGATAAAAATTCTACTTTTATACAACTATCTACAGTAAAATAATTGGTTATCAAAGTAAAATGTCTCAAGAGACACAAATTAAAAAGGTAGATGTGACTGACAAAGCTATTAATGAGAAAATAGAAAAATACAGAGAAAAACCCCAATGGAGAAATCGACTAAAGCACGAGATGGTGAATAGTAAAAAGTGAAAACAATTTTGATGAATTACTGCTCCTTATTGAACATTCAATATGGAAAAGAAATTCTCTCGTTTTTTCAATTTTTTTCATTCTATTTGCCATCTTTGACGTGCAAATAACCGCTCACTTCATTTTCACATAAAATTGCCACAAAATCATTCGGAAGTATTCGTCATGTGTTGAAAACAAAAGAAGCATCTGGTTTATCTCATGCTTCAATAGAATGTTTTCATCAGTTTAACTGAAGAAGATGAACACGTCCATCTTTTAAAAAAAACTGATCAATTTAAAAGGATCATGAAAAACTCTGTTTACACGATACGTTTTTTCTGTCATCAGTTTAAACTGATCGTGTATTTCAGCCTTAACTGTTACCAAGATATTGTCAATCAAACATTCCAATGACATCACAGCCCCATTCCCAAAATATTGTAGACCTAAACTTTGCATCAATATTAAAGATCCAAAAAAACAAAAGCTATCCCTAATAGTTCTTGAAATATTAACTCTTAAATACCCTGTTCGATTAGAGATACTTCTTTATTAACAGTGAAAGAACGCTTCTCTTCTCTAATAGTCTTATGCACACTTCATAAGAACTTGACTGTAAAATTTAATAAAAAAGGTCACTCTCCAAAATAAAAGTGTGACACATGGCTGTGTATTTGTATATCGATATAATAAAGTCACAGAAGTGATACCTGCAAAAAATGTATTCACTTTGGAAAGTTCTTTATCACAAAATATGAAAAAACCTTCCTCATATTTTGCAAAATGTCTTTTCAAGATATCTTCATTAACTTCTAAAACAGAATAGTCAACAAGAAATGACAACCCAAGGTAACCAAGATAGCAAAACAAGGCACTACACATAATACACAATCTTTATGCTACTATGAGAAGTGTACCTTCAGCAGACGGAGCTTTATCTTGTGCCACATATAAGATCTTCTTTAACTCCTATAAAACAAAGAAGGCATGAAGAGTCATGACAAAAATAAACAGGAGCTATGACAATAATGACCACAAAAGCCACACAAAATACACTCACTTCATATTGAACATACTGACTTCGCCATTCCGGTGTCAAATGCGATCCAAGATGTTCAGCAAACTTCATTGCTGTTACCGTAAAAACTAACCAGCCTAAGAACCAATCAAGCAAAAAACGAACATGCAAGTATTTATGGAAATACTTGAGAAAATTTAAGACATTTACTGATAATATATAATAATAAGATGGGTTTATCTGACTTTTGCTTCATTTATAATCTCTTAAAAGCACATAAAATCTTTAGCTATCAAATACTTAGCTGACAATTAACAATCAATAAATAAACAGATTTAGAACTTTTAATGATCAGAGATATCTGTGAGCAAATTACGAGAAAAATCCAAAGCAGTTACTTCAAAATATATTCTAATGCATTTCTAAAGGACATAGTGAAAATTTTCCAAACGTTTCTTCCCTCTTCCTGTTCTCTCTATTTTATTCTATTCTCTTTCACAGAATGGTTTCTTTCCATGAAACCACCTTCTTTGTGTATGTTGCAGCAAATTGATGATCAATTATAATTATAATCTAATGACAATGAATTTTCTGCATAAAAAAATTAATACAAATTATCACAATTACTTTTAATCTGTCTTTATTATTTCCATAATGGTTAGGAATTCATTTATAATTTTCTTATTATAGGTTATGATCCTTCATCACGATAAAGAAGATAAACGTGTTAGCTTTAATGACTTTAACAGATCAAATTCAGTTTCATATTAGAATTAGAATTTTCGATGCCATAACAGAATGTCATCTCTCATTTCTGCTAACTAAATCAAGTCATGAGACTACCCCATTGGAAAGTAGGTTAGAAACAAAAATTGCATAAAACGATGGATGTAGGAGATAATAGAATGAAAAATGTTTTCTGTTTGCACAATTAAGTGAGACCAGTGCTTTTTTTCATTTAACAAGAGACACCTCATGTCATGTACGTTCCTTATAAGAAAATATGAAACTGTGATTGGAAAATATATGATGATTAGTGGTTTTAAATAGGGATGGTTTGTAATTGAACTTTAAACATCAATGAAACCTTGTTCTATATGTTTTGATTTTCCAAGCTTTATCAGAGAATCATGGGACAGCTGTTCACTAATACCATATATGGTACGTTTGGATTGCAACCATATATAACATTAGTGAAAGTTTTACATGTTAACCATAATAATACCAAGATATCAAGATATCACCTTACATAATGTGAAAATTGTATTGAATAATGTAAATGTGAAATGTATATGCATAATACAATGTGATAAGTGTTATATAAAGCTGTAATGATCTATGTATGGTGTGGTGAATGGTGAGGTTAATCATTTTCGAATTCAATTTGAGTAAATGCATCAATTTACCATCAACGATCTTTTCTTTCTACGAACTAACACATAGTGATTACTGAAATTATTTATTCATTTATTCATCAAGAGGACATAAAAACTATTGTACACTTTATCAGAAAAATAGATAAACAAACAAAGCAAACCTAAAACACACTAAAAATTGTGGAAAGTATAAAACAGTCTAAGATATGAAGACAGAAAAAACAGGCTAGCATTGAACATTGGCTAGCAACCAACACAATGATAGTAAAATGAGAGACAAATGCGTCAAACACTCTTTTCAAAATCTATTGATCTCTTACTTCGAACATTTAAAATGAAATGATTTTCAAGAGCTTATTTTTAACATCCCTTTTCTCAGAAACAATGAAAGCATCTAGCTGTAAATAAAACTATGACTTTGTTGACAAACGTTGAATAAACAGAATAGGATTAAAGATTGAAATAAAAGTTTTAAATTATAAAACATTAGCAAAAATATCACCTTGTGAAAATGATTTTGCATTAACTGAGCTGAGGTATTAATCCAATTATAAGCCTGTCAAGTTAGCTGCTGGTAAATGGAACAATGGATTTAAAAACTTGAAACATTTTCATTATTGCAGTTACAATAAGGTAACCGACAGTTAAAAATATGTTTCAGTAACATTTATACATTAGACGAAATCATAATGCTGAAGTCGAAATTTTCTACAGCTATCTCTGTCTACTTAAAGAGGTTTGAACAAAGAGGTTTTGTTAATCAAATTTTCATTTAGCTTTTGTATTATTATTTGGGATTAAAAAACCTCAAAAGCTCTTCATAAATCTTTGAAAATATCATCACTTCATCCAAGGAGTAACCTGATACTTTACAGGGAGAAAGTTTCGCGTTTTTTGGTCATTTTTGCAAAAGTGAGTCCCCACAAAAAGGACTGACATGTGGATTCACGAAAGTTTATCCCACGTGAAATGGCCTAGGAAGCCAATTTGCAAAAGTTAAATTGAAGAAAAAAAACAGAAACCCACTTTCACAGGTTTTTCTTTCGACAATACAGTCTAAATCAATAAATCTCTGTCTTATTTGTCAAAATTTCAAAATATTTAGAGAAAAAAATTGCACAAAAACCGAAAATCACGAGAGTTAATCCCACGCAAAATTCACTTTTCCAGTTGAACTCGAAAGACTATTTTACGCAAAATAGATTTAGTCACTCATTCGCGAAAGTAAATCCCTAAAATTTCGCGGTTTATTTTCCTTGTGAAACTTTCTCCCCGTAAAGTAATAACCAACATAATCACGATAAAGAAAAGCTTTCAGAAGTCTTGCACTATTAAGACAGGCCTGTCAGGTTTAAGTTATGAACGGTTTTGCCCTATGACAGTTTTCAACAGCAACTAATTTTTTCAAATGAAAAACTATCAAAAATTTGAATGACTTGTTAAAAACCAGTCATAAACATGATATCAATTTTCTGTTCATTGCAAAAATCCATTGAAAGATCAAGGTTCAACTAAGCACAAAACTGCATGTGGTTATCAACATTAATATATATATAGCAATTAATTAAACTGCCATCATTACAAGAAATAACCAATAGAGAGTTGAAAATCCTACAAAAAGTACTAGAAATTGTTGATAAAACTATGGAAGACATTTTGGAAAACAGTGAAACCCCTTTTGTCCTTTGAATAAGATAGTTCTTTGTAATACTAACTCCGAGAAAAATATTTTTGATACTTTCAATGTTGTTTCTAGTGCAGATGTTAAGTTTGATTCCTGACAAAATCACTAAGGCTATTGCAAAGTATCACATCCTAGTGTGTAAGTGATATAGCAGACGCACGAATACTGTTCTTTCACATTCTTAACAAATATTATTCAACCTTCTAACTAGTCTCAAAAAATTTGTTTTTATCAGGATTCAAGACTCCAATTATAGAAAGCAGTGATGAAATAAAACTCCTTGGTGTCATTTTCGACACAGAGCTAAAAGCTTTACTTCACATCCGAATTATGTCTGTGAAAAAAACGTAACAAAAATTAAATACTATCTCTACACTTAAAACCTAAAGAGATTTGAAAAAAGAAAGTCACATAATCTTTAAGTCACTTTCTAACTACTGTCATAACAGAAGCAATGTTGGTGTTTTTTTAAAAAAAAATATACTAAAAGAAGATGTCTGTCCAAATACACAACAGAAAGTGGTTGGAGTTGCTTATGATACAGATGTTGACAATAAAATCAAAATTGCACAAACTCTGAAATCTTTGCAACCATTAAACTTCAGATCTTAAATTGAAACTTTGGGAAACCCTTTCAGCTTTCTTATTTTTATCAAATCACAGATACTAAATTTGACATTTTCATATTTATATTGTTTCCATGGGTATATATATGTAATATCACTAGAAATTCACAAACTTATAATTATAATTTTAATTGAGATAACAGCCTTTTGAAAAATCTGCAAAAAAACAAAAACAAAAAAAACTGCAGATGTCTGAAGCATTTGTTGTTATAGAGATTCTCACAGGCTTCGCTTCCTGTAATCTTCTTTTAGAATGCTCCAAAACAATTCTTACTATGTGGATTCAGTCATGAGCAAATCATGAAAATATCATTAAGGATTTCACTTTCCCTACTCAAAGAAAAATTATTTTTAAACATGAAGATTTTATAATACAAATACTTTGATGAAAATCCAGATGATTTGACAATTAGAACTACAAAAAGGTTTTACAGAAGAACAAAGCAATCTTACTACATCATCATCATTATTACACCACTGACAGATTGATTCTGGCCCAAAATCGTGAGGAAAATGATATCAGAGTTTGAAAACACCATTTCCATCCAATGAGTGTCAAACCATTGCAGTGTGGTCTTGTTCCACTCTAACTAGAAAAAACAAATGAAATATATTGTCAGTATTTTTCTTGCATTAATTCCAGAATAATCAAATGTTTACATCATTGATAAAGATTCATAATTCCATAACCAAAAAAACATTGTATTTTATCATTTTTATCATTAACTGTAAGTAAATAAAATCTAACGATAAACTTCTATATATTAATAGCCGATTCTCTGTCTGTCTGTTTGTCTGTCACGCAAAATGGTAGATTGAGTTGTGAGCGAAATTATTTCTTTTTTTGTGTGCGACGTGAGTTCGAAGCAAATACATTGCAACCCCAATCGAACGTGACTTTTTTTGGCTGATGAACTAAAAGAAATAACGTTTTGTTTTTATCATTATTGTTAGTTTTATATTCCACGTTGACTTGGCTTTGAAAACAGTACATCAACTAAATACAAAGAAACTAACTGATTAAACATTTTGGACAAAAAGCAGCAGTGGCAGAACGTGGCAGCATGTGCGATTTGCCACTATCTCTTGCCTGACTGTCTGAGACGGGTGAACTTTTTTTTTGAGCAATCAAAATGTTTAAAAACCGATAGGTAAAAAAAGAGTATTATATCAAAACAAAATGTGTTTTGTTTTTTTTTGCTTTTCTTTTAACAAATTAATTTCTTCTTTTAATTGTTAAGCGTTCTGATCGAACGTTTTTTATTCTATTTATTCAATTAGCACGTGCCTTTTTTCTCTCCTCCGTCGTGATGTTTTTAAGAAGGGAAACTATTTCTTCCTTACGTTTGATAGCACCCATGTTAGAGTGGGTAACTTTTTTAAAACAAAAGCTAATAAAAAGTTGAAGTTTTCTCTCTCTACATTTTGAGTGTATTGTTACACTGATAAAAGATTGGTTTTATCAGAGGTTGTGACTTCGAATATGCTTCTGGTTGAACACAAGTTGTACGAGCCGTTTATAAGGAAATTTGACGTTTATTGATACAGTGATACAGAGCATGTGAACATCGGCGGCGAGCGACGCCGCCTTGGCGGCTAGTTTAAAGCTATTTTTTTTTAATTTATAAGGTAAAAACATTGTGACCAAACAATTTGATATCAGGCATAAACCAACAATGTAATTTTATTGAATAATATATTTCGAAACACTAGGTTCCATCATCAGATTCTTTCTAAAATTAAAATAAAAACAGTTTAAAAACAGTATAAACATGATGTATAAAGGTTAAAAGCTAACTTCGTTATCAACATCTATCTACAACCTAATTACTAATTCATGTTGTTTATATTCGTCTCTCATGTTGATTGACGGTTTTAACTCCCTGATGTATAACACTTCCAAAATCATTAAATGGCTCATTGACCTCGATGATGACACTAAGATCGTTACGTCATCGAAAATGAGGTTGTTGTTACATCTCTTCATATGACGTGCTACCGGTTTTGACACGTTCAAATGTTCCTTAAAACGGGTGATAAGATGTCGGCTCGTTTGTCCAACATAACACGACTCACATCGCGAACAATTGAATTTGTACACCACTCGACTTTTAAGGTCCTTTTCTACTTGCGTTTTCAATGATGGTAACAAATTTCTAACTTTTTTCATTGTAAAAACAACTTTCCATGGCGCAGTTATTTTCTTCAACGAATGTTCAAACTTGTCAGAACCTCGGCCACGATACTGAATGAATAGTAGTTTGACTTCTTTCTTTTCCTCATCCAGATCCGATTCTTTGTCTTGTTTGCCCAAAATGGATGTCAAACAATTTTTAACGATTGGGTTGTAGAAGCGTGGTGGATATTGGTTGTTTTCAAGAATTCCCTTTGCTTTCTCTAGACTTTCGTGGATTCCTTTCCATGTGCTGACATCAACATTAAGACACTTAACTACATAAAGAAGTGCAAAAAACAAAGGAAGCCTCGCAACTTAGAATTAACAAGAAAATACCTCACTGAAAACAAATTACTCGCTGTACCTTTTGATAAAGGAATTGGAATATGTATAATGACAGTGGACAATTATAATAGAAAGTTAGATGAGATTATTCATCTTCCCCAATTTCAGAAAGTTCTCCCCAAAAGGAAGAATGAGAAACATCCGGTGTTGAAGGAGGAGGAAAGAATCGTGGACACCCTGAAAAAACTGAGGGATCATAACCAGATAACTGAGACATTACATGAGAAGCTGAAACCAATTGGGAGTCAACCTCCGAGATTATACGGCTTAGCCAAAGTTCACAAAAAGAACATTCCAGTCAGACCTGTTTTGTCCATGCCAGGCTCTGCTTATTATAAGATTGCTGCCCAAGTGGCTGAATGGCTCTCAGTGGTGGATGAATGCAGAATTAACTCTTCTACGAAACTGATATCGGACACTTTGAATGACATTCACATGGCTGATGATGAAGAAATCGTGAGTTTTGACGTAACATCGCTATATACAAACGTGCCTGTGGTGGAAGCGATTACAGAATGTACAAACCTGCTGTTTTCAGGGAAATACAAAAGGCCACCTGTTTCAAAATCAACATTTAAGGAGCTGTTATCGATATGTAGTTGCAATGTCATGATGTTAACGAGCGATGGGTTATATAAACAAGTTGATGGTCTGGCAATGGGCAGTCCACCTGCTTCAATGTTGGCAAATGGTTGGATGAGCAAATATGATGAAACGATTCAAGGTCGAGCATCGTTATACTCAAGATACATGGATGATATTCTACGTAACATAAAACGAGCCGAAAAAGAGAGAAAACTACATGAAATCAACAACCTACACCCTTCCTTGAAGTTTACCATTGAACATGAAACCAACGGTTGCCTTCCTTTCTTGGATATGCTAATTCGAAATGACAACGGTAAATTGTCTTCTACCTGGTATACAAAACCAACAGACACGGGCCTAACTATGAACTTCCTTGCATTGGCGCCGAAACGGTACAAGCGGTCAGTGGTCTCAGGGATAGCACATGGAAAGGAGTCCACGAAAGTCTAGAGAAAGCAAAGGGAATTCTTGAAAACAACCAATATCCACCACGCTTCTACAACCCAATCGTTAAAAATTGTTTGACATCCATTTTGGGCAAACAAGACAAAGAATCGGATCTGGATGAGGAAAAGAAAGAAGTCAAACTACTATTCACTCAGTATCGTGGCCGAGTTTCTGACAAGTTTGAACATTCGTTGAAGAAAATAACTGCGCCATGGAAAGTTGTTTTACAATGAAAAAAGTTAGAAATTTGTTACCATCATTGAAAACGCAAGTAGAAAAGGACCTTAAAAGTCGAGTGGTGTACAAATTCAATTGTTCGCGATGTGAGTCGTGTTATGTTGGACAAACGAGCCGACATCTTATCACCCGTTTTAAGGAACATTTGGACGCGTCAAAACCGGTAGCACGTCATATGAAGAGATGTAACAACAACCCCACTTTCGATGACGTAACGATCTTAGTGTCATCATCGAGATCAATGAGCCATTTAATGATTTTGGAAGCATTATACATCAGGGAGTTGAAACAGTCAATCAACATGAGAGACGAATATAAACAACATGAATTAGTAATTAGGTTGTAGATAGATGTTGATAACGAAGTTAGCTTTTAACCTTTATACATAATGTTTATACTGTTTTTAAACTGTTTTTATTTTAATTTTAGAAAGAATCGAATGATGGAACCTAGTGTTTCGAAATATATTATTTTTGTTTATCTAAAAAAAAACAGTTCAATGAGACAGGGAGTTATAAAATCCAGGAAAAAGTTTATAATAATTAACAGATGTTTATGCAACTTTTTTTTTCAACCTTAATAGAAGCCATTATTCAAAATAGGATTGGTTCCCACTTTAATCTACCTATGTTTTCGTATTCGTATTTTGTATTTCGTATTCTAACTTTCACTTAGAACTGAATAAACTTTAGGATATTTTTCATGTACAAAATGGATATCCTGAAATTGTAATAGAAAATGTTTTACCAAACTATATTCTCTTAAATTGATTTATTCAACAGTCTGTGAAAAAAGAAATTGTGCTCTGATATCTTGATAAATCATATTGGAACATCAGATCTCGATTATCTTAAATTCTCAAAGATAGTTTGCTCCATGGTAACTTAATGCTTTCAAACCATAGATTGTCAAATTTCTTCTCAAAGTCTGGAGATGTTAACAAATTTTCATGTGGCCACTGCAATGGCTCCTATTTTGGTAAAACTACATGACATCGTAAAGTTAAGAGTTCCTGGACTTTAAATATCTCTCTACTGACAGGAAAATGTGTTGCCACTACTTAACAAGCTTAAGGGATATCAGAAACACACATTTTATGCACTTCATAAATTTCTATATATTGTATAAAAATCTTTGATAATACATGTGACATATGTGTAATTTTGAGTAGAAGTATCAGCTTCATAATGTTCTTAAAAGAGGGAATGTTGCAGAATACATTGAGTGTCATTGAGAATGTCCAAGCTTTGTTTAAAATATTTATTTGCACTCAATTACTTGCCTCAATACCTTCAATATCGTGTGTTACCTTTTACTGCTTTGATTCTTATGAAAAAATTTGTAATGTGAAATGTGAATAGGTCCCATCACAACTGCTACTAAGGTAGTTAGTGAAGTTACAATGATTATACCACTACATCTTGGAGAATAGAATGAAGATACACACAAGATCCATAAAGACTTCTTCACATGTACCAAATTGCATAAAATGACAGAGCAACTTTAAAGTTATTGGTGAAACGTGGTTCACACTGTGTGATAATCATGAGATAAGCACAGTATGCATGATGAGCAATCCCATGGATTTTAAGCCAAATACTAAACAGCCTAAATTTCTTGTCAAGGATGAGATCTTAGCATCTCTAGCATTACACAATGATTGAGATAAACTGATAATTCGATGTACTAGCATATGGATTATGGATATGGATGTGAATACATGCATATTGGCTTTGTCAATTCCTCATTTTATTGATTTTCAAATTTAGTCTTAATAGATATTTTATGCTGTTCTATCTCATATACAGTACTGGTAAAAGGTCTATTAACATCGTGAGCATGTAACAAGTGTTCCATGCACGTTCCACGAATGCATCATGTGATAAGTAAAACAGCTTTTTATCCTCGATCCGATGCAGCATGTCTATAACGTGTTTCACCCGATCATAGTGTACTTCACGAAGCTAACGTGATATCCAATGCGATATATGTTTCATTATAAAGAATTGATATGAGAGGCAAGTTATATATATAAGTAAACCGTGCATACCACTTTTGTGATGTATTTAATTAAATTTTACAGTCATGCTCTTCTTGTGTCAGCGTAAAACCACGTAGAGGCAAGAGACACTTTTTTCATTATTAGTATAAAAGCACATAGCGTGATGTCAGTTTTTATTATGATCAAGGGGGATATCATTGCATCACCAATCTAACGCGATGTTTTTTTGGGAAATGTCTTGAGAACCAATAGGGATAACTGACATTTTTTGGGGTCGGTGATACAGGCGAAAGGGTATCGAAAGTTTTGGGCCTAAATATTTTTGGGTGGTGTGGCTATGACGTCATCAAAATCTTTGATTGGCAATATCTCTGTAACGGTTTTTTCATTTTTTCGCTCAGTTTTACAAGCTCTACAACATGGGTATGTTCGTCACAGGGTTCACACACGGAAACGCGGGATTTGACGCATCATTTTCAAACTCTGTAAAAAGTTTTACTTGGGATGTTAGTTCATTTAAAAAAATAAAAAAATACAATACTAAACTTACCAGGGTTAGCCAGCAATTATGATTCGCCAAGATAATTGATTCGATAAATTAACTTGATTATTATATTTTTGATGCTCTTTTATCGCTAGTGATGAAAGAATAATAAAAATCAAACTACATTGATCACTTTTCATTTGATCACTTAATAGTATACATCCAATAAAAGCATGGATATAAAAGCCTATCTGATCGATGTAATGTTTTTAATATGTTATTTTCTCAATAATTTCCTTAATATTTTAACATATTTCAACATAATACTAATCACCAAGTCATTGACTACCAATTTGCGCATGCAAACTCACTTTTTCCACTTCACCAGGGATTTTTCCAAGCACCTTTGGTTACTACTGCTTTTGGTAGAACACGTCTTTAAGTGTTAAATGCTGTGCATTTGGAAGGGTTAAAGAACAATTAATGTTAACAACAACGTCTGAAATTTGACAATGAATGCTTGAGTTTCTAAACTCATATAAAAATTGAGATCGACTACCGGTAAATGGTAGTTGGAAAATGCTTGGAAAATCCTTATTTACCAAGGGATCACTTTTGCAATAAGACGTTTTATCAGTGGACATATTCGAACCAACTTTGATATTATTATTATACCAGACACCAAGGCATCGTCGCATGTCGCATGCAATCAACATGCACCTCAGGTAGAGCACTTCTTACCAGTTTTTATTCCAAAAATGATCCCATTATTCAAATCCCGTGCCTGTATGTTGTTAAATTGAAAGATATAATATATGCCATTAAAATATTTCGTTTTTTTCACTCTATACATTTCATCTCTTCGATCATTGTAGAAACATTCTTGTCAATAATGTCACAATCAAATCTCTGATGTGTGATAAAGTTTAGCCGATGGAGTTTTGAAGATGGTGTAAGTCACTAGTGTCATAAGTTATCAATAAGCTCAATAGAAGGGTTAAAATCTAAAAATTGAATCTGAATAGGCTCATTTTACTAAGTACCATAACTGAATACCAATCAGAATTCTGAATAAATCTACTGTACAGCAATTATATATCATCCACTCAAGGCTATGGGAACACCATACTTATTGTAGAATTGGCAATAGACAGGCTGTATGTGCTACTTTTATAATTTCATACTCAACCTCATTCCCAGGGCTTCTTGCCATGGATGTCGTTTCATTCTCCATATTATACAATGTCATATGCAATGGCACAGTAAATTTGTGTAATTCGAATGACATGATGAATGAATCAGTCAATCAATGAATCAATTCACATACATTTCTACAGATCACCAGAAAATACAATCTTAATTTGTCAAAATGAAGTACCAAGATAGGCAATCTATAATGGAGACCGCCATTAGCCAAAGCTAGCAAGCATAACGGACACCATGGACATCACAAAACAACTACAGGATGCTACAGGACAGTACAAACAAAAAGCAGGCAGAAAAACAAATCAAACATCAGAGTAAGAGGGTGTTTTAGGTGAAGCAGATTTTAGAAAAGTAGATTTCAAAGTAGATTTTCAGCTTAGGCAAAGACAAATCCATCAGTTCAGAAGTGTAGGTCTTACAGATTTGAGGCCATAACTAGAGGTGCGTACAAGACAGGAGTTAATGAGGCCTCTGGTGGAGGCTCTTGTATTATAAGCATGAGAGGAATCAACTGCAAATGTGTCGAGTAAGGGTGAAGGGAGGTTAGCATGATACACAGAATGTAAAAAAGTAACATTATGCAAATGAATTAAATCAGTAAATTTTATTAAACCCAATTAATAAAATAAAAAAAAAAAAATAAAGGTTCCACTGGGGCATTAAAATCAGCAAAACACATCAAACGAACAGCACAATTTTGCAGAGCTAGGAAGACTTTCTCCTGCTCCACAAACACGTCTTGTCGCGATGAAATCTGACGTCAAAAAAAAAAAAAAAAAAAAAGCTATGATCCATCGCATTATAAACATAGATACAGGCTGGCCCCAAACTTGTGCACAATAATTTAAGTGAATCAAAAAGAGCAGATAGAAAGAGTAGATAAAAACAAGGGTCTCTCTGGGTACCATGTGTCTCAGTTTACATAGAACTCCATTGGCATGCTTCAGTTTGACAGCGATACTATCAATCTGAGGTTTCCAATTCAAGTTAGAATCAATCAAAATTCCAAGGTATTTAATGTGACTGCTCGGAAAAATCTTTACACACCACCAATTGACAATTTTACTTCAAAATCAACATGCTCAGAAGGGTGTTTAAAGATCAAACAGTCAGTCTTTACAGGGTTAAGAGCAATTTTGTTGGCATTAAGCCAAGCGCTTGTGTAGAAAAAACGATGACGATGGATCAATTTCTAAGTGATATCTGTATCAAAACGATATTATAAAGGAAATATAATCCTAAACTAAGAAAAACGCAAGAAGGAAAGTTCGGTATATACCCTGAAAAGATACCACAGGAACTTTATTATGATTTATAAGTTTTCAGGAAATACAGTCATGTGAACTAGCTATATATAAATTCAAATTCATCTTGCATGCTTCCGATATTGTTTCTGAAACAATTACGTAACACAATGTAGTATCCAATCTTTGATTCATGTTTCTTGTATCTTCTAGGAAGGGTTCGCCCATAAATATATAATAAAACTGTGTGAAGAGAACACTACATTGGCGACGAGATAAAACTCCGTACAGCAATTATGGCTGTGGCAACTTTTGGAAGGATGCCACCAAAATTTGACCCAACTCAACACCCCTTCTCATGTGGAGAAGCATTCAAGGAGTGGGCAGAACAACTGGACGATTACATCATGGCCTCAGCAATCACTGATGAAGGTCAAAAGAAGGCGATGCTGAGATCAATAGGAGGGGAAAAGATCAGAAATGATCTAAAGACCACAGTTATTGACTTTGCTGGCAGCACATATGATCAGTGTAAAACAAAACTTATCACCATGTATGAGCCAGAGACGAATAAAACTGCAGAGAGGTATAGATTTAGAAAGATGAAACAGGCATTAGATGAGAACATCGAAGAATTCAAAAACAGACTCTGGATTCAAAGCGAACGTTGTGGATTTACTGACAGAGACGAACAAATAAGAGACCAAATTGTATTCGAATGCAAGTATAAAAAACTCCGCAGAGCAGCCCTGAAACACGGTTGGGACCTAAAAGAACTTATGAAAGAAGGCCGCAACCTTGAGATGACCACAAAGAATGCCGAACTGATTGAAGGAGCGGAAGGAGAAATCCCAGAATCAGACAGTGAAATGGCAGTTAATGCGTTAGGTGGGTTATACAGTAAGAAACGCCAACAAAGAATGAAGTTGAGGTACAACAACCAAAACCAACCACGGAAAGATATCTCACAAGAGAAATGCACAAGATGCACTTATCCTCGACACAAAGGACCAATTGAAAGAGAATGCCCAGCATGGGGTCAAGAGTGTCATAAATGTGGCAGACAAAACCACTTCAGCAAAGCCTGTCTTACCCCTGCCCCAACATCAAACCAAAATCTGAAAATATCAAGCCAACATCTGAAAACAACCTCAATAAAAACACTGCAGAAAGACTCAGAAAGTGAGGAAGAATACAGCTATTACATGTACCCCATAGCTACACAAGAAGAGGAGATTGCAGCTATGTCAACACACAGACCAACCAACCACCCATTCACCACAGTACATATTGGGAACAAACCAATCACCATGCTAGCAGATACAGGAGCTATGGTTAGTGTCATGGCAGAGAATCATTTGCAACAGTTGGAACCAAAACCAACACTCCAACCAGTCAAAGTCAAACTGACACCATGCGGCAACCAAAAGATCACATGTCACTTTAAGTTTGAAGCCACCATAAAAGCAGCCAGCCATTCCTGTACAGAAACAATCTACATCATACCAGAAGGGAAACTGAAGACCCCAATCCTCAGCTATCAAGCCGCAACCGCATTAGGAATCATCAAATTCATGGGACAGATTTCCCAATCCACAGGCGACCCAGAATCAAATTTATCAAATCCAGGCAACATGGCAGCACTACTCAACAAGTATGACCATCTTTTCAAGGGAATAGGGTGTCATAAATCCAAAAAAGTCACCTTACACATTGATCCCAATGTCAAACCAGTCATTGCACCACGTCGGGAAGTTCCCATCCATCTCCGAGAGAAATTTGATCAACTACTCGCAGAACTTCAACAACAGGACATTATTGAGGATGTCGAAGGGCCAGTGGAATGGGTTTCCAACCCAGTGCTAGCACCCAAAGAAAAACCAGGAGAGATCAGGTTCACTGTGGACATGACCAATGCCAACAAAGCAATAAAAAGAACCAGGAAAGTAATTCCAACCGTCGAGGATGTCAAAGCAGTGTTCAGGGGAGCCTCAGTCTTCAGCAAAATCGACATGAACAGTTCTTACTTCCAATTTCCCATCACAGAAGAAAGTCGTAGCATCACAACATTCCGAACACCAAATGGGTTAAAACGTTTCAAACGTATGACAATGGGAATCAACTCAGCTGGAGAAGAAGTGGATGCAATCCTTCGGGAAGCGCTCGCAGACATCCCTGGAATAGCAAACATACACGATGATATAACAGTTGCAGGAAATCAAGAAACTCATGACAGAGCACTACGAGCACTTTTTGCCAGATTCGATGAGCTTGGTCTAACAATAAACCGCTCCAAGTGCAAATTCAACCAAAAAGAGATTACATTCTGGGGAATGCGGTTCACAGCCAACGGAATCACCCCAGATCCAACAAAAGTAGAATCGCTACGCTATGCAAGTCGTCCAAGAGACAAGGATGAGCTCCGATCCTTTTTAGGGATGGCACAAGCCAATGCAGACTTCATCCCACAGTACAGTACCAAGACATACAAGATGCGACAATTGTTGGCAAAATCAAACTGTTATACATGGACAGCAGAACATGAAGAAGAATTTGCAAATCTGAAAACCACCTTATATGAATCCACTTTGCTCGCTTATTATGATCCATCTCTACAGACAGTCATTTACGTAGATGGACATCAGAACGGACTGTCAGGTACCCTGTGTCAAAAGGACGTGGCAGGGAAACAGCGGGTAATAGCATATGCAAGCAGAAGTACCACACCAGCTGAACACCGCTATCCACAAATCGACCTGGAAGCAGCTGCCCTTGACTTTGCTTGTCAAAGGTTCAGAATATTCATCATGGGCGGACCACCATTCACCGCAATCACAGACCACAAACCTTTAGTCCCAATATTCAACGGCAACAGACATGGATCAACAAGGACAGAGCGAATAAAACTGAGACTGCAAGGATTCAAGTTCAACCTACAACACGAACCAGGCATCACTAACCCAGCAGATTACTTTTCACGTCACCCAAAGCCAATATCACAGTGTTCAAAACAAGAGGTACAGGAGAGCAAGGATATACAGAGAACTATCTATATGCTAATAGCCCCAAAGAACAAAGAAAATGCAGTGACACTGAAACACATCAGGGAGGAAACTAAACAGGACCCAACATTACAAAAGCTGCTGGAAATGATCAATACAGGAAACGCTCATCTATATCCAAAAGAACCGAAACTGCAACCATTCCGAAAGATTTTCACCGAGCTTACCACCAACAATGGGATCATCACTAGAGGTAGTTGAATTGTTCCACCCGAGAGACTCTGTCCAAAATTAATAAACATTGCACATGAAAACCACCAGGGCCTTGTGCGAACAAAACAGTTATTGCGCAGCTCTTTATGGTTTCCGGGTATTGACACTCGTGCAGAACAAGCACTAGCCAGATGCAACTTATGCCTTGCTAGTACCAAATCACCAAGACGAGTTCCAATCAGAATGTCCGATATGCCCAATGGCCCATGGGAATCTATTGCTGTTGATTTCTATGGACCCATCGCAAACTCACAACACGTCTTGGTAGCAAAGGACGAATATTCACGATTCCCCGCCGCAGAAATTGTCAACTCAACCAGCGCACAAAACACCATCCCGAAGTTAAAAAAAATCTTTGCAGACTTTGGCAACCCAAAGAAGGTAAAGTCAGATAACGGACCACCATTCAATGGAGAAGCGTTTAAAAAGTTTGCCAAACAAGAAGGGTTTCACCACCACCGCATCATTCCTCGACATCCACAATCAAACACCGCTGAATGTTTCATGAAAAATATGGGGAAAACATTAAGAATAGCACACCACGAAGGAGAAGAACCAGAAGACGCCATCAATGGTTACCTCCAAAGCTACCGTGCTACTCCTCACCCTGCAACTGGAGAAACACCAGCTGCATTACTTTTCCAAGGCAGACAGTTCAACACAAAGCTACCACAGTTACCAAAAACCTACGAAGACAGAGAGATTAAATTAAAGGACCAGCATTTCAAATCTGGGCTGCTTCAACAACACACCAAGAAGTACCCAATACAACATGAATTCCACAAAGGGGACAGTGTCTTAAAGCAACACGATGTCAAAAAGAAAAACGCTTTCTTTTATGATCCAATCCCTTGGACTGTCACATCTACCAAAGGAAGCAGAATTGAAATCCAGAAAGGGAAGAAAACGTTATTTCGACATGGTAACAACCTGAAACTAGTAAAACAACCATAAACAGACACAATTGTCGAGGCAGCCAGCACGCCCATCAACTGACTCAGACTCTGATTGGAGCACCACGTATTCTAGTGCTTCAGACGACAACTCATCCGACCCAGAGGCATACCAATCAGTCACAGAAGAACAGCCACCTGCTACACCTGAAGACGAGCCCGCAGAAGATACTCTAGATGAACCATCACATGAGGCAACAACCGATGATGCGCCTACTGATAACAGTGAGTTAGACACTAGTCAATCCCCATCTGAAACGGATACCATCCCATACGATATAACAGATGACGAGCAGACCGAAGAAAGACCAACTCGCACAAGACAATGCCCCCGTTGGCTAAACGACTTTGAACGTTAGAAATTCAAACTGTTGAAAAAAAAAAGGACAGGATGTAGTATCCAATCTTTGATTCATGTTTTTTGTATCTTCTAGGAAGGGTTCGCCCATAAATATATAATAAAACTGTGTGTAAAGAGAACACCACACACAAGTAAGTAACATTTTTGTGCAAACAGCACCGACCACTTCAAGTCCCCCCACACAATAAATTTCAGTAGGCGTACTTTGTGAGAAGCAATAACTTGAGAGGGTATGCATCAATTAGTTTGAACACTTTCTGAAAGAAAAAAGATAAACGAATAGCACTTTTCTCAAAATTTCATAATAGTAATTACTTTTAGATTGACTGTTTTCAAGTCATCTATTTATCTAGCTTTTTTACTACCTTCATGATAGATTTCAACTGTCCCTGCTTACGTTATATATTGTTTTTATAGTTTAGTAATATAGAAAACATGTAACTGAGAAAGCGAAACACTTTTACTTTTTTTAAATTCCGATAATTATACTTTTCATAAAGAAGAGGGGATAAATTTTTCTTTTCAAAAATTTCACTTATTTTACTGATCATGCTTGATCAAGACGATATATTCAAATCTTCAATATCTAAAGAAAAAGTGTTTTCTTTTTGCACAAGCGTCGAACGATAATCATAAAGTGATAATCTAAAAAATCAGCCATGTTAAAAAATTTATAAACAAAAAAAAGAACGGCAGACGTGAAAACGCCCTTCTTTCACACCGAAAATCACAAAATGTTTGCATAAACGTCCCATGTAAAAATTTGAAACCAAAGTGATGTTATGAACAGTGGATAATTTTGAGAAGTCGAAGGAAACGTTTATCTTCAAGTAAACAATACTGGTCCAAAAAACAAAAATATTCCAATATAAACGTTTTTATTCATCATCAATACAAAAATGCTTCTCCGTTTCCCCATTGCGCCCTTTTGATGTGGCGCAATCTTCAAGTAACAAGGACCGTAACTATTGTAAATAAAAACTTTCAGTTCGAAAAATGGAGTGAAATTTCCAGCGTTGATGGTGAACATGTATTTTCTCATGTGAAGCGTTGACGAGTTGTTATAGTTGGAGAATAGAAGATTGAGGAAAATTTATTGTCGAGCAAAAATAAAAGTTCCAGTTTTTCATGGAAGGACCAAAAACAGGGAGAGAGGAAACCAGAAACATATAATGTAATGTCATGTTTCAACAACAACTTTAAGACTGCTGGAATGGATGATATTTATTAATGGGTTCAGGTGTCAGCTTACTTAAAACAAAGTCTCAAGGAAAGAAAACAGAGCCAGAGCATATTCACAAACAAGATGATGATCATATAGAAGTAACACAACAAGTAAAAAAGGATTTGCAAAACAGCAAACCAGTCAAAAACAACGATGTTGACTCTGAAACTGATGAAACTAATCCTTTAGTATTCCCTGACACTGTCTCTATAGCACTAGTAGAAAAAATTATTCCATTTTTCTCTTCAACACCTATTGAATCATTTGATTGGGCGACAGATACTGGTAAAAAATTGTCACTAAAGCTTGGAAACTTGAGCATATATCATAATCCGAAAAAATTAATTCGACTAAGTAGAACTGAAAAAATTGAAGTTGCCAAGCTTTACATAGACCACGATATTCCGCAATTAGTTCAACAATATTTTGTTTATGTTATTGCCAATCATTCTGAAATTTTCACCAAGGATGAAAAAGATATGAAACAAGAAATATCAGATCTTAAAAGCCAAATCAAGTCTGTTGATAAAAGTGACTCATTAAATCAAAATGTTAACGACCTTGAAGCTAGGGTAAAACTGTCTGATAGTGTATCCAAAATGCAAAATATTATTGCTGGAATGCTCATGGCATTAGTTAATTGTTCCGATTCTTATGAGATGTTTGGCAAACTGTGCTGTGAAGTAGGAATGATCCAAATACTGCTGGACATTATCCATTTATTTTATCCCATCATCACTGAAGAAGATAAAAAAGTGAGAATCAAATTTTGATTAGTGTTTTTTTGATCAGCATACTATGGGTTTTTTTTCTTTCAATACACTAATGTATTTTGTGTATATAGGAAATGACTGCAGCCAAAATCAAAGGTAACGGTAGAACAAGAATTCTAAACTACATGCTCAGTTTCCTGCATAACACTGCAAAGTATCCAGAGAATCAAATTTACTTTGACAACAACAAGTGTATCGAAAGAATGGCACCATTTCTAAAAGCAGTTACTGCAATATTTTCCATGAAGACTCTTCTGTTGTTGGCATATTTAATCAATGAAGAAAATTCACACATAATTTTAGCGACAGATGGTATAAAACTGTTGTTTATTTTTTCCATTCATTGAAGTTCACATGAAATTGAATTTGTAACTATTTCTTTAGAACCAATTAAATTTCTATTGAATTATTTGAAATCTGCCATTAAATCCAATAAGCATCGGCACATGGGATTCAGTTTGAGTGAGTTGCTGTCTGGTCTTTCCAAAATTGCCCAAAATGATAACAACAAGAAAACTGTAAGTATAATCAGGAAGAGATTAAGTCTGTTTGTTGATCATCATAAGTTGGCAATTAAGCCTAGCATCTGAAATAACATTCTCCATTTGCAGATTGGTAACAATGGGGGTATCGAAGTTATTAAACTTTGTCTGGCATTCCACCTTGAGGATGAGGAAGGACAAAATGAGATCATGGAAGCATGCAAAGCTTTATGGATCCTTTCTTTTGATAGCCACAACAGAGAATTGATTTGTAAAGATGAAACACTGATGAGCTTTTTGCGAAAGAAATTCAATGATAAAGCTGTAGAAAATGCTGCATCAGGTGCATTATGGGAGTTAGAAGGAAAATATGCACGATCAGGTCAGTTCAGCTAAGTTCTGAAATATTTCTATTGCTTCTTCATAATAAACAATTTTGGATACTTGACTGCTTCATTTATTTTCATATGGTACCAGAAGAAGGGATGAAACTTAATCAAGGTCATATAATGATCAGCTACCAGTGGGATCATCAAGAATCTATGATCAAAGTGCGTGATAAGTTAGAGGCACAAGGATACAAGGTTTGGATAGATATCGATCAAATGGGTGGTTCAACTTTGGAAGCAATGGCTGCAGCAGTAGAAGGAGCTTATCTTGTTCTTATGACAGTTTCCAAAAAATATAAAGACAGTGCTAATTGTCGATCAGGTATATCATAATATCTTTACCTTCAAGCATGTATGATATATTTATTATGTGTTTTGTTTTTTTATTTCATTTTAGAAGCTGAGTATGCTTTTCAAATTCATAAACCCATTATACCATTGATGTTGCAAAAATCGTATAAGCCTGATGGCTGGCTTGGTTTCATTGTCGGAGCAAAATTTTGGATCGACTTCACTGATCCACTGAAATCACAAGAATCTACACAAGCACTAGTGAATGAAATAGAGAAGCAAGTTGCAGCATTAAAAGTCAGTCCAGGTGATATGTTGATCTATTATTTCTTTGTTTGTTTGATTGTTTGTTTGTTTTTTTTGTTTGTTTGTTTTTTAGGCAAGGTAACTAGAAAATATAATGACAGATAGAAAAGTGGAAGAGATTTTAAACTTTGAGGTCTTTTACTACATATCTCAACCCCTTTTTTTGTAGGTCTTCAATTGTTATATTTTTCTGATTTAGTCTCCTCTTCCTTGTTGAATGTAACAAAAACTGAAAATGATCTACAAATGAACCCTTCACCCATCAGCAAAAAGGACGAGGTCAGTGGTTGGTCAGTTGCGGATGTGCAAACATGGCTGAAAACCATATCATTAGATGATGCAATATCTGAAAACATTAAAGACGATTTGACTGGTTATGTTTTAATACATTTATATGATCTTTATCACGAGGTATTACCTTTTCTAGTCCCTTTGTTTTTATTTATACAATTTCCTGAGTGCCAGATTGTCACAATTGAAGAAACAAGTTTTGTTATCTTAACAAAGATAAGAAGTGAAGAATTTCTTTTATATTATTCAAATGAATTTCATAGAATTCCATGAATTGTAAAGCATCAAAATATACTGCCATATTTTCAAAAACGTATGATGTATATACATATTTATTTTATTTTTATTTTAAACAGCTTAATAAAAATCAGTACTGAAATTTGGCAAAATAATAACAAACTGTAGTACTAGAATCCACCTTGACTAAGAAACATATTTTTGACTCATTTCATCATCTTCTGTTTTATCATTTTATTGATTCCTTGTCATATTACACATGCTCACCACCTTTCCAGCCCATTCTCATTTTTCCATTTTGAGAATTAATTAAAAAACTTTGGATTCTGGAAAAATGTCTTGTTCAAATCTTATGTTTATTATTAAAAACGTATGTGTAGTATTCATAGAAAATTTGCGTAACTTACTCTTTCCAGTGGACAAATGTGTTTAGTAATCACTGTAAAAGATACACATTATTTCAATAAAAATGCTTTTCCTCGCGATGACTTTCTGACGATTTTACCTACTGAGTTTTTGTTACTTTTGAGTATCTCGCATTTTGTTGGATACATCATAATATAAAAGTTTCGTACTTCTGATTGTCTTTCTAGAATGTAGATGCGTTTTACAGATTACTAAAGAAAGACGTTGGCTTATCTAAACTATCCAATAGATTCCAATTCGCTGATGAATTGAAAATTTTATTGCAGTCGTAACATTACTTTTATAGATAACAATTTGAATTTTTGTTTATTTTACTATTTTTTTTTGTGAAAACATTGATAGAAAAGGAAGAACGTCTGTATCCAAGAACCTCTCAATGAACTGCCGCTGAAGAAGTCAAAATATATATTCCTAACTTCAATCAATCCGTTCTTCCTCTTCTGTCGATGTTTTTCTGCAAAGTAAGCACAGAACGTGCCAGAAGATTTTAATTGTAAATAATATGAAACTGCAATATTTATTATTATTTATAAGTACACAGAAACTCCTGAAAAGGATGTTTTACGACTGAGTAATTTTTATTTTTTTTATCAAAGAATTTTGTAATACCTTATTTGATATCTTGTATCTCAACTGAGTGTTATTTTATTTTTATCCAGCATAGTATTCTTAAGATGTCATTGATTCCAATATTTTCTAGAGCAAAGTCGTGTTCGTTATACAGTAGCGTTATACGCAAATGTTTGAAAAGCGGTTGCCTTGTGGAAAAAAAAATGCAGATTGTAACTATTTTGAATGTTCAGCAAATTTCGGACGAAATAGTCAAACAATTTCTATGAAAATCTTTACATAGAGTGTGTTCATCTAACAATTTGAAAGCATCAAACTTCTCGGTTAAAGCTTCTTAAAATAGTTTGAAAGAACGAGGCATAGCCTGGACCTAACCCGAACAAATCTTACAAGGCGCACACTATGAAGTTTTGATGCTTTCGAATTGTTAGATGAACTATATTCATACATTAATTTGACTATGTTGATTTTTACCATTCGTTTTTCACAATATGGTCAACAAAAGGATTTTGGGCACTTCTGCCTACTGCTTCCTTCAGCCTTTATATACGATAGTGAATTGTGAGGTTTGTTCATTTCTTGCGGAAATAAAAAATAAAAGAAATAAAAAGTTAAACAAATTCATTGAAATGATGTCATTTTCAACAACCAGTGTGCAACCAGCGTGAAGTTTGAATTTACCGACCTATAGCAGAGCTTTATCAATCGTCACTTAGTATATCGAAAGACAAGAAGCGCTCGTGACGAGGTTGGTCTACATTACAATGTCATCGGTATATCAACTGCTGCTGATCGTCATAAGAACCGGAGATGAATTCGACTCTCTAGATGTAGTCTTATGTTTAAAGATGAAGCCACCCGTCATAAGTGAAGACGCAAAAATAAAGTAATCTACAGATACTAAATCAAAAGTCGAAAAATAAATTTTGATTTTTTATAACCATTGTGCGAGTCAGTAATTTGTTTCCATAAAATATATATTTGCTCCAGGAATTGAATGCACAAAAATGCAGCTAAAAATTTTAAAAGGGAAACTAATCCAGTTTTAAGTTATGAAACGGAAAAGGGATTAATTTTGTATTATTCCGTTTTTGCATTGTCACTGTGTGACTTATTTGTTGTGTTCGTCGCAACTTCTTAGGGGCTGATCATACGGAAGTATTTTGGGATGAAAATTGTCCCGGGGCAGTTTTTCCATTGAAATTTTCGTGAAAGTTTTGGTTCTAATGTCTTAGGAGGAATCCTGCCTGTTGTATCTGTAAAAAACTGTAAAAACTGGTGAACGTCCAGAATAGTGAGCAATTTCATTCATCTTGTCGTTGTTTTTTCATTCGGTAATTTTTTTTAAAAAAAACTTAATTACCGGCACAAAAACGGGCGATTTACTTTCACCGAGAGTAGATGAAATACCGTAATCCCGTCGCTTTTTTCGCGAAATATCGTTGTGCCGGACAAAAAAGGCCCAATATCGTTACACCGCCAAAGTGAAACAGCGGGTCTTTTCTATGAACAACTTTGTGGAACAAATTTGATTTTCTCTTCTACTCCGTTTGAACTAGGTTGTTTGGTCGGTTAAGCAGTGAAGATCCTCCTTTGGACGTAACTAATTTCTTAACTAATTCAGTTGAACAATGGCCGTTGTCAAGTTTGTCTGGTAGGGAATACCATATATGCCATCGATGTAATGATTTCCACTACATTGAAAAGGAAGTACGCTTCGATCAAGAGAAACAAGGGAATTGGTCAAGGGGATATCATAATAATTCAAGCTTAAACCCAGGGTTCGAGATTGATAATAATTTGATCGAAGAACCCAGAGTTAAAGGTAGACTAGAATTCTGGGAGTTGTTTCGTTTGGATGTGGAAGATTTTGAATTCACACTGAGCAACATTTCCAATTTGATTTCACTTCTTCAAATGAATAATTATAATGGTTACTTGGTGATAACGTCTGGTGAAAGAGTTGCTCTTAACTTACATTATATTACAACTGGTAATTCATTTCAATCTCTGAGTTAGAATCCCTTTGAACGATGTTTCTTTTATCATACAGTGATGCTACAAGGCCTAAGTCGGTGAGTTGGTCGGTAGATGAGAAAGTCTATAACTAGAAGCATAGCCGAGCAAGAAGAATAACTGAAAATCCTTTTGGCATCTTAGTAAACAGGTGGAGAATTTTCTTTACTACAAAAAACTTAGAGCCAAAAGCATGTTGAAAACAATCTCTCTGCATTGCACAATATACTTATCATAAACTCAGCTTATGGTCCAAGTGATTAAACAAATACTCCCCTTGAGACTGTCCTCAGTGTCGGATCTAGAGGTCGCAATTTGTATGGGAAAGTGTTAGCAATTTAACCATAAAAGAAAAACGTTTAAATAATCCCATTTGGTAATATAAATTGAATTCGCAAATTATGTTAATGCACTTCTGCAAAGGTTGTGACTATACGATCTAAATCCGCCCCTGGTCCTTGTAATGAGATTTATGATGCCATATAGACGTCACAATACCAAGGATTGCGTCATGAACTTGTTATCAATTGAAGATAATTAATATTATCTGTATTCCGACTTATTTTGACTAAAGATTTTGAAATAATTTCATATCAATACTTATCATAATATTTCCGCATATACCGACGTCACATAATATTTTCTTATCCATCTTGACTCACATCGCGTTCAACTGATAAAAGAATAGCCTGGATGGCAATATTGCACTAGACTAAGATTAACTTGCTTTTTACCAATTGCAAACAGTTTTTCTTAGTAACTCAAAAGTTTTGGTTATAAGGCCATACATGGAAACCACTTCTACCATTTAACACAAGATTTAAACTTGGTGAACTCTCTTAAAAATGCAATGAATTTTTGAATTAAACTTATGATATAGGAAACTATTAGCACAAAGCAAAGATCAGGGCGCATGAAGAAAGTGTGCATATGTTAGACAATAAATGTACAACTTAGTTTCGATTTTACATTCAGCTGACAATTCCTCATAAAATACAAATAAATCTGACTTCATCACCATTCTGTTAAGAGTTGTTGTAATTGTAATGCTTTTTAATATTTTAAGATAATTGTAATAATTTCACACATTCAACGTGTTTTTTAGTAGATGCAAACATAAGCGCTGTCATTCCGTAGTTATCCTTGATGTTGACATCACAGTTCTTTCCAAGCAACGCTCTCACGCATTCGACATAACCATTCATTGATGCCAACATAAACGCAGTCCGTCCGCAGTTATTCTTGATATTGACATCACAGTTCGTTTCAAGCAACACTCTCACACATTCAACACAACCATTCATTGATGCCCACATAAGCGCTGTCCTTCCGAGGTTATCCTTGACATTGACATCACAGTTCGCTTCAAGCAACACTCTCACGCATTCAATACGACCATTCTTTGCAGCCTTCATCAGAGCTGTCTGACTGTCAAGTGTACTATTGACGTCAACATTCGTAGAGTGTAATATGATTTTCAGCATTTCCCATCGATTACTTTCAACGGCCGCTTTCAGTAGGTCACGTTCTTTCCCTCGCATATCCGCAGTCTTTAAAGAAAGCTGCAGTTTCGTACTATTCTCTCCATTCCGTATAATTGCAAGTATATCTATCAAATTAATCATCTTATTCATTATACATACAGCTTAACTCATGCAATTCGAACATCCATAATTCGAATAATCATGTAAATCGAACAAAGTCTTCGGTCCCGTCCGATTTTACTCTTATAAGAAAACTCCTATAAACCGAAACTCATGTAATTCGAACAAATTTTGAATCCCCGTGGAGATTCGAATTACATGAGTTATTAAACTGTATTTTTCATCATACTAAATTATATTCAGTTGTTACTTTACCTGCGAAGCTGAATTTTCGATTGATTTTATCCATGAATTGCAGAACATCACTAAAAATTGCAAATGCCAACTTTAACAAACCTTACAAGACATAATTTTTATCATTATCATTATTATTACCATGCTTTTAATAAGAATAAAGCTGTCTTAACAGCGGCAATAACTTATTTGAGCAGGTAGTTGCTCCTATTGTGGCAGGATTGTCAAGTTTTGGAAGCACGTAAACTCTCTTTATTTACTTTTACAGTGGAACCTCTATTAACGGTCACCTCCATACATCGGTCACCTCCTGATAAGCGGCCAGAAAAGAAAGTCCCTGCCGAATTTATTTTCAAACTCTTATAAAAAAACCTTCATACATCGGTCACCTCCAATCAACGGTCAAACGGCCTCTTTCTATTGTCCCAATGTCTAATTTTACCTCTATTAACGGTCAAAAAAAATCTTGATGCAAGCAAATGAAAGGAAAAATATCTTATTTATAATAATTATTTACAAAAATAAAGTCAAGTCAAGCAGCTTCATCTATTGTAGATGATTGGAACAACTTCAAAACATTAGGTGATGCTGACTTAGTAAGTACTTTGAATCTTGTCACACAAAGACTTGAAGCACTTAGGCTGAATATTGTTTCATAAAAAAGTAACAGTTTATTTCAGTAAAAGTTGTAACATGATTGTAGATTGTACTGATAAGATACGCATATTTATTTGTGTTAATTTTGATCATGAATCATTCTTTATGATTCCATTTTCACCAACGTTATTAATGGTTACACATAAACAGAACTCATACGCCTAAACTATTTTCAAGAACTGTAGCCAGTTCAAATATTCGAAAATATTTAAACCACGGGAAGTAACACACTATAAGTTCGAGTAACCATGGACCTATAAATAGAGGAAGACTTACAACTCACTTCCAAAGCCTTTCAATGTTATTATCAAAACTTTTTATGTCAACATTTCTTTTATATAAACCTCACCTCTATATTACTGGGTTTACATGAGCGGGGTTGTGTTGCGAATTTTTAAGTCTCACACATTGTGGAAAATCAAAGAAGTTAGAAGAAATGTGAATTGCATATACATCTATTACTTTCATCACTTGCATCATGGCTGCTTGATATCAAATATGGAATGATAACTTCCGAATTTCAGTTTTAATGAAAAGGTTGGACCTGACAAAGGCAATTGACGCCAGAAAATATGTAGAAAGTATTCGATTGTGAAGGAATCAGAGTCTCAAAATTGGTTATATAATAAATCTTGAGTTCAATTCTGGTTGGTTAATACGATCATAAAAGCCAATGAAGCGAGCTTTATTTGAATAGATTTATAAGAAATTGTAAATCCTTCTCCTTTTAGGGTTCCATGGAGGTGCTTGAAATGTGAGAAGACGCAATTTAGCAATCAAGTGAGTCAGCTATGACAGTTACATACCATTAATTTCCGTTGACAAAATTTTGCACTCAACATCGCTTGAATCTGATAAGAGTAGTTTTTCTCTGCCGTTGGTGGTCGTACTTCTTTCTTTCTCCTGCACAACAACTTCGAATTTGCCCAACTGGTTTTCCTCTGTCCGACCATGAAGGACTATTTTCAGTGACAGCTCCTTAGAAGTTTCTTGTATTTTTTCCAGCAGAAGATTTTGTTCAGTTAACATCATAAGAGTTGAGATTTCCTTTCGATCTTCTAAGAATTTGTTTACCTCCTCGCACGAATCCAGCATTTGCTTTCTTTGTGAGACGAATTCATTCATCTGGTCATCAAACTTTTTCAATATGTTTGCTTCTTCTTTAGTGAGTTGAGCAAAGTATTTCCCTAAGTTGATGTACTTTCGCAGAAGCAGTTCTTCCGCCAATTCTTCTCTGAATTTCTCCAGTTTCTTTACAACAGAGCCCTCTGATTGCTTGATTCTTTCTGATAATTTCTTTGCAGCTTCAAGCTCAGTAATTATTTCTGCCTGCAACTTTTGTATTTTGGAATCCAGTTCACTTTTTTCGTGACTTTTATGCGTTCTGTTTTTGCAGTATATACAGAGAAACATGTTGTCGCATTCGTTACAAATGAATTTTGCAGACAGCTTGTGTTCTTCACAAAAGGGAAGGAAACCTTGTTTCTGATCATCCCATGAAATCTTGATGTTTTCATTTCTTTCACATTCATGTTCATCCAAACATGCTTTACACATCAGCTGTCGACAATGCTTACAGTAACAAGAAGGTGATGCATCGTGTGCATTTGCTCCTTGACATTTGACTTTTCCCCTAAAAGAATGTGAGAATGAAAACTCCAAAAATAATTTTAATCAACATTACCAACTGAATAAAAAGGAAAAAAAAACAAGAAATATTTGAATTTCTAAGCTTCTAGTCAGGATATGTTAAGATTGGTTTAAGTGAAATAGCTATTTGCAAATCTACCATGACTTTCACAATGATTTCAGTTACTTTAGATAACCAACATAAGATAAATTCGGACTGTATTCCATTTGTTTTTCTGTGCTCTTGGATAACTATAGTATACCTTTATACTTTGCTTGCCACGATTTTGTAATATATTAAAAAGGAACACTCTCATATATAGATTTACCTGTCTACTTTGACTTTGGCTTTATTACGGATTGATGTTAAAATACGTTCTACTGTAAAGTTTTTTTGTAAAACATCATCGATAGTTTGATTCTCTCCAATCTTAGTAACTTCTTCACATTGATTGGGACATTTCAAAATGGCGCTTCCATCATCATTAAATTGAAGGAGGTTCAGTTTGCAGTTTTTACAGAGCGAATGTCCACATAGTAATACTTTGGAATCGATTAATTCTTCCATACAAATCTCACATTCATATTCTTCAGCCATTATATCGAATTGTCAATGTTACTTCAATACTTTCACGCCCTTTCTCATAAACTTTCAGTTCGAAGCTTTGCAACAAAAGTGTTTTTTCTCCATGATATCCACGACTAAGATGTCAACATGTATCATATTACTTAAAACCACGAACAAACATACCAAAACGATAGACACTCCATCTCAAAGCTTTTTATGAAAAGAGAAGTTCAATTCAGAATTTCGTCCACAACTTTTGTCAACTTGGCTTCATGAAATGTTTCGAATAATCTACATTCTTGAATACATTTAAAGTAATTTCAAAAGTTATATCTCAAAAAAAGATTAAATTGAATGCAGTGGGACCGTGTTCAAAACCGTCGAGTTCTCCTATTTTGCAATACGAGACTGTAAAGTTTTGGTCGGAATATGGTGACGATTTCATGCTCACGATAGGTCAAATGTAATTTTCACGGACAACAGTAGAACACAAGGATGCTTTAATACGGCATTTTCGCTTCACTGTTATACGGTAATGAATTGAAATGATTTTGAAATGTGTGTCGCAGCTAAATAGGAGTGCCAAGACTTGACGCAATCTTCCACCGTTTTAATTTTTGTTTTTTGTTGTTGATTTTTTGCAACCAATTTTTTTTTTAAGCTGGGGCTATAATTTGTTCAAAATCAATATAATTACAAAAGATTTCTCGGTGAACATATTACAAAACTATCAATCGGCGCGTTATCTCTTTCAGCTATCATTCCCGCTATTCGATTGTATAAGGTGAGACAGTCCTTTGCCATGCTGCCAAAGCACGTAACAAAAAGGGATGTGAAGCTGTCATGATCGATGGTGTTGATCCGTCTGTTGTAAGCTCGTTTCTTTGATTGCTCATGTGATCCATGCGAAGCTTCAAGTGTCTGAGTGAGGTACGATTTAGCAGTAGGCTTGAAAACCTTAACATCCAAGTACGCTACTTGTCCCTTCACCCAGAACCCTCTGGCAACGACATCAACTCTCGCCTCGTCAACCTTTTTGGTTAAGGCTTGCAATTCTTCTTTTGTGATCTTCTGCAGGACTGGTTCTACTGCTTTGCAGCACTCAGACAACATTTCGGCAGTGACATCGCGTATTATGGTGATGAAACCACCTTTCGGACACGAAAGAGCGTGATCTACATTGAATTTAGCGCCACAGATACAATATGGCGGTAGTTGCTTCAAAGGTATAATGTCCCAGAATAATTGCTTGTAAAGCAGGAATCCGTATTGCTTTATCGGAAGCGTTGTGAGCCAATTCAAGGCCCCCGAAATCTTTACTTTATAGGCTTGAAAAATCACCAAAGAACTTGCAAGTCCTTTCCAAAGGCAGATGACGTTTACAGTGTTGAGGCACCGATCATTGGCCCAAACATTTTCAACGAAAATGACTTAAGAAGTGAAATACATGACGCGTATAGAAAGATGACAATATGGAGAAAAAACATTTTCCAGTTGCCGAAAGAGAGTACAGGTAAGAGCATCATTCAAGAACTTGTTAAGACTATTGAACTATGGAACAACAAGTCGCCGTTGAGAGATGTACCTATTAAGACGTTCATGATCCTTCCGAGTCTTTTATTTCAACAAGTGTACTATAAAAGTTCTGCGTCTGACAATAGGAAAGTTCTCGAGAGAAGACTACAATTGTGGAAAGATAGAAAAATCAGTGGCCTGGTGGGCGAGTGTCTTGTTATTCAGAGCTGTTTGACAAAATCATTCCTCGCTTCAAATCACTCGTTCTGTGCATTCTAGGAACCCAAAGCCCTTAGCGTAGGTATTATTTGGTTTCTTAGGGGCCTTTCGGCATCACTGTTTCGTATGTAATGCTTCAGCACACTCATTTTATAGCTCTTTGTATTATACCCGGAAGAGTTGCATCTGAGATGTCGTGATCAGTTACAACACTCAGGAAAAATTTCATGTTTTTTTTTAATTTCTTATGCTTCCTGTTCTGCCTTCGTCAAGGTGTTGATGGGTAAAGGACGTTGACTGTTGTAATGTATAAGAGTACCTGGGTGGTATTCAACTTCGAAACGGCAGCCCATCAGTTTTTGTCTTGAGCATGGATCCTTTCCTCATTGGGTTATTGTACAACGCTACTAGAGACTGATCGGTAATAACTTGAATGTCAATCCCATACAGATACATACAACTTTCCTAGAGACTGATCGGTAATAACTTGAATATCTATCCCATACAGATACATACAACTTTCTCACATTCTGACGATCGCTGGGTTACGATAATTTTCTTCAACAGAGCTCACAATGAGTTGTTATAAACATTGTAGGTTGCTAAACCATTAAGCATGGAGATTACATTTTATTGACACATTTTTAGGAAGCTCTTCACTATGTGTTTTTTGGCGACAGACTCCTGGGGTCCGGACACATCCTACCTTATGGAGGTTGTATTCAAACCACTACTAAAAACACAGAAAGACTAAAGGCGTCTACTGATTCACGTATGCCCTTGGCTATTGGAATTTTTACAAAGGCAGCTTTGAAACCCCTTAGGTTGAATTAGGTTTGCGTGTTCCTGTTGGTGTTTGAATTTTTGCTGATTAATCAGATACGTATCTCAAGATATCGAGGGTTTTATGTAACTTTTTACTTTCACTTCTCAGGGTAGCCTGGACTTTAAAATTCATTAGTCCCTGTTTTTTGAAACATCGAAGGATAATATCAGCCATATTTTTAGAAATTTGTTTCAAAACAAACATGGCTTTGCAATTAATATCCAAACGAATCATGCAAAATAATGCTTTCGCGACCAAAAGACTTTATTTTAATACATCGAAAAGTTCTTTGCCAACAGATTTTTTTCAAAAAATCTTTCCCTTACCATCCATTGCCGGATATTGACGATAGTACATCCATGTATATCGAACGACAAAAACTATATGCAATCCAGAAAAGTTTAAAACCATTGAAAATAGAAGCAAAAAGATTCTGACAAGGAAACGGCAAGCTGCTGCAAAAAGAACTATAGTCTGTTCAAAAAAAATGTGCACTAATTTCAGCTTTTATATAAAAACCAGGCTCAAGGGAATTGATGTAATTTGCTAAATCTGGTTTCCACATGATAACTGAAATTAGTGCACATTTTTTTTGAACAGACTATAATTGATCTGCGTTGTCCATTTGGGTTCAAACACAGATATCTTCAATCATGAAGCGAAATAATGGAACCATTATATATGGAAAATTGGAAGTAAAAATCAACAACTGGAACGTGTAGCAAAGTATAATCTATTCTGTTGGTCAATTGATGAAACCTTGACGAGAAAATACCCTTGAACCTGTTGTTATGAATAATAATCCTGCTTTTGAGGGAATTCCGAAGCAAATCGACGAAAAACATCGTACTCAAGTTACTCAGGCATTGGGAATGATGCCTTTTGATATGACAAAACATCCATGTGCGTTTGGTAGTTGCAGAATACCTGCTATTGAAAAAGATACTACGGGTGACTAATAATTCAATGAACTGCATAGTCATTCGTAATGGTCATTATATTCACGTTTAATTTGTTAACTGACACTAGAGATATTATCTCATTGAGTGAAATATATAGTGCTTTGAAAGAAATAATATTGAAGCGTCTAGAATTCAACATTGATGATCATATTCGGTCATCAATAAAACAAGCAGAAAAAGAATATCATATTTTCCGTGATAAATTTCAATGTGAGCCGTTCGTAAGAAACGAAGTGACCATCGGAGAATTCAAAAAAAAGCTTTCTTAATCCAATCTTCATTGTCCAACTTGGTTTACAGATAGCCCTCATAAGGTTATACCAAGAACCAAAGGTTCAGTGATACTGGCTCCAACCTTTATCAACGTCATGCCTTTGACACTTATGAACCAACGACAGTTACGGCCTATATCGCTATAAAGGTTTGTTGAGAAAGAAAAAATTGAATTGTTTGCGCTAAAGAGCTATTCTGATCTTTAAAAATGAGAATGGGGATGGTTTCACCAGGATCTTTGTGCACTTAGGGAATTGTCATTGGTTTTCTGAACAGTGATATTTTCCAAAATTCGTTAGATTCCTACGTTAATGTTACTACAGTTCCACAGAAGATCGGTGGTACCAACGCTGTATTAGCACTTACCTACCTGTTTAATGATGAGGGAATGCATGGAGGGTTTATGACGAATGGAAGTGTAACTTTTATGTTTTGGAGGTCATGATTACGGTGAGAAAATTTTTTTGGGAAGTTTGTTTTTATCATCATTTTCCGAATTGTGCAGGCGTACATACTCACACACAGAACAGTTAATCCTACACATTTTTATAGACATTCTTTCACAAGCGTTTTGGCATTTGCTTTTTGGGGGTAGTTTTAAGGTACTGTTATCAATGAGGGTCTTGCGAAAGAGATCATGGAGCATTTAAAGCCCCCATTTAGGCTATGGAAACTGTAATGACAGGAAATGCTCAACTGGACAACCATCCTAGACATCATTCCTACTCTCTTGCAGAGTGATAAGCAAAGAGGAGTGAGTCATATTGTTATAGTCGCTAGTATGACTCTGTCGGGGATTGAACTCGTGACCTCACGAGCAGGATGCACTCTCTACCAGACGGTTAATATTCGAGAACGAGAACTTATTGTCGCGCACCGATATTGGTACAGTTGATAACTATTTCATATCTTAAATTGTCAAAAATTTGCAGTTTTTGAGTGTTATTAGATATAACAATATTTTTAGACAATATGCGAAGCAATTGTTTTCAAATGTATTTATAAGGTTTGAAGATATTTAAGCAATCACAATCCGATAGAGAACTTGAAGCAGTAACATTCCACGTGTGGTCACGATATCTGATGTAGAATTAACGTACTTTGTTTTTACGCATTTTTTGTTGATTCGAGTGGTAGATTTGTTCTTGGCTTAAGTGTATAAAGGCCATTTAAGTTTATAAAAGACCGAGGATCCTGCGCCTATAATCGTAAATATTTCTAATAGAACAATGAGGGTCCGAGCGAGGATCTAAATTTATAGAGTTCCATTTGGGTTTCGACGGTGTACAACTGCTTCAACTACTGATACGACTTGACCAGAGTTAACCTCGCATTCTACTGGCGAATATTCTACCACTAAAGCAAGGTTTTTATTCGTCAAATTTGTCCAATATCGAGCACACAACTTTCGCTGGATTGTAAAAAACGTCAAAGTTATCGTTTTCAAAATCAGAACATACATGTTCAGAATTTACTGAACACCACTAGTGGCTGCTGCAGTGTGTTTGCTAGTAAGGAAGTTACTAGGGGTTTTTAGTCCTTGGACGTCCATCCGTAATGGTTGGTTGCCCTCGGACTTGTAACTAGTAGTTGACTTACCGCCAGAGATAAGTATAGCATTGCTCTAACTTGTTCAAAGTCAGTCTAATGGGCTAATGCACTGTTTTTAAAGTGAATCGGCGTGGAGTATCGAGATATGACATGACTGAACTCGAACACGGGTCGCAGCAGTTACACTCAAAAGTACTAACCACTACACCATCGCTGCACGTTACTTGAAATCTGGAAAAGGAAAATAAAGCTTTCAGATTAAATATTTATTTGGAAAGTAAATTTCATTATAAACATACTTTTCTAAATTCATGGAGTGTCTTCAGAGAGAACCGGATAGTTTATCTCTTGTGTTCAGAGGAAATTAGAGATTTTTAATTACTGATCATATTTTTTCACTCAAAAATTGACTTAGTCAACAGATCTTTCATAAGGGAGAAAAAAATACAAGGCGATTCTCTCACTATGTCCACCTATGTCACTCCAATCATGCCAGAAGTTTTGATGATACTTGGGCAGATTGAGCAGGAATTGAAAATTTTAATAAAACTAGACGGATATGTGGACGAATTACGCACTGCTGGAAGTCTAATAGATTTAGAAAGAATTTAAGTCAAACTCCCTGTTAACGTGATTCTCATTTTGAATAATTCTAACTTGTAGTTAAGAAAGATTTTGCTACCTGGCAAGACTGCGCTCAAAATTTTAAAAATCAATGTCCTTGCAGAAAGTAAAATGCACGTTAGAGCAGCTATTGGAAGCGCCAGTAACGAGATTCCAGGGTTTTGCGGCTCAGGGAACTGAGAACCGCACCACAGAATGCAAAAATCGAACTGCAAGTTATGTACAATTGCTTCACAAGTAGATTTCGTAGCAGGATGGAGTATTTATGAAAAAAAAAATCAATTTCAAACCATATATGAAGAAGAAAATGGAGAACATGACCTCAACCGAACTCATCCCTAGCATGCAAAACGCATGGGATGTTTTGCATTGAATCTGAAAGAGAGTTATCATCACTTTCACCATAGTTCGGCGAAAAGTTGGAAAGTCTGCTCATTTTGAACTATGGGAACTATATGAATATCAGAATACATATGAAAATTTGTTCAGTGGTGGAAGGGGAATTCCAATACGGGAGAATGAACATGAGAATCCCACCAGCCTAAAAACAAAATACTTTCCAAAATGCGACAAATAGAATGGAGATTCAATCCAGTAAAATTCCTAATGGACAAAATCGTCAAAAAGTCACTGCGATGACGAGCATTTTTATTGAAATAGTGTGTATACTTCTATAGAAATGCACTCCTTCGCAGTAATTTCTCAAGTCCTTGTATGCAAAAAGGACGAATTTGTCTTCACGACAATGCATTCACGTTACATTTTATATTACTTTTTAAAGTTAATTTGAAATCGTGATTGGGGGACAAGTACCTACCTTAGCGGTCCTTATTTGGCCGGCCCTTATTGGCCAAAATTTTCGTCGCTGACCAAATAAGGGCCGGCCAAATAAGGGCCGCTCTAAGGTATATCCATAATTTTTATAGAAGTATTAACAGCTAATGGAGAAACATAAGCTATGCTTTAGGAACTGAAACGAATATAATGATGATTGATTTCAACTTCCTACTTCCTTAACTGAGTTCCCAATACGTCACATATAAATACGGAAATACGCAAAATTTTATTTTTAAACTATACCGCCTACTTTCTTCAACAATTGACGTCATCCAGTTTATGCCTACACTAAACATATGCACTAAAGGGATGTTTATATGGAGAATTAGTATATTAACGATTACTAATGTTATCTATTAAAATCTATTCGAATGAACATATTTTGGACCACCTGAGTTATCTTTTATTGAAGAGGAAAGGAAAACACTTGGGTTAAAAATTAAAGAAATTCGTCAGAATTTTTCGATCATAATTTTATAACATTTATTTTCATTTGCCGGGCTGAAGGTATCATCCACATAAACGCTCATATTTTCCAGCCCGGCCACCGGGATGAAATTTTATGCCACAAATTTTATGAGAAAATGCTAAGTGAAAACTGGCCCTTAGAACGTATGTCTGAAACAATTCAAAATGGAACCTCTGCTCTGATGAAACATTCGATTTTGAAAGTCAGCGTATTTCTTTACAAGAATATTATAAAGCTAATATTTTGTCTATCATTTTTTCCCACTTTTGTTGGGCCTTCTGCATACATAATGTCGTTGAATTTACGAAATTCGATAATTTGTTAATAATTTGATAATAACTTTTTCATCAGCGTTAGGCTGCAAGTCAGTTCGAGTCATTTCATGTTTTTTCACAACATTATTAGTTTCTTACCAGCCAGGGAAAACAGTAAATTAGTAGCTTATTTGGATAGAGCAACCTCATTCAGAGAAAAGACTACTTGAATTGATGACTGTAAGTAAAGTTATAAAAATCACATCAAAAAATTTCGACGCTATTGATTGCACTTTTTCCTATCCCCTAATGGATGCAGGAATTTCACGCTGATTACTGTGAATCTGGGCCACAAAATCAACAGGTTAGGGCTATGGTCAGGGTTAGGGTTAGATATCAATAATTAGCATTAATTCTGCATCAGAATCATGAATAATATTATTTATTAAGGGAATATGAAAGTGCAATAGCGCCAAAATTGCCTTGTTAATATATATTAATATTATTTATTATAACTTATTATTATCAATTTTCACGAATTTTGCAAGTCCTATTGTTTTATAACAAAAGGCTACCGTAATTTCTCTAATTTAAGGTGTCCTCTATATAATTTATGCAATTATAGTCCTTTTTGCCAAAAATGAATTTATTTTCTCTTATTAACATGAATGAGTCAAGTTTGATGAATTTCAGTTTTTCCTCTCATTTAAGGCGATAAGGGTTAAATATTCATCATATCATTACCGTAAAGCAGGTGACTTCGATCAATTTTGCCACTATTTTAAAAGTAACTTCTGAAATACTAAACCATTACTTCTGAAACTTTGGAATCATTACATACATTACATATTTCCATTTCAGTGCAAAATTTCACATAAACTAAACTCGTAATTCCAGAGAAATAACCTGATCTTTCCAAGAAAACAACAATATCGATTTTGGGGTGACTTCAATCAGCTTATGAGAAGCACCAGATTACTTATAATTATATTTGACAATGTTTTTAAAGCGCCATTATTATAATATTAACAGACCACCATTTGTCATCCGCGGTAAATGTTCGACCGTAAAAGATCAGCAAATGTTAGTAAAACAAAAGATATTTACGACGTTCACACATGTGTGACCCTCCTTAATACGAAAGGAAATTAACATTGAAATTTCATTGTATCTCAAACAAAATTTTTGGGATCTTATCATCATGGGGAAAGAGCACGCTTATTAAAATTTCTTCGGTAAGTCATTAAATCTCCCATGAGATACGACAACTTTTCACGAAGTTCTTGCGAACATGTAACTTATAGTGATATAAAACATTCAGGTTTTTCGTGTTTTTATAAACACGATATTATTGATAAAGGAATAAGGAAAAGAAAAACAGAATATAGCGGTGGAGAACAGAATTTCTTTCAGACATATTATAATTTTCTTTACATTCAGCCTCTATACTTCACATATGTACCAAAAATGTCCAGGCTAAGCTCTTGAATACGACGTAGAGCAATGACCAATGTGAGCGGTGAAAATTTTGATGTTTTTCGTCGTTAATTTCGGAAGAAATTGATCATTTCGCTTGAAGACGATTCTGATGATATTTTACAATAGGAATCTAAGTGAAAATCTTGAAAAATATGAAAAACGCACTTTAATTTCAGAGTTTTAACAGTTTATTTTTACTGATCGAAGTCACCCCGCTTTACGGTATGCGATTAAAAACAAAAAAAACCCTTTTTTATTTAAATTGACCTTAACATATGAGCCAGCTAAAAGACCTGGTGCCCTTGTTGAAGTATGCTATTGCCATACAGACAGTCATTAGGAACAACAAATCAAACTGTTGGACATGTTCCTAAATTCTTATCGAAAATGACTTCTTTCTTCTTAAAATATGGTACTTCGTTGGCAGTGAAATGTACAGGAGAAAGGCAGTATTCATATGACTTAGAGAAAGGTGGTGTGGTGATACCTGCTGAATTTTGATTCGTCTCTGCCAATGCAGAACTCTTTATTTAATTTATTTCCTCTTATTTTTTACACGACCCCCTCAAAATAATTATTTTTGATGGGGCAAAATTAGAGAAATTATATACAGTATTATTCTAGAAAATAGAAATCTAAAAATTCGCAAAAATTAATTCCCGTGAAATTTAATTCCTTTAATTTAATTTATTTCTCTGTTGTCTGTCTGTCATGAAAAATAGTTGATAGCATGTATTTGACATCTTAAAAAATCATTTCATATATATAGGTCATTTTACATACATTTCTTTGGCCAGTGTCCCAAGCACTGCCAACTTTTACATTGTTTTTCGCAGTAGGTGTGATGGGGTGAATGCACACTCTCTGAAAGTTTTAAATATATGGCTGAAATGTAAATTATATCAAATTCCTTGTGATTAGAGTAAAAATCTAATGTTGAGAGTTTCAAATGGGTAGTTATAAATGATACCACCTTTGCTCCTCTATTTAAATTAAATTTTCCACAACTTTACACATGGCTTATACTCTTTTTAATTTAAAACTGAGTCAACCAAACAGTAAATACAGTGACTTAAATTTTCAACCGAAATGGCCCAATATATATATTACATAACTTTAACTCTGTTAAAGACTATATTCATAATATCTATGGAAATCTTACTATCGTATAATAGATATTCCTTCAACTACATCCACCAAGTACAGAAGGAATTTCATTCATCTTCACTGCGTCTTTTCCTGAAACAATGCACTGAAACAATTTATGTCAGTATTCTGATTTATTCTTCTTGGTGCTGAACTGAAATACTTCCATGAATTTTATTTGTCTGCCCTTTGTACTTGTTTCTTACTAATCCCTTACCCAGCCCTATTTACTACAAAACATCCGAAGACTTCACAGGGAAACGGGCTGGCAGCAGTATCACCAAGGAAAAATTTTTTCCAGAGGGGGCTCGAACCAGGAACCTCTGGTGTGCCTGCCAAACACGTTACTGTATGCCACTGCTATCTGTGCGACCGTTATGCCACTGCTTCAAACATTACAAAATGTTTTAACAACATTGTTTGAAACATAATGCTTGAATAATGGAAATGATTGAAGAGGATTTTAAATTTTTAAATGTATGTAGAATAGCTTTGTAGTTCCTTGAATATGTGAGCATTAATTTTATGGCCAGATATTTGGCAGCATTGTATCCATTTCATTACAAATTTTTTGCAGATATCCACAGACACCTTTTTTCCCACGTGATGCACCTGTTGTAAGGCTTTTTCACAAAACAATATTGTAGTGAACTGAAGGTCATTTTTTACAGGTTACATTGCATTGCATAGAGGAGCAAATAACTTAAAAACTAACAAAAATAACCAAGGAATAACTGACAATATTGACCAAAATTTGGGTCCGATGTTTATGGAAGCTAAGCTCGCTTAGCACAAGTTAATTGAGTAAGCGGTGTTTTATGGGTACCATTTTGTTCGGCTGCCGGCTCTAGTTCACCACGAGGTCGCCTACCATGTGGCCTTCTCCGTTACACTTTCGTCTAGGTCAGACGTGTTTTGTGCCCGCCCACCCGCCTGTGGTTGCGCCAGCAGTGTTTTAGGTCATGTTTTGGTTTATAGTCTAGTTATAGTTTGTACATTGTTGTTGAAGAAATACTTATGGATTGGGGAGATGCATCCGCATAGGTTTGTAGCAGGTTTGAGTCAAGCGATGGTTGTTGTTAACCCCGCTTGTTCGGTTGTTGTTGACCATAATTAAGATCAGGAAAGATTTGAGTGCAGTGGTGCTCGTTGTTGACTACCCTTGTTCGGTCGTCGTTGACCATCATAAGTAGATTAGGACAGGTTTGAGTCAAGCCCAGTTGTCGTTGATTGGGCTTGTTCGGTCATTGTAGACCATCAGCTAAGTTTAGGGTGCATCCCCTCTTTCCCTTTATTTGGCCAACTCTTGACTTTTTATTGTGTCTTACCCGTTTGTATCCCGAACGCATACAGTTAATTGAGGATGAAATGGAGATATGACATCATTAAAATCATTGATGGGATCTCTTCAATTGATAGGTCATAAGTTAATAATTTGTGTTTTTGATTGTCATCCTGAGAGCTGTGAGGTCCCTTCATAATGAGTAACTAAGGAAATCAGGTTTAAAGAACTGAAAATTACTTGAAGTTATTTCTATTTAGTTTTGAGTTCATAGAGAAAGCTATTAGTTAAACAAGAAACAAGTTGACGGACTATGGGTCCACCTTCAAATAGAAAGCCTGTGCAACCGAATCCACCAAGTGTTCGGCGGAGGCCACCTGCTGTAGATAATTCAGAAACACCACCTGTTGCTACTGAAAATGATGAGTTGCCTCCAACAGATTCAGTAGATGGCCGCATTAGAAGACACCAAGTTAGCGTCAATGTAACATGTACAGAAGATGAAGTGACACAATCTACACCTGATTTATTGACGTCGTTTATAGTGAACCGTATGGAAAACGATGGCTATGATGTTCCACCTGAACTGGCACAAAGACAAGTTAGAGTGGAAAGGTAATTTTAAGAAATTCCAAGTGAAAATAGCGCCTTAAAGTAGCCGTTTTAAAATTAAGAAAACCACCCGAAGGTTTTTATTTGCTGTTGATTGTTCACTAAATTTCATGATCATCTTTGCTTATCTCGTTCCATAGAGCGCACTCAATCTTTACCTAGTCATGTACACAAATTTACTGTGTCAGCTACTATCATTTCATATGACGGCCCTCTCTTATGCAGTTTACGGTTTGTGAAGTACCTATGCATGCGTCTTTCTTTTCAGTGAAATTGCTCAAGTTCTTCAACGAATCGGTGACGATATGGCTAATAATAGAACTTTAAATCATTTAATATCTGAAATACAAGTGACACCGAACACCGCATATAAAACATTTGCTAGTGTCGCTGCACAGATATTTCAAGATGGTAACATAAACTGGGGACGAATTGTGACATTATTTTACTTTGCATATAAACTAGCTTTGCAATCAGTGCAGCAAATAAATCTTATAAATATTATTATCGACTGGGTTGTAAAATTTGTTGCTGAACAACTTGCGTGGTGGATATCAGAACGAGGCGGCTGGGTAGGTTGAACTTGTTTGTAGTTTCGAAGTTTGTGATAATCTATATTTCCTTTGTCACATATGATAGAGCAAGCACACCACAAGCAACTATCGATTTAAACCTATTATACCATAACTTTTTTTAATTTGGCATAATTGCAATGATAATGTTTTACGATATTTCTTTTCAGTCTGAAGTATCGATTACATCACTTGCATGCTTTCCTTTTTTACTTTCTAAGACTGAACTATCTTCCACCAATTTTGACTGAGCCACGATACATGAAACTTTTATTAAAACTTAAGTTTGACTCCTTAACCATTTGAGTAAAAAAATGTTTTTCTTTGTGATTTTCCGCAACAGACAATCAAATCTATGATAAAAAGGTTTGGCACCAATTTAGAAGTAAAAAATATTAAAAACCGTGGGAACTTAATAGATTCGATTACAATTCTTGTAAAGCCGTCTTGAAATTTATTTCCACTCAATTTATGTATGTATATATATATTTATATATTTAATTATATATGTTTTCTTATCCAGGGCGCTATTCGTGAATATTTTGGTACGACTACGCCTCAACTGTTTGGTGTGTTTATGGCGGGCGTTTTAGTAACCTGTTTGTTTTGGTGGTTAGCAGGCAGAAAACGCTGACACTGCAAGTTCTGTTACGTTTTATAAATATATCACTGCAATGTATTTTTTTAGTACAACTATGAGCATTTTTTTATCCATCTTTGATCGGATGGTAAAATCATGTTTGTGTCAATAATTTTTGCGTTTTTATAATTGGATGCGTTTTGCAGTTGCCCAGTGGGAAAATTTGTTGAATAATTACTGCGAAGGAGTGCATTTCTATAGAAATGTATTTTCAATTAAAATGTTCTACATCGCAGTGACTCTTTGCGGGTTTTGCCCACTGGGTGTCAGAGGTTTGAAAGAGGAGTGTGAAACCTTAAAAGTTTGTATAAGCACATATTTGTCTCCTCTCTAACGACGAAAATCTTTTCTGAATTTATTTTGTCTATATTTAAGATGTCATGGACTTACGGATAATCTGATAATCATCAATAAAGATTTTCATTTCGCTGTTCTTGATGATCGTCAAAAAGTCATTGTGACGGAGAGCATTTTTAATGAAATTATGTGTAGGTTTCTATAGGAATGCGCTCCTTCTCACAGAGATTTTTTAATAAATATGCCGGCTGGTAAAGTGCAGACACGTGACTGGAGCGGAAATATGTCTGAACGAACAAATATCTTACTAAGACCACGTGTGTGGTTCCTAAAAATAATTTTATGATAGTGACACATGGCACTGTTATTATGGTAACCATGCCTCACTGTTGTTATGGTGATACGTCTCGCTTGTTCACGATCAATTTTCTCGATCGTTTTAAACCTGTACAAATGAAAAATTAGAAAGAGTGAAAGTTTTCGATGTTTCATGTCGATAAATATTGTTTAATAGGGACCTTACGAAACTACGACGGCAACGTGGACGACGACGTACAAGATATTCATCTTCAATGAATCACAAAAAAGCAGAAACTATACACTTGAGTTAAGAAGTTTATTTATAATGCCTTTGGTGTTTGTTTTTTGAACTTTGAGAGACAGAATCGTGAGGAACCAAGGAAAATTTATCGGAAGTACTGCTATTCTCACGTCTTCGCTTTCAGAACGACTTCAAAATATTACTTTTCACGTTGTGTGTAGAACGTGCAAATCTAATAATGATATTAGTAAAATTAAAAATATTTCCCAATAGTATAGTGTGAAATGACTTCCATTCTAAAGCAAATCTATGGAGTAAAGTGAATCTTTTGTTTGCCTCACGTCGTCGTCCACGTTGCCGTCGTAGTTTCGTAAGGTCCCTAATATCCACCCTGCTTCGCGCTCACGTTAAGACTGATCCCATATACTATTTTCAGAAATGTCTGGGTCTGGGTTCTAACTTCAAATTCTTTTAATAAGAAGAAGATCCTACAACACGCTTGCTTATTACTAAGTTTGCAGTCAAAAATTTGTTTGTCGGTTCGATTTAAACAAAAAAATTATTGCAATATTATCTGGAGGTGTAGCCAGGAGTTTCTCTGCGTATTCTACGTCACCGTCAGATGTTTAGAGTAGCAAAGACATATGTAAAGGCTGGTTTCCATACAGCAACATTTTGCGCTATAGCTCAAAAAGCTCCAGAGATTCATGCGCACTAAACAAAAATTACCGCTGACTCAGAGATATTTTTAAGCTCAGGAGCTTTTTTCAAAAGTTGAATTCATTCTACTTTTTCTACGCGATTTTTGTCGCCACAGAAAATGAGCCAATCAGATTTGAGAATCAGATAATAATTACATCATCCCCACGCTGTATATTTTTAAAATACTCAAGATGGCTGCCAATGAAGACAGATTTTCTTCTCTGTTGAGATTCTATGACATAAAAAAGGCTGCCAATCAGGTAGAAACTCAAAATGATGAAAAGCAATTTAGACGATTTGGTAATGTACGGTGCTATCCAATTTAGGGCCTGCTCAAACCTAGCAGGAGTCGTTCGAAACGACTTGAAAAAATACTCATGATCAAATAACATCAAATCTTTTACTAGAACATGAAATAATCCTTTTGATTTTCTTTCTAAAAACAATTTTCTAACCCACATTCGTTTTCTTTTGATTGTAAGTTTTTCTCGTTGTCTACGGCGACGCCATAACATAATTAAAACTGATAATTTCAAATTTTTCAGCATAAACTATCTTTTATAAATATTCGCCATATTTGTTTTGACATTTCATATTTTACACGCGCTCTATGCTGCAAATGGAAATGAGTTCCGCTCGTGCGCAAAAATCTCTGGAGCTTTTTGAGCTATAGCGCAAAATGTTGCTGTATGGAAATCAGCCTTAAGTCGTAAGTCAGCGGAGGTTTCGTTACCGGCTGGTCACAGATGAATCAGTGTAAACGATACATGCGTGATACCAACCAAGACGAGAGAAAAAATGTGATTGTTTCCCTGACTGTTGAGAAGAATTGAAAATAACGATAGAGATTGTTCGTGTCAACCTTTCTTCTTCACTACTCCACAGAAAGTCTTTAATTCAGTGAAACAATTAATTGAATTATGAATTTACGGATAGACAGATTATGTAAAAAAGATTATTCGAACGGGCACGCGCCATCATAAGTTGACTTTTCGTAACTATATAAACCAATTAGAATACTGACATTTGATACTTCGGGACTGTACATGCATACACACCCAGGCGTGCAATTTTTGCCATCAGTGAAAATCGTTCGCATTAACGCTTGAATAAATTTGGTTTGTGTGTTTACAGATTTTTACTCACTATGGCATTCATTTTGCTGCTGTGTGAACAGAGAATAATTGATGTAATTAATGATTAAACGATTAAGCTCTCTCGTTTATTAATGAATAGCTCCATAATTAACAATGAAGCTTTTTTTTTGCAGGTAGGTGAATAAAAAAACACGTTTTGCCGAACATGACTTTGTACCTTACTTTTAGCGGTTTATAGTTTGGTTATTAAATCTGGTTGCTTGTGCCAAGTAATTCTCGTTACTGGGTCCTTCAAAACTTTTCATGTTTCCTGCGCTGTTTCTGTTGCTAAGTTACCTATTATTATATCCTTGACAACCTGTTCTAGCTAATTTCCCCCAACTGTCCTGAAATCATGTTGATGTTGTTTTTGAAAACATCGGGAGATAAATGGATAAAAAAGTTGCGCTTGAAAATCAATCTCTTTTTCGCGAATTTCTGATTAAACGTCCTACCTAATCAAGCAAGCCTCGTTTCTAAGATAACCTCGTTTTGAAAATCATTGATTTCTTTTAAACAACAATGATGAAATGCATGGAAATGCAGTGAAACTTGATAACTTGATAAACCGGTGATTAGGAAAAATATTTATTGATTGCAGATAATAGTTTCATCTGACGTTTTGTTACTGTTGTGAATTGGTTGGTTTCTGAAAACAAAAAAATGTATGACATAAGAAGAAAACTCTGAAGAAGTATGGAGACGAAGTTGATCAGTCTTTTATTAATCTTAGGTTGTTGATGGTGGCAATAATATTCAAACATCAATGCGCATGCGGACATCCATCCAACGGTGAGTTTTGATAAATGACGACACAATTAAATTCTTTTCAGAATGTGCTCGTTGTTGTGGCAGTGCGGCAGAAATTGCACTGGAGAACTCGTATAAATCAATTACATGAAAAATTTTTTCTCCTGTTTTAAGCGGTAAGTCACAACGAAGATGACGACATCATCAAAGATGCCATGACGTCTCTACCCCGTCAGAAAAAGAGATTCGACGTGCCGTACGATGACGTTGTAGGAGTTCCACACATAACCGTTCAACGGACAGATACCCCGGGGGTAAAACGAACGAACGACGTTGATAAAATTGTGGGTGACGTAAATAAATATGGCTTGTGGGAATACACAGCCGACAATACTGGCATGGGTGAACAGTTAAAAAAAATGATGTCGAAAGTTCAAGTGACTGAAGTGCCGGACCCCACGTACACCCACTCGTTAGAAAAACAAGCCAATCGTATCAACGAACAGATCAACAAATATGCTGAAGGAAACGCTGACCCATCCCCAACCATTGATCCAATGGAAACGCCTGAAGGTTTCATGCCTACTGGCCATCAACCTAGCCCAGACATCTCACCAATCAACAGTCGTTCGAGTGATCAAAGCGTTGATGTCGTTACAATTCCCAGTACCATGACTATTGAAGATGAACATGGGAATAATCTCGATAACTTGCAACTGAAATCATTCAGCTACAATGCAAAACCAACAAAATCTATGTCAAAATTAAAATCAATGGATGAAAAGTTCCCAACCCACAGTATGGCAGTTTATAATCCAACATCCAAACTTTTAAAGGTAAAACCCAGAGTTCCGACGACGAGCTTGACCCAAAAGCTGTTAGAAGCCTTAAAAAGTAGTCGTGCATTTCGCAACACAGCACAGGATTTACTTCCAGCTCCAAGTGACTCTGAAACTGACCTTTTTCGTAAGCAAAGAAAATTAACCTTTTTCCTGAAAGCATACGAGAAGTTAAGAGAGAATGAAAATAGAAATACAAAGAAAACAGAAAGTGGTTCTGATCTACTGCTAAAACAAGATTGGAAACTTCTATCTGTTATAAAGAAGCTTATTAAAGATGAAAATGACTCCGCCGGTCAAAGGAATCAATTACATGATCTTCTATCTGCTTTAAAAGAATCGGAACATAAGGCGGGAAAGTTAGAACATGAATTCTATGATACATCCGGATCAGTAATAACTGGTGGAGACGCAACACTTTCGGAACCATACCAAAAGCATTTCAAGGAATTCCTTGAGAAAAACAAGAAGGGGGAGGGTGAATCTTCTTCGTCAGTCGATTTGGATCACCCCTTAGGTAATTATATCTTTCAACATGATCTAACTTTTAGCTGTTATCGAGTCTCATTCAAATGTAACGTTGACTTGTTTACGTCAACCAAGGGAATACACATTGAATCTCAGTTAATGGCCATGTCAGTAAGAAAGGTCACAATTGTTATTGAGGAATCTCCTTAAAAATTAAATCTATAAGGGTTTCAAATGCCAGGAAATAGACAGAGTGGGAATTCATCACACTATGTCTGTTATGAGAAACTGGGATATAAGACTTCTTACAAAACAAAAATGAGTTTAATTATCACTCATCAAACTTTACAACTTTATTTCAGGGACAAGTGGGGCAAGCCCTTTGATGGGTTATCTGGAGCAGGAAACTGCAGCCATGAACAGCATCAAGGATTCGGAAAGAGGCCCAAAAGTAGAGTTCCAAAAACTAGAAACCATGCTCAACAAACAAAAAACAGAGCAAGAAGAACTGCAAAAGACACACGACAAAATTATGCTTGAGCAATTCAAAAAATTGTTGAAAGAAGAGCGAGAGAGTGAGAGCAAGGAGAATAACAAATTGACTGATAGTCACGTGACTGGCGCGGAAATTCAAACGGCGCTGGACAAGGAGATTAGCACGTACGGAGATGATATCTACAATAAAATCAAAAACTCTACAGAGTATCAGAACTTTTTATCATCTCCAGAAGACAGCCACATCCATGCAAAAGATACAACCGATATTTCTAGCGGTGATGGACGCGAGGCTGATGAAGCGAAGACCGTAGAAGAGCAACTCAAAGAAATCGAAGAACAGAAGAACATTTTGAAAAAGAAAGAGGAAAAATTGAAGCTTCTTAAAGAAAAGCAAAAGCATAATACCGCTAACATCACAGTGAGTGGGAAAGAAGAAAAACTCCCGAAAACGCCAGAATCCAAACTATCCAGTGAGGAACAGAAGAAGAACGAGTCTGAAGCGGAAGCAGTTGATCATTTATTGCACCTAGCAAACCCACAAAAGAATGAAAACACCAAAATCGAAGCTGGAACAAAAGTAGATAGTAAAGAAGGTAAAACAGACCACGGCTCCAAATCAGTTAGTTTGCAGTCGGAGGAACAATATGAAATGATCGATGCACATCAGCAAGCGTTGAAGCAAGATGTTCGTCCTGAACAGGATGATACCACTGCAAAAGCAGTAGAAAGCGCGTTTGGATCTGGTCATAAAGATGCTAGTGAAACAGATTCACATAATGCAATAAAGTTAACAAAAAAAATGCATAAAGTGAAATTAGGTCTGCCGATTAACAATCCAGCTCCTAAAGACGACTTACAAATTGAACCACACCCAAACTTTCACAATACTTATCATTCGAAAGTGAACGATGACGACGTAAAAATCCAACCATCCAAACCAGAAACTATCTCTCCTATCCATTCACCGTTCCATTCAAAGAACCGTCACCTCACATCACTCAGTGAAACAGAAGAAAAGACATCCGATAGCATACCACCGGCTGGAATGGGGAAACCTAGACTCACTGAAGGCCACCATGTGTTTCCTATTGAAGAACCTCCACCACTTGTGTCTTTTCATTCAGACACAAATCATCACGCTATAATGACACCAGCTGAAGAAGGAGAGCCAAACACCATCTCAAATTTACTTAAACATAAATCCATCCCAAAACTCCAATCAAATATTCTTCCTTCATCACCACTACACATATCACCATATGAAAGGATTATCACTCCAAAATCACACAAGATGATTGATGTTAATGCATCGAAGAAAGGGTTTGGACGACCACCAAGAAAACCCAAGTCATATCTGTTGAGAGAGTTACGGGATAAGCTGAAACTCTTTGCCGCAAAGAGACGCTTAAGAACAGCTTTACTAAAGAACATGAAACACAGCAATGTCAGTATCAACACAAACCAAAGTGTTATAATAAGAACATTAACAAACCAGACTAAACATAACAAAAACACAACAGAACGAGGATTTGTGATTCCTTTACATAGAAACAGCTCCAATGTACATAATGTTCTCGTCCCATCATCCGTTCGTTCGAAGTTTCACAATGATGTCAGGAAAGTAATTGTTGATAATATCGATCCAACTGACATTACTAGATCCAAGCTACCTAAAGTAGTTAAAAAACCTGAAACTCATCCATCTATTGAAGATGTGTTCAATATATTGGACTCCGAGGATCAAATAAATGCCAGACATTTAATCGTAAAAACGAAAAATCCCTAAAATTCAAACCAAGTAGTCTATAAAACTGCTAAGATATTAGAATCAAGATCCTTAAAGTTTGCCACCTAAGAAACATGTTATTATTACAAGATGGCGTATGATGGCATCAACTTCACTTTCCAAGGCTTTAAACCAAGTTGTAGAAGATTCAAGTACCTTCCCTGAAGAAATTGGGGCAAAAAGAGGTTGTGAAAATAACAATTTTAGTACAATCGACACTTAAGGGTGTAGTAATTTCCTCAATGGACGGAACAGCCGTTCTCATTAACGTGGGTTCCAATTAGGAGAAGAAATTTGAGAGACTTTAGCTGTGAAATTCAAGAGAATGGAGAAAGTGATTTCACTTCGAGAAAGTGCAATACTTATAAAACTGCAAGTACGAAAGTTCTTAAGGGAAATTGGAAACATTACTGGTTGAATAAAAATATATATGAGATAAAGGGTTCAAACAGAAATAGTTAAAGTCACTTACGAGGAATGTTACATTTAACAATTTCACTTAACAAGATGAAAATATAGATGTAGAAATTTCTATATAATCAATGAGTGAAGTCCGATACATCAAGGTATATATAAAACACGACCACTTATTGTTAACGATTTTGTTGGGGTTTTTTTTGAGATCGAACACAGTGGGTAACTACTTCCTTTGACTTGGTTAAGCAAACTTTAGTTTAGTGACTCATCTGAAAAGTTAATGAATTCTTGGAGGCGTCATCTCAATTGGTTCACACCATAAAGTTCGAAGTAGTCACTCGAAACAATTCAATTGGACGAGTTTTTCAGTATTTTCGATTTGTTCTTGTCTGAAAAGAGGTTAAAGCCAAGAGCTCGTGACTCTTGACAATGATTAGCCTGACTCGGTACTTGTTTCATCAAACCAATTACAGTATTTCCTATAACAAAGTTTTTGAGGGGTGTTTATTGGAGGGGGCGCTTATTCCATGCATGGCGCTGACAAGGTTTTGTCGTGAAATATGCAGTTGAAATATTTGAGATTTAACTTGTTTTGCAACAAAAAAACTGAAGATGATGTTTCTACAAAGTTGCTTCTTCTACTTCTTCTTCATCAACCTGGTCTTCGTCATCAATGACGTCATTAGGGCTTTCTACTTTTAATAAACGCCTTAAATCAATGGGCGGCTACTTCTGACAACCGTCCTGGGTGTTTATTTGAAGAAGCGCTTAATGAAGGGTGGGTTAATTAACTTAATATTTTAAAAATCTTTTGATGTCAAAGAATAATAAATCTTGAGAGGTAATCGTTGCAAAGAGGTTTCAGATACGCCTTACCAGTATTGTCAGTATGCATTTCTGACATGAAAATATATCTAAAAAATGTCATAGCATCTCTGTTTCAAGCAACAAAATAAAAACACTGCGGGTGTTTTGGTGTCAATGAACATATTTGAAAATCGCATTTTAATTAACTGCTATAACGAAGGCATTGCCGAAACTCGATGGGGATTATACTCTCATAAAAAAATAAAATTTCAAAAGAAATAATAAAATAGAAAAGTCGATGCTTTTTCATAAATGTCGATAGGTATTGTTGTTAACATGGTATTGTTGTTAGCATGCCATATATAAAGTGATTTCACAATATGAAGTAATTACTCCCGGGAGGGTCCATTGATTGCTCTCTGCATCTGTGGTAAGATATCGATAATGCGTTACTGTTATCTGAGAGAATCAAATGTAAGTTATACTGACTCAAAACACATCCGGCTGTTAAAAATTCTTATTAAGATGAAGTAAAAATGAGTTGACCAGATGAAACCACTTATTAAGATGAAGTAAAAGCGAGTTGACCAGATGAAACCACTTTTCTGTTTTGGTAAGATATGTTTAGATTTTCATTTTTTCTTTTTTATTTATTCTTCGCTCTCTTTTTTGTTCTTCCATTTCCATTGTTTTGATCAAGGCAGATGAATAATACGAAATCATATTCATTCTCCATTTATTGCCATTTGTTTCTATAATATTTTTTTTTTCTTTTCTTTTATCCAAGTAAATAAATAAATTTCAATAAATAAATGATTTTTAAAAAATTTATATTTTAAATGTTTCGTTGGTTTTGTACATCTTTTGATGTTTTCGCAACCTCGAACCCAGGGATCTGAAAAGAATGTGTGAGATTCGAGGTGGGTGTTTCTTGATCTATTTTTTTCTCTTTCACATTTTTAAGTTCCAAAAGAGTAAAGAGAAGTAATGAATTTTTTTTCACAATTTTCCTTTTCTTGGATTAAACCATTTTTCGGTTGCTAGTGTTTTGGTATTAGCAGCTGTTGTCTTTTCTTGTTGATCAGATGAACAAAATTACTGAGTATTCCCCTGTGATCGGACTTAAAGTATCTGACATAGTTGTGGGAGGACACTGGTTATACTCTTATACACAGAGATGCATAAACGAAGAAGTCAGTAATTTATGTACATGAATGGTCAACAAATTTATTTCTCGAATATTTATACAGGATAAAAATCTACAGTAGTATCATATTCACATATAACACTGTTATCTTCGATATCCTGTGAAATAAAACAAATAAAATAAAGGTGTATGTTTATGTAAAACAGTGAGCTAAAACTAGAAATTGGAAAAAAGTATGCCTTAACGAGAAATTGTTGGGGGAACAGTAAAAGTTTTAGTTTTACTAATCTGGCGCGGAAATTCAGGAGGCAAAGTAATTTAGTTGCATAGCAACTCATGATTACGGTTTTTAATCCGCAATGATTGGGCCTTTTTAATTGTAGTCGAATTATTATTTCATTCACTACATATTACGGTTCCCAAAATGCGAATCGCTTGTCGATTTCTGGCTATCAAGACTGATTAAAAACTTCATGAATAATTCATTATGTATGAATGGAGAGCATTGTGATTGGTCAATTATTAATAGGGGGGATACCACACGGTAGCAGCTATTTTGCAATCAGCTCTATCAACATTTCATACAATCGAACAAAATATATTAATTGATTTTTTGAATGCTGTTGAACAGCTAAAGAACAAAAAAAACTTTTCATTATTAATGAAAAAGAAAGAGAAGATGAAGCCAAAAAAGAATAAATTAGAAATTACTTTTCAAAATTTTTTGTTGTTCCTTCCGAAATGGTATTCATTATTTCTCTTCGTTTTTTTTTTGTTTTTTTTTAACCTTATTGTCAAGAAAGACAGAACTGAAGAGAACAGCATACGATTTTGTAGGGTTAAATTGAGTTGTGTGAAAAATTAGAAAAAAACATAAAAATATGTGCTTAAAACATGAGTCATAATGACGTTATTTTCATCTCATTTGTGGTAAGATGGTCCATGGATACATGACAAGTGTAGTGGCCTAACGATATTTTTTTTACAGTGCATCAAAATGGATCTGAAGTTTCACGTGATTCACATTCTTCTGACCTATATGTTTGAACTTTGAAATTATCGATAACTGTAAGTAATCTAAACATCTAAAGATCTACCATATTTTCAAAATGTTATCTTCTACCATGTTTTTTTGTTGTTTATAAGTTCTATGTGGACTGTCCTCAGATAATTGTTTCATCGTCACAGTGTGATGCAAGTACACAGGGAAAATCTGCTACTCTACACTGATAGCGATCAAATTAAAAAAAAAAAAAACTTCGATAAAATATTTCGATTAGCCATTTACGATTAGCCGGCAGACGGTAGTTTTATCACTTAATGAATTCACCTTGGGAGGGATGATTACATTTGAACAGCCTCTATAGAGAATTTTTTGTCCTTAATAAAAGTTTTTATTTCGTTTGCCACAGATTTCAAGTCAATACAATATTGAGTTTTTTCTCCTTTTTTCTCTTTTCTCTGTTATTGCCGTTCATATATATTCAGAGCTGGTATTTAGATGTTTTTTAATAATGCCTTAAATTTTTCATGAATTTTCATGAATCAGAAAAATGATATTAAAAATTTAAGCATAAAAAACTGCGCATGCCTTTCAAGCACCCATCTGTCCCCATCGTTGTGATGAAAGCGTATTATGTATATTGCAAAAACGATTTCCACTTCATACCAAAACAAAATGCATATTGTTTGAGAAAAAAGAGTACATATAGATGTAAAAGTATAATAAAGTATTATTGTTTGTGAAATAAAATAAGGAATAAGGTTTTTCAGTTGTTTTTTTCTTTATTTCACTTGATGAAGGTTTACAAAGTTTCCAAGACAAAAAGACGAAGATTAGCATGGCAAAGAAGAGTGCTTTGATGTAAAATATTAATTCTCAGGCGTAATAAGAAACGCTAATTTTTTTAACACACCCTACTAAATTTTTTTTTTTTTTTTATATTATATATATATATATATCTTATATATAATATATCATACTGAACTGTGATGCATTTTATTTTTTATTTTATTTAACAAATATTTTAACAGGATAGCCTCTCAGTACCAAATACTGCTATCATGAGGGTCCTGTATATGCTGTTTGTTTGTCTGTGTGTTTGTTTGTGTGTGTACGTGTGCTTCCTCAAGATACAGTTTACAGTTGAGCATACCTTAGTAAACAAAACTAATCGAAAAAGGATTTTTATAATTTATTTTTTTTAATCTGTTGGCACGTTAATATTTGTCATAGATATTTCTCCATACCCCAGTTTGCTTTGAATACTGATATGTCAGATATGTATTGAAAGCAATGTATCGTAGATACAAAATGTATACCGCTGCCTGATATAATGAATGGTCATAAATATTAATCACAGTGAAATTGACCACAGATTATTTATTATTCTGAAGACTTGATTTAAAACAGTTGATTAAGACGATGAAGTGCAAGAGGATAGTATCTCTGCACTCTCATGTCAACTCGATCATACATACCAAGAATGGAGCTCACTTCACATCCGTGGTTGAACACTCCATAGGAATATTGTTATTAGTAAGTTTTATGTTTTTATTTTTTTAAAACTTTTATTTCGTCAGGTATTTTTTGTATTTTCGTTGATGCCATCAGAAATAGTGTTTATGAGGCTGTAACGTAAGTAACTTGAAATCGAATCTAACAGATATTGATGCTATATTTCATCGGGTTCACATCGGGTCCCAAAACTTCGTTATCTCTATACAAAAACAGTTTTAGAATGGTTGAACACGCCTTGCATGAAAATAATAACTTATCTAGAAAAGAAAAAAGCTAGTGCACGAAAAATCATTAAAAGATCAGACGAACTTTTGAATCAAAGGCAAATAAAGAAATCTGACATTTTATGTATGTATTGGCAGAACTTTAGCGCATTACATAAATTCGTGTCCTATACAACTCTACATACAAAGAATTTGTTGCGGGCTCCTTATTAAATCAAATCATCTTTTGTTATGCCTATTACCTTTTCTCATAACAAAGTTGTATGTGTGGCAAGAACATTTTTCTCATAAGCCGAAAGTCTATGAGAATCTCAAGGACTACTTCAAAGTATGTTGTTTCACTTATTTGTTTTTGACTATTATTTCATATATGGATATTTTGATGACAAACTTTTTGGACAATCTTACATCCTCGATGCATCACGACACATCACTGTGAAGGAGTACATTTCTACAGAAAAATTCACACTATTCAATAAAACTGCTCTTCATCGCAGTGTTTTTTTTACGATTTTGCCCACTGGGACTGTGTAATACACTAATGAAGAGTTTTTGGTGGTATTTGTGAGCTTTGTTTCTACACTTCTTCAGGTCATTACAGCTAACCTGTACGCTAATGAAGTAATCCATGAGGATTAGACGTTGTCGTGTCTTATTGTATCTTCCCGATGAATCTTCATCAACATTGTATCTAATGTTTTAAAGCGTTTTACCTTTGTTGTCAAAAAATCTTTGAGATTATAATTAGTATTAAGGCAGGAAAACTCACCAAACTGTCGGGTTTTTTATCACTTGAACGGAATACGGCGAATGTAAGAGTAACGTTACTTAAGTGACGGTGACGGTGACGGTTGTGGGAGTGTGGTTGTGAGTACAACCATCGGTCTGTGTGTTACATATCAGATTCTTTAGTTTCTGAAATTGCCTAAATTCTTGTCAAAGTCAGTTGAACTAAAGCAGTAAATACGGAAGAAAAACGAAGACACCTTGCACTTATGAGTAAAATGTCTGTTTCCCGTTTTAATGAAAATAAAAACAAGGTTTCTATTCTCCTGCCAACCGCAAAATTGTTCCATTCGTAACCGAATTGTTTATTTTTTTTTCATCTGTAAGGAACAGATGACTTGGCGAATAGTAAAAAACAACCAGTTTACAGTGTTGTAAATAGCAGGACAAACAGATGCATACCAGTTTCAAAGAACTGTTGTTGTTTTTTGAGTAGGTTGATTTTTCCCCCCCTTATTTTTCTTTTCTATAATTTGTAATTCGAAAACGAGGCATTTGCAATAATATAATTGCTGGCTAATGATGTATATAATCTAATCTACCTAAACTATCAACAGATCTACTAATGACTTTATTGATTGTTGATGCGTGTTACTTTGGAGACGTCTACCGTTTAGTATTCACCTCGTAGCGTCATCGCCGAAGTCAGTAAAAAATTTGCAAATGATGGCAAAAGGTATCACTGGATGTCCACGTCTTTGATAGAACTAACGTTCGATGTTATCGTATTTTTTTTTTTTTTTTTTTTTTTTTTTTTTTACATTAACCTCTTCATCATACATCATGTTATTTTTTAAAGTTGTTTTTGTTTTGTTTTTTATTTGTTTTTTTTCACAATATATATGTTTCATGCATTTTATGTCGACCAGCATATGTTACGTTTGTGCATCTGTCACACAGGGGGGAAGGAGTGAAAAAATATCTTAATATATTGTATTTGAGAGAAAACAATAACGCCGATATGCTGCTTAACGTGCCTTAGTATTTTTTGCACAATAAAAAACAATATTCATTTCTCATTGTACTCTTCTGATATAAAAGATCAAGTATTTTGAATCTTAAACAATGCGTTTATTTTCTGTTGTATTATTCATGTTAATTCAGGTTAGCTGTGCGTTATATTTTCTTTTTCTTTTTCTGAACTTTCTGTTTTTTTTTCTCATGCCACCAGGGTATGTGTAACAGGAATGGATTTAGATTCAGAAATTTTAATGCAATATCTTTTTCGTGATGCTTGTCAATTTCGAATTTTCGAATAAATTGGAAATTGTTTTTTTTTTCTTCTTTTTTTTTTATAAATTTCTCATATTTCTCTTTAGTAAAAAAAATGATCGTAGATATGAAGAAAGAAACAGCAGAAGTATCAAATGAGCCTGGCAAAATGACAAACGAAGTAAGACGTGATTTTCTATTTTCATTTGCTTGTTTTTTAACAATTCCATTTCCTGTTCAGTTTTTCAAAATTGATTTTTTTTGTGTTGCTTTTTGGTTTGTTTGTTTATTATTGTTTAAAAGGTTATAGTACTCGAAGGCTCTTTTAACAATTTTTTAACCAAATATTCTAATAATGGGTATTTTACATGCTCTCTCAGTGTAAAAAATAAGCCCAACTATTAATCCGCACACTTGTTCAATATGTATCATTATAGACAGATGTCCAATATTTATCTAAGAAGTTTTTTCAATGTGCTAAACTGCCGCTATTGTGTTTTCTTCCTTCAACATTAAAATGTAAAAAGAAGACCGTTAATGAAGATATATGAAAGGCTTTTATGTCTAACAAAATACTAGCTCATAGATATCAAAAGAACCGTACTATTTAGCCTGTCTTTAGTATAAATTTCTTATTGACAAATCATATGAAACTCATGCATTATTGTCTTTCTTGCAATGTTTGGTATAAAACGTTTTGTAAATGTCGGGGGGAGTAAATTAACAGAATACATAATACCAACAAAATAATGTTGTTGCTTTTTCTTTTTTTCGATTTTTATTTTAAAAATTATTTGATTGCCCCATTTTATTCGTAGTGACGAATATCCTTATAAGGTCAGGGTTTTTTTTATCATTGAGACATTCCTGTTTGTAAAAGGTTTCAATGAATTTATATCACCATGTCGATTTCATTGTTCCTCCTGCTTACCTCGTTATGTTTGTGATTCCGTCACTTAGCAATAGGGCATTTGATTATACGAAAAGCATTTATGCATTGATTGCGCAATGGACGATAATCGGTTGTGAATCGTTGCGCATCGATTAGAAATTTTTCCCTTCAATTGTCATTAGGATAGGAATGAATAAATGATGAATTCCAATAGTTTCTATAGATCAAGTCATTTTATGTGGCAGGAAAAACTTCTCGTCGTTTTATTTCACATTTCTTCTCTTTAGTGATTTCATGGCGATCTTTTGTTTTCTCCACTGAGACAAATATTCAGTTTTCATAACAAAATTAATTTTGCAATAGATTTGACATATGGTTTCGTACAAAATGCAGATGTTGTTTAGTGTGATCAAAGCTGAATATTAATTCATAAAAAAAAAAGAAGATCTTTTCTTCGAGTTTACTTAATACAAAGCCATCTCCAGATTTAACTTATCTAATACCATATTGATTCTGTTCGTTTTACATTACTTCGCGGTAATGCGGCAAACCAAAGCAACAAATGGATGATGAAAAAAAAAAAAAAACATGACTCATATTCTATTTTTTAGTTATTTATTTATTTCGAGACTTTTTTCCCTCGAAAGCAAGAAAAAATGCATTTCTACTTTTCATCATCTTAATGTAAAAAAATATTTCTCAAGTTTCCATGACTCTGTTTCGTTTTAAAGCACTCCTTTACACCCTACTGACTCAAGCATCTTCTTCTGCGCCCCTTTTCTGTGCCCGCTCTTGAAAAGGTTTATTCTTGTTTTATCTGGTAGCACTGTCTATATTTTTCTGTTTCCATGCACGAAATTATCCTTTGCGTAGGCTAAATTTCATAATTTGTGTAGGTTAGATCTCCTACGCACCATTGACGTCAACGAAACAAAATTACAATTAAAGAAATGTGCCTTCACTAAGTAAACGTGTGTTTTTGACAGTATTGAGGATATTTTCCATAAAAACCTTTTTAATATTGAGCAAGTAACTTTTTAACATTTTAAGAGCACATAATACAAAATTTTGGAAAAACTGTTACGCGTTTTGCACACACTGATTGTGAGCAGGTTTACCATCCATACAATTATGAATGTATTTCTTCCAAACATTTCAGGTTATAATCTATGAGTCTGGAGATCCTGTATTGAAGGTTGAAATGGGAACGACATTGAAAGTTATCAAGCTGCTTTATGAAACACAACAGGCCAAGAAATGTCAAATCCTTGGTGTTCGACCTAAAGCGTTTCAAGATGGTATTCCGTGCATTGTTACATTGAATGAATCAAAACTGAATGAACTTTCATACGATCTACTCGTTTCAGGTGGGTGTGGTCCAAAATCTCATAAATCGGGTTAAAGCCTTCGATAGAGAATAAAATAAGTTTCCTAAAGCTGAATAAGTTTGCAACCATTACATTTAAACGGTGAAAACACTTACAAATATGTTTGAACAAATGAGGCTAAGCCCGACCCTAACCCTCACTAACCCAGACACATTTCACAAGGTTTACACCGTAAAGTTTAATGGTTGCAATTTGACACATGAACCATATGTTGATCGGAATTTGAAATGCTTCTGCATGAATATTTAGATGAAAGTCACAACACCGACGATTCTGGCGTCGAACCATCTGCCATGAGCCGCTGTATGGATTGTTCACGCGACTCGTGGAAAAACAAAAAGTTCATCAGCATCGGCATGAATACAGAAATAAGTGTTAACCCGCTTTCCGATACGGAAACAACAAAATTAGCATCTGCTGAATGTTTTTCAGCTGACAAATCCACAAACGGTTCCGTGACATGCAGTCCACCAAAACTCACAAACTCCAGATACAACGAAACAACTTCGACAGATTTTGACAAGAACTCTTCGAACGACACATTTCTGGATAATGAACGTGTGACGTCATTGCATTCTCCTCCGTCACCGACGTACGATTTGGACACGTACAACAAACGACTTTTGCAATCAAGATTCCGACACCCACCTCGTTCTTCAGTAGAACCTTTGCATTTTGACCATTTCACATCTTCTCGTGTGTGGACTACACGACCTCACTACACCCATACACTTTCCCCGTACGAACAAAGCTCGCAAAACAGCCGGAGCAGTCGCAGTCCAACACGAAGAAGCCGGTCGCCGATTTCACCACGACGTCTTGATATCAGAGATAATTATCCTGTCCAATACCACAACATCCATGAGAAGCGCCTCCTCATGTTACATTCTCACGAACATCGTGGCAAAAGAGAGAGAAGATCTCCTCCACAAAGTTTATATGATCGATACGAGGATCTTCATCAAGCTGCACATCGAGACAAATACATCTTGCAAAAAGAGGGAGATCGAGACATACCCTCTAATCTGATGGAGTATCGAAGGGATGATAAACTGTTTCGTCCACTTCAGCCGGCAGACGAGCCACCAGTGTTTGTGTTGCCAAACGATTATGACGTGATCAGTGGTATTGACCCTCGAGTATCCAGTCTTCATGAGAAGCAAATGACAAAATCACATATCATCATTGAGAAGGAGTGTGATCTAGTTAAGCAGAGGGTGCCTGAAGAGTCTGAGGGTAAGAATGCCACTGAAGAGCACCAGAACCTGCAAACAGCTTCAAATGGCAGTTCGTCACCAAACTCCAATAGCGGAAGTGTTGACGGTCAGGAAACTACAAAAAACCAATCTCAAAAATTATATTGCAAAATATGCAACAGTGTTTTTCCGACTAAAAGTTTACTTTACAAACATCTGCGTGGCCACACCTCCGACGAAAAACCCTTCAAATGCGCTGAATGTGGACAGGGTTTTACATTGAGTAGCAACCTTCGTCAGCATCGTATCATTCATCGAGGGTACAAGCCATTTCAGTGTGAGTTCTGTGGCAAGAAATTCATGAGGTCGAATGTTTACAAACAACACCGAAGAATACACACTGGCGAAGAAATGCACAAGTGTGGACTATGCCCTAGCGAATTCCTTCAAAAGTACGCGTTGATGAAACACATGAAGAAAAATCATGACATCGAGGCTATTGACAATTAGTTGATTTATTTCATTACTATTGTGTTTATAAGCAATAACTTTTAATTGTATATACGATAAAAATAAAGGAATTTATTTCTGAACTTGCATCATGTATATGTTGATATTAAAAATCCTATGTATTGGTTAAAATACTGCAAAAGATAAACATGAAAAATTCATTCTCTGTGTCCATTCATTTTGTTTGCTTCCATCAAAACATAGAAATACGAATTTCTATGATCAAAACAAAAAGCAGATGAAAGCTGTGTATATGTCAATTCTAGTGTAAATATTTTTAATCTGGACATGCCGTTTGTTTACCAGCCACACTGACCTGGCTAACCTTCAATACACTGGATGAGAACTGTATTTAGATAAGGTGAACATGAAGTAAGCATCTACCAAGCAGGCAAAAACCTGTTCAAAGTCAGCAAAATAACGTAAGAGCAACGTTCATTCAAACGTTCTAATGTCGCTTTTTCTTCCATGGAAACAAGAATGCTGAAACAATCAAATCCTAAATGAAAGGTTTCACCAATCACTTGTAATTAAATATCTATTGGTTTTTACGGTCAGATCAGGATTTGATCGTGTGTAAGTAAATAGCTCTGAGCCCATACATAACTATTAGGACTTTCGACAGACTTACAACAGCAGGGAGTCTGCCCGCAAAGGATACACATAACGTGTTATAACTTGAACGAAGGCTAGTGTGATTCTTGGTGTGTTGACACGATGCTGATTAGAGCATATCAAGCATCAAGACTCGAACACGATTCGTAGATCATATAGTGTAGTGGTTTTCACTTTCAAAATTCATGTATGAGGTGGGGGTTCGATTCCCCAAATTAGAGATTCACCATGCGTAAGTGAATATACCACAGTGGTTTGTCAAACAATGTCATGTAAGGGAAATTGGGTAAATTATACCTCGTTGATCATCAATGGTTGCATTAAGTCATTCAGGAGAGTGTCAAATTCTTTGTAACCTCCAACCTAAGCTGCGATCCATTCTTTTAAACAGATACAATTGAAACTGAGTGTGGCTAGCTTCGTAAAACAGTACCTAATAATCATAATCCCAGTCGGCAAAATCGTCAAAAAGTCACTGTGACGGAGAGAATTTTTATTGAAATTGTGTGCATATTTATATAGAAATGCACTCCTTCGCAGAGATTTTTTAACAAATGTGTCGGCTGGGATAATAACCTTCCTAAAGCTGCATGATGGTGTGGTCTCTTTTTATCAGTTCAATGATAAATGTTATACAAATATTACACGCGCAGTGAAGACAAGGCCTTAAGAAATTCTTTTAGTGTGCAGGAATTTCAAATGTCGATAGTGTTATCGAAAATTCAATAACACCATACCTCAGCATTGACATCACGTGATCACTTTTGGCATGATGTCGTTAGCTGACATATATGAAATTTATTTTGAAAATATTTTGGAATCACTTATGCACATTCCTTCAAACACTGCATCGTCTATGACCACGGTGTTATCGTCATTATAAAAAAAGTGCTTCAAAATCAGTAAAGCCGTTACACATTATGCTATGATTTCATCTGCAACGAGACACCTTACAGTATGTTTAAGCAGTGACAGGATTCAAACATTAGACTTTACGGTGTAAACCTTTTGTCTTAGGTTAGTGAGGATAAGGTTCGGGCTTAGCCTCATTTGTTCAAATACTTTTATAAGTGTTTTGTAACGTTTGAATCCTGTCACATAAGCATTCTCTTAACCGAAAGTTACCTACAGATCGATGGAACCATTGAAATATTTATAATACAAATTTTTCCAATGATCTTGTTACAGAGAAGTCCTTACGCAACACATGTTTTAAGAAATGATGTTTTGATATGTCAAATGAATGCAGCATCATAAAAAAGGTTGCAACATTACAACACGTTACAACATGGCCGTGCAACATCAGACAACATTGGTGTCAAACGAATGCAACATTTTTGCAAATATTGCATCGAATATTGCATGAAATGTTGCGTTCGTTTGACCAGCGCTAAACGACTAATGAGAAACGTCCAACACCACTGACCAATGAACTCAGCCAAGTTTGTCATGTGACAGACTAAACTCATTGCAATATCAAACTAGAAGCCTCATGGCTTGAACAATTTCCGCATCAGGCCTAGAGGAAATTGCTTTAGGCTAACTTTCAAGATATCTGAATGACTATCCAATCTTTTCTTGCTGCTTATGTGAGGTCTATCACAATTCCCAAAATATGAGTTACGGTTCACATGGAAAATAAAATGATATACCTTAAGGGAAGAAATTTTCGCGGGAAGAAATTTTCGCGGAATTTAATTTCGCGATTGACCAATTTTAACATGTTTCGCGGAATTAAATTTCGCGGTTTTCGATTTTCAAAGAAACACTTAACAGAAAAAATGCCTCCTTTTTTGCGCTGTGAATCGTTTTTTCTTTTATTATTTAACATACAAAACTAAAATCGAATTTTCGCGGAATTTAATTTCGCGATTGAGCAATTTTGACGTGTTTCGCGGAATTTAATTTCGCGGTTAGGGGCAAAAATCGCGAAATTAAATTCCGCGAAAATTTCTTCCGCGAAAATTTCTTCCCGCGAAAATTTCTTCCCTTAAGGTACGATAGAAGTGAACCAAAATCATTTGAAAAAAAGGCTGCATGGGATTGAAGACTTTCACAACACTATTAAACTATTAAAGTTATACAAGCAAACTCGTTTAAAAACTGAAGACCTCGGCTATTTATGATCTGCAAGTAACTGCCGACTTTCATATCAGGACCTTACAATTGTTCTTCGTGCACACCTTCCAAATTTTGCCAGAAATGTGAATTTGGTGATATATTTAAGTAAACATTACAAGAAATTGTTCATAACTGCATTAATAAGAGCAGGAGAAACTTGGGGATTTCAAAGATTTTAATCCATGACATTTAACAGGATTACAAGAAGATAAAAATTACATTGCTTATACATAACTTAAATCAACATAACATATATACAATATGAAAATCTATTTCTACTAAACCAACCAGTCACGGATCCAGAGGTAAGCCGCAACTTGTGTAGGAGAGTGTTAGCAATTCAAACATAAAAGAAAAAGGTTCAAATAATCCCATTGATAATATGAACTGAAGTCACAAATTATGTCAATGCGCTTCTCCACAAGTTGCAACTACACTCTAGATCCACCACTGTCTCCATATTACCACTTCCATAGAGTTTATAAATAACACCAATGTGCACGAAAAGACAAATGACACAATGAAACTTTGTTAGGATCTGTATGAAAATGTTCTTTTCAAACATGATATACCTTAAAGGGTTTTTTTTGCGTGGACTAACTTTTGCGAGCCAAGGTTTGAGAGCGTTTTGCGTGGATTAACTTTTTGAGTTGGAGCTTCTAAAGGAAAATGTTTGGATTTATATTTGCGAATGGGCACAAAGTGCAATGCGTGTACTTTATACCTAAAAGGAGAACTAAACTTGAAAATTTAATTTTTCAAAAATCTTTTTCTACTTAACCTTCTGTAAATATAACTTATAAAATCATAATTTTATAAGCGAAAGAACTTTTATTCTACATGAATGAGCTCTTTATATTTCTGCATAAAGCCGTTTCTTTTCAAGATCGCTGAAAAGTTTGGGATCTGGAGCCGAGAATTTATAATGACGTACAAAAGTTCAAAATAAATGTAGCGTATGTTATACGAGAAAAAGAAACATGTCTGAAATTAGCAGTGATGAAAGTTTTAGTTACGAATTTTTATATACGAACAACAAGTTAGTTCTGTAGGTACACAGAGCCAAAAAATGAGCAAATAAAATCATGAAATTTTGCATGCATTTATTTTCACGAACCGTTCATTTCTTGACGTTTTGCGTCAATTTATTTTTGTGAATTTGACTAAAATTCGCAAAAGTCGCAAAACTTAATCCACGCAAAAAAAATCCCCGTATTGTGTCCTAGAACATATTACACTCCAAATTTTCACAAGGCTTTAGTGATCTCATTGTATGTATATAATTGGTTGGATTTGAATCATCATCCAAAGTTTGTTTTCCTGACATATATATATATCCAAACTAAATCATTGTACCTCCATTGAACGGTTTGCAGGATTATTTTGAACAATGTAATCTTAAAACCTATTAATGTGAATTTAAAGCTAATCGGTTCCACACAGTGATAAATTGACCGACCATTGTACAGTGATGAATAATTTGATACAGTCTGGAATTCCCCAAATTAGCTAATCCCTTCTTTAATTTATTACTGCTTTTCAATTCACTATGATGTTTCAGAGCCAAAAAAACAGTTTTATAAGACATATCGTTCACCAATATCTTGCACCATGTTTATACTTGCAGTATGTATGTTTGGATCAATTCATTCACAACACACAAGTGATTTGTGCAGCTATGACAATGTCATTTGTTTTTGTTTTTTTTTCAATATCTTCAACTTTCGGTGTAATATTTATTAAATGAAATGAAGTTATTTCATGCATTTATTGATAGGACGTATGACGTATTCACCAGTAATTATCTATTATACAACTTCCTCATAACATAAACTAAATCGGTTCGAGAACGTTTCACGTGCTCGGTGTGCATATTTTACTGACTTTTTAAGGAAATTTTAAAGGATAATTAAACTGGGAAGTTTTCAACATAAAACGGCTAAAATAACTTCTAAAAGTATTCCAAAAGTATTAAAAAGTTAACATTTTATGAATTAATATTGAAAGTGGCCTTTTAGTATTACATTTTGCATAGAGTTTTGGGTCTTTCATTAACTATTCTGAATAAACAAACAATTCGAAATCCGAACGGACTTTCCGAAAACGGCAAAAAACTGTTACATAGACAGTCAGATAGATAGAATGTCTAAACCAAACAATTTCCTACGCATAGCGCGCGGAAATTGAATAAGAAAATAATCCCCTTAAAGCATGGTTTACACAATAAAATTATTTTGCACAACTGTTCTTATTGTGCAACAAAGTGTAGGAAATTGTTGCAGAGATTTTTTCCTAAACACATGAAAAATAAATAAATAAAAGTACGTTAAGTGAAAGTATGTTTATATATCAATTGAAACTCTATGAAAGTGTTTTATTGAATTTTATGAAAACATAAAATACTCAGTATCTTAATTTTTTGGAGCCGAAAACATTCAGTATATGTTTTCCTTAAAGCGAGTTACTTATAAAAAAAAATACGCACTAAATTTCAAAATTGCTTCAAAAATTTGAAGTATACGTGGCCTCACGATCTTAATTGATCGTTAAAAAGATAATGAATTTTTGCAAAGTTATTTTTTCAATTTTCTCTTTTTGTACTTTTAATTTTCTCGAACACATACATATTTTGATAAAGCTAACAAAAACTGATACAAATTTTATTGCCAGTTGCCAAAAATATATTGAAAAAAACGCGGTTATAATTCTTGGTTCCATTTTTTTGAAACACCCTGTATATCAACCTGATGCCGCTGGGAGAAAATTGAGAGATCTTACAAAATATAGTTATTATTAAAAATAATTATTTAGTTGTATACATACTGGACCAATGATTAGCTAAAACATTTGTTACACTTTATATAAAAATTCTTGGTTTCATCATTTTCTTGAAATAAAAATGTTGGTATGTGAATTTGATAAAGGTATATTCTAAGACTTCCTACAGAGGAGTTCATCTTAGTTTTTATACAGTTGTATAAAAAAATCTTAAACCCTTCAGATGTTGTGAATTTAAACATGAACAAAATTGCTGCGAATCCAATGAAATGAGACAGTCATGTTTCTGTCCAATTCGTGATCACTATCTTTCATTCAGATCAAATGAAAGTGTACGCGAGCCTTATGAACACTCTCATACATCCAGATCAAATGAGAATGCATGTGAGCCTGCCCAATTTCAAAACTTGAAAATAAAAACTTCTTCATATAAGATTGAAAAACTTGGCTCCCACTGAGGTAAAACGAGATAAAAAAAAACACAGTCATTTTAAAACTTTATACAACTTCGACGCCACCATCTTTAGTCCTTTTCGACCAGGCGTTTGGAATTGTCTTTTTGCGAATCGTAGCTACACCATGACTTATATAAACGCTTTTCATAAAGCTGTCTAGCAAAGATCAGAAGGAGCCAGTTATCCAACTTCCTGGAGAGCTTTAAAACTGTCTTTCGCTACATCCGGCAGGATTGAGGCTGATTTACAGAACCTTCTTTTTCGAGATTTATCACTGATGAGTTTTTGAAGTGATTTCATTTTTCGTCGACTATCTTCTGGATTCAGTCCCTTCTTCATATCTTCCTCATGTCGATGTATTCTCTTTAATATTTCTAAAGAAGATTACATGAGCAATGAAAAATTCAAACTGTAACGTCATTATTTTACAAAAAGTCTGAAAAAGCAATATTCACTTCCATGACAACCAAAATGCATATAAAAATTCATAAACAACAAGTATGGTTGATTGTGCGAGCATGAAGCTTGCAGATAAGTTTACTTACTATCTTTTATGAGCCCTATGTTCCTCCATTTTGTTAAAGGAACTTTCACATCAGTTAGTTCTGTGACGGTAACATCGACGTTTTTTTCGTTCAGCTCCCAAGAATGCATTTCTGACGGTTCGTTGCGATGGGAGCGATCAAACAGGTAAAAACTAAGAAAAATTCAAATTTAAAACGACTCTGCAATAAGAAAGGGGTCTCTGGGTCTATGGGGTAGAACATTTTAACGAAATTTCGGGATATGCCTCCTTCCTTCAAAATAATATATTCATAATTTTCCATCCTTGCAGATTGCTTACAGATATACAGGTGCTCTAACCTTCGATCCGAAAAGATCGGGAAGCTTTCTTTAGACTGGCGATATTCGTAAACTTGTATTCGGTCCAATGGTATATTACTGCATGAGTCTGACTTTTGTTTGGTTATTTTCACCAGATTTTTTTCTTCTATCGCTCGAGCCACAATAGTAGATGTACCTAAGGTAATGACAACAGGAATTAGCGCTTATATCTCAACCTTCTCGGCTGATAAGTAAAAACTGAAATGCAATATCAGTTTTTTTTTTATTTTTCGTTTTCAATCAAATTAATTGTTTACTGCAAACGGGAAATTTGATGTTTTTATCACGTGTAGAAAACTCAAGTCAAAAACAAAGGCATCGTTTTGGAAAACGAATGTATTTGCCTCTAAAAGTAAAGAAGCAAAAGAAGAAGTGGACTTTTTCGCACTTCACATTATATTTTTGAAATATCATGCTTACCAGGACATACTGGGCAACACAATTGTGGTCTTCTCTCTGGACTGCTACAACTCGGAATATTGATGCAAAGAACTTTACTACAACGAATATTTGAATTCTAAAAAGATTGATTCATTGAAAGATGATTGGTGCAGAATAAGTTATGGTGAAAGACGATTGGTCCTTTGATAAATTATGACACGGTTACTACTGCAGAATTATGTAAAATACAGACCTGACAATGGCAACGAAGACATTTATCAAGGTTTGGAGTAAAGGAATCAAGGTGCTTGTACTGTGTCCCGTCAAACATGCAATCTAAAAAAGAAGCGTAAAACCATTTTCCTCTTTCTCAGTATAACTTGTACCGTAAATGCTCAATTTAGAACCCTTGGCGCTTAAAAACTTTCCAGATTTTTAAGGTGGGCGTTTAATCGAGAGGGGCGGTAACTTGAGATTGGTGCTTATAAAAAAACTAAGTTTTTGCTGCAAAGCGGACGAAATCAAGAGTGGGCGCTAAATCAAGCATTTACGGTATGACTGAATAACATACCAGACTTGGTTTTAGACGATGAAATGATTTTTGCTTTATTGTTCTTTTTGGTTTTCCTGTTAATATCATTCAGAGTGTGATCACCATCGTTGGTAGGTTTTCTAACTTGGTTGTTTGATGCAAAGTTCTTAAAGAACAGATCGAAAGACATTCTTGTTCTTTGCTCCTGACTTCTTGATTGACCATCTATAGGATCAAAAAATAATGAGAAAAAGTTTCCCAGTGCGCAAATTTGTTGAAACATCTCTGCGAAGGAGTGCATTTCTGAAGAAATATACACACTATTTCAATAAAAATGATCTTAATCGCAGTGATTTTTTGACAACTTTGCCGACTGAGTTACAGAAACAGACTGTTACGAAAACCAAGATGTTGCATAGGTAACATTCAAACCTTTACACGGGTTGCAACATTGACCGGATGTCCCGATTGGATTAATACAGGATACTCGAGGACAGTTTTGTTTCTTGCATACGTGGCTTGACTTTCCATCTTTTCCCTGGGCAAAAAACATACGACGAAGTCATTATCATGTGAAGCACAGTAGTAATATTTTCTAATTTTTATTAGCGATATGGAAGTCATAAAAGCAGATAAATGAATCGTGAGACCTTTATACACTTGCAATCCAAACAATGACCTTTAGTGTGAGGGACGGGGATATACAGCCTCCATGTGGATGAAGGAAGGAAGAGAGAACCTGACTGCATACATTCTAAAAAGAGTCGTGTTTTCATTACGATTTCATTATCCATGGAAATATAGATTTTTATCACAATTATGATCCTATGTTGCTTTGATACACGAAGTTCATAAAAACCTATTCACATAGTCTTTGTATGCTTCCTATAAACTAAACGATGTTTTGATAATTAGAGATCACTTATATATTTTATCGCAGAGGGAAAATTGTGGAAATATCAATGCGAGGGAGTACATTTCTATAGAAATATGAATACTATTTTAATAAAAATGCTCTTCGTCACAGTGATTTTTTTGAATTGACTTACCCGCCCTTTCCAATTCCTTATTGTCTGAAATAGAAAGAACAATATATATGAAGAGCTGAGAAGGATAGAGGCGATAATCCTGCAAAATTTTACATAAACAGTGAGTAGATACTGGCAGTGAAATAAGGAAATCAAATTTCAACTGAACATTTTTGTTAACTTTCAGGTTATATATTGAATATTGAATGGTCCTTTTCAATTTCCACCTTTTAATTAAGTCCTAAGTGTCACGTGACGTGACGTTATACTTTATACGTTATACGGGCAAGTTAAAAAAATGGAAGCGGTCAAATAGACCTTTCCCGAATTTCTGTTTAAACACCGTGTTATGGCCTAGCTTCTAAGTTTCGCCTCTTTTTCAAACTCTTAATTACTTCTAATTATTCCACTGGGGAACTGAAAAAACGAGTAACTATTACTTACTGAGAACATTATGCAATTAGAAAAACAATAAAGAACATAGAAACGAGGCGAAACTTAGAAGCTAGGCCATAACACGGTGTTTAAACAGAAATTCGGGAAAGGTGTATTGCAAAAAAAATATTTTGCACCACTCGGAAGAGCATCAAAAATAAATAAAAAAAAAGTATGAGAACCCATATCTGAAGTTGCCTACTTCCCTAGATATTGGACAAAAATTGGTAAAGAAATGACGTCATCCGTGACGTCATTTGAAATTAAAAAATTAAAAAATTGAAACCTGACTATTCAAATATCACATATCAATCATAAAATAATTGATCACACTGGTCGGTTTGTTATTAAAATATCCGATTTTTTTTTCACGTTTCGGTTTCATTTTCATTTTCACTACGATAGACCTGGTTAACGGTCTATTTTTGAAATTGCGCTTAGCAAAACGAAGCTAAAAATGCAACATAACAGAAACGCTTTACGAAAATAACAATTGTTTTATTTCCTTTAGCCATTTATAAATCGTAATCTGAGGAAGGGGACATGGATAATCCTTCCTTCATCATCTTATTTTGTTAGTCAGAAGGTCAGAAGGTCAGAAAGTTTAATTATTAATGTTTCATTATTTCAGTGCATTTGCCTTTATGTACCAATGTTTCCGTTCATGATAGATATCTTCTCTTTGACATTAAAGTCAGGGATAGTAAGCAAATAGTAGGGTATTTCCCTGGCTTACCTGGGCAAACGAAGCAACAGGTACCCTCTTTTTTTACCGGATTTGTACAGGTTAATTTCGGACATATTCGGATTGTACATGTGACAATTCCTTTCTAAATAAAAGCAAACCGTTTCCATGACAACTCCTTTAAGGTTGAAATTTCTTTTATAAAAACATTCGCAAAAAATATTTCTTCGACGATGACAAAAAATTTTTGTCGATTCTAAAAGAGTAAAACGTAAAAACAATCTTACACGACAATTACATTGCATGCATTCCTTTTGCAAATCTAAACCTGAAGAATGTCTTCCGACTTCGAACCAAGATTCATTGTGTTTTCGCACAAGATTTTCGTGCAAGCACGAGTAATGTGGGTAACCCGACAATTTCTGTAACGATGACGGATTTTGATCGATGAACTCTATACAAAAATAAGGAAAGCGGGCTCCGAAAATGCTTCGATATTGCCAACCTAGCACCAACTTTCGTTTGCCTCTTTGTGATACGAAAGCGATGCGAAAATATCTGGGTAAAGCCGGATCTCCACTAGACGAAAAAGTTCGCGCGAAGCGATTTTTTTTCGCGACGAAAAAATCGTCAAGTGGAGATCACTTGAAAAAGAATATTAATATCAACAGTATTAATATCAACAGTAGTGTGTCCTTCCATATGATCACCTATCTTGAAACTGGTTATGTTGGAAAGTTGGAAATTACTGCAATGCCATTGGTTAAGAATTTGACGATCGTCGTTCCCATGACGAAAAGTTAAAATCATTTCTACTTTTCGTCGAGAGAATATCTTCGCCGCGACGATCAGTTTTACTCTTCTGCGCATGTGTCGTCGCGAAAATTTAAGACGATCGTCTTAAAAATCGTCTAGTGGAGATCCGGCTTAAAGGGCTGATGCAGGGGTTGATGTAACGCTAATTTCGAAATGTTCTCCCAAAAACGAATAACAAGTGAAGCATTAAAAACACCATTCTAAAACGTTTTTGAATTATCAAAAATAATTTCAAAACAGATTATTTATGAAACAATGCCTGACAAATGGTTGAAAGTGGACTGGGTTGAAAGTGGACTGGGATGAAAGTGGAATGGGATGAAAGTGGAATGGGATGTTTGTTTTAACAATATTGCTTTTGTTTGGGAATGGCACAATTCAAGATGGAAAACGCGTGACGTTGGTTGCAATATGTTTCAGCAAGCCAGCGGTGTTGAATTTTTATATTTTTATATAGTATCATTCTAGTATAAAATGTTTGAAAGTCATAAAACTTCAAGCTGTCATTCAACCTATGAATGCTTGTCATAAGCATTTACAAGCGCATTTGCAAAACCATTGATAATTAAAACTACCAAGGGCAAAAAATTGTTTAAAAACTGCTAACACAAGCAAAAGTCTTACCTTTGGTGCGCCTACAAACCACCCTGCACATAACTTTGTTTCCCTGCAATTGCGAAAGAAAGGAATTGCTTGAAATCAAATGTAAACATGGTTATATATTACTTTATTTGTTTCCATACCCCTTCAGTAAAGTGTATCAAACTTACCTCACAGACACATTTTTTGCACTGTCCAATCATAAATTCTTCCCCGTTCTTCTGTCCACTTGTACACTGATTATAAACTTTGAAAACAAAAAGTTATCAATTAATCAATCAATCAATAATTAGCCTATGAATATTTGCTCTCTTTGTTTTCATTCGATCGTTTTTTTCATATGACCGGCGTTCTATGTTTACAGGCTATCAATAACAGCGTTTCCTTCTGGTAGATCGGATGGTTCTATAACTTTTATTGAAAACAACATAAAGGCAATTGATTCTTCCTATCAGAGTAAGCACGGTACAAACCTGGTGTAAACAGCAACACGAAATAAATAGCTGCAAAACAAATCATCCTTGAAAATAAAATAAAATAATCTCGTATTAGTTGTGTTTTAACTAAAGATTAAAATAGTTATGTCAAACAAAAAAAATTACTCAAGATGTCAGTGCTGTCTATCGGAGTAATATAGCTATGTTTTACTTCTCACATGATTTGTTATGGTAATCTTAAAACGTCTCTACATTCATCATTCTCTTCGTCAATATTTTTCTATATTTCTCTCTCTCTCTCTCCTCTCCTCTCCTCTTTAAAAGAGATGCTTTTACAACATCAGTACAATTAATGTGTTTAACAAAGGATTTCATGTATGGCACGTCCCCCCTGCTAGACGGTTTTCATTGAAACGCGGACGTTTATGCTGTGAAAGGACATGCACGTATTCTGACATTAAGAATCGTATCGCTGGAGGAAGTATATAGTTAGCTATTAAAAACACATTTAATACTTTTTTTTTTATGTCAGAAAAACTGTTTGTTTATTGGTTTTAAATGGCAAAATATTGTGTAATGGAAAATCGGTCTATTCAAGATAATATATTGCTTATTTTGTTCTTTTTAATGGAAGAAAACAAGAATTAATTTTTTTTATCAAAATCATGGAGACACACACAAAACATCTTTAATTTTCTAAAATTCCACAAATTTGTCAAAGGGTTTGTTACAATGTTACGCAATAGTGATCAAACAGGAATTTGGAAAACCTCCAACAAGCGTCCCTATTGTTCACCTGACGTAATCAATGTGGGTGTGTCCATTATTGAAAGCTGTACCAGTTAGATTGGTTAAGAACCTTCAACATACTATTTTGAAACGAAACAAGATATATGATGGGCATTAATTGGAAATCATCGGTTTTAATTACGTCAATCCTAACGTGATGTTTTTATTACAGGTACAATTGGAAGAAAACATTAGTTAAAGATATTGCTGCTAAACAGTTGGAACACATGGAAATTCTAATTATATGACCATTTTTAAATTTAACTATTTCGATCATTTAACTCCCCCCGAAATGTACATTGGATGTGCAAATTCATGTTGTGTCGTCATGAAAAGCCATGTGGTTACGGCTGCTTAATATGGCTGCAGATGTAGTGTTTACGTTCCGTTAAAATAAACAAAAAATAGCGCCGACCGGCTGTTTTGATGAATAGTTTTTAGTAGCGTCTAGCCAACAGGAAATATGTCATGTTTCAATTCCTTCTTTTTTTTTTAGCTAAATATCCCAGCGGCACATTTGTTAAAAAATCACGGTGAAGGAGTTCATTTCTGTAGAAATATACACACAATTTCAATGAAAATGTTCTTCGTCGTAGTGGCTTTATGACGATTTTGCCCACTGAGTAAATGCTATATATCAGTTGCACCATGTTCCGCCTCGTTTTCAGTTTTATTTACTTTGTACGGCAATTAAGTTTTAAAATCTTGGGATAATAAAATTCGAATGTTGAGACAACGAAACTCAAAAGAATTTCGCGCCAGCTTCTTGTTTCCAATCTGTTCTGAATCTGCTAACAATTTAAAGCTTGACTTTTCATCATAACTCCTCACAATGGAAACTTATTTCAAGTTTATTGATGGCTTCTTATGACGTAAATTTCACAGCAAAGCTGTTCTGAGAGGAGTTTAAATATGCCAAAAAACTAATATTTTATAGAGGACTGTTATCTAAAAATTTGATTTTGGTAGAGCCAGAAAATATGTTCAAATATGAATATGTTTTTGTTTAAATTATATCTTATTTCGTTTGAATGAACGAGGCATACAGGAATAATTTGCTCGCTTAACTCAGATATAAATAACAAAGGTTTGACCGTAAACTTTACGATCGTATTTTGTAGGAAAACCGAGCATATATCAAAGAAATAACTTTAAGAGCAGAAATCATTTTCTTTAATAAAAACGGTTTTTATGCCGAAAAAACCCTTAGTCAAACGGCAAAAAAAAACAACATGAAATTTGCGTCATAAAACTTTTGCGAATGGTAAGATCCAAATTGTTTGATTTATTTATGCAAGACTTGAATTATATGTTCGAAATCAGTAAGACTTGATAGTGTTTTTTCTTGCCTACTCCTATGCAGACTCACCAGTCTCATCATCACTGCCTGGAATTTTCTTTTAGGTCAAAAAGATCCTTTTTCTGCTTATCCATATTTTAACGTGAAAAGCTTTCACGTTTCGCTTATTTTAAATTTTCATGAACTTTCATAGAAATGTCCAAGAAACGAAAAAAATTCTGTTACATAAAGTTCCTTCAATATTTTAATTTCCAAGAATTTTTTCAGTATTTTAGCCAACCAAGCATAGACGCACATCAACTTCTTTCGGGAGGTCAACTGAATGAAAATCACAGCGGAAGAGTGCATTTCTATAGCAAATATACACACTGTTTCAATAAAAATCCTCTTCCTCGCAGTGACTTTGGGAAGATTTTGCCCACTGGGTGGATGTCGAACCCACTGTATCACACAAACTCTCTTTCCACATCTGAAGGAAAAACTTGTTGATGAAAAATCAAATCAAATGATGAAAAAAACCCCCAGATTTCCACAAAGGAAATTTTTGTGGTAAAGGGCTGGGTCTATCTGCAGTTGATCGTACAAAAAAAACCACTATGGATGGGTCACTAGCTCCCTAAGCTTTTAATTGCATTCGATGCAATTTTTGAATTTTCAGATCTCTTTAAAACATTTCCAAAAGACTTTTATTATGTTTTTTTATTTGAATCCTTGGTGTGAATATATAAAAAATTCTTTCGATTTCTCTCTTTTTTTAATTTAATAATTTAAAAGTTAAAAAATAGAAATGGAAAAGAATATAATTATAAATTTCATAACATCATTGATGAAAAATAAAACATTCCAATCACAACACTGAAAAGAAGTCAAGGAACCAATCAGCACACGAAAAGATAATTAAATCACCAATCAGATGAAATGTTACAACAAAGAATGAGAAATATTTTGTCAAAATTCTCTAGTCATTGATATCAAGTCAGATTTTTCATATGTCCTATGATTCTGCTATATGATATTTAGATCATCGGTGTCACTGTGTGACGTCATACGTCATGATAAAGTAAGGAACTTCACTGTCGGATATTTGTCGACGTCAAACAATGCGAAACACGGAATATCAATAATATATTAAAATTATCAGATGTTTGTTTTTTGTTTTTTGTTCAGCCATCCAAAATACGACACAATGGGTAGTCCTTCCAACATCAGTTTTTCCAAAATGGAAGCTTGTAGGAAAACACGCTAAAAAAAATATCATTAACAAATAAATTATATTTTCTGCTCTAGGTATTCCATCTTTTCTATTTTTATTTTTATATTGAGTAATTAAAATTGGAAAAGGGTGAGGGTTTAGAAGCGCAGGTGAAAAAAACCCTAAGATCTGCAAAACCTATTTTTCACCAGACGCTAATAAGCTGTTGTCATAAAACAATGAGATCACGTGCTATTTCGAAGGAATTACTATTGTTTCATTGGCCAGATGATAACGTTAAAATAGAATCCAGGCTCTTTTAGAATTCGATCACAGTCTCTTTAGATTAGTTTTTTTTTCAAAAATATACAAAAAAAATATAATGAAGTAAAGATTTTTGAGAACTTGAATTAGAAAATTTTTAAGGAGACGAAATAGATATGAATGTTAAATGTTATGGTTTTATCGGCAACACGTTAAAAGTTTGTTATTAAATGCGGTCCGTATTGCTTGATATTCCAAACGTTTCTCCTATATCCAAATGAAAAACACGAAGAGAACAAGGAAGAAAGTGAAGGAGAAATATCACCGGTTCAAAAGGAAAAAAACTTTCATTTATAATAAATTGATCAAGCACTTTTGAATATTTATAAGATATTTTAAATTTAAATAATACAAAGATAAAGTAGCAAGAAAATGTCATTCGGAGAAGAACGACGTCCTTCTGTAGCAATCTCTATGAATGGGAGTCATTCAAGGATATCGTCTTTACAGAAAATCACTGGTCCAGAAAGAAAAAAATACAGCAGTCTGTTCATCTTCAGCCAACAAAATCCTGTCCGGAGATTTTGTCGAGCTATATGCGAATCGAAGGTAATGAGAGGTTTATTCCAATCTCAGACAACCCATGTTTCGCTAAAAAATTATCTTTTATTTAACTTCGCTCATCTCTTTTATCCACTGAAATGGAAATTTATGATGTTTTGTGGTAATGTGGTTTCAGAGTATAACCTTTTATAAGACGTTAAATCAGTTATAATTAGAAAAACTATTTATGGCGTGACTTTTACACCCTGTCATTGAACAGACCTGTGATTGAATCATTCAGACGTTTACAATACTTTTGTTTGTGTATGTGAAGGTTTTCATAAATACAGTCCTAATGAATTAAATAACACAACGCAAGAGCACGTCACGCAAAGTTACTGTTTTCGGGAGTACTGTGAGAGTATGTTCATGTGACAGGATTCTGACATTACATTAAAGCGATGAGAACACTGATAAAAGTATTTGAACAAATGAGGCTAAGCCCGAACCTTACACATACACACATTTCACAAAGTTTACACCGTAAAGTCTAATGTTCGAATCCTATCCGTTGAACAGTACGTGAAGTCAAATGAAAAAATGATTCAACTATCGATGATATATAATTAAGTTTGTTTCATTGGTCATTTCTTTCTTACTCCTTTTCCCGCCTTTTTGTGACGTCACATCGAATGAGTCATCACCTTTCTGTTTACATTAGTTTTCGTTTATATGACAGATATTGAAGTCTCTATGTCGATGTCGGTTTTTGACGTCATGTGCGTCGGGATTGTTACGTCGTGGCTGAGTATCACCAAATTTTATAAAAGTTCTAAAGTTTTAAAAGAATTAATAAAATAATGTAGTTTGGAAAAAGTTAGAAAATATGTTGTTTAGGTCGAAAGAAAACCAAAACAATTACTAGCTTGTTTCTCATGTTGTCGCGAACAGAAATACAACAAACTTGAAAACTGCAAGCGTTTTGTTGTTTGGTTAATAGAGAAACAATGGCTTCTGTTATCCAAACATTTTTTTTCTAATAATACAAGAATATTACTTCTTATTTTTCGTCGTCATATTATTTTGTTTGCCAGCAATAGAATTTATTGAACTTCTCACACGTCCATTTTGACACGTGCATGGTCACATTTTGACTGGTTGGCGTTTTCAGCCATTCCAGAATATCGGAGTTTTTCTTTCATCTCTTTAGCAATTTTATTTTCAGCCGTTCGACCATTTTATACTGGCCACGATCGCGGTAAATTGCGTTTTATTGGCATTGAATACACCTCTTCCAAAGAATGACAAATCAAAACGAAACTTGCAATTGGTAAGTGTAACCTAGGTTTTGTTAAGGCCCTATCTCCATGATGATTATTGAGAATAATGATATCATTTCTATCAAAACAATTTCAACTTTCATGTATAGCATAAAATATACAAGCATTAGAACATTTTCTATCTTCTTTTTTTGTCCATTCGATAAAGCATTCACTGTTATATTAGGGCGATTGTTCAATATAAAAAAAATCGCTTTTGCTTGATGTTGATAAAACATTTTTTACCCGTTCCCAGCCCTCAAGTATTTTGATGTCTTTCAACAAAATATAACGTACTAACGGGGTGTGAACTAAACTCACTTTAAAAAGGCATCATATCTGATATCTCTCTTAAAATTCTGTTTCTGGCCTCCTCCATCGTAAGCTAAAGGGATAATCGTGAAAAGACCAACTGTTTTATCAAATCATGATCTCAAGATTAGTCTGTATTCATTTTAATACTTCTCCTTGAACGGATGTTTTATGGGATAAAAGAATATTTCATATAAACTTTTCATGGAGATTAGAGAAAATGACAGTTATTTTCATCCAATACAAATTTTTTTTCAAAACTCTGCTTAAGCACTGTAAGCTAAAACCGATTTGAACAATAGATGATGACGCAGAAATTTAAATATTGCCCAAATTTCAAAAAGAATTAGGGATCACCTGGGATTTCCACCTCGAACCCAGGATTTATTGCCTTTTCCATATATACGGACAAGGCAAGAAACCCTGGGATTGAGGTTGCCGGGAATTAAATTAATTTTTACAGTATATAACCGGTAAGTGGGAGTCTCGAAGGACTGAGAAAATCTGTGGCACTTTGCGAATTTCCCAGTTAACCAAACTCCATATAAGTGGGACTTGACTAAATGAACTGAAAATGTCCCAGTTATCGAAAGTTAAAAACGTAGGATTACTAATAAACAAAACAACCACAGAGATTTTCATTAGTATGTTCTACGGCATATAATTTATCTAAATAAAGACAGTCATCTTATTTGTTTTCAACAATTTCCAAAAACGTCGAGGCTTTTACCGTTAGCCTTTGCGGCTCTTCAGTGCCAACTGTCTTCGAAATATATACCAACCTATCGATAGCTGTATTAGCGGGACTTCGGAAAAATCATGTTTCGTTTACACGAAACTATTTTTCTATAGATTTGTGGGGAATTATATATAACTTCGTAGAGTTGTTCGTGAATTTTCCCTACAAAGTCATTAGAAACTTGACATCAACACTTGAAATAAGCGTGCTTTGATACAACAAAAAGCTTTAAACCTCTGGAGTACCTTTATAGTAGAACAGTTTTAAAACAATTCTCACAAGTAATTGATTTTTTTTCGTGTAACAGGCTCCTCGAGTTTACGAATCTCCCTAAAGGCCGATTTCCATTCAACGCTTATGCCCGCGCGGACGTAGAATTTTCCGAGCGGCCAAACAGCTGCAAATGGAAATCAAAAGACACGATTGGCTGAAATTATCAGCGGACATCGGCGGGCTTAAAAAAAGTTAACTGATTCATAAACCGATATTTATTTTAAAGCCAGTTTGATAGCATTTGTTTTGAGTTGTTTTGGCTTCGGAAATAAATGAGTTTAATTTATCAACTTCTTTGAGTATCCTATAATTTTCCAAGCTAGTTTTTATCCTGTTTGTGACATCCTACCAACAACCAACGCTTTTTCTAGTAAAGATGTTAAAGGGACCAAAGAAAGAAGAAGAAGGGACCAGTTAGTCCATTTATCCAGCAGGGTCCTTGTTAGCGGGGTATACTGTACTTTCAAGCGATCATTGCAGATGAATGGATGGCAGATGAATGGATGGGGAGCATGTTCTCTGTAGGCAATAATAAAACTGGAAAATTAATTCATTCGGAATAAGTTCGGTTTAAGTAAGTGAGAAAAAAAGTAACCGGGAGTTTATAGTCCTTGGGCTTCTATCCATTGTGGTTGGCTATTCTGCCCACCGACTTGCATTTTACCGTCAGAGATATGTATGGCATTGCTCTAACTTGACCGAAGGGCAGTGTGCAGTCACCCGGTGGCTCCAAATGGGCCGGTATGCTGCTTTTAAAGCGCATCGGAGTGGAGTATCGCACTCGAATACGGGTCGCAGTGGTCGCACTCAAAGGTACCAACCACTACACTGCACCATCGCTGCACTTGATGTTCTTGATGTGCGCTCTTTGTGTTTGACGTCACAACAACAGCAAACGTTTTCAACCCATATCAACCAACAATTATAGAGCGCAAGCTGAAATACTTAAAAAACGCCCGCTTTTGATTCGATTCTTCCGCCTGCCTGCTGACTACTTACATGGTTGACATCAACCTCGTACCCAGGGTTTTTTGCCTTTTCGATATACGGACTTACCAGAGATCAAATTTCTTTTCGCTATGAAACCCGACCCGAGTCTCATATCGCCATCCTTTCATAAATGATATTCAAAGTGAATAATTAGGAGAGAAATACGATTTATGTAAAAAATTATTCGCCATAGTTATATAAACCATGAGGATAAAAAACTACGATCTATATGGCGTTTAATAATGGCGCTAATCAGATTACTCAAATGTACCACGATTGACTGTTGACCGTCATTCAATAATCAATGGAAAACTGATCTGTTTTGTAAAATGAAAGTGAAACTGATATGATATACAACCCAACTCTGACTGTATTATCTTTAGCATTCTTGTCTTGTCATTTAAGCCTTAAAAGTTGCTTAAATTCTTGGATCAGAGCCCTGTTGAAAAATAAATTTATTTAAAATTGAGTGTATTTGTTGTTAAAAAACATAATCTATCTACTAAACTAGCTAGTTTTTCAGTTTGATCTTTGAGAGCATTGCCAACAATTATGTATATTTTGTTATTTTATAGGAAAAAGCTGAAATATATCTACTGGCAATTTTCATTTGCGAAGCTGTTTTAAAAATTGTTACTCAGGGTTTTATTCTTCATCCAGGTTCATACCTACGAAATTCATGGAATATTTTAGATTTTATAGTTGTTGTAACAGGGTAAGAGTAATTCAATTGTTGATATTGTCGTGCTACTTTTATTATTAAGTTTTCTTTTATCTTTCAACATATATATAAAATAATGTGAGATTATCTTATGGCTATGTAGTTGTCAAATATCTTATCCACATTAAATATGCTGTGAGAGTGAAAAACAATACAAAAACAATACAAAAACCAAAAATACTGGGTGTCTCCCAACTAAATATATTTTTTGTCGAATAAGCATTAAAATTAAATTCTTTACATACACAAGTTTCTGATCAATGTAGAGATATTATAAGCTGATAAATAGTTAATCATTATATATATGGGAAACCAGGAAATGTAATGAATTTGGTGCCCAACCAAATGTATAGAAATTTTGGATAGTTTTGCTGAAACCATGATACTCAAGGAGTAGTTGATTCTACACTTTCATAAACTCATATATAATTTATAACTGTAATAGACAATGCAATTTTTTTTTCTCCATGATCTTTTTAAGAATAGTGTACAATGCATCCCATAAGCAATTGTTTGAAATGTTTCCTTTAGGTTTTTTCTGCTTTGCATCCCCTTCCTTTGGATTTTGCCACAACCATTGTTTCTTTGCAACGTAATAGTCAATTTTTCTGGACTTTTGTAATGCCATGTCTCTATCAACTAGTGCTAAAATCCAAAGAGTAAAATGCATTTGGTAAAATATTCATTTTTATTATGGGAATGTAATGGTTTCTGCAAATCAATAATAATTTCCATCATGACTGATAATTTCTATTGATTTGTAGATACCTTAAAAATATATAATATGTATAGAGTTTTTTTTGGGACACCTGTTATAATACTTCAAAAATAAAAATAAAAAATAAAAATATTATTAAAAATGTCTGATCAATAATTCTGATAATTTTTACCCAATAAATAGATATTATATATATATATATATATATAAGTTTTAGTTATTTAATTTTGATTGAATTTCTAAATCAACAATAATTTAATGACTGGTGTCTGTCATTATTAACAATAGTTAACAATACTTCTAGTAACAAATAAGATGAAAAAACCTTAAACTAACAGGTTAATATAGAAGATAATAATTTCATGTTATTTACAGGAAACAAAAAACATTTGACACCTGAAAGTATACTGTATATATATACTTTGTAAATTTCAAAGTATTTTCTAAAACTTCTGCAGGAGAAACTAAAGATGTTAGAAAAAAGATGGTGATAACATTCCATGAATAATAAAATGAAATCATGACAAAATAGAAACAAGTGGTGTAAAACAAAATAAAACTATGCAGCTAAAAACCATTATCATCATATATGCTAATTTTGGTATTTCTTCTTTGATTTTAGCATAATGAGTTTGCCTATGCTAGGCTTAAGCATAGATGCAAGTTCGTTAAAAGCTCTTCGAGCAGGTCGAGTTTTGAGGCCTTTAAAATTAGTCTCTGGTATACCAAGTAAGTTTGAATGTTTTCTTTAAACAATGTTATCATCCTCACTTGTAATATTTCTGACTTATTCAATTAATATGTCTATTTATAAAAATATTTAGGTCTTCAAGTAGTTATTAAATCAATTATGCGTGCAATGGCACCATTGTTACAGATTTGTTTGTTAGTTAGCTTTGTAATCATAATTTACTCAATCATTGGCTTGGAATTTCTTAATGGATTGTTCCATAATGTTTGCTTTCTTAAAAACTCGACAGGTAAATATGTTTCTTTATAATAACATTTCAATATTTTAATCAGAAATGATAAACTCTGATATATGTTTTTAATTTTTTTTACAGAATTGCAAGGTGGCGAGTATCAACTATGTGGAATAAAAGGAGGGTACCAATGTGATCCAGATGCTGAGTGTAGAGAATATTGGGAAGGACCTGCTCATGGAATAACAAGTTTTGATAACATGCTTCTTAGTATGCTCACTGTGTTTACATGTATTACTTGTGAGGGATGGACGGACACAATGTACGATGTAAGTTGTAAAATAAAACCTGACGAAGAGAAATCGAAACGTTAAAAAAAAGTTTAAATGTAGTTTTTTTTTTGAACATATATATATATATATATATATATGGTAGATAAACAATCTTGTGCATGTATTTTTAAAAGTTCAATAAAGAAAAATAATAGTTAAATATTGTTCTCCTGATTTGTTTTCAACATCATGTATATACATGCTAGAAATGAATTTCTCAAGATCCACATTCTAATTGTATATATCTGTTTATTTAGACATTTGATGTTTATGATAAAAATGGTTATTTCTTTTGGATTTATTATTACTCGCTAAATATTATTGGTGCACAGTTTATGCTGAACCTTGTATTGGGTGTGCTTAGTGGGTGAGCATCTAGCTACTAGTTTTTACACCCATCTGTGTATAATGAGTTCAACAAAATTTGTTGACATTTAATGTCCCAAAAACGTAACTATGAGTACGGAAGGTTAATGCATAACTTACCTTTGTATTTGAAGTTAAAGATAACAAAGTATTATTCTAAAAGACAGATTCTTCTATAATACTCCATACTCTATTTTGATTCCCTGATTTTCAAAGATGGTCATGTATTGCTTTCAAAGGCCCTGCAGTTGAAATTTATGGGATTTTTCGAATTGAATTTGAAAGCAACAAAGTACTCTTTCTTTAAGTTAAAAATTTCAGGTTCATATATTTAGAGAGTTTGGCAAGGAAAGAGAACGTGTAGAAAATCGTCAGCAATTTTTATTACTACGTCAAGGGCAACAAACAGATCGTGCATTAACTGGCTACATGGATTGGATTGATGCTGCAGAACAAGCAATGATACGAGAAGAAGATGAAGAAACTGATCGTGAGTTGAGCGCTATTTAGTTCTGCCATGTTATATTTGAAGATCTTTTATTTTCTACTTCTACTGCTGTACCTTAGATAGAAGTAAGTTACGCTCCCAACGGAAAAGAATAACTGATCCAGGAAATATGGGTATGACAAAAATTTTGACAAAAAATGCAGCTGGAAAAAGTTTTCGTTTAAATATTCATGATTCTTTGGAAACTCAGTAAGTAGAACGTTTTTGATTAGATTTCTTTTTGATATGCCGAAAGGTCAATTCTCAATTCAAATAGGTTCTTTTTTGATAAAATTGTGAACAGGGACCAGGTTTTATGATGTTTTATGATGTAGACTAGATAACACCATTATACATAAATAATAGAAAAAGTAGGTAACATTATGTGGAAATGCATAGGTGAATCATTATGGTCAATACAATGAGTTAAAGGAAGCTGCTTGAATTAATCTCAAGAAAAGTTAAATTGACTTGCAATCATGAAATAAAGTCCATTGACATAAACTAGCTTTGTTTAGCTTGCTTTGAAGATGCCATCAGTAACTTTCATTACAAGCTCATCAGAAAATCACAACATTAAATAAAATTTAGCTGATATACTATAACCTGTGCTCATTAGAGAATTTGAGGATTTTTTCTGCTTCTAGAGAAACTTGGAAGGAGAAATTCCACAGAAAGAACAGACGTTTACGAGTAAAGATTCGAAAAATAGTCAATCATTCTGCATTTTATTGGTTGGTTATCACTTGTGTATTTTTGAATACTGTTTCTGTGGCAGCACAACATTATCGTCAGCCAAATTGGTTAACTGACTTACAAAGTAATGATATTCATTGTCTCTAGTATCACATTTTCGTATGACAAAAATAATCTGTTTTTGGGAAAAATGTAGACTTTCAAATAAGTACTGTTATTTTCATAATTAGTTGTCACTTTTTATTTTGACGTTCCTATATTAGATATGCTTCTAAAATCTATATTTTGCTTGGAATTTCCTCTTTTTAGGAGTATCAGAGTTGGTGTTTTTGTCTTTCTTCTTGATAGAAATGTGTCTAAAATTGTATGGTTTGGGTCCAAGAAGTTATTTCCGTTCAAAATTTAATAAATTTGATAGTGTTGTAAGTGAAAACTAAAGTCTTGAGTTTATCTTAAGATGTTTTATATTTGCGGTCCTTTCAATACGTATGATGAAACTTTAGTATTTTAGTTATCTAGTGCTATCATTACTTTTTTAATGTTCAGTTGAAACAACAAGTTGATCTTATCTTCATACTGCAAATGAATGAGTTACCATGAAGCTGCTTACACCTCTTATATTCAATCTTTTTTCCAGGTTGTAACTGGGGGAGTAGTTGAATTGATTGTTTCAAAAATTTACAATATTAGTATGGGAATTTCCGTTCTCCGAGCTCTTCGTTTACTCAGATTGTTCAAATTTACAAGGTAATCAATTTTAAATTCATTGTCATTGTGATACTTTTCAAGTAATGTTTATCACGTATCAATTTTCTTTTGTAGGCACTGGCGTTCCTTAAAAAATTTGATAACATCATTATTAAACAGCATGAAATCGATCATCAGCTTGCTGTTTCTTCTATTTTTGTTTATTCTTATATTTGCTTTACTGGGCATGCAGTTATTTGGTGGCAGGTAATATTGAATATTTATCAATTAAGCATCTATCAATTACCCACAAAATGTAAACGAACCAAGTAGCATGATAATCAAATCATGATAATCAAATCAGCTCCTTTCAATGGAAACTTTTCTCTCCAATACTAATTTGTAGCTGGTTCATTGAAGAGCTAGAAATGTTTTTGTAATCTTTATTGATTAATGCTCTTATTTCATGTCTTGTAATAGCATTATTCTCTTTGTTGAATGTTCTTTTGACATCTTTTTCAGCTTTGCATATAGTCTGGAGCCACCAAGAACGAATTTTGATGATTTTGGTAATGCTATGTTAGCAGTCTTTCAGGTATAACCTGTTCTTTTCCTTTAGTTAATGGAAGTTATTGTTATGTAATGAAATATTCTGCAACATTTGATAGATTTTGACTGGTGAGGATTGGAACCAAGTGATGCATGAAGGTATTGCGGCATATGATGGACCAAAATCAGCAAAAGGACTAGCCATCTCTCTTTATTTTGTAGCATTGGTGGTTTTTGGAAATTGTATCCTTTTTGTTTGATATTCTTTGAAATACTGTCATGTAGGACGATTTAAGAGAAATTCATACTTTCACGTTTTTTTGGTCATTTTCACCACACTTTCTGCCTTTGAAAATTTAAAATCAGCGAATTGTGAAGTTTTCTTCCGCCAAACACGAAATTCCAGACAGTGATCATGATTATGATGATGATGTTTTGAAGGTTTTGTTTTTCGCCACAAAAAACGTTTCTCCTCTTCAAGTATTACAGAGATTCTTCTAAGCTATGATAGAAAAGTGCAACCTTAACTGTTTCCATACAGACACACTATTAAATGTCTTTCTTGCTATCGCTGTGGATAACTTGACAAATGCACAAGAACTCGGTGAAGACGAGAAAGCAGAAGAAAAGGAAAGAGAGGAACATAAAAAAGAAATTAAAGAAAAGTATGCTCCCAAAACAAGCCAACTGTAAGTTGTGAAGATGATGTAGGTAAATTATATAATGTAAATAATGCAAATAATTAAGATCTTGTTATTGTTTACTTTAGAGAATCTGGGAAAGGAGTGAACAACGGCAAAGTATGTGAAGCTGCATTGATAGTTTTTTTGTGAAGTTCATAACGTCAATTAATTAATGACAACATCGTTTCTTGTTTTCAATGTTTGATCGTAGCTTGTGTTTTATTTAGGATCGAATGAATGGTAGCTCTGCGCACGAATTTGATCGATACCCCACAGAAGGTTTGTTATTTAGCATAGCTTACTCTGTGTTAGTAATTGAAACTTGAGGCAAAAATAAAATAAGACTTCAAATCGTGGAAGCTTGCAGTCTCATCTTTATGAATATTTTAGGTACAACTATAAGAGCTGATGGAATGTTTTAGCTGTTTCACTTTTGTGTTTCAACTCATTATGTCCTTTAGGCGGCCATGCCAACCCTGGAGAAAATTGGATCAAAAATTTGAAACAACCTGGAAGAATGACAGGAAATCTCGCAAAGAATGATGGGATGCTGCAAGTGAATACATTGTTTATCTGTTTCCCTGGAAATCCGTAAGTTGCCATTTTGAATATTTTAATTTCAAAGCTGATATTTGTTACAAGAGTTTCTATTTTATCTCTTCAAGAAATTACGTCATTATTACGTCATTTTTTATTTATTTAGTATTCGTATATATGTGCATCGTATCGTATCATCCGTGTATTTCGACAACATCGTTCTCATCTTCATTCTGATCAGTAGTGCTTTTCTTGCCATGGAAGACACTACTGGTAAACACGCTACTCTTAACAAGGTTGGTCAATTCCCAGTATCTTCAAAAATGTCACTGCGATGAAGAACACTTTTATTGAAATCGTATGTTTGTACATTTCTATAGAATCACACTCCTCCGCAGTGATTTTTTCAACAAATTTGCCCACTGGGTTGATTTTGTTAAGATCAGATCACATGATGAATAAAGAATTCAAAACCTTTTCCCTGTTTTTTTTTTAGATTCTATATAATTTTGATTATATTTTTACATCCATTTTCATGTTAGAAGTTTTTTTAAAGGTGGGCTCAAACATATATTTTTCTCATATAGTTTCTAATCTTAGCTACGATGGCCCAGAAGGGTCAAACTATACACACATCAGTAAACACTACACGCTCTCTCTTTCTCTTACTGCGCTATCATTGACTATTGTGCATGCTCTTCATACTACTGTGCGCGTCATGCATTTAATAAGGAACGATCTAAAGGAATTCGCAATCCGATGGAATCAGTACATCTTATTACCAAGCAAAAGAGCTGATTTACTTTGTGGTCGTCCCGAGATATTATATTTTGTGCCTGTTTTGTATAACAACGTCATAAGATTATTGATATGTCTGTGAAGTGGAAGAAATCACGATCCTAAATTTGCTGTCTTGTAGGCTGATAATCTACCAGAATTTATCGAATTTGGTCAAACCATTCTGCAAATAAATAATTTTGATTGGCTGAAGCCTATTCATAAATAATTTTGATTGGCTGAAGCCTATTCATATTTCGTGAAGATTCAATAATGCGATAATGTGATAATTTCGTCGGGGAAAAGTGACGAAATTTTTGCTTGGTGAAGAAAATTTTCCCCGACGAAAATTTTGAAAAAGTGAAATTTATAAGAAAGTATTGGTAAAATTTTGCAAAATGACGAAATTTTCCCCGACGAAAAATTTTCCCCGACGAAATTATTCCCGATAAGGTTTGACTTTATTAACAAGAGTATTCATGGTATTTGAATTAGAATACAGTATGACTTCGTTAAGTCGGTTGAATTTTGCTGTTCCTCTCAATCAAAACTACAAGTCGGACTTTACTGTAACTCTGACTTCAAGCATTCGAAGTTCCAAAAAATGTGTGAAAATTAAAGATTATTTATATTAACAAAATCGAGTGTTCAGGAGTTAAGTATAAGCTGCAAAGCTGCAGTAGTTACTTGGAAAGCGACATTTAGGGACAAAAAATCGACTTCTTTTGAAGTTCGTGACGCGATGTAATGAACCATGATGTCGTTGAAATCTTAACTTCACGGATATTTTCGAATCTGAAAATTCTTCTTAACACGCTTTAATCCGGTTTCCTCCCAATTGAACACCAGTTTTATTAACATAGCATGCAACACATTCCTCTTTGGATAAGAGAAGCGCAAAGTATTCTGAAGAGCGCGCAGATTAAGGTTACCTGGTGAGCGCACATTGTTTATTGACGTTACGCGCAGTTTGACCCCTCTAGGCCATCTTAACCTTTAAAATTCTAATTTCATTTACATTGTTAGATCATTAATTATGGTGTAATTTTTCACAAAAATTCATACTTTCGAGATGTCTGGAATTTTATTGATGCGTTGGTGGTTAGCTGCTCGATTGCATCTCTTGTGTTGAGGTAAGATTTTCGTTTTAAGTCACTGCGATGAAGAGCATTTTTATTAAAAAAAGTGTGTACATGCCTATAGAAATGAACTCCTACGCAGTGATCAATATAGTGATCAATAAAATAAATGGAAAACATTTCCTTTGTTAATAGCCAGGACGAAAGAACATCTACTGATTCAAAAAGAGTGATAAAGGTTCTTCGAGTTCTTCGTGTTCTGCGGCCACTGAAAGCCATTAACAAAACAAAAAAATTAAAGGTTCGGATGAGTTTTTCAAACTTCGCCTCCCCTTGAATTTCGATGAATTTTCCAATGTTGTTGGTTGTTTGTTTGTTTAGGCAGTCTTTCAATGCATGGTGTATTCATTGAAAAACGTCATCAACATCTTAGTAATCACAATCCAATTTCTCCTGATTTTTTCCGTTATGGGTGTTCAGCTATTTTCTGTAAGTATCTCTCTTGTTCATTTCTTTTAATTAACCATCTCTTAAAAACACCAAAAGATCACAAGATGAAGATGAAATCCACAAATCATCATTGTTTAAAAGAATTGCTTTTAGTCCATCCAATAAGAATCCTCCATCGTAATATCTGTCATACTTACCATGAAAAGCCATTGTTATTTCTTTTGACACTTTTTAGGGGAAGTTCAACTACTGCACAGACACATCAAAGATGGACGAAGATACTTGCCAGTGAGTACTAGCTATCTATTAAGATGGTAGCATTGCATTTTATTGTGAATCAAGATTTTTTTTACTAGGTACCCAGTGGGCAAATTTGTTAAAAAATCACTGCGAAGGAGTGTATCTCTATAGAAATATACACACTATTTCAATAAAAATGCTCTTCATGGCAGTGATTTTTTGACGATTTTGCCCACCGGGTAAAGAGTTCGAACCTGTCTTCATTGATTTCCTATTTGAGATTAATACAACACTTGTGTTTGTTATGTTAAATCTTCCAGGTACAGATTCGAAATTCGGTTATAAATATTCCATCTCTGTTGTTAAAATCATATTTCTTGGATTCTGAGTTTTGTGTCATTATAGGAAATAATTATTTTTTGTTCATTTGAGAACTTTGTCATTGACCTAGTACTAATTTTCTTTTCTTCTTCTCCTAACAGAGGGAATTTTACAACGTTCAAGGACTTCAATTTCAACAGACCACAAGTTTGTATATTATAGTTTGTTGATATATTTTACTGATTTTATAGTTAGTTAACATTTATAATTTTGTCTCTAGGAAGAGGAGCGGAAATGGAAAACTCGCGAGTTTAATTTTGATAATGTTTTTATGGCGTTGATGACGTTGTTCACCTCTTCAACAGGAGAAGGATGGCCAACGTATGTCTACTTTGTTATTAACTGTATAGAAGCCATCTACAGAGTCTGGTTTGTCAACATTTATTTTGAATAAAAAATCTTTTGCATTTTATTTAGAGTGATGTTTCATGCTATTGACAGTACTGACATCAACAAAGGCCCGATCCAAAATAATCAAATACAAGTTTCTTTGTTCTTCATTTTCTTTGTCGTCATCTTCTCCTTCTTCTTCCTCAACATTTTTGTTGCATTAATCATACTCACGTTTCAAGAGCAAGGGGAAGCTGAAGAAGGAGACAGTGAACTCGACCGAAACCAGGTAAAATTTGTTGAAAAATTACTGCGAAGGAGTGCATTTCTTTAGAAATATACACATTACTTCAATAAAAATGCTCTTCACCGCAGTAACTTTTTGACAATTTTTTCCCCCGTTGTGTATATTTTGTGATGCAGAAACTGCTGAGAAACTATAAAGTGTTTGTTTTTTCAGTAAACTTCCTTAGCTACAAATTTTATATCCTTCTCTTTTGATCAGTGAATAGCGATCTGCTCACCGAAATATGTTCTTGTCTTTCCTTGCTTTTTGCTCGCTCACTCTGACGAAACTAGTTCATGTTTAGCGTGGCTGTTTACACATTGCGATGGAAGCCAAACCAGGCGAGCGCTTCATGCCGGAAAATCCGAATAGTTTGCAGTATAAAGTGTGGCAATTCGTTGACTCAGTTCCGTTTGAATATTTCATTATGCTATTGATCAGCGGCAACACACTCATATTAATGTTGAAGGTGAACTCAAGCAAATTCCTTCTTTATTACATATCTTGCTCTTAATACTCGTCTTTCGCACCGAAAAAATTCGATCAACTTAACAAGAATTAAAAGTCGTTCATTTTTTTGTTTTAGTATGATGACCAACCTGAATCATATACTCGCTATTTGGATGTTGTCAACGTCATATTCACATTCTTATTTACTGGAGAATTTTTATTTAAATTATTTGCACTTAGGCAGGTATGTGGCTTTTTTTCTCTACATCTATTGAAACATGAAGGTTAAAAACTGAAGAAACACAAATAACCCAGTGGGCAAAATCGTAAAAAAAGCATTGCGACGAAGAGCACGTTTATATATTTCCATAGAACGCAGTGATTTTTCAAAAAATTTGTCCACTGAAAACTTAAACAGGCAGGTAAGTATTTGTCGCAAGGTTTTGGGTTTTATCCTTCGCGTATACTAAAGTATACTAAGTATACTAAGTATACTAAAGTCTTTCTTACTCTGAGAAACTCCACTATTCCTTTTTCCTAGAATTACTTTCGGGATGGATGGAATGTTTTTGATTTCATCATTGTATTGGGAAGTTTATTGGACTTCATATTTTCACGTACCCTTGTAAGCGTTTCTTTCAAAATTATGACAGGAAACCTGCAATATTGGCACGCATGCGCAGTCGAAAGATGATTTTGAGTTATCGTAACTGAAAAAATTTTCTCCATCTTCTAGAGCGAGCAAACAATACCATTCGATCCCAGTCTCTTTCGATTATTTCGTGCTGCTCGCTTAATCAAACTGTTACGTAGAGGGTATACTATCCGAATTTTATTGTGGACGTTTTTGCAGTCATTCAAGGTAATTTTTTTTAATAAGTTTTTATTAAGTTGTTGTTGTTGTTGTTGTTGTTGATGTTGTTTGTTGTTGTTGATCTTGTTGTTGTTGTTGTTGTTGTTGATGTTGTTTGTTGTTGTTGATCTTGTTGTTGTTGTTGTTGTTGTTGTTGAAGGTTTCCCCTGTCGTGATTCAAACATTATTCATGTTCTTTCAGGCTCTCCCTTACGTTGGCATGTTGATTTTTCTGCTGTTTTTCATCTACGCTATCATTGGAATGCAGGTGTGTCCTTTCTTCAGAAACAAGTTGCTAAGTGCTACTAACTGCATTGTTTTTTTTTGTCAATCGATCTGCTTGTTCATAATATTTCTCAATTTTGTTTGTCAGGTGTTTTCTCTTATATCCATCAATGAAGAAGATGAGCCTTGGTCCTACATAAACAGACATAATAATTTTCGGCATTTCTTTGGTGCTATGCAGGTCCTCTTCAGGTAAATATGGATATTTGATTGATGTTTTTTTTTTGTTTCTTTTTTTTGTTTTGTTTTTTCAACAAAAACAAATTTTATTATTTTTAGATCGGCTACCGGTGAAAATTGGCATAACATTATGTTGGCCTGTAGCAGCGAGGCAAAATGTGATCGTGATCTTCCAGCAGCCTCGGGAAACGAATACTGCGGAAGCAGTTTCACATACGCATATTTCGTTTCCTTCATCTTCTTTTGTTCTTTTTTGGTAAGAATTCTTCTCAAGAAGAGCTTTCCAAGTAAAATCTATTTATCAATAAATATTTCGGTTGTTCTTCTTCGTAGATGTTGAATCTTTTTGTGGCTGTCATCATGGATAATTTTGGTTACCTAACACAGGATGAAAGTATCTTAGGGCCACATCATTTGGATGAATTCATAAGAGTCTGGGCCGAGTTTGATCCTCGGGCTACGTATGTTGTTACATTTCTGTTTACGTACAATTCATATGTGGGCAAAAACTTCAAAAAGTCACAACGACGAAGGGCATTTTTATTGAAAGTGCGTGTAAATTTCTATAGAAATACACTCCATCGCATTGATTTTTCAACAAATGTTTGCAGCCAATAGTATATACAAGTTAATGGATCTCAATAATACAGATTTTGTTCTTGACCAGTCGGCGAATTTGTTAAAAATATCTGCGATGGAGTGCATTTTTTTCACAGAAATGTTCTCCAACGCAGTGACTTTTTGACGATTTTGCCCACTAAATCGAAGTAATTAATCGCACTGTGTAGCTTTCGGAACATATATCAATATCTGAAACATAGTTTGTTTGTTTCTTAAGTGGACGTATAAAGCATACAGAAGTTTGTCAGCTGTTGCGACAAATGTCTCCCCCAATTGGTCTGGGCACGAAGTGTCCCAAAGTAGTTGCTTATAAGGTATAAAAATATTTTGAGTATACGTCATGGATTTTTATCGTTACTAGTTGTGTATTATCATGGTATTGTGCTTATTATTACGTAGCGTTTGATCCGTATGAATATGCCGCTGCATCCAGATAACACTGTAGATTTTACCGCCACTTTGTTTGCGCTTGTTCGAACCGCCCTCAACATAATGACTGAAAAAAGTAAGCAGCAGTTTTACTCGATGTCATCTTATAGATATCATATTTTCTTGGAATTTTTTTTCTTTTCTTTTTTTTTTTTTTTTTTTGAACATAGATAACTTACACATTAACGACATGGAAATGAGACGTATGCTGAAAAGGGTGTGGCCTAACATCACCAAAAAAACTTTAGACCGAGTCATCCCCAAGCGACCTCAAGGTATCAAACTCCGTTATGCAAATCCTTTCTATGCCTACGATTATTGCCTTTTTTTTTATACCGGAATTACTTTATTTCAGGAGCCAATCAAATGACCGTTGGGAAGATCTATTGTGCAAAGCTGATATATGAGAACTATAAACACATGCGCAAAACCTCGACCAAAAAACCTTCAGTAAGACCAAAATCCCATCTTCATCTCATCATGATGCTTGATGAACGACAATCCCTTATGCGTTTGCTTCTTTTAGGCTAACGTGTCAAACGGCACTCCGACACGTCGGGATACTGTCGTCGAAGAACCTCCACCAATGCCGGTACCCGTACCAATTACACCGCCCAAACCCAAATCATCTTTTCATTTAAGCGAGGTTTCTAAGTGTTTTTTTTTTTTTTTTTTTTTTTGACGCTCATAGAACAGAATGCTTTATACGTATACCGTAAAATCCTAGGCATATAACTGGGCTAACTAAAACCGGGATTTTAAGATATTGTATTAAGAAATGAGTCAACACAGGGACCAACTTTGATTCTCCTTTTAGCTTTTCCCATCGGTAAATGGAGCATTCAACCTGTCCACACCCAACTTGGCCAATTTCTTCCAATCGCGAAATTCTCCACCGCAAAGACTTTCACAATCATCTTACTCAATAAATAATGAACAACCAAACACAGATGTGATTACGAAAACTGCAAGTAAACAGCAGATTGCATTGGCTATCAAGTCTGGTAAAAGCCCCTATGAAATATATGGCTTGCCCGAAGCCAACGAGGAGGAGGATTGGTGTTGACGTCATCGCTGTTGACGTCATCGCTGTTTTTCATGAAGCGAAGAAGGAAAGTGTTTGGAAAAGAATTTCCGAGCATTCACATATTCATCCCATGCATTGTTTTGAAAATCAATTTCAGCACTCTATGCAGGAGGGTTGCTTTGGATACAGAATTGTAACAATATTTGTTAAAAAGTTTTTTGTAAAATTATTAAGATGGTCAGACCCCAGTCAAGAACTGTTATATTGAAAAGTCGAACATATGACGGAGATAAATGATGACAATCCTAACTGTACAAAACAATTTGACGGATTAATATGAATTAAAAGGAACAGTTGATAAAAACGAAAACCTGAAGAGCATCATTTACAAGCCAAAGTTGGAACTGTTCGAAGTTCTGGCAAGGCTCCGACATTAATAGCAAAGTTTATAAATAATTTTTTTCCCGTAGTACCTTGTTCAAATTCAGCGAGACAGTAACATAGTAAAATAGATACAGCATAGCGATATTTTATGAATTATAAACCTTCACACCAACATCTATACTTTTTTCTTTTTTTGCCATGTCTTTGCTGACATTCAAATAAATCAATGGCAGAGAAAAGAATGTTTTCTCTTAACTCAGAAGATCAGTTTTTTGAAGGCAGCCTTTCTCTCCCTAGTGTATTGAGTGTGCAGTAGAATACCGTAACTCGAACCCTCACGGGACCGAGAAAATAGTTCGAGTTATCGGGGCATTCGATAACTCGAACTTTTGCAGAAAAAAGAAAATAGTTCGAGTTATAAAGAGATTGTTTCTTTTTTTTCACAAGAGAACCGTACTACGTACATCATTGAAAAAAGTTTCAAATGTCGCTCTGAGTCAATGTAGCTGAAATATCTTTATCAATAACAATGGACAAGTAATTGAGCCTTGAAAGAAAAGTACAGTAGTAATTGAAAAAAAAATCGATGTCCATTTTTGCGCCCAAGTTCGAGTTATCGGGGGAATAATGCTCAAAGGGAAATGAATGTTGGTTTGTCCGAGTTATCGAGGGCTCGAGTTATCGGGATTCTACTGTACTTCCTGGTAGTTCTTCAGACTTTCTTTTGTTCATGTGGTAACCAAGTGGGAATCGATATCGTTTTGCTTGAAACTATAAGTAAACTACTTCATTTCTGCTAACAATCCAGTTTTTCCAGATTGACTGTTCGTCAATGAGTCAAGCTTTGACTGGACCCAAATATCATACATACATCTTTTAACACTTAGTCACCATTTTCTTTTGTGGTATGAACAAATCAATTATCTTTTCTAAGTTATACTTCTTTACGTCATCGTCCTTCGTGTTGATACGCATCGGAAAATGGATCAGCATCTCGTCGGTGTACGTGTACCAAAACAAATTTGATGATTTCAAATCATACTTGTGGTTCCTTACAAACTTTACTGACACCATGTTTATATTATTCACGAGGTCCAGTGTTTTCATTATACAAGGCAGCGCTGTATTCTCTCGAACAGAGTTCATTGATGTGACTTTAGATAGCAATGAGAAGGATGAGGCAAATTTCCTAGGTATGTAAAAAAAATTTGTTGGACCATTTTCACAAATCATTGTCGAGTTTCCGTTGCTCGTGTACATTTGCATTCCGTGATTCCCGTTATAATCCTTATTTTTAAACTGTTTCAATCTTATCAGAGCGTCTTTATAAAGTGAGCACCTGTTGAGTACTTCCTGTAAACCACCAGGATTTTCCCGCTCAATGTTAAATAATTCTTTTTTCATTGGTGGAGGATATTCATAATACCACAGTCTACTCAAATCACCATTCAAATTCCAGTAATTCAGTAACACGTCGTCTTTTATGAAAAAATATCCTAAAGTAAAAATTAATATTTCAAACGATCAACAAAAAAAAAAAATCTTAAACATTTTCCAATGTTTAAAAAAACAACAGCAAACCACTATGATAAAAACAAGTGTAATACCACCCAGTGGATAAAATCGTCAAGAAATTGCTGCAATGAAGAAAATATATATATAAATATATAAGAAAATATATGGCTTGCCCGAAGCCAACGAGGAGGAGGATTGGTGTTGACGTCATCGCTGTTGACGTCATCGCTGTTTTTCATGAAGCGAAGAAGGAAAGTGTTTGGAAAAGAATTTCCGAGCATTCACATATTCATCCCATGCATTGTTTTGAAAATCAATTTCAGCACTCTATGCAGGAGGGTTGCTTTGGATACAGAATTGTAACAATATTTGTTAAAAAGTTTTTTGTAAAATTATTAAGATGGTCAGACCCCAGTCAAGAACTGTTATATTGAAAAGTCGAACATATGACGGAGATAAATGATGACAATCCTAACTGTACAAAACAATTTGACGGATTAATATGAATTAAAAGGAACAGTTGATAAAAACGAAAACCTGAAGAGCATCATTTACAAGCCAAAGTTGGAACTGTTCGAAGTTCTGGCAAGGCTCCGACATTAATAGCAAAGTTTATAAATAATTTTTTTCCCGTAGTACCTTGTTCAAATTCAGCGAGACAGTAACATAGTAAAATAGATACAGCATAGCGATATTTTATGAATTATAAACCTTCACACCAACATCTATACTTTTTTCTTTTTTTGCCATGTCTTTGCTGACATTCAAATAAATCAATGGCAGAGAAAAGAATGTTTTCTCTTAACTCAGAAGATCAGTTTTTTGAAGGCAGCCTTTCTCTCCCTAGTGTATTGAGTGTGCAGTAGAATACCGTAACTCGAACCCTCACGGGACCGAGAAAATAGTTCGAGTTATCGGGGCATTCGATAACTCGAACTTTTGCAGAAAAAAGAAAATAGTTCGAGTTATAAAGAGATTGTTTCTTTTTTTTCACAAGAGAACCGTACTACGTACATCATTGAAAAAAGTTTCAAATGTCGCTCTGAGTCAATGTAGCTGAAATATCTTTATCAATAACAATGGACAAGTAATTGAGCCTTGAAAGAAAAGTACAGTAGTAATTGAAAAAAAAATCGATGTCCATTTTTGCGCCCAAGTTCGAGTTATCGGGGGAATAATGCTCAAAGGGAAATGAATGTTGGTTTGTCCGAGTTATCGAGGGCTCGAGTTATCGGGATTCTACTGTACTTCCTGGTAGTTCTTCAGACTTTCTTTTGTTCATGTGGTAACCAAGTGGGAATCGATATCGTTTTGCTTGAAACTATAAGTAAACTACTTCATTTCTGCTAACAATCCAGTTTTTCCAGATTGACTGTTCGTCAATGAGTCAAGCTTTGACTGGACCCAAATATCATACATACATCTTTTAACACTTAGTCACCATTTTCTTTTGTGGTATGAACAAATCAATTATCTTTTCTAAGTTATACTTCTTTACGTCATCGTCCTTCGTGTTGATACGCATCGGAAAATGGATCAGCATCTCGTCGGTGTACGTGTACCAAAACAAATTTGATGATTTCAAATCATACTTGTGGTTCCTTACAAACTTTACTGACACCATGTTTATATTATTCACGAGGTCCAGTGTTTTCATTATACAAGGCAGCGCTGTATTCTCTCGAACAGAGTTCATTGATGTGACTTTAGATAGCAATGAGAAGGATGAGGCAAATTTCCTAGGTATGTAAAAAAAATTTGTTGGACCATTTTCACAAATCATTGTCGAGTTTCCGTTGCTCGTGTACATTTGCATTCCGTGATTCCCGTTATAATCCTTATTTTTAAACTGTTTCAATCTTATCAGAGCGTCTTTATAAAGTGAGCACCTGTTGAGTACTTCCTGTAAACCACCAGGATTTTCCCGCTCAATGTTAAATAATTCTTTTTTCATTGGTGGAGGATATTCATAATACCACAGTCTACTCAAATCACCATTCAAATTCCAGTAATTCAGTAACACGTCGTCTTTTATGAAAAAATATCCTAAAGTAAAAATTAATATTTCAAACGATCAACAAAAAAAAAAAATCTAAAAAATCTAAAAAAAACATTTTCCAATGTTTAAAAAAACAACAGCAAACCACTATGATAAAAACAAGTGTAATACCACCCAGTGGATAAAATCGTCAAGAAATTGCTGCAATGAAGAGCATTTTTTAAGAAAAACTGTGTACCTTGTCGGTACAAATGTTTGGTCGGACGAAATTTTTCGCCGGCTTAAATAATTCGTCGGACGAAAATGATGCATTTTTGGACAAATTTCGACCTTCTTGCCCGAAGGCCAGTGTGCAGTCAGTCGATGGCTCCTAATGGACTGATACGCTGCTTTGAAAGTGCATCGGAGTGGAGTATCGAGATCGGACTTAACTGGACTCGAACACGGGTTGCAGTGGTCGCATTCAAGGCTACTAACCACTACACACCATCGCTGCACGTACGTGTAAATATTGCCCTGGTTCGATGTATGAACTATTGTAAGAAAATCTTTAAAAAAAACTTCATTTAGTTATTTGCAAGAATTTTTCTTTATACCCAACCCTCTAGGCCCCATCTGGCATCTAGTATCGAGGTGCTGTGCCTGCTTGGGGTGATCCCCCAAACCATAAATGCACGCACGTAAAAGTTCAGAAAAGGCTTGTTTGGTTTCTAGCACCAACTCTGTTAGAATTCTACAAGAAGAGGGGAAGACTGGATAAAAAAAAGCCTCAACTGTTTTTACGGCAGTTGGCATCTGATTATAAGTCAAGAGATATAAAACAGAAAATTTTTGTAATGGTCGAAATGTTTCGTCAGTTAAAAATATTGGTCGATACAAAGTTTCGTCACCTCGACAAAAATTCGTCGTGTTTTCGGCCGACAAAGTTTTTACCGATGATGAGGTATGTTTTTATATAAATTCACTCCTTCGCAGTGTTTTTTCAACAAATTTGCCCACTGGATACAAGTGCATGTGCTTCATATTAGCAATTATAGAGCAAAGAAGTCATCTATTGAATAAGTCATGTGATCAAAAAGTAAAAAAAAAAAAAATAAATAAATAAAAAAAAAACAAAACTGATCGACAATGTGTTGTTATCGAAAGCATATCTCTCGAATGTTCACACTTTTGATTTCATTTCCAAATTAATAAAAGAAGGAAATTTTGCAGTTACTACTTGACAAAAAAAAAGTAAGTAAAATAAATAAACAAACCTGAAAAGCCTGGCTCTTCCTGTATCGCTAAAGCTAAGCAATGATATCTAGCATTTTCCTGGTGCTCCTGCAGCAATTCAAGATCTGGCTTGTATCTGCCAGAAGTTGCATCTGCCTCTGGTCCGCAAATTAACACTGCACCAAAAATATCTTGGTACATTTTCCGAAACATTTCAATATTTTTGTAGTAAGGATATTCAAAACTTATTGTTAAAAGATGAAACTTCAAGTTTTGATTCAAACATTTTTTTGTTAATTTCCGTGGTGGTTTCTCGTTCTTCCACAATATATAAATAATGAGTAAACAAACAAACAAAAACACAATCCTTGTCAAAAGCTTCATAACAGCCAGTCTTGTTTTGGGAGCAGTCTGCACAAAATAACACACGAACGGTAATGTAACTACAATGTCGTATACAAAAGTACACATATGATTTTATTTATCATGTAAAAGTACACGAATTAACTGAACAATTAAATTAAATTCTCCCTTAATTACTTCATTTGTGAAAAAGAATCGTTATTATCAACTCAGAAAGCAAATTATTGTTCAACTACCATTTAATTTTAAAAAAATCCATATAGTGTGGGCTGAATTGTACTAAAATAGACATCCGTGAGATCAAAGTGTTAGAAGCAATCTTTCGGGTTAATTTTAAATATTAAGGATATCAGGTTTGAAAAAAAATGTCTCCAATTTTTTTGGCTGCCACATGTATATTTTACAGACCAGATTGGGTTTGACCCCAAAAATTGAAAAATGGCTATATCTTTTGAATAACTCAAGCGTTTCTCATCAGACTTAGTCAGAATATACTTCCTATTAATACCTTGCAAGTCATGGAAAAGCAGTTTCAACTATGTCATCAGCATGTATTATACAGACCAGAGTCCTTTTTTCGATTACGGTCTGTAAAATTGACAAAAATCATTGTTTTGATGAGAAACTAATTTTGCATTTTACTGACCAGCACCTAATTACACGAAAAGATTCACAAAAACTGTTACTCTGTTGATAGTCTTAGAAGTTAAGTAAATATAAAAACATATTTACTTGGCGGAGCAGAACATTTGCATTTCTGTCTATCCTGTCTTTTCAAGAAATTAGAATAGCTAACTCTTTGAAATGACAAATGCATATCAAATGCGCTCCTCTCCACAGACAATAAAATATTCATTCTTCCACGAAATCTTCTAAATCTTTTGTCTTCTTCAATGTTTTCGCAGTCTTTGCAGAGACACATACATATCTCTGTACTTACAAAATTGTTCTTTCTGTACTTGCATCGAAATTTTGCTTCATAAAGATCATCTGCCCCATCCTCTCGACAATTTGTTAATGACATATCGCAACCTCGAACCCAGGGTCTCTTGCCTTTTCGATATACGGATGGCGGCGATCCGTATCTTTGCCGCCATCCGTATATCGAAAAGGCAAGAGATCCTGGGTTCGAGGTTGAGCATAACAAGATCGTGGAAGCCAAGAGTGGGCTTTGGATGGGTCCAACGTGCAAGGTACAACATTAGCAACGAAAAGCGAGCGTTCGTGAACGTTCGTTTTTCAAAAATTCGAAAATGTAAAGGAAAACGATCGTGATAAACTATGCTGCTGCTGAAGAAGGTACCGGCGGAAAAAAATTAGAGTATAAACGGGCGCTTATTTAATTAGGGTGGGCGCCTTATTAGAGGGACGCTTATTTGCAAAGACAAAGTTGTAAAAGTTAAGTTTCAATTAGTTTTCGGTTCAAGCAAGCGTCTAAAAGCTTTGTTGTGTGATGAGGTGGTGTTGTTGCTCCAAAAATCCCATTTTGTTTTGTCCACCACCATCATATGGATGTGATGGGAAGCGGCGCAGAAATTATCAGCATTTTAATAAACTTTACTATTGTCGAAATATTTAATAATTTTGTTTTTTATATTTAGTTAATGTATTCTGTTTGAATGAAGAAATAATTTATTTTAAAAAAAAAAAAAAAAAAAAAAAAAAAAAAAAAAAATTTTAATAAACTTTGATGTGCTAATTGCAAAAAGTCATGGCTCAAAAAAACCTTTTTCTCTTTCGTTTTAGATCAGCAGAAATTTTGTCTTTGGAGTTGTTTTTTCATGGCTCTCAATAATTTTTTATTCTGGTCTCTTATAATTTATATTTTCTAGGATTGATTTTTTTAGTATATATATATATAAATTCCTACTTATTCACAATTTGAGGTAAATGGGAAAATATCTCCCTTGTTTTTATGCAGCTTTTTTTCCTTTTGCCCTCTCTCCCCCTCTCTACTCTACCTCCTCTCCCCTGCGCTGGACAAAATTATCTATCCTTGCTTTCATTCATCTTTAATTATGTATATGTTACCTCAGAATTATTTGGTACCCTCGGTAGTTCTATCTCACTTTCAAAAACACTATATATTAGAACGGAAGCAGAAAAAACACCTCAAATCACATTCAAAATATTTTCAAAAGCAAGAATAGGAATTATAATTTTATCCTAATCCAAAACTATTTTCTAAAGCTGTTGTTGCGTCCAAAGTTCAAATATATCTCAAGTTGAACTTGGGATGGCTTTTCTATCCCAAGTTAGCTTTGCGCTATGAACTTGACACTAGAAGATATATTGAATTGACAATGAAGATTTTGTTATGGTTTATATCTTTGTTGTATCTCTTCCTAATCATGATGGTAGCAAAAGCCTTTGTCACATACCGTATTTCCTCTATTTAGCGCCCCCTCTAATAAGCGCCCCCCTATATTCAAAAATAATTTAATAAGCGCTCCCCTCTAATAAGCGCCCGGGGTGGTTAATAGAGATATATTTTTTTATAAAACTTAGAATAAGCGCCCGGGCGGTTATTAAGAAATTTTTCTTTTGGCTACGTATCCTAGTTGCTCTAATCTCCGATACGCAATATTGGGAAATCGGGATTCCCTGCATTTTAAAATCGGAGGGAGAGAATAATGGCCTAGTCCAATTTTCCTGAGAATTATTTACTAAGAAAAACAAAATGTTTTTGCGTTTTTCTTTTTTTCTGTGTGAATAAAAAGGATATTTACAATGATAAGCACATTCAGATGAATGAGTGCTGACAGTCAATTTAATGAATATCAAAAAATTGTCCCATTACGAATCTCGGAGATTTTGATATTCATGTGTACAGCCTTCCCTTTCTGGAGCTTTTCCATTTCTTGCAAGAAAGTTTCCACATATTTTTTCTTACCACAGACACGGTAAGTAGCGGGTACGACAAGCCCATTTTCAAGTTTCCGTCCACCACTAACTGTTGCAAATATTTCGTTTTTACATTTTTCAACAAATTTACAGAATAAAAAAGATAGTTCTATAGGAACATGACCAATTAATTGATTTTGATCTTTGTAAATTCCGACAGCATAGTCGTCAAATAACTTTGCCTCTTCTCTCGAGTCTTGTTTACAAATCAACGTTTCTCCGGTGTCTTTGTATATATGATGCCCTCTAATTACGCTTTCTACATCAATAGTATAATCATTTCTGTATTTTCTTACTGTTCTAGCCATTCTAGTTGTCTTTTTTCGTATGCGTTAAGTGTGTCAACCCGAGCTCGCACTAGTAGCAATTTGAAAATATTGAAAGTAACTTATCTTAAAGGCCTTACAAAACTTGTGAAATTTAGTGTTTGATGTTTGCTCAATAATATTGTTGCATTGTAAGTGATAATTACGGTCTCACTTTGTAATTCAATAGACCTTTCCCGAATTTCAGTTTAAACACTGAATTGTGGCCGAGTTTCATATCTAACCTCGTTTTTATGCAATTCATTGTTCCACTGATTTCATTACTTTATAACTTAATAATAGTCTCTATTATTCCTAATTCCAATTCCAATAATTAGAAGTAGCTAGAATATTAAATGTGAGGTTAGACACGTCAACTCAGCCACAATGCATCGTTTAAACATGAATTCGGGAAAGGTCTATTGTTATTTTATTATAACTTCATGTTATAAAAATAGAAATAATGAAAAAAAAGTGCTCACCGGCTGGCGTTTGTCATGTAACAAAACGTTGAATTCAAATTAAAAAAGTAGAGGAAACACTTGTCTATCAGTCATGGCTGAAAACAAAGTAGTGAAGTCCACATCTCATAAAAATAAGAAGATAAAATCGTATACTTTATCTTATAAAATACTTGTGATCGAATATACTAAAAAGTCATCAATTGCAGCAGCTGAAAGAAAGTTTGGAAATGACAGGAAAAAAATAAGAGAATGGGTGAAGAATGAAAAAGAAATACACAATAAAGGCAGGTCTAAAACAGGAGGTAATTCTTCGAAAAGACTCGATGGTGGTGGAAGAAAAGTCGGTGTATGGATTTAGAGCAAATGCTTCTTGATTGGATAACAACACAACGATCAAGAAATTTACGAGTGTCAAGAAAAACAATCATGAGAAAAGCAAAGAACTATGCAGAGGAAAAAGCTGCAAGCAAGAAACAACAAATTCAGTGCAAGCGAAGGATGGCTAGAAAAATTTATGTCATGAAATGGGTTATCACTTTGTCGTCGTACAACTGAAGTGCAAAAAACGCCAGAACAAATCATCAATAAAGTGATATCATTATATTCTTTATGTTCGCCAATTGAAAGAAAGGAACAATTATGATTTGGATTGTATAATTGCGATGGATGAAACAGTAGCCGTGTGGCACGATATGTTGTCGAATACTACAGTTACCGCAAAAGGTGCAAAGTCTGTTGTATTGAAAACTACAGGTCACGAAAAAAACAGAGTTACCGTCACTTTGGCTGCCAAAGCAAATGGTGATAAACTTAAGCCATATATCGTCTTTCGGGGAAAAAAACGAGAGGTCCAAAGCTTGAAGAAAGATCCCAAGGTAAAAAATCGTTGCTACATAGAATCAACTACTAACGGTTGGATGAATGAGACCACAACCGTAGATTGGATCGAAAATGTTTTAAAAACTTTAACTTTTGGTAAAAGAAGATTATTTGCATGGGACAGTTTTAGAGCTCACCTTACACAAAGTGTGAAGGAGTTGCTTCATAAAGGTAAAATTGATGCCGTTGTTATTCCTGGCGGTGCCACGGGACATATCCAGGCGCCTGATGTTTCTTGGAATAAGCCGTTGAAAGATCAACTGCAAGAAATGTATGATAAATGGATGGATGAAGGACCCCACACCGAAACAAAAGCAGGAAATATACGCGGACCTCCACTAAAATGGATTGTTCAATGGATTCTTCAAGCGTGGGCAGATCTCTTTCTAGTTGGCTCTTTCTAGTTGTCTTTCTAGTTGGCTTAATGCCAAAAAAATCTCTCTGAATGCCAGTAAAACTGAGTTTATTCTATTTAAACACAAATCTAAACCACTAAACTTTAATCTTAAAATCAAGATTTGTGGCAGGAGACTTCAACCCAGTAAATACATAAAATACCTTGGAGTGTATCTTGATTAGGATCTCTCTTGGAAAAAACACATCCATGAGCTATCAATTAAACTTTGACGAGCCAATTGTGCATTGAGTAAAATCCACCACTTTATTCCTGAATTTGTCTCTTTATCTGTTTATCATTCTATTTTTTCTTCTCATCTTCGTTATGGTTGCCAAGTCTGGGCCTTAAACGAGTCCACTTACAATAAACGCATCCTCCTTCTTCAAAAAACAGCTGCTCGCCTTATTACCTTTTCTTCTTTCAGATCTCACTCTAAACCACTCTTTATTTTTTAAACTTAGTGTTAAAACTAAATTGTATGGATTACACTCATTTACGTACCAATCTGTATCCTGGTGGAATAATCAACTTTTACCTATCTCGACCTAACTTCTCTTTCATATAACCAACTTAAAAACCTTCTCACTGACTTCTTTCTTAAAAAATATTCATCCTATGATTAATCTTTCACTATCGGACAACCACTTATCCTTATCCAATAACTTCTTTTTTTTTCCCCTTTTCTCACTTATAAAGATTGTATGATTCTGCATTACATTTTTATTATTATATTATTATTTTCTTGTTTTCTAGTATATGATTGTTTTGGTGGCCACCCCCTGTGTTTAGATTCATCTATTGGGGTGGTCTCCTGTCACCACTTTATCTTGATGTATCACCTTATTTATGTGACAAATAAATGAATATTCTATTCTATTCTATTCTATTCATATCCTATCCCAAGATATCCCTCACCTCACATATATATACCAGATGTGTTTTTTTTTAGATTTCAGTAGAACTTGCAAGAAAACGCTTATGTATCGTAGAATAAAATGTGCTCTTTGTACCTGCAACGACTTTGTGAATCCCCGAAATTGAACTTTTGACGATCCCTTTACCTATTCCAAGTTGAAGACCATAATAGAAATGCCGTTTTAGAGTAATTTTTTCCAAAATTCATTGGTACCATCCATCGCTTTTTGAATTTGGGATGGTCTTGTACCTATCCCAAATTCAAATATCAGTGCCAGATTCTAGTTTAAAAGTTAAGACCATAATAGAAATGCCCTTTAGAGTCTTTTTTTGGAAAATTCATTGGTATATAATACCCATCGATTTTTGATCTTGGGATGGTCCTGTTACCTACCTACCTGAAAATTGAACTTGGGATGGAACACTGTCATAACATGATCCAATCACCCTTATTTAATTATTTGGTACCCCTAACTAAATTATATGGTATATATACAGGGTGGGACAAAAAAAGGAGACCTTCATTGACAATCTACTGTGGGCTCAAAATTACTGCTTTTCAAGAAATCATTTCACCACAACAAAGCTGAAAAACGTCCTTTTTTATTCATAATGATCTGTTAAAGAATATTTTCTACGTTATAAGTGTTATGAAAAAAAGCTATTGCTCAAGTAAGGTTTTTTTCAAAATATCTTAAAAAACGAAGACGCGATAATGGTTCGTTGAGGGTCTCCATCTTTTTTGGCCCACCCTGTATATCCCCTATTGAATTATTTGATGCCCCCTCTTCTTGATGAATTATTTGTTGTTATAACAAATAATTCAACATTTCATTATTACCATTATTCTCTACTTTAGTAAATGTGAAAATGTATATTATTCCATTTAAAAAATTGCTTCTTTAGCTTGTTTATTGTTAGGACAAAACTGGACAAAAGGGTGACAACTATTAAAACTAAAATAAAGTTGTTCTGTATCACAACATCCATTCAATAGACCTTTTTGGAAAATATGTCACAACAGCAGATCTTGCCTCGCTTTCAAACCATATAATAATGACATTTGTGTTGTTTTTTAAAAGAAATGATACCCAAGGGGGAAATCTTACACAAACTTTTTTATCATTCTTAATACGTAAGCAATTTAAAACGTTTGAAACGAGGCAAGATCTGCTGTGACGTAATTTCCGAAAAGGTCTATTATACCAAAATGACTCCAATATACTTTTCTGTGGCTCCTTTACTTACAAGAACACTGGCTCTTATAAAAAAAAGAGTATAAGATAGTTACAAAAGTGACAACTTGAAATAACTGATGATTACCAAATTCTAGTATTTCACAGCACTATCTGGACTTGATGTTGATAACAGTTTCATTTGTGTGAAAATTTATTCCCTAAACACCTTGATTATGTTTTCTCTTTGTTGAAGCAATTTTTTAAAGAAATGATATCCTAAGCAACAAGACATTAGAATACGTGAAAATGACATGAGGTGAATAATATTCATCAAGATTCCTGAAGCTTTTGTAGAAAGCCATGCTACTGTTGTTTAAAGCAGAGAATAAATTAAAATAGTATCATATAAATTCAGTTCCTTCTACTTTGTAATTCTATTCTATCCTTCTTTTCGGTATTTTTATAGAAAACCAACAATGTTTTATCATCATTATGTATAAAAAGGATGGGTCTAACTATTTGTATTCCTGAGGATGACGATGGTGATTGTGACGGGGCAAGTGAAAGCGATTATTTGTTTGTACCAGATGTTGACACCTATGTGGGAGAGCGAAACAAAAGGAATGAACGACACGGAAAAGGAGTGTACTACTATTCTAATGGAGATATCTATGATGGATGTTGGTCAAGCAACAAGAAACATGGTCAGGGGGAATATCGATCACGTAATGGAGAAGTGTAAGCATTCTATACTGTTAGTCAGGACACTACAAACTAAAAAAGTTGGTGGGTTGGGTACCAACTAAATTCAATGAAATTTGGTAAATCTTATCCCTCTAAATGCGAAATCAATTCTTGGCTAATTTAAAAATAGCAAAATAGCCATACAGAGCTATTATGGGGTTTTGTGATGTCACAGATGCTGTCACAATTCAAAGTTATGGATTTCAGTGGTCAAAATGGAAAGTCTTTAATATTTTGAAAGTTCACTTGTATATGCCCTGTAACAGGATGTAAATCTCGTCATCTTCTGAGCCATCAACATTAATATTAAATGCATACGATCTAGCAAAACATATCAAATTGTTGTGGGAAACATTCTATAAACTATGTTTTATGTTGCATCCCATTTTCTTATCAAATCTTTTCTGCTTTTAGGTACATTGGATGGTTTGAAAAAGATGAGTTCAAAGGGTCTATTCCTCCTCACAACAATTCTAAACAACCTGGTAGTAAAAAAACAAAGAAGAATTATGAAAAGCCAGCCAAACCTCTGGATTTAAATCCAGATTTAACGTAAGTTGGAAAAGCATAAAATTTGAAAAGACAGCATAAAATTTTGAGCTGTCCTAAATTTTGTTCATTTTCAACTATTGCAGGCAAAAAAAATCGACCAAATATAATTCGAAGGCTGAAAAGAGGTAAGACCAATAAATCCAATGTAAATACTAAACTTTTATTTATTGGAATGTTTTTTTCACGTGATGTTTTTCCTCTCTAAACACAGATGCACTTCTGGACCTCTAATAAGTCCTCAATCAAAATTGGACAGTCTTACTGCAGAGGAAAAAGAAGCTTACTTAAAGAAAGAACAAGAACGTCGTGAAAGATCTAGAATAGCTCGAGAGAATCATAGAAAGACTATCGATCACATGAGACAAAAATATCACGGAAGTAAAACATGAAGAGGAAAATTGCATTTGTGAACTGGTTTGTTGAAATCAGCAGCTCTTAACTTTTTAACCCTTCAAAGTCTATGGAAATCAGAAAAAAATATGTTATTCGTGACGTCATAAGTAAAATCTCGACAGGATCCTACTGTCTTCCTCGATAAATTTTTTTACGAGAAAAACATAACTTTGAATCTGATTAATTTGCATACTTTTTGTATGAAATAATATGCTGTTTAAGATTCTTGTACAAGGAAGAGAGGTTCTTAGTGATTATTACGGCAAGTCTTTTTTTTGATCACATTGAACATGTTCTTAAGATTTTCTTAATCTCTTGACCAGATTTTAATTAGGTTTATTATAACATGTCATATATATTTCTAAAATACAGTTTATAGATTTTATAGATTTTTTATCGATTTTATAATGCATTTAAACAATGAAATTGAAGAGAATGAACTGTTATCAACATGACTGAGGGTTGCTCTGTGCTGATGTCAGCATTCCTCATTAGAGCAATAAGACGTGGATCTGGAAAAGAAGAGCTAGCATATACCATAATAACAAACAAGTGTGAAACGCATGATTGGCTGTCTTTTGAGGATTCCCTTCTAGAAAACCTGCTGACTTTGCTTTTTCTCAAGACCTTACAAGTTCATTCAACACGTCACAAAATACAAAACGATCGTCATCGTCGTCGGCGTCGTCTTATCCTAAAAAATAGTTAGCCTTAAAACTCCAGAATAACGCATACATGGCCTACTGGATAATCAATTTTATCAATTTTTCAACAGAGAACTGCGAATTAAGTATTCAAACAATTTTCTTGAAAATTTGCACACATAGCAATTTGATATGATGGTCTCAAATAATGACGTTCGTTTTTCATTAGTTTCGTCAAAAAGGAGAAATTTGGGCCTAATTTGGACAAAGTGTTTCAATATTTTTGGAAATCTGTACAAAAATCGTCTTAATGATACCGAGTTTGAATTTCCTGTTCGTAATTTGGTCCATGAATTGTTCCAAATTTTTCATGTGATTTAATTGTTTCGGAAAATTAGCACGTGTGAAGATTCGACCAATCCGAGCGCTCTTTCTAACGAGGATCTTCTTCTTTAGATACATTTTTGACCTGTGTCATAATATTTCCGTTGAATTGTATTCTTTTAAAAACAAATTTGTGTATACCATGTAACTAGTCTGCAGTGAAACCATTGTCGTTCATATTAATTCTTCTCTTTCTTTTATTCTTCAAAGTTTTTTTTTTCCCAACGCGATTGCTAGAATGAAAAGGGTTTCTTGTTACATGTTTATCGCCTAACTCTCTGTGTGTACATTCTGAATATCAACTAAAGAGAAGTGCTGAGCATGTTTGACCAGTCTTTGTAGTTCAAGTTTCAAAAATTTATGGTTTATTCTGATTTTATTACAGTAGCAGCGAAAGTGAATACTGTATTAAAACACCCTTTGACTCCCCTTCCTTCCCCAGGCTGAAATAGCAGTTAGCCTACGCCTTACAGTCTGCGAAATTCCTTTTCGAGACTGTGTAAATTCCAATGAAATAACGGAGGCTAGTGAATTAGTTTTTGTGTTTTACCACTTATTCTCGAAAAAGAATAACTTTATTTCTATCATAGAAATATATTCGTATTTCTATGTTTCTATTAAATACAAATGAGAATTTCATGTGCATCGAATTTGAAGCATCCAGAAATGCTGCTACTGTTTCGTGTTGTATGACTCTTTTCACTTGCAAATTATGCCTACAATATATCACTGACTGACAATATATAAGACTAACTGAATCTTTTGACATTGAATTGGCAAAATTATGAATCACTCTCGTGAGTTCTTGTAAACATTGCACTACCTTATTGTGATAAATTTTTGCGAGTGCCATTTTGGTTGCGTTTTGTGTGGATTTATTTTTGCGAATTCATACTTGCGTAAGAAAATGCGTGGATTTATTTTTGCGAATGAGTTAATATTTGTAACGTAAAATTTTACAAACAGGAGAAAACAAACAAAATTACTTCAGTTTGAAACTTTTAGAAAAATACATAATATACATAATACATAATAATATTGTATATAAAACGTGAAAAAAAACATAAGAAAAAAAAAGAAAATTTCAAAGAAAAAAAATCATTTTTTACCTAAATTTTTGCGTGGATTTATTTTTGCGAATTGGCAAGAATGAAGCACTTTGCAGGGAATTATTTTGCGAATTTGACCAAAATTCGCAAAAATTTATCCACGCAAAAATTTATCACAATAAGGTAAATCTTTGAGAACTTGCAGGAAGAGGATGAGAAACGCGGGTATTTAATGAGAAACGCGGGTTTTCTTATTATTCATACACGTGTACTTTTGGAAATCATGTTTAAATTGCGCGTCTTCAATTAGTTTCCCCAGGGATGTGTTTCCCTGGTTTTCCTCACATCGTTCTGATCTATAGATCAATGCAATCTCGACAGTAAAAAACGCCAGAAGATGGCGCAATTTTGGATTGGAAGCAGTCACTGCGAGTTTGTTATCTGGAGGCTGACGAGTTTGCCAAGTATGATACATCGTAACTGTGTAAATAGTTTATCGAATATAAACTGTATAAATATAAATTATATGTACATTCACTGTAGTTGGGAATTAGGAAAGTTCCAATGGAGAAATCATTAGCACAATCATAATAAAGTGCAACCTCGAACCCAGGGCCTCTTGCCTTTTTGATATACGGATAGCGGTGAAGATCCGTATATCGAAAATGCAAGAGACCCTGGGTCCGAGGTTGAATAAAGTGAGTTTACTTTAGAAACGGCACTTCACACTTGCTGGATCTCTTTATGCATGTTGAGAAAGATATGAAGTTCAAATTTGATAAGTATCCCTCAAGGCTGTTTCCGCTGGACGGTATCAAAAACCAGATTTCTTTCGAGTGCTTAAGGCAAATGATTATTCCAACTATCCTGTGATTAAAACATCGGCCAATCGTCCGTTTTGCATACAGAACTTTTCATAAGTACAGGCATAATGAATGAGTTTGAGGAAAAGTTTTAGCGATATAATAGACCTTTTCAAACACAACAAACAAACACAGTCTCGTTTTCAAATTGAATATTAAAGATGTTTCCGCTATTTACAAAGAGAAACACTTCAGGGAAAAATTTTTCACGAAATTCTTTTATTAAGGATTCAGCACGTAACAATCAATAAACTTAGAAACGAGGCGATGTTTGCAATGACGTAATTTATGAAAAAGTCTGAAATTCGTAAAACATAACATGCTTAAGAGGCAGATCCTCTCTCCTGAATATTCAAGTCACAGAGTCACAAAGGGGAAAAAAATTCAAGACGTAACATTGCTGGACAAAAAAAAAGAATTAGTTATAAATTCTCGTTTTTATTTCAATCAAAATATTCTCTTCATTTTAAAAATAATCCTGCTTCCTTCACAAGTACCGTTTGCAAGGATGCTTTCGACATCCGTCACTAAAAAAAACAAAAACAACAAAACCACTTCATTTTAAGTAATTGTTAGGTAATCTTAAACGATCATAATAGACAATATTTACCCTATATATGGATTTCCTTCGCTGGCCCAGTTTTTTCATGTTCTTGTAGTTTTCCCATATCAGTTTTGCAGCATATATCTTCCCGATAGTCATTTCCTTACAGTCTGAAGATTAAATATTACATTAGGTTACTCTAGGTAGTAAGTAACTGGGAGTTATGAGTCTTTGGGCTTCCATCCGTGATGGTTAGCTTTTCAATTAGCCTACTTGCAATTGGAAAGTTGATTAACCGCTATAGCATAGCGTAGTTCTGATTTGCCCAGAGATTTTGGATATCGAGAGTATTAAATAACATCCTGTGTTTCAATCAGTTATATAAGAAAACACTGCATATTAAATTAGCACAGACAACCAAGCTTTATGAAGCGAGAGGAAAGTGAAAGTGAAAGTGAAAGGAATTCAACTTACTTTTTGGTGTTCGTGGAATTACTAGATCTAAAGTACGTTTTGATATGTTTGGCCATGTCTCTTTCAACATTCTTCGTAGAGCTTGGTCGTTACTCTTGATATTAGCTGATAAGGAAAGTGAAAGTGAAAGTGAAACCAAATAAACTGTGTGCAGAGTGAAATGACTGAGACGTACCATGTTCTGTATATATACTAAGTCCAGTCCTGACTAGAGCAAAGAATGTTGCTGTATAATCGACTGTGTTGTCTTCATATAGTCTCATATTCATCTGGACCAAACGCTATCACAAACAGAAAAATGTTAAAGCCAAACATTACAAACATTACAGAAATCTAATTTGATTTCGTTACAACATTTATGCTGATGAACACAGGAATGAACCGTATCCATTTACTGCGATCCATACCTTGTAAGCAACAATTTTTGGACATTTTAAACCCAGACCAACTGGGGGTAACATCTGTCGTAATAGTTCGCAAACTTCCGTGTGTTTGATGCGACCACTGATACATTAAGAAGATGGAAAGAAGGATTATTACAAGGAATTAAAAACAGCGTCAAAACAGTCAGGGCTATCGACAACAACAAGTATTTCTTACGTAGCTCTCGGATCGAAGTCTGACCAAATTGCAACAAACTCATCCAGGTGATGTGGTCCGAGGATGCTGGAATCTCCTGTCAGAAAAGCGAAATTGTCCATGATGACAGCCACAAACAAGTTCAACATCTATAAAAGAACACAAGAGAATTGAAGATGTTTTGGAGGAACATTCCAAACAACCAACTAATAAATGGAACTTACAAGAAAGGAGCAGAAGAATACAAAGGAGATGAAGTAGAGATAAGCGGCAGGTGTCCCGCATGTCTCCAGGCCGTCTAGTTGAACTGCAGCTAGGCTCTGATCACATTTCGCTTTGGATGTACAGGCTAACATGATGTTAGGCCAACTCTCGCCAGTAGCACATCTGTAACATAAACTTCGTATCTTAGCAACTATCACGTGATAAAAATATCCCACTGTGCAAAAGATAATCACATTTTCTAACTACCTAAATAAAACTTGTGTTGCTGCAAAATATGTCCGAAAATGGTTGTTTCTGTTGATGTTAACCCACGGTTCTTCTGTATTGTCAATTGAAATCAAAGCAAATATCTAAAGCGATGAAAAAAAGAAGAAATACATATGAAGGTAGGCAATCATACGAAAAACAATCTCGTGGAAAATTACAGGTTAGATGTTTATAAAGATTGAAAGCTAACCTGAACACCTACGATACCATAAACAAAAAACAGCAAAAAGATCAACATGCCAACATATGGAAGAGCCTGCGAAGAAAAACAATCTGTCAATCTATGCGTGGTGAAGAAAATCAAATGAAAATACTTTTCATTGGTTCACGAAAGAAGAGGATGTTTGTTCTTCATTCACTTACTTTGAATGATTGTAGAAATGTCCAAAGCAGAATTCGTAACGATCGGTTACGACGAAGAAGCTTTATAAGTCGAGCCGCTCGAAACAGTCGAAAAATTCCAGGATCAAAATTGATTGTTCCTGGTGGTAAAACCTTCTTGATCATGAAGTCCATTATACTACCAAGCACAATGAGAAGATCGAAGTTATTCCAACCGTCTTTGAAGTAGTTCTAGAAAAAGTTGGGAAATCAATCCAGTAGCTATCTAAGCATATTTGCACCTATAAGTAAGCTACCATTTTTCTGTTACCCTTTTAAACGCGAATAGTTTAACGGAAAACTCAAATGTAAATATGAAAGTGAAAGCGTGATTAATTTCACCAATGATGTATTCGTAGAAGGACGGCTGATCGTGAAACTAAACAAAAACAAATCCTTTTTATTAAAGAAAATATTGTTATGCATAACCCAGTGGGCAAATTTGTTGAAAAATCACTGCGAATGAGTGCATTTCTATAGAAATATACACACTATTTCTATGAAAATGCTCTTCACCACAGTGATTTTTTGACGATTTTGCTTACAAGGGATAACTTCGAAAAATCTAACCTCGACCATCAGAACGATTGTATTCAATGAGATTAACGCCATCACTGTAAACTCCCATACGTTCGACTCCACCATCGCCCATGCTTTGTATTGAAAACTTTTGACATCTTCTGGCATGTGGCGTGCAATAGGTCTCGATGTCAAAGCAAAAAGCACACTGTTTCTCTAGACGAAAAACACAAAATGTATGGATGGAAAAGACAAGCAAAATTACTGTTCACTGGCTGGCCACCCGATGCACCAGCGTGTCTTCAACTGTCGAACTGTTGACTACAACAATCAAGAATTAATATACATTGGAATGAAACTTTTGCGAATGCAAAACGAACATCTAAGGAAGAGTGCACTTACAGAATTTCGATCAAGCTCTCCACCAAATTCCTTAGCAGCTTGATCTTGAAATGTTAAAATGATCATACCAACGAAAACGTTTATGAAGAAAAACGAGAAGATGATGACGAAGACAATGAAATAAATGGATATCCAAATCTTGCTGTTAATGATTGGTCCCTGACTTTCTTCTTGACTGTCAATACCAGTCTGCATCACACTGAAAAAAGATGGATAGATTATTACAAAGATTGTGCAGAACTCATTATGAAAAAAAAAAAAAACATCTGGAGGTTGTCAAGGAAACATGAGAGAAACTGCGGAAACTTACGTCGGCCAACCTTCGCCTGTGGATGATGTGAAGAGGGACACCATAGCTTCAGCCATATTATTAAAATGAAAATCGTGAAGCAACCATCTCCTTTCACGCTCCTAAAAAAATCCATACTTGTACTTCATTATCAAGTTTATAGAAAGTACGTACACGGAAACAACAGAAAAAATCACTCACAATTGGCCGGTTGTAATTCACCTTATCGAAATCAATAAAATAACCCCTAAAAATATTTCAAAGATTTTTTTTCAAAATGAAGGAAACTAACTATTCTTGCTTCAACGATGAAAAACTTACTGGCACTCGTCCTCATATTCTTTAGATGGATCGGTGCAATAGTAAAGTTTTCCCTGTAAGATGTCAAAACGTTTGGTTGGTAACGTTCTTTTAACGAGCCCACTGCGATGAAGAAAACTTGTATTGAAATAAGTGTATATATTTCAATAGAAATACACTCCTTCGCAGTGTTATCTACAAGATACTCACTGAGAACAACTGCACACCCATGACAGAAAAAATGATGAGAAACTGTATGATGAGAATAATGATGTTGAAAACATTCTTCAAGGAAAAGATCATGCATTGAAACACAGCCTGAAAGATATAAACAAGAGATGTGTGTTTTTTTTCCTACAAAACATTACCTTAAGAGATACAGTGCTTCAAATTTTCCATTAGAAATAGAAGACATAGTATACACGCACCTTCAGTTTTGGTAGCTTGTTGATTGATTTTAAAGGTCTCAATACACGAAGAATACGTAAAATTTTAACCACACTTTTAGCAGATGGAGAAGCATTTTCATCTTGACTAAAGGCAAGAACAAAGCCTTAGTTAGAACAGCATAAAAACTGGTTGATCCAGGTAATGTAAACACTGATGTTAATAAACAAAAGCAACATTTTATTAATATTTTATTAATATACCCAGTGGGCAAAATCGTCAAAAAAAATCACTGCGAAGAAGAGTATTTATTGAAAAATAGTGTGTAATTTCTAAAGAAATGTACTCCTTCGCAGTGATTTTTCATCGAATTTGCCGACTGGGAAGAGACTTACCTTAAGACTAGAGATGTTATAGCACAACACACGACAAACATGTCCGCACAGTTCCATGCATCGCGACAATACGAACCAGGATGGAGGATTAGACCAAAATTAAGGATCTAAGGAGGAGTATTTGAAAGTTTTGACAAGAGTCGAACAAACCTTTTAACGGAACGTCCTAAAAACATGTCCGTCATGGTAGCGTCAAAACCAAAGCTCTTTAGATGTCCTCATCTATTTAATTGTTTATTGTTGCGAAAAAGTGAACTTTATGAACGCCGTACATTTTTGTCCTCATAGAACATCTTATCTTTTCAACTAGGATAGAGTACTGACAGAATCTGAGGAGCGGAAGAAATCACTTAAATCATTACCTTTAGGACGACTTCTGCTGCAAAAATGCTTGTGAAACCGAAATCACCATACTGCAATACCTAAGAAACAATCATTTCTTTTCCCCGTAATAAAGGACCTAAAACAGACCAATAATATCGATTCATACGATTACCCTTACAGTATTCACGGTTGCTTCAGGATTAGTGGCATCTTCTACTGCAAGCAATCCACTGCTTATGAGAATTAGTGCTAACATTGTGTTATCGAATTTTGGAGATCCAACGATAGCGTGAAGTCCCTTTCGAATTCTAAAAGAATCAACCAATACTCTTTCAGTAATAGAAAAAAACAACCAATAGTTATTCAGTACTCCATAAGATAACGAATTCACATACGGATTCGTAGGTTTCAGAATAAAGAAGACATTTTCTTGTAACATTTCGGAACCATTCCGCATATTTCCCGTCATCCGTCCGGGATTTTTAAGATTTTCTAAGAACTCGTCCCCAGGCTCCTTCGTTCCGCCTACAAAATAAATAAGCTGAACATAAGAACACATTCTTATACAAATTTTTCTCGGTTTTTTTTTGTTTCCATTTCGCTGTAGCAGTCTCGGTGAAGTTGTTGTAGCGTTTGGGAGAATTTGGGAATGCATTGTTCTACTGTTGTCTATGTTGTAGACGGTTTGCGTCAGGCTTATACGGTTTGCGTCAGGTCAAGATTTCTTCAAGGCTGTTATCCATACAGTATTATCCATGGCAGTATACATATAGTAGGCTTTTCATATGGAACTGTCTTTGTAAGCAGTTCATGTCAGACTAAGTAGTACCATATTCTGTTATTGTTGACAGCCAGATCAGCTAAAGCACTGTCCTTGTTGACAGCACGTTAAGATTAAGTCACTATCCTTGTTAACGATCAGACCAGACTAACAAACTGTCCACATTGAGGTTTGTGTCAGGTTCAGTTTAGATCGCACGCACCTCTGGATATACCTCAATCGTCAAAATATACGTTTTTCTCACGCTGACACCTTTCCGATAAAAGCTGGACAGTGCTTATCATAAAGTGATTCTTAACGTTTACTTGAAACGTTCTGTTGTTTTAACGTTCCTGAATTCAAAACTCTTTCTCCACATACCTTCGATATCGAACTCTCCTTCACCAGCTGCTGATCCTGCATCCTACAAGATGTCAAAGAATTACATATATCTCGCATGGATTTCGCAGTATTTCAGAATTTTCAAATAAAGGATATTGTGATAAAAATCAAAAACGTTTCGTTTGTTTACAATAACTCCAGTTATAACCCCAGTAAATCGTCAAACATCACTGTGAGGGAGAGTATTTTCATTAAAGTAGTATGTATATTTCTATAAAATTGTACTCCTTCACAGTGATTCTTCAAGGAATTCGTTCATTGAGACAAGTAACCTTACTTCTTCATTTTCTTCTTCTTCTAGTTCTTCAGCTTCCCTAAAAATTAGTTTGAAGTTGAAAGAGAAACTGACAAGATTACAGTTAGAACATCATGTAAAAAAAGTCTGACCCATTCTCTGCGTTGATCTCCTCTTTTCCTCCTTCTGGTTCAGGTGGTTTATCTTCCTCAGTCATTGTCAAATTATCAACAGCAATGGCCAAAAACACATTTAATAAAACGTCTACATGTTAGCGTTAAGAAGAGTGTCTATCTGTTTGCTAGAGTAGATTCAGCTCATGGCATTTAACACTTACAAATTACAGCTAAACATTAAGGAAAATTTCCATAATTTGAAAAGATACAATTTCCAAGAACTGTCACTGCAACAAAATATAAAGAGACAGCTAATCCTGTTGGAGTTCTTGGCCCACCATAAGCAACTACTCCTTCGTACATTACGAAGTTCCAATCTTCACCAGTCATGATCTAAATGAAACAATCGAACATCGCAACAAAACATGCCAATTTAGGTAATACCCTCATGAGAAACAGAAGTGAGATCATTACGGCTCACAAATTGTTTGTACACACCTGAAACACTGCTAACATTGCGTTGAAAAAATCATTAAAGTTAGTTCGCTGAGTGTGTCGAAAACTGAAAAAAAAAACAAGAAGAAGAAGCCATCATGATCTTCGTATCATTGGTTGTTTAGTCATCACTGTCAACCAATCAAGAAACAGTTTTGATAGAAGTGAATTCTAATAGATGTAAGGAGTCGCAAGGTAAAATTCAAAACAACGAAATATTAACTTACTTGCCACCAAATAATTGCATTCCAAGTAACGCAAAAATCATGAGAAATAAAAACAGCAAGACCAATAAGCTCATAATGGATGCCATACTTGCTAAAATCGACTTTGCCAAGTCTTTCATGGCCTTCCAATATCTGAAAAGGATTTTATTTCACCACTGCAAAACTTCAGTAGTTTTAGATATTGACTATACGAAAAAAAAACAAACAAACAAACACGACATTGTACATACGGCGTATATTTAAACAGTCTCATCAATCGTAACTGTCGAAGTACAGGAATGCCTAAGTTTATCCCAAACAATTTCGACATGGTTAGATTACACAACCCACCAACAACAACCTAGCAGACAAGGAATATAATAATTCTGAATGTTCGTTTTAGTATGCTTAACAGTTTGGGTTGAAATAATATCTTACCATACAATCAAACTGATTGAATTTTGACTGGAAATACAAGCCTGGTCCTAAAGCGTATAATTTGAGGGCCATCTCACTGAAGAAGCAGACCAAAAAAATGTTGTCTGTTATCACTAGAACAAAAATTGAACATTATAGAGATTGTCCCAGGCTTGTCCCAGCAGGCACATCTGTTGAAAAACCTCTGCGAAGGAGTGCATTTCTAAAGATATATACAGTTTCAATAATGCTATTCATCGCAGTGACTTTTTGACGATTTGCCCACTGAGGTGATCATAAAAGAAAGAACGTATGAACTAACAAATAAGATCAGAAATCCACTGTGGTTGTCGATAATGCTGTATTGCTCCAGATAACGTGTTACAAAACACAAGAAAGATGACCAACCAGTAGACAACTGGTGATAACATGATTGGTTTCAATTTCGCTCGAATGATGCTATTAATTATTCTAAACCGTTCACAACAGCTCAACCTATAATGAATGATGTAACAACATTATGCAAAACAATTCCATATACAGATAATAATACTTGTAAGAGGAAAGTTCTGCAATACGTTACAACAAAAGAAAACATCGAACTATTTCATACTTTGGTTCTTTTTCTTCTTCTTCTTCACCTTCCTCCCCTTCTTCACCTTCTTTTTTCTTCTTAGCTTTTTTCTCCTTCTTTGCATCTTTCTTCACTGCAAAGAAAGTTAGCATTGGATTTTAAAAGCAACATAAAGATAAATTCCGATGCTTTAAAATAACTTTTGATGTACTGACAAGTTTCTGCATCCTCTTTAGCTTGTTCAATCTGGCCTGCAGTAATCCATTCTTCATAATTTTCAGCAGCTTTTTCAGCAGCTGCCTGTTGTGCTCGTTCCAACAGAAATGCAGTTCTATTCTCCACACGTTTTTTTTCTTTGCTAAATTCACTAGAACAAGAAAAAACTGTTGCAAGCCATCCACTCAATTTTGCTATTATTTATATGTGTTTCGATCACATTGCTATAGTTGGTCAAAATTTTGAAAATAATCTCTTTACTTCCAAAGAGTTCAACTATAATATGTTGATCATTTAACGCTGTAATGCATACTTACCCACTTAAAACACCACAAACTAAATTCAGCATGAACTGGGAGCCAATCACATTTAAACTCCAATAGTACACCCACATAAAAGTACCAGAGGAATCAGAGACATCAAACGTCTAAGAAAAGTGAAGGTTTTATATTAGTGCTTTTGCAATTTATCTATTTCTGGACCAAAAACAATGAAAAGCACTCACCCAGTACATGGTATTAGCCCAACCTTCACATGTGATACAAACAAACACTGTCAAAGATGCTATCAAAATATTATCGAAACTTGTGACACCATCATTTGGACCACCCCAATATTCACGACATTCCAAATTTAGATCTGTCGGGCAAGACCGACTTCCACATAGGTAGCCATGTTTATATATTACTAAAGAAATAACCAAAAGATTGAAACTATTGCAAAAACAACACCGATTTATGTAACTTTCATAATTCTAACCGGTTGTGTTTTTATAGAAGCACGTGAAATGAAATTTTCCAATAAGAAACGACAATCCCACAATAGCATACATAACAATGACGAAACCAATGAGTAAACAGATCTGCAGAAGAGATGCCATTGATTTCAATATGCCACTCATAACAATTTGCAAACCTATAAGATCATAAAAAATTTGAAAACAGAAAAAATTCCATACAGATTTGCAAACATCAACTCAAGCAAATCCATACTTGGTATTCCTGATACAAGTTTCAGAGGCCGAAGTACCCTAGCAGCTTTAATGACTTTCATTGGTCCTGCATCTCCAGCTAAACCAACTTCTGGCATACCAAGAATCCTTAAAGATTATCATTCGTCAAAACAATGTATCAAATGCAATAAATGAGAGATTGTGTATGAATACAACTGAATCAGTACCCAGTAACAACAACAGTGAAATCCAAAAGATTCCAACCATTCCTCAAGTATGCATCAGGGTGCAATAAAAATCCTTGTGTTACGATTTTGAAAACAGCTTCGCCAATAAATATCCCAAGCAAATAGATTTCTAATTTTTCCTAAATAAATAGGAAACAAACAAATACAAACTACAATTATCGCTATTCTAACTAAGTATTTTGTGTGAATCAATTTTTGAGAAAAGCCAAAAAAAATACACATTATCATCAAACTGAAACCTTATAAAGATACTCACTATTTTGCCACTTAAAGCTGTCTTATCGTCATTAGGGAGTGGTGCATCTACTGCCATCATGACACAATTGACACCAATCGCAAGAAGAATGAAAGAATCAAACACCTAAGGGAGTATTGTTGACACTTCAATACGAAGGGTTTTATCAAGACACAAAGGGTTTAACAATCAAAAATAATATACCTTAGAAGTACTGATTGCTACACACAATTTTCGAATGGGATTTCCAGGAGTAAAGATAATCAGATGATTGGTTGGGTAAATCTCCTCATACGGACGTACTGCAGCGACAGGTTCTTTCGGAGCTTCTTTTTTACCCATTATAAACCAAACTTAGAAAATAATACCGGTATTATTCTACATTCGTCGAAATCTCATCCTGTGAAATTTCAAGCCTTTAATATCATCAAAACAAACAAGAAGATACTCGAATGAAATGAAACTCATGAAAGTTTAGATTTTGAAAAAGATAATTAGTAACTGTTAAGGAAACAACGTTTTTACATATATATTATTCAAATCATCACATCATTAATGTTCTTTCTTGATATATAATAAGACATGTTTGATAACTTTTATAAAATTATAAATTTATTAATAATCACAATGATAGCAAGTATGAATGCTCATGATAGCATGCATGAATGCTTATTCAAACAGGTTAAATGGACAATTTAATGGAATAATCGAGAGGTTTCTACATTTATGAATTATTTACAAGCCATCAAAACATTCACTCAGAAAAAGGGCAGCACAGGACTCACGTTGATAGCAACATAATATTTTGCTGAAGTGATTTATCCTGTATAAAGATTCATTATAAATAAATAAATAAATAAATAAATAAAACATGAAAAATAACTTTTACGGCATTTTAGATTGAGGCTAAATTAAGTGGATAGCAAAAGTGAATAAGAACTATATGTAAGAGAAGAACAGCAGAGTAGGGTAACTCAATTTTTGACTAATTTTTACTGGACTACTTTTTGGGTGTATATGACCCTCCATGATCATGTCTCGGCAACAAGTCTAGTTTGAAAGTTTACCAAATTTTATATCAAATTTTATACAAAATTGAAATATTATAAAAATCATTACTAGTTGCAGGGTATTTTATCTATGAAACTTCTGATTTTAAATTCCATGGTATTGTTTTCAACTTTAAAAGACATGAAGAATGAAGAATGATTTGCTAACCATCTTAGTCATCTGAACCAGAGGAGACATTACTTGGATATCTTTAGGGAGTAGTTTTTTGGTTTATGATACAAAATAGAAACACCTAATTTCATAAATAAATATATTTCATCATTACAAATATAATGCTTACAAAATTTCACTTCATGTTTATAGTAATTAAATTCAAAATGATAAAAATCATCAACTCTATCTTGGCATGTACGAGAGTTCTTGAAAAGCAACTTGCTGCTACTTTTTCTTTAACACCATTCATCTGCAGTTTCCTTGTTGCTCTCTAGTCCAAGCAACTGATACGGATCTTTTCCTGAACGAATTGCCAATGCAATTTGTTGCTTATCAGTGTCACTGTGTTCAGATAACGCAGTTGATTCAGTCCCAGGACCAGCAGATTCAGCTTTCGGGGCAGTATCTTCAGTTGTTTTTTCTGCTTCAGGCAAATCAGGAAGTTTCGAAAGGGAGGGTCTAGGGATCGATGGTGGCTTTGGCAGATCACTAAGCTTTGACAATGATGGTCTTGGTAACGAAGATGCCTTCGGTATATTGACCACCTCAGGAAGTTCCTAAACATAACATAATAGTAATAAGAAGTTTCCGAGCAGCATCAAAGTAACAAAGATTAGTTGGCATTAGTAGCACTTCATAATTAAAGTGTGATGTATGTGGATTGAATGTAAGAACATGTTTATGTAGCCACAATATGTGTCCTATAAATTATAGCTATTGCTTTGAGAGATGCCTAATCAATGTGAGGGACCAACTAACCGCATTAGCTCATTATACCTCGGTGGTATTTTCTTGGATCTCATCTGCAACTTCCTATGAAGATGATCAAATACCAAGTATTATCACCAAACAGTCTTATAATTCCCACTAGGCAATAGTTGGTGAAAACACTAATCAAGCTTTCAAGTTTAAAGGTGGATACAATCCCAATAAACTACTTATTCTTGAAAAAAACAGCAGTACTAGATATTTTGTTGCTGTTGTTGTTATTTTACTTTAAGCTATTGAGGACCTTTAGTAATATAACAGATTTGCCTGAACAGTTACAAATAGGTTAGTTACTAAATTCAATATTTTCCTGTGAAACATTTTTTAGACAGAGGCAATAAGAATGTCTGCCGAAAATAAAATATAGGCAGAAAAGAAGCTTTACTGGGTATATGGATTTCCTTCGCTGGCCCATTTTTTTCATGTTCTTGTAATTTTCCCATATCAATTTAGCAGCATATATCTTTCCCACTGTCATATGTTTGGAATCTATACAAATGTAAGGCAGATTTAGCTTCAGTACAAGGTCCTAGAAACACAGAAAAATTGGGAAAAAAAGCCCCATTACCTCTGGGAGTTCGAGGAATCACACAATCCAAAACACGTTTCGAGATATTAGGCCATGTCTCCTTCAACATCTTTCTCAAAGCTTGATCATTACTCTTCAAATTCGCTATAATACAAACTTCAATTATGAATAGATTATCTTTAACTTTTCTGATAACAGCTTTCACAATTACCTACCATTTTCAGTGTAAATCTTCAACCCTGTTCTAACAAGAGCGAAGAACGTGGCAGTGTAGTCCACAGTGTTGTCTTTAAACAGAGTCATGTTCATTTGAACCAACCGCTGTAACAAAAAATTGTATCTTATTACATTCAACCAATGCATGTATTTATGTTATATTTTGGAATTACAATGGATACCTTGTAAGCAACAATTTTGGGACATTTTAAACCCAGACCAACTGGGGGTAACATCTGTCGCAAAAGTTCACAAACTTCTGTGTGTTTGATGCGCCCACTTGAATAAAAGGGATAATTGATAATTATAAGCTAGCATTAAGGTTCACACCAAATTCAAACATTTAAAAGAATTATATACTTATAAATTTTAAACATCAGAAAATCATTAAATATTCTTACGTTGCCCTCGGATCAAAATCTGACCAAACAGTTACAAATTCATCGAGATGGTGTGGACCAAGAATACTAGAATCTTCTGTTAAGAATGCAAAGTTATCCATTATAACAGCAATAAATAAATTCAACATCTAATAAATAAAAAGTTTTGTTCAATTAAAGATATCTCCTTGATTACACATCAGCAAAAAGATTCTCGAAATTTACTTACAAGAAACGAACAGAAGAAGACAAAAGATATGAAATAAAAATAAGCCACATCTGTGCCGCAAGTAACTGCTTCTGGTTCTACCGCTGGAAGATCATAGTCACATTTGGCAGGACCTGTACAGGCCAACATGATATTTGGCCAATTTTCACCAGTAGCAACCCTGCAAAGAAATTTGAACAAATTGAAAACAAAAAAAACAACAAAAAACAATTAAGCTAAAACAATAAGGATTTATAAACATACCTAAACAGGACTTGCGTAGCTGCAAAGTAGGACCGGAAATGATTATTTCTATTAATTTGAGCCCAAGGTTCATCATCATTATCAATTGAAATCAGTGCAAATATCTGAATAGATTATAATTATAATAACATTCCTTTGGTTAAAAATTCAGGTAACTTGCAAGATTTAACATTAAAAATCTAAAAGGCTAACAGTGACTCACCTGAACACCCACAATGCCATAAACAAAAAATAACAAAAAGATCAACATCCCAACATATGGAAGAGCCTAAAATGTAACGCCAAAAATATTGCAACAGACATTTTCATTATAGTTCACTGTCAATCATTGTTACCAAGCCAGATAATTATCAAGTTAAAAACGTAGTATGATACGTACTTTGAATGATTGCAGAAATGTCCACAACAAAATACGCAATGATCTGCTCCTTCGCAAGAGTTTTACGAGTCGAGCAGCTCGAAACAGTCGAAAAATTCCAGGATCAAAATCAATGGTTCCTGGTGGTAAAACCTTCTTGATCATGAAGTCCATTATGCTTCCAAGCACAATGAGCATATCAAAGTTATTCCAGCCATCACTGAAGTAATTCTAATGTCATAAGGTTATGAAACTTGAGTATAAACTGCTAATATATTTCGGAAGTGTTAAAAGAGAAGAAGCACTTACACAACCGAAAGCAAACAACTTCATAGCAAATTCAATAGTAAAGATAAAAGTAAACACTTGATTGATTTCTCCAAGGATATTCTCGTATGGCTTTGGTTGGTCATGAAACTAAAAAATCAAGATAAATAAATATTATTAACAACAAATCAACAAATTACATTTCATGAGATAACAAACAGATTGGTTAAAAAGTAATAGTTTCGTAAGAAATTGTAAGCATTGTCACCATGACAACTGCTAAAAATATTGATAGTTTCAAATTCAATTTACATACCTCTACCATCAAAACACAAGTATTCAAGGAGATCAGGGCCATCACAGTTAACTCCCAAGCAGTTGATTCAACTAGGGCCCAAGCTTTGTACTGCCAACTCTTCACATCTTCAGGCATGTGACGAGGCATGGGTTTCGATGTCATTGCAAATTGTAAACTATTTCTCTTTAATTGAAAAATCAATAAAAATAAATAAATAAAATAAAAAAATAACATAAATAATAAAATCAATAAAAATCAATTATGATAATAATGATAATATTACAGGATTATTTTTACACTTAAACCTTAGGACATCATCAAAACTTACACAATTTCGATCAAGCTCCCCGCCAACTTCCTTTGCCGCTTGATCTTGAAATGTTAAAATGATCATACCAACGAAAACGTTTATGAAGAAAAACGAGAAGATGATGACAAATATTATGAAGTATAAAGCTATCCAGATTTTGCTGTTGATGATTGGTCCCTGACTTTCTTCTTGACTGTCAATACCAGTCTGCATCACACTGAAAAACAATGTAAAATGGACTACAACAAAGACTGTACAACTCATTATAGTCACACAAAAATAAAATTTCATGAACTTTGACATCACACTTGTGTGACTCCACAAACATACGAATTCAACAAAATTATAAAATTGAAGTGGCATTCTTACGCTGGCCAGCCTTCACCAGTTGAAGAAGTAAACAATGAAACCATAGCATTCGCCATGTTATCAAAATTGAAATCATAAACTAGCCACTGCCGTTCTTCCTCCTAAGGGTAAGAAAAAGAAATTCATTTTTCAAATCCAATTTCCTCCATACTTTGTAGCTGCTGGTTCTCTGTTCCTTTCAGATAAAAATCTTTGATGGTTTAGTTCATAATGATGAATAGTGATTGCTACAGAGAGAGTAACAGCATGGAACTACATAAGTGTAGAGTAAGATTAATTTTTAGCATTACCATTGGACGATTATAATTTGCACTATCAAAATTAATGAATTTCCCCCTGAAAAAAATGACAAACAGTTAGTTGAAGTTAGTCTAATATTATAGAAAGCCATTGTTTACGACGAAAAAACATTTATACTTACTGGCAGTCATCCTCCCATTCCTTGGAAGCGTCGGTACAATAGTAAAGTTTTCCCTGAAAAATGTTGAAAATATTGGTTGTAAGATAGTTATCCAAGAAACTATAAGCTAAAAAAGGAGTCACGAAAAAAAAAAGTTATCACTTACAGCGAATAGCTGCACACCCATGACAGAAAAGATGATTAAGAATTGCAATGTTATAATCAGTACATTGAAGACATTTTTAAGTGAAAATATCATACATTGAAACACAGCCTAAAACAAAATGGTGCAATAATGTTGAAGAAAGTTCAATAAAGAATTCAAGGTTAATTCTTGCTTGTAAACTTACTTTCAGTTTCGGTAGCTTGTTGATAGATTTCAAAGGTCTCAACACACGAAGAATACGTAAAATTTTGACAATTTGCTTCACCGTTGGTGAAGCATTTTCATCAGAGCTAAAAGACATAAGCCGGATAGAATGGAAATAACAGCAAACTCATATTAGTGAATGTTGAAGCTGACTGATCTCACCTTAAAATAAGTGATGTTATAGCACAGCAAACGACAAACATGTCTGCGCAATTCCAGCTATCTCGACAGTATGAACCAGGATGAAGGACAAATCCATAATTCAAAATCTTAAAATTCAAGAAGATAACATGAACTATCATTAAGCAAAGAGTGCAACTAAACTGAACAAGAATGAGAAAAGTTATCATTAATGGCAAAAACAACAAAGCAATCCCGTTATCCAAAACAAACATGTTATGCTGAATCAATGATAACTATAAAACCACTGAAATGAAGGATTTTCTAATTATCATATCTCCACACAATTGCAGCGCAAAGTTATTGGATTGAGTGTGAATTGAACCCGCGACCTCTCGCTTGCTGGTCGATTGCTCTAACTACTAAGCTACCAATCCCATGTGATCACACTTGTTCATAGCAGACGAGGGGAGCTATCAGCTCAATTGAACCTGACTGACTACGAATCAATGGAATCCCATTGGATAGACGCTCAGAGGTGATTCAAGTTCCAACTGACTCGTTAACTATGATGCAAGTAGGAAGGTGTAGTACATTGGGGAGAGGCATTCACCAAACAGAGCCCCAGTAAAGTGAAAACGAAAATGAAAAACATACTTTTAGAACAACTTCCAATGCAAAAATGCCTGTGAATGCATAATCACAAAATTTCAAGATCTAAAAGATAAAAATATTGAACATAAAAATCAAATAGGTTTAAAAACATTGTTCCTTCTGCTGCTTCAACTTACATTATTAACAGTTGCTTTTGGATTTGTTGCATCTTCCAAAGCAAGCAAACCACTACTGATTAAAATCAACGCTAAAATTACGTTATCAAAGTAGGCTGATGAGACAACCATATGAATGACCTTTCTTATTCTACAAAAAAATCAACATAAATGTTTGATTTAAGGTTGAAATAAGTAAATAATTTAAAAGAGTAATTGCAAAAATATTAGGAAAACTTAAGTATAATCTCAAAAGAATAAAATAGAAAAACAAATTACTTACGGACTTGTAGGTGGAAAGATAAAGAGCGTGTTCACTTGAAGCATTTCTGAACCTTCAGACTGATGGATATTCCCCGTCATCCGACCAGGATTTTTTAGATTTTCTAAGAAGTTATCTCCAGGCTGCTTTGTCCCACCTGAAAAATGTATTACTCCAAAATTGAAAATAGTGATAATAAAGAAACATATGGAAAAATAATCTCAAAGCAACTCATTGTACCACTGTGAGAAAGATTAAAATTTCTGACTTTACCTTCCTCATTATTGTCGAATTCTCCAGCCAAGGTTCCTTTTTTTTCCTACAAGATAAACATACAACATTTAATCACAAAATTAATACAAAATAAAATGTTAAATAGATATGAGATAAGCTTGCGGACCGCCACTTCTTTATCTGGTTCTTCAGCCTCAACTCTATAAGAAAATACCAAAACACAATCACTGTATGACAATCATTGGCAAAGTCTCAAATTATACTTGAATAGTTCTCATAAAAGTCGAGCAAATGATATGTGTAATAATACTTACATTGATCCAGGAGGAGCATACTTTTCATGAATCTCTGCCATATGTTCTTCACGAGCCTGTTCTTCCTCAGCTTCTGCTCCCTCTTCTTCTTCTGACATTGTCAAATTATCAACAGCAATAGCCAAAAATACATTCAACAAGACATCTTTATTTTTATTGTTAAGAAAAGTTAAAAGAATTCTGAAATTTTGAAATTTAGCCGCAAATTATCAATAGAATTTCAGTGAAGTGTAATCTTTACGAGGATGAAGAATGGGTTCGTAGTTAGTCAATAATTTTCTCATTGCAGAAACAAACTTTAAAAATTCAAAGGAAAAACAGAAAAACCAGGGGTTCGTGTAGAGCATGTTTGAAAAGATACAATTTCCAAGCACCGTCACTCCAACAAAATATAAAGAGACAGCTAATCCTCTTGGAGTTCTTGGTCCACCATAAGCAACTACTCCTTCATACATTACGAAGTTCCAATCTTCACCGGTGATAATCTAAACAAGAGGAAGGTGGTTTTTGACGAAAAACTTAAAATAGCGATAATAACTCATGAATGCAGAAAAACATCTCAGCTGGGTGAAATACTTTTTCCATAAGACTGACCAGTTTGTTATAGATCTGATACACAGTGAAAATATTGTACTGTAAAAAATATGATACTGTAAAAGCCTACCTGAAATACTGCTAACATTGCATTGAAAAAATCATCAAAATTAGTTCGTTGTTCACTTCGAAAACTGAAAAACAGAATTCAAATTCACAATACGCTTGGCAACATGTAAAGGCTTTCAAGGAATTACATTTCCAATAAATCTCTGTCCTGATCAAAAACAAACTTTATATCAAAACATACCTTCCTCCAAATAATTGCATTCCAAGTAACGCAAAAATCATGAGAAATAAAAACAGCAAGACCAATAAGCTCATAATGGATGCCATACTTGCTAAAATCGATTTAACTAAATTTTTCATGGCACCCCAATATCTAGAAAAGACAAAGAGTATTGTTCTTTGTAAAAATGAATATTCTTGGGAATTAGGAAAATATTTCCAAAAAATGAAAACATACTGAGTGTATTTGAACAGCCTCATCAAACGCAACTGGCGAAGTACAGGAATCCCCAAATTGATGCCAAACACCTTTGACATAGTTAAATTACATAACCCACCCATGACAACCTGAATGAAAACATTTTCAACTATTTACTTCAAAAAGGACAGCTTTATACAGGCGCTTAATCGCTATGTCGAATTAAATTACTGTTATTCGGGTAAAATTCGACCAAATGTGACAGTTGCTTTATACCAGTTTTGTTGGTGAATAAAAAATTTGACATGGCTTTAGACACCACATAAATATTGCCTTTATTCATTTCCGCTGTCAAATTTATTTTTATTTGTTTTAACATTTTCTAAAACAATTCAACCAAGCAAGATTGCTAGTTCCAAGGTCTGGCTCTTCTGCACTGTCATCTGGCACATTTTCATGAAGCTATATCAAGTTGGACTATTATGAGTGCATAAAATGATGCCGAATTTATGTTGAAGGTTGCCGTTCATTCGACAAAGTCTGCTACATTTAATTCATTATGTTGCATTTAATTTATTTCTGGATAATACAGTGAATTTTTGTCACATTTAATGAGTTTAATTTGACGCAGCGATTACGCAGCTGTATAAAGCTGTCCAAAGAAATGAATATTCTAACAAATCAAATCAAAATGTTGAATGATTCAAAGCACTAAAAATTGAAACCGTACATTTTCTTTCATTGTCCTTTATATTATTTTAGCACTAAGTTTATACTTCAAATCATCATCATAAATAGTGTTGATTCTTACCATAAAATCAAAGGCATTGAATTTCGACTGAAAGTATAAAGCTGGGCCTAATGCATATAGCTTCAAAGCCATTTCACTGAAAAAACAGACCAGGAAAATGTTGTCCGAGATTGCTGAAAGAGAAAAAAAGTACAAAATATTTGTTTACAATGTTTACAATGAATGTAAATGTTTACAATGAATATTCATGATTCAGTAAACAACATGTGGTATCTAGTTTGAGAGCAACTATGATTACACAACTAGTATCCCAGGTAAATCTTTTTTATGGGCTTTAATGTTGAATATAAAATCCGTGCCAAAAACTGGTGACAAAAAATAAAGTCATAGAATGGCATAGAGCTTGGAAATAAAAAAAAGTATGGGACCATTTAGTTTCCACTAACCGTTACCAAGCAGGGATTTTTCCAAGCACTTTTGGTTACTACCGTTTTTCGTAGAGAAGATTGAGTTTAACAGTCCTTGAAGCTCCGCAATTTTAGAGATTTCAATCTCCATAAACAGGCCTTGTCTAACTAAGATGTTTTTTAATTTCATTGAATAACATGAAAACGAGTCGTATTTGTACCACTTTCGTTTTCATATTCTTTCGTAAGAAAGAAGAAACGAATGCGTATAACAAAGGAAATTTCAAAATAACCTTAGCAACGGTGGTTGTTCTTCTTAGCAACAGAATATTTGGTTAATAATTGCCTAATTACTCTCTCAAAACATGTCTTTAAGTATTACGCATTAAAGAGCTAAAAAATGTTTAATTGACAATGAATGATTGAGTTTCTAAATTCAATTCAAGATTGAGTTTTAACTACCGGTAAATAGTAGTTGGAAAGTGCTTGGAAAAATCCCTGCAAGATATTGTTGAACAAAGATTTGAATGATGCCACAGCACTATAAAATTTAATAAAAACAGTCATATAGTAGTATATAGATGTTTACCAATAACATCAGAAATCCATTGTGGTTGTCGATAATGCTGTATTGCTCCAGATAACGTGTTACAAAACACAAGAAAGATGACCAACCAGTAGACAAATTGAGATAACATAATTGGTTTCAATTTCGCTCGGATAATGTCATTTTTCATTTTAATTCGTTGAAAGAATCCCAGTCTAAATCAAGAAGGTAATAGTGAATTCCTTTCAATTGCTCAAATGAAAAGAAGTCTTTAAGACATGTTTATCACTAATCTTTATCAGTAAGTATTTTAGTACATTATTTGAAATCTTAAAATAACATTATTGCACCCCTGGCAAAAGGGAGCAGCTACACTCACTGTACTGGAGCAGATTCACCCTCCTCTTCGCCTTCTTCTTCAGCAGCTTTTTTTACTACGGTGAAAAGAATTCAAAATATTTACAATATTTTAGGTAAGAATGAATACTCCAAACAAACTTGAAGATAAAGAACATACAAGCTTCTTCATCTTCTTTAGCCTTTTCAAGCTGTCCAGCAGTAATCCAGTCTTCATAATTTTCTGCTGCTCTTGCTGCTGCAGCCTCCTCTGCTCTCTCTTTTAAAAATGCTGTCCTATTTTCCACACGCTCCTTTTCTTTACTGAACTCCCTAAAGAGCGACAGAAAAATTATAAAACATGTGATGAAAACAGGTGCATGATAACTTTTACAGAAAATACTTACCCACTTAGTACTCCACAAACTAAATTCAACATAAACTGCGAACCAATAACATTTAGTGTGTAATAATAAGTCCACATATAGTATTTATCTGCATCATTAACATCGAACGTCTGTTGAGAAGGAAAAATTAAATAAGATTATTGGAAGGAAAGTTGACAATAGATACCTGTTAATAAACAAAACAAGGTTTATCATTACCCAGTACATGGTGTCCGTCCAACCTTCACATGTGATACAAACAAACACTGTCAAAGATGCTATCAAAATATTATCGAAACTTGTGATACCATCATTTGGACCACCCCAATATTCACGACATTCTAAATCTTCATCAGCTGGGCATGCCCGACTACCACATAAGTAACCCTCTTCATAAATGACTGGAAAGGTAAACAATTGGTCAATGACACAGGTTCACTAACAAATTTTATGACGTAAAAGGTAATATTGTGAATGAATTGAATAGCTTTTAACTTCAAACAGTTTGAGCAATTTTTACATGACATGTTCTAATTAGTACAGTGGAATAAAAACTAAAAAATAAACTCACTTGTTGTATTTCTATAAAAGCATGTAAAATGAAATTTTCCAATAAGAAACGACAATCCCACAATAGCATACATAAGAATGACGAAACCAATGAGTAAACAGATCTGCAGAAGAGATGCCATTGATTTCAATATTGCACTCATAACAACTTGTAAACCTATAAGATGGTAAGTGTTAAAATTTTACAAACAAGATCTACAACATGTTTTTTTTAACAGGAAAACTAATCACATACTTGGCACTCCCGATACAAGTTTCAGAGGTCGAAGTACCCTAGCAGCTTTAATAACTTTCATTGGTCCTGCATTTCCAGCTAAACCAACTTGTGGCATACCAAGTATCCTAAAAATAAATACAATAATGATACAGAAGATTCAAAACACTAATCAATTCGTAGCATTTACATCAATATAACAACAAAGAAAAACATTTAATATTAATACATTGATTTATGACCAGGCTATTGGTATGAGGGATACTTGATTTTCAATACAATGATTCTTGCAAACAAAAGAAAAGATTTTTTGTGTAGATACATACCCAGTCACAACTACGGTGAAATCAAGTAAATTCCAACCACTTCTTAAGTATGCATCAGGATGCAAGAGAAAACCTTGAGATACGATCTTGAAGAAGGCTTCTCCAATGAAGATGAATAACAGATAAACTTCCATTTTTTCCTAAATTTATGCCAAAATTCACTGATAAAAATTTGTGAAGAATGCAAAAAACCTTCAATGACATTCTTTATTAGAACTTCAAGAAATGTAAAAATTCATAAGAGTACGGTTTCTCTAATAATTTAATAAGAATTAACAAAAATTATGCACAAAACAAAACTTACAATTAATCCATTCATAAGAGATTTATCATTCTGTGGTAGAGGAGCATCGATTGCCATCATGATACAGTTAAAACCAATCGCTAACAAGATGAATGAGTCAAATACCTGAAATGACAACGAGGTAATTTAAAAACATCAACCAAAACTATGCTCAAACAATCTATCAAATCGTCCATGCTCCTACAGAGAAGTAATTCAATTCAATATTGTTTACCTTTGATGTGCTTATTGCTACACAAACTCTTCTAAATGGATTCGTTGGACTCAATACGAAGAAATGGTTAGTTGGATACATTTCTTCATAAGATCGTGTCACCGTCCCTGGCTCCACTGGGAGTTCTGCAGGTGGCGGTTTTTTTAAGTCATCATCAGCCATTGTGATTCAAAGACTGTAAATGCAAACAAAATGTTTCAAAGAAGATGTAGATTCCTAACAACTCAATTGCTTTAAACTGGCAAAAGAGATAATTACATGGATTCCTCTCTCTCTCTTTTTCTCACGGTCTAGCTCAAGAGACTCAAAAACATAAAACATTATTCAGAAAAAGATGATAAAGCAATATCTGCTTAAATTTTTGATTTCAAAACCTTCTTAATATTTTACATATCTCATGAAGATTAAGAATGAAAACAACAAAAGCATGATAAAGTAAATGAAGAAAATACAGAATGAAATATGTACTTACTAAATCTATAACAGTAAAAAAATATTTTTTAATTTCGTCATCAGATTCAGTACAATATTACAATTTGTCACAAGAAGAAATTTTACCATAAAATCAGCTTAAAACTGATCTAAATTATTCATTTTTTTGCAAATGATTTGGTAGCCAAGGATAATTGTTGAGTTACAGGTACTTTATGATTCAGAAACAGTCAGAACTTGAATTGATGAAAATCTTCCCATGAATAAATAATAAACTATTATTTTATTTTTATTAAAAATTTGATATCTTATAATTTTTCATGTGCTTTCCATGCTCAATATTGCATTGAAAGAAAATCTTAGGAAATAAGGGTTGATGACACAAAAAGAAATCAAAATGATAAAGGGGAGTTTACACATAAAGACTTCTGAAAAATTTTTCTTTTAAGCAGGTGTTTTAAAGCTTGAAATTTAAATTGTACACCAAAAAGTCAAGTTTCAGCATCTCAACTTATTTATTATTCATGACCGCGTTGACTTTTTGATGTACAATTTAAATTTAAAGCCTTAAAACACCAGTTTAAAAGAAAAGTTGTTCAAGAATCCTTACAGGTAAACATGGTGTATACAATCACCAATAAGGAACAAAAACAAAAACAAACAAAATAACTTACCTGAACAGAGTTTTATTTCAGGTTGGCCAATACCATAGTATAAAAAAAAAAATTCTTCCACGTTTGAAAACAGTGACACAAATCACTAAAACTTCTTCATTATGAATATCACAGCACTACAAAACACTAAAACTATTTTCATAACAATGACCATATCACCATCACAACAAACCAAGGAGTAAACATTTCATTTGGATACAAATATATTTACCAGTAAAAATATGTAAACTACAAAAGGTATAAACAAACAACTCTGATATAGCAATAGAAATAACCTTGGTATAATATAGGAAAATGGAAGTGCACAAATGGAGAATAATGCTTTAAGCAGAAGGAAATCCTTTTTTTGTAAAAGCTAATTGTTTTAAACTCCTCACGTTACAGTATTACTAGGTAAAAAATTCGGATCAAGGTAATTATACTTGAACTTGTTTTTTTGGTCAAAGGAGAGATAATCATCGTCGAAAACACCTGTTGGTTGGTGGATAGGTACCAATCGATGAGTGGCCTGATGTATTTCATTCATGTATGAACTAAGAATAAAATCAATAGAAATGGCTAATCTTGCAAAATAAGTCAGCATGAAGACAATAAAAGTTAAGTAACATACCTTTGAGAACAATTATTGCAAAAGTCTAAAGATTGTTGCTGAGGACAATCAGAGCAATGCCATCGTACACCAATTATAGGATCCATATTGCAGTTGTCACACTACAAAATCGTGCAGGAAGGATCTTAGGTTTTTAATAAGAATACAAGGTTCGTAAGAATGTGTTATTTAAGTATTATGACACATTACATGATGATTATGAGATGGAACTAACAAGATAACATGGTAAGTGCTATTCGTCTACTTGCTCATCACATGGTAATTTATAAATATAATTACAATGTTTAAGGAGCTTAAAACTGGAAGGGATGAGATGAAATCACATGTGGTGGCCATGATCAAGATTTCATTGATGATAGTCCAGTTTTGAACCAAACAAATTCTTGCAGATATTTATAAGCATGACATTCCTGGATACAAAATACATTATATTAACAAGAGTCACATGATGCAAAATGGTAGCAGTGGGTGTATTTGACTCATGATACATTTTGTAAGTTTATGTAAGTGCAGCCAATATAACCAAGGAGGTCACCAATCATGGATAATTGTTTAAAATAATTAGTAAGTGTAAATTAAGAAAAACCAGCAATATAATTTTTAGTAAAGATAAAAGAAATGTAAGATGTTAAAGCTATAACAACAAGATATTTAAAACTTTCCATGAAGAAAAAATTGTTTTAAATTATTCTGTTATCATTAAACTGCATGTCTAAAGTTAATTACTGCTAATCAAGCTTCTCTGTGCAAACTCCAGAATATACATGTCAAGGATCACTAGATGATTTTATGATTTTTAGGACAGATCCAGATAAACACTTGCCAGCAACCATGAGCTCTTATGCCACAGTTAGGATTCAGAATCATATAAGCTTTTATTGATTAACAGATCAAAGATGATGCTCATATGCAAGACACACGGGCATAAAGAAAATCCGCACAAGCATTTTTGTTAAATTTCAAAGATGTAAGATCATTAGGACAAGCAATAAATAATCAACCAGTTACCAAATTATAAAAAAAAAATCACACAAAATATAAGGTGATATAAAGTTCACGAAATTGTATTATTTATTTGTGTGATCGTCAGCAAACATGTTCAGAAGTTTAAAACCTGCATAGAAACGTGAAGGTGAAGATCAACCTTCTTGATTTTCAAAAATAAATACAGCATTTTTTTTGGACTGTTGGAATCCATAGAAAGTAACATCCCTCCATCAAAAAACAAGATTTTTTTTTCTTCAAGTTCTGGGACAAAATTTTGGTTTTGTTGTGCTGGGTCACTTCACAGCAACGTCTATGTGGTGAAATATTTTTATTGCTTGAGCTCTTGTTTGTTGGTTAGACTTTGACTTAGATGCAGATTCAAAATCATAGGCTAAAACTGTGTCAGAGGAGTGGTAGAAGCATTTCAGGGATGTTTTGATATGATATTTGTTTACACAGTGAGTTAATAGGAAACTGAAAAATAAGTTATAACAAAAGCTCAACAGTTTTCACGAGCATGTTAACAACCTTTTATATACTTTAAAAAGAAAGTAAAACAGAAAGAATCACACAAACATTCATACCATGAATCCAGTATGTACAACAGGACCATCATTTTGTTGCTATTATAAGAAAATGACAACATTTTACCATAACAAGAGAACACAATCTTATGTGAATAAAATGTTATACCTGATTGTTTTTTTTGCAGCATCTGCTTCTTCATTCTCTTTAACTCCAAAAGTTCACTATATTCTAGCGAGTCTTTTAATATATCAGGAATGTTATCATCATCCTAAAATTTTAAGAATTGAACTGAAAAAAGATGAAACATGATTGGAAAATGAACACCTGTATTTATTATCATAACTTTTGCTGGTAATGCATTATTTTCCTGAATGGAGCATTATAAGTCAACCTTCTAAAGAGTATGTTCATCTGACAGGATTCAAACATTGCATTAAAACGGTGAAAACACTTATAAAAGAAACCTTATCCTCACTAACCCAGACATACTTCACAAGGTTTACACCGTAAAGTCTAATGTTTGGATCCTGTCCCATAAACTGTATGAAAGTTCTTATTCAATGGTAGTATTATACTTGATGATTTACTTGGTTATGCATGAATGGTTTTTCATACCGTAAAATAATATGAGACATTTTAACTTTTCATACCGACAATTCCATATCATCATTCGTCGGAGGTTTTACAAAGGGTTCTTCATCACTGTCGTCATCGTTCATGGTCACTGTTGGCTTCCACGAAGGGAAAAATGAAGAGTTCTTATATTTAACCAGATTAACTTTGTTCTGAAATAAATAGATGACAGATAATTTTTTTTGTTTTAGAAATTTCCAAAGTTATAGATTAACTTTCAAAACTACTTACTTTTTTCACCTGTTGCATGGTGGATCCTGTTGGTGCTCGACCAGGAATTGGCAATTTTGCTTTCGCCAATTTAAGAAAATATTTTTGAATCCGACTACACACCTGAAATTTTGAAATACTATCAATGATTTTCTGTTACACTATCAAAATCATATTTTTGAGTTTGCTTACAATTTCCTATTTTAAATTCTATTTATTTTTAAAAGTTCACCAAATCTGCGGTTAAATTGATGCGCAAAGATGCAACAACTTCTTAAAGGGGAAGTCTACTTTTGAAAAACATTTTTCAGAAATTGTCAAAAATGATACATTATATTCCATAAAACAGATAAAATATATAATGCATCACTTAAAAACATTTTTTCAGTTATTTTCATGACGAATAGGTTCACCATATTCTTGTGTTTTTGATACGGTCGCGCAAAGAGCGAAAGCCTGGACCCCAATCGAAGCAATTACGTCACGTCGTGCAAGAGAGTAAACCAGACGTTGATATTCACATGAAAAATCAATGTCAACAAGCAGCGAGGACTCCGAGACTGATGATTTTTCGTTTAATGAAGAATTTTCCTCTTCCAATGCAAGTAAACTGAAACCTTATGATTTTGAACCAATCGTTTCCTCGGATGAAAGTAGTAATGTAATCGGTTACAACAGCTCTTCTGCATCAAATTCTCGCATAGGTAATATTTCATGGTGCGAATGCGGCGGCGAGTGCAAAAATATGACAAATGAAGCTGAAAGCATATATTGCGTCGAATCTAATGAAATACCAGACGATTTCTTTGATGGTAAATGCAAAATATTTGAGTAATAAAGTTTAATTACACTTTTATTTTCTTTTATGATTTTTTTGAAATTCTTTCAACTTTCAACTTTAACTATTTCTCTCGCTTTCACGCATCACAGATTTGTCAATTACGATGCTATGAAAAATGCTCCATCGTTGGTCATTTTCCCTTTGACTTCAAATAATAAACTAGGCCTCTTTGAAATAGTAGTAACGATGGAGAACGAAAATGTGATCTTCGAAAAGTTATTCTATCTGAATGAAAAGAATTATTCCAATCCATATTCATAAACGGGGGTAAATGTGTGCTTATTCTTTAATCAATCAAAGCGCCTGGTTTTCATACGATCTGCATTGAACAGCGCGTTTTGGAAACAGCCATGGCAGCTGTTAACGAATAAAGGGGAGACGTTGGAGAAAAAAAACGAGTTAGTTTAATTTTGTTTATATAGTGAATGATATCAAGTTTTCTGAAGATTGGCGGCGTTTTTTCTCAGAAGAGAAAGTAAATAGTGTGGGCACAGCGTCTTCCTTAAGACGACGGTTTCTCTTGATTCCCAAAAGTTCAGCCAATCAAGAAAAAAGAAAGAAAGATTGAAAAATAGTATAAAATTGAAATGTGTAAAAACCAGGTTTTACAATATCTCTAGTAACTCCCCCCAGTTTTCTTATTTTGATATTCACGTGGTGCACATGTTTCATTCGAAATCAATTTCTTTGCAATCGTTGTAGAATACAGAAATTGTTTTGAAAATAGTCGTACGGTAGAAGGATAATAAAAGCACTTTACAGTATTCATCATCCTTTATAGTGGGAATGACATACAATATCTAAAGCAAGTTTATATGGTGTGTTCATACCCTGCAAGTCACGTACGAAGCAATGCTCTTCAAAGTGATCTGAACAGATGTAAAAACTACAGTCTTTGGGAAGTGTTCCGTCACATCGTATGTTATGCAGCCATTGCTTTCGAATATCTTTGTGTTGTTTAGATGGAATTCGATGGAAACTAATTTCGTTTTCCTTTCGCTTGGACCGATTCGTACAATCTATTAGCTGAACAGCTAACCATAATTTCACAAGAACTTAATTATAAACTTTTACGAAAAAGATATTTTTTTGCTTCACTGAATTCTTCGCATGCGAGATTTGTTTCTTGCACGACGTGACATCATACAGTGTACTTGGACCCAGTTCTCTTGAAAACTTTTGCTACTCGTATTTTCCGTAGTAAATCAAGAGCATGATGGCGGGGAATTTAAATGTTTTGGAGAGTAAACGAACACTGAATTTGTATTTTTTTTGTTCTTCTTATGTTTGAGTACAGATAAAACACAAAATCTGTTATTTCATTTTTTAGTAGACTTCCCCTTTAAAGGACTGGTCTACTCAAAAAACTAGTTTCTTTTAAAAACTTTGCGATGTTTTATTTCGTATGTTTACATTATTTTTTTTGTTTAAAAAATTACTTTATGACGTATGTTCGACCTTTTATTTTTCTTCTTTTATTACCGCACCTTATGCATGACATCATATGTGACGGTTTGAGGGAAAATCATAACAAGTGATAATTTCTGATAAATTTATCAGTAAATTACTGATTAGAAAACAATAGATTTAATCAGTAATTCGTTCGATTTATCAGTAATTCGTTCGATGAATCAGTAATTACTGATAAAATAATCGGTAAATACTGATAAATAATCAGTAATTTATCAGTATTACGGATTCATCGAACGAATTACTGATAAATCGAATGATCTACTGATAAATCGAACGAATTACTGATAAATCGAACGAATTACTGATTATTACTGATACATTTCTGATAAATTATTGATTAATTTATCAGTAATATCACTTGTTATGATTTTCCCTCAAACCGTCACATATGGCGATGTGTTTAAAATTGAAAGATGAATGAAAAGCAGAAGTGAAAAAAGATAGTAAAAAGAGATTTTATTACTGTAAAGAAGGAAAAATTGTAAATATGGTACACTGTGCAGCAATTAATTGTACCAATAGCTCTAGTAAAAAAACAGAAGAGAAAATAAGTTTTTTTAAACTGCCCAAGGACAAAATTCTCAAAAAAACATGGATAGCAAAGTTGAAAAGAGCGAATTTGCCAAAAGAGGAAAATATATTTGTTTGTCATTTACATTTTGAAGAAGATTGTTTCAAAGAGATTTAAAAGTAAGATGCTTTATTCTTTTGTCTTTATCGAATTTCCATCAGATTATATTTCTTTCACTGCCAGAAGAATATCCTTTTTAGAACAAATTACTCGGGCTACCTTTGAGAAGAATTCTAAATAACGATGCTGTTCTTACTATTTTTTCGTTTCTTAAACCAACACCAAAATGAAAAAGAATTGATAAACCGCAAGAAATCTTATCTAAACGACAAGTTTGACTATAATTCCTCTCAGATTTTGATGAACAACGAAATTGGTTGATTTCAATAAATGTACGAGCTTGTACTTTGTTGTAGCTTATCAATGATGCATTGGAAGACGTTGAACAAATGGAAGAGCTAGATAGAGAGAATCTCTATTTATCTAACTCCAAAGAACGTCAATACGAGCCACAGCCGCACACTGCAGTGGATGCATCAACCCAAACATTCAAAATAATTTTCGTTGAATTACTTACGTTTGAGATGAAGTTAAAATGTGTTTTTTTACCGAAATAAAATATTTTGTGTTTGATTTGATGTGTGAATTATGTTTGTTTAGGATGTGTGCACTCTTAGGATATTATAGAAAAATTCTTATTTTAAATCTTATCTTATCATTTTTGTCGATCTAAAGTTAACTAAGTGGGGACGGGTTGTCAAAAACCCGTCAAAACGTCGTCTTTTAGACGACCCATGCCCACTGGGAAAGGGAGAATAAAGTGAGTCAAAGTTTTTTGAATATGTAAGTATCAATAGTCTTAACGCAAGATGTCGTAAAGGTAAAATTTAAAATAGTTAAAAATCGATGTCCATTTCAGAATCGTCTGTCAACTCTGACCCAATCTCCGATTCACTTCCTACTGTGTCGTCATCATCGTCGTCAACGACGGCTTCGTCTTCGACGTTAATTTCGGTTGGTTCAGGTGCTATCTTTCTTTTACGACGTTTACAGATAAGACGCAGTGGCATTTTCGATAATTTCAGCCCTCTCCGTTTCCGTCCAATTCTTATCATTGCCTTTCAAGAGCATGACATTTTCAATATTATCATGATTCAACCCTAATCTGCGATCATCTCAACAAGATGGTACTCCCTATTCGAACATTTCTTTAATTCGTGGCCAGCTCGAGGATATTCGTGGCTGATTTTAACTATGCTTTCTTCTTCGTCGTCAACTTCAATATCGAAAAAACGCAAGTTGCTATCGATTGGGACGGTGTCTGCTTCCCATTCACTGATCATTTCTGTAAGATTTTCTACAGTGACATCGATGCTCGCTGATACTTCGTGCACCATCAATCCCTCTCCTTCAAATATCTTCGAAGATGGTTTAATCTTTTCCAAAAGATCTTGGGCCGTAGCAAACTTAAAAAACATACGGATGCTTCGAAATTTGCGAAGGTAACCTTCGATCTTCGCTCTTTTAGTTGACGTGGCGGTGACTTTTGAATTATCGAAAGCAGTTATAAACGCTGGCCAAAGATGAATTAATCGCTGATACCCACGATATCGATGTGAAACGAAGCGTGTTCCGTGGATTTTCGGGAGAGTGTAGTACGTGATGTCGAGAGATTCGCACGCTTGTTTAACTTCAGCTTTGACGGCGCCAGAGTTTTTGAGGTACGAGAAGAGTCCAATATAAAATTCCTCGATCTCGTCAAAAATCGGATTAGACTGAAAGGCTTCTTTTACACCCAATTCAATTTGGTGGTTGACGCAGTGAATGCGAAGCATCCAATCACGGTCATTCTTCATTTGGGTAAGCACACCATTGTGGATCCCAAAGTTTACTTCGCACCATCAGCAGTAGCACTCACGACTTTATCAACAACGTAGTCGGCATTTGAAACTTTGTAAATGTTGAGGTACGTATGGTCAATACCATTTTTGATCGAATTTGCATCAGTTCCACCAAATCTAAAAATAGAAACCAGATAAAAAAAGTTCTTTCATTAAGTTTGATAGCACCATCTTACAAGTTTTACGTTGTACAACGTTTAGTAGGTGAAGTGCAGGAGCATAAACGAGCAAAACAATTGACTGTATCTTTTATTTTCGCTTTCGCTGCTATATCTTTGAAAATAAGAAACCTTCGCAGATAGAGGATCTAAAATATTTTACGAAATAAAGTTCGCGAAAAGAACAAAAAACACGAAGTCTCACAACACAAATAGTTTCTCCCAATAAAAGTTTCTCAAATTAAATTAATTTAACTTTCAAAGGAACGTGGTTTTTAGTGAAAACATTTTACCTCGACATTTCCAAAAGAGATGTCACCATGTACGTCGAGATTCCACCTTTGATGACACGTGTTAAAATCAATTCTTTCTCGCTTTTGACCTTGCGTGCTTGCGAACCGTCTGATAAAATGGAGTAGAAATTTGATTGATTTAGGTATTTGGTGATCATTTTCCGAACCTCTGCGGCCAAATATTGGACAAACTCAGCGGCTGCTCTGTGATCATCCTTGCCCTGAACCAAACGAACACCGTTGATTCGTTGACATTTAATGAGTGTTGCAAAATGTTTGAACGGCATCGTTGGTTCCATCGCCAGCTCGTATGCTGTCCGGAACATTCGTTTGTAGAGATCGCGTGACAACTTTTCCATGGAAGACAATACTTTAGTCTGAGAAAAACCGCTGCTGGACCCCGGAAGAATTATACAATCTTTGTTGAGTAAAAATTCGCCATATTTGTTATTGATAAATGTTAATTATTTTTAAGTAGAAGCTTTTCGGCTTACGCCATCATCAGTACAATATGATGGCGTACTGATGATGGCGTAAGCCGAAAAGCTTCTACTTAAAAATATATTAACATTTATCAATAATTATACAATCGTCTGCCGGTTTTTCTCTCTCAGCTTCCATCGCAATTACATGTGCTTTACCGGTCAAGTGGCGAGTGATCGTATGTTTTGTCACGAAATTGGTTCCATCCACGTATGCCATCATAGCCTTTAGGGCCTCTCCTTTGCATGTCGGATGGCTAGATATTGCTGCTTTATTTCGAGCACAAACTTTACAGTAAACCGAGTTTACTAACACTTTATCATTAACAGATTCAGTTGTAAAACCAAATATGTCTTCATACCCCCAGGATTTGAACGTAGAGAGAGCTACTTTATTGCCTTTACTGTTTGACGTCGCCATGATATTCGCTGTTTGGCTTGACTAAATTAATGAACACAATTTTTTCTGGGTTTTAAATAGAGTGTCGAGCCAGGTGTCTCAAGCCATAGAGGCGACAGAAAGTTGCAGGTACAGAGTAAAAGAAAAAGAAGAATAAAGACTTTTTACTTAATTGGTTTACGTCACAAAATTTTATTGCGAAATGTTAAATGTGAAGAAACACAAACACAACGTGATTTATAAACGATAAAGAAAAAGGAAAAATATAAGTTTTTTTTTACTGTAATATGTTACGTGATCCAAAGAAAAAACAAACACAAAGCGATTTAAAAGAAATAGTTCTATTTACTGAATATGTTACGTGATCGATAGGAGGAGACGAAGAACTTAAAAAAGAAACAGAAAGTGATTGTTGAAAGAAATAAATGAATCTATTTACTATAATGTTACGTGATCAGACATGATTGATAGAAGGTATAGAACTTTATTTATACAAACATACAAGAACAAGATTAAAAGAAAGAAAAAGTCACGTAATATTTGCTTACGCGAATGAATGGAAAAAGAAGAACTACTATTAGAATAACTTTTGAGGGAAAGTAAATACGATACAAATTTAATCTATTTGAGGTGCGCGATTAAAGACGCGCCTTACATTTTCGAGGTGCGTGTGGAGGAGCGCGAGCGTGATCGCGCGCCTTACATTGACAGGACTGGGCATTTTACGAAGTCCATCAAGACAAAATTACTCAATGTATCAAAAAAGAAGTTGCGTGAAGAATTAAAGCCATGGATTAAATCCATCTGTAATCATTTGTGGTGGGCATGCGCCACATGCAATGAAGACAAGCTGTTACTAAACGAAATATGGACTAGTGTCATTTTCCATATCCAAAATAAACATCATTGGACTTGGAACTTCGTTTACCACCATTGCTCCCATCCTGAGTTGACGGAAGAAAGCAGTGGTTGTAAAGCTTGGCTTTCTCCAAAATCACCTGGATTCGAAGCTCTCCAAAATATAGTTTTTGATAAAACTATCTTGAAAGATTTGAAACAAATCTCAAAATTTTCCCACACCGGTGTATTAGAAGTTTACCATTCACTATTAAACAAATGGGTTCCAAAAAGTACTCATTTTTCCTATCAAGGTATGATTTTTCGAACACAGTTGGGTGCTCCTGACTTTAATTCTGGTTCTAATTTACAGCAAGCCAAAACGAAAGATGGCAAAGATCGATATAACATAATGTTTTCCAAAATAACGAAAACCTGGCCTGCCAAACCAATAAAGGAGGAAAAAAGTGTTTTCTACCTTAGTAGACAAAACAGTCAAGGCTATTGTTAGAAAAACACTAGTTGCAGTTATTGCACCGCCCAATATGCTGCCAAAGAATATTCCATCAACTCCGAAACCTGACAAAAATTTGGTTATAGCAAATCAAAGATCAAGATTTACTGCTTGACAAATTTTCTGCATGATTCCATTTCAATTTTAGTTGTACAAAGGTTTCTTAAGAATATAAATCATAGTTGCTTGTTAGTGGACAGCGTTTATAAACCGTTTGAATGGGGAACACATTCAAACGGTTTATAAACGCTGTCCACTTCTGGATTCTTTTCTCTGATTTTCTGAAGAACACACAATGGAATGACACGTCGATTGCCTTTTCCCAAATGCTTGAAAACAAACCATATAAATTGCTTATGCGGCAAACCTATAGCTTCTATTGCTAGGATCATCTTCCAAAGCGTTGCCACCAGTTTCATGCAAAGCTGTCAATACATTATGAAGGACAGCCTTTTCAAGACACAGTTTTGAAAAATCATCATTGAAAGTTACGCATCCAATCCCTATAAATAAAATAGTGTACAAATTTCCATCAATTAATGAATAAGTCAAACTAAATTTTTAACAATACCTGACAATTGTTTATCTGTTATTGCATCAACCTCTTTACAACACAGACAATCAACCTCTCTAGTTTCCACAACACACTTGCCACATGAGCACCAACATAAATTGCCAACGCGTGACACTTCCAATGTGCTGTGCTTTCTATAGGTTCATCTGTGTATTTTTCTTCATTTTCAGTTTCACCTTCATGAGTCTCTTTTCTCATTGGCTCATATTGATATGGTTGTAACTTCAATCCTCGAAAATCTTCTTCTACCCGCATCATTTCGTCTTCTGTATCACTTTCATCACCCATATCAAAATCTTCGTTTTCAGAAAGATATTCTTCAAATTCATTATCAGACATTTTTAAGTTATATTTCTTAGTTTTCGATTTATTTTTAACTTAACTGGCTTTTTAAAACAACTATTTAATACAACAATGTTTTTTTTGAAAAAGAACATATTCGCCATTATGACATCAGAGAAAAGGTCGCTTCAAATAGTTTTGAATAAAACTTAACTTTGGGCATTGATTAAAGAATTAAAGAAAGACTTTGAAAAGAAACAAGATGCCCTGACAGGCATAAGGATTTCTGCGAAACCAGCTGAAGCATGAAAAATGAAAGACTAATGACATTCTTCAAATTTGAAGATTGAATGACTTCTACAATACAACATTACATTTTTGATCACACACTCCCTAGAAATCCATGAAAGCATAACTGATATTATATATGTATAGATCAAAAATAGAACTATAATAGTTAATCCCACTAGAAAGTTTGTCAACCTTTGTTCCCAAGGGATGATGGCAATTTACCTTTTCTAGTGTAAAAACAACAGAAGCTTTTTACATACAAAGAAAAGAAATACGCGTAAGGTGCGAATCGTAACCATGGATACACATTTTATATGACAGTTTTTTTAAATAAAGAAACGATGTAAGAGCGAAAAGAAAAAAAAAACACAAACTTTTTCGAAAAAAAAATTAAGAAACAAAGTAAAAGCGAAAAACTCATCAGAAATACTTTGTTTAAAACTAACTACGTATCTATCTAATCTAGCTACTAAGCTACTAAAATTATAGCTTTTAAAAAGTTTAACTACGAACGACTTTGATAAATTTTCCTGACTGCAAGAGAGCTTCAAACCACAAGATGTTACCAACAACGAACTTTTAAAATCATAAGTTTATTACAAGCGATGCTTCAAATTTGGTGGAACTGAAGTTCTCCATTGTGTTTTTAGTGGGAGAAATGTCTGTTTTTTCGTGAAAAAGTGGCAGAACACTAAAATACTGATATAAAGAATGTTTTGGTAGTTTTCATGTAAATGCACGCATGAAATTTCAAAAAACCGCTAGGTTTGGACAGCAGAAAAGAAAAAAAAAAAACCAAAGCGGGTTTTAATGTATTTCTTGCTTTCGCAGAAATCCAAAAATACTATTTATATACTAATTTGATAGTAAGGAATTGAAATCTGACATCAGTTCAAAACAAAAATTTTGAGTAGACCAGTCCTTTAATGATTTCTGAATGGATAGATTGACCAACATTTGCACATTACAAAATGTTAAACATGCTGTGGCAACAAGATACCCTGACAGGCAAAAGGATTTCTGCAAAATCAGCTGAAGTATAAAAAATGAAAGACCATATTACATTCTTGAAATTTGAAAAAGATTATAGATATCCACAATAAAACATTTTTAATCAAGTATTCTCCACGACATTGTCAAAGGATAATTGACACTATGTGAGTCTTATAATGTATACCAATAAACTGGATTACATCTGAATGACATAAAATATTCTTTATTTTGTTGGTACAAAGTAACATTAAAGATATATTGATGCTTTCAGATATCACAATGTATATGCACGTAACTCATAAACTCTAAACATTCTGAATTCCTGAATTTAATATTTGGTGCCAATCTTCCTAGCAGACTTCCTAAATCACAAGCACAAAAAAGCACAAAGATTTTAGTCATTCAAAACACATCCAAATAAACCAACATCAACATTTATAACTGAAATCAGAAATTTCAGTATTAGTTTGATTAACAATATAGCATATGCTTACAAACATTCATGGCCTTAAAAATTCTTTATGAAATTAAAAAGAAAAGGTTGGATGATTTTTAAAACACAACATTTCTGACTACATTGCACCCCTACATTTGACGTGTACTGCCAATCTTCTTAATTACAAATGGAATTCCCAATATTGCAAACACATTTTGATCACATAAGATAACACATAAGATTTTGATCATGAAAAGTATACTAGCTGCCAAGGCGGCAACGCTGGCCGCCCATGTCCAGCCTGCATTGAGTTCATAAAAAATTCAATTTAGAAATTATGTAGTGTACGCATGTTGTAGAACCCAAAAAACTAATCAAAAAATGTATGGGACCATTTGGCTATGATGAACCGTTACAGAGATATAGTCGATTTAATAAGATATTGATGATGTCACAAAAAATTGTTCCCAAATTTTTCGTTGCCCCAATGCCTGTATTGCAGACCCCAATAAACGTCGGTTTTCCCTATTGGGGGCCAGTACAATTTGTGTACAGTCAGAGGTGGACTCGAACATGAAACCTCTGGTGTGCCATCTGAACACACTATCGTTATGCCACCGCTGCTTGTTGTCCAAAATATATTATCATTTCGTATTTTATATCTAGCTAATGTATTGTTTTCAAAGCACAGTTAACGGTGGTCCTGGGAAAATAAAAATGATATTAACAATAATAAAACATTATCCCTATTTGTTCCTCAGCCAAAAAAGTTGCACTTGCATTGCCGTACCCAGACGTATTTCGATACCGTTTGAGCGGTATAGGTGCCCAAACTAATCCACCCAAACTCAACTAGCTGTTTTAGAATAAAGCAGCAAATTTGAAAATTGTTTTTTCTGCTTCATATTATTATTTTATTATTATTATTTACGAATTTTTAAATACAGGATGACAATTCAAAAATTAGCAAATATAGAAGTATACATTATTTTCAAAATTTCTGGAGTTAAAGGGGAATCAGACCTTCAGATCAAATTTTGTAAATTCATTCAAAAAATCAAATTAATAAAAACAAGATTCGCAAAAATGCGACTATATATTTCCCCAAAGTTGCGAACATTTTATCAATTATTACCGTAAATGATCGAATAAGCGCCCCCTTCCAAATAACCGCCCCTTTCGAATAAGCGCCCCCTCCTTTCAGGTGAATTTTGAAATAGGCGCCCCTGGGCGATTATTCGAGTACGAGCAAAAGGGGGCGGTTATTTGAGTTTTTGTACAATAGAAAACAACAAGTATTTAAAAGAATATAGCTTTGTTTTTATTTCCTTTTCCATGCTCAAATTTCATTTCAAAATATGAAGTGATCGATGTAGAAGACATTTAAAAAAGAAATATTCACTGTATATATCTTCTGTTTCTGTAAATATTACTCGAAACCTTTATATATTTTCTTACTATTTATGATACAAAAAAATTAAAGTTAAACAAAAACACGGTATTTTAAATAAGCGCCCCTACTCGAATAAGCGCCCCCTCTAAAAATTCGCGCTTATTCGATCATTTACAGTATGTGTACATTGATAACAAGAAAAATGTATCATTTACAGTGGTATATCTACTATCAAACTGATGTTCAGATAAAAACGCTGTCAATACCAATCAGGGTGGATTTGAACTTAATAGTACAAAACGACTTATTTTGAAGTTTATGAAATGAAAATGTACATGGCCAAATGATAAGATTTTTCTCAATCTTTGCCAAGGAATTAAAAAGTGACTTTGAAGTTACTATGGACATAGCTAAAAACTATAAGACCTAAATGCGGCTAATATTTCCCCTTAAACAACTGAATAGTCTTTTTGCAGAACAATCTGAACCATGAAATCACAGGACAAATGTAACAGATGAGTTTCTAAGTGACGTGATGTTTATAAACATTAGTGTTTTTTGCTCGATAATTGCTGTGAGTTTCAACATAAATGCTTAATAGATCAAGTCAATTTCCTACCAATATGCGCACGCATCTTGGTTGGCAATTAGATGCTCTCTGCACACTGTCAGTTAAACCGGTTCTCAGGAGGCGTTTTCAAGACAAAAAAAATTATTAAAAACAAGAAACAACTAAGTTGTTAAAAGATTTCCGTAACTTAAGCATGACATGCTTGTAATTTTAATTTGATAAAAGATGTTGTTGTGATTACTTTTCATTATCAAAAATAAACTTCTTTCTAAGGGATTATACGCTTCATTATGTATGTATGCGGCATTCTCTCTCTCTCCGTATATATAAGTCCTGTTAAGTACAAAAAACAAATTTGCAGAGTGAAAATAAATATATATATACAATGTAAAATTGCTTAATTTACATAAAAATTAAAAAAATTAAAATCGTCAAGAACTATTCAATTAGTCGACAGAAGTAAAATTTCAAATTCACTGGGCAATTACATAATAACTTTTTGATCCTTATGTTCTTCCTTGTTCTAAAATACTCAGAGCAGTTTTCACACAACCACAGAGGTTTGCTTTATTTGCAAGAAACAGAATAAGGCAGGATAGGTGTGACCTTTACTCTTGTTGGCTTTCCTTAATATACTGCATCGTGATTGTTCATTTTGCTTTTAAATGACTCATTCAGCCATGGGCAAGGACATCACTTAATTTTCTTTTCTATTACCAGTGCATAGTTATCAGGGGTCGAAATAACGTCCGGCTTCCGGCGAAAGCCGGACGAATTCTAATTTAGCCGGACAGTTTATTGGTAGAAAAATCCTTTTTAGCCGGCTAAGTGATGAGAAAAGCCTTAAGAATTGCGTTTAAGCTGTTCTACAGGCTTTAAAATCTAAAAATTTTTTTCGTCGCCCAACCATGGTCCCACATTTGTCCCACTGCCTTATTTCCATACTTAATTCAAAACAGCCGGCTACACAAAGTTTTCTTATTTTGACCCCTGGTTATATATTAAAAATGATCTCATGAATTTGGTATGGTCTCGTTAATGTTTATTGTTCTGTAGACTGTAAACCAATCGACATCTCGTAACTGCTTCAAAGTGTATCAATTTACTGTTTTTAAATAATGTCTGGATCATACTGACACAAACTCTCTTCAAGATTACTACATCGTTTCTTTTTTCAAAGACTGCACAACATAATTAAAATCATTATTGAAGGCTTTTGACAGATATTTTGTTGTCAGCCAAGCAATACATGCAGCATGTAAGAAGACTAGGATGGGAATTCTCTTGTGAAAATATCTTAATCCATGATATTTTCATGTCAATACCTTGTCTTCCCAATTTATTTGTTTCATATGTCAATGTATACATTTCATAACCATCAATTAAATACAAATCTTGAGATTCGGCATCAGATAAATGAGTCTTCATACAGTGAAATATCAATGTTATGATATTCCTTCTCTTGTTATTATCAACAACTGTATATAAAATTCTCAAAATTCGACTGTAAATCACGTATATTTTGTTATACAAACGATAGTCCTGTGAGGATTCGCAGAAGCCATCTCAAGTAACTCAAGTAAGTAAGTCTTTACAAGTCACATGCAGTTCTTTAATTATGAAACGATGTGTACGTAAACTTTTCCAACATTTCCAGATAAAAGTACCAAGCACAAAACACAAGCACGACCTTCCACGCGCCACCATATTGTTTTTGAAGATATTCTTCAGGGCGTAAAGCTTTATTAAAAAGAGAATAACGAGAAGTTTCATTTTGATTATTTTTCAATTCAATATTTCGTTCTGCATCCGCAAAAAATCGTCAGGAACGTTTTGACGAATTTTGATCTTTTGATCTTTTGATGAATTAAACTTTATCATACTAAAATCCATTATACTAAGCCTTTCTCTCTGTTCAGCTCACATCGATTAAAACCTGTAAAAAATTTTTACACAGGTTACTAGCCATAAACGTTCCTGACGATGTTTTGCGGATGCAGAACGAAATATTGAATTGAAAAATAATCAAAATGAAACTTCTCGTTATTCTCTTCATATTGTTTTTACATGCTTTCTGTTCAGGTTTAGCCTGTCAACATTTTACATATCACAGCGGAGATATGAAAATCACAGGCTAGAGCATTACCCGGATAGATGATAGATAGATAGAGAAATAGATACGCCGCCGAAATGAATAAGATTATCCATTCCATGGAAATCTTAATAATACTCATTAGCACTCAAAATCTATTTGTGAAGTTTATTAAATTTTTAGTTTAAACAGATCTTTAACTGGTAATTAACATCAGAAACTCATCTATTCAACAGAACACTTGCTTTAAAGAGGCATTGTACGGCTGAAATCAACAAAAATAGGGCTGTCGAAAAAAGCGGTCGTTGTAATCTTGATGTCCCACATCTAATCTTTATGAAACAATCGTATCTGTATTTGGGTTATCGTGGAAAGCCAAACAAGAAACGATGTCGAACAAGATGAGCTAGTATAAATATAAAAATTGCTGTTTTTGTAATCAATTTTTTCACTTACGTTATCAAGTTGCAAAAAAATAAAAGCACCAAAAGACTATGAATTTATATAAGAAATTAATTTCGTGGTTCTGATGCGAAAGCCATGTATCATTTTGAAGATATATGTGGATAACATTTACATACTTTTTTCTCTATCATTTTACAATTATGTTTCTCAAACGATATGGGTTTATACATAACATTTGAATACGAATAAGTTCTGTTTTATGACCTTTTCGATTAGATGTGAAATATCATTCGTCTGTATCAAAATGTAAATTTTAGATCACGATTCAACGATAGACTCTTATTTTTTTTACAGAAATATTAAATATATGATAATAACAACAACTCCCTTCTTTTTCTTCCCACACATTTACATTCTTCTCCACATTTTACTTCCCTTGTCTTGCAGGGGCAACCAGATCTTTTACCATCTTTTCTGCTGCAAGTCGAGTTACATATACAATGCTGAAAATGCACGAGTGAGTCAATGTAATCAAATTTAAGTTTCGTTGAGAACAAACAACGAAGAAAAAGTTTTGTTTTGAGTGGAATAGGCAATGAAATAGGCAAATCACTTTGAATTAGCTTCCACAACATTCTCTTATAATGATAAAAGTAATCTCACTTGAGTTAAGACAGCTGTGCTGACATGTGTTTCTTCACACACAACGATGACTTATAATTCATGAGAAAATTCAGTAATTACTTCTAACACGTATTGTAGAAGAATGAATTCTTTCACCAACATATTGTTTAAAAGGTGTCAAAACTATGTTTCAGGTTGATTTCCCGAAATAAAGAAGATCTCTGTTCTCCGACAGAGAAAGCTTGATTATTTGCCGCCATATTTGTTTATATTTTTCATGTTCGATCACGTGACGATAATATTTACAATTTTAGCCGTACAATGCCTCTTTAACTCAGATAAAACTATCTTACAAAATTATAAGATCAAATTTGTATAAAGGTTTACAAAAGAAGAAAAGAAAATTGTCAAACCTTTGGGGATTTTAAGGGCATTTTAAGCAAATAACTATCAAAAGCAATCAAAAACCAATTTCTACTAAAAAATATAGACGAGTTTCCAATGTTAATTACACTTTTATACCTTGTACATACTAAAAATCAAATACAATGTACGAAAATAGATAGGAAGTGCTAATGTGTATTGAAACTTTCTAATGTCGATTGTCTTTAAAGGGACTCCAGAGAACCAAATAAAGTGACAACATTTTGAAGTGTATAAAGAGACTTCTATTTCCTGTGAGGCTGCGTGCGCATACTCACAGGAAAATGACTTGATTAATGATATTCTATGTTGCAATATACCGTAATTATCGAGCAAAGAACACTGGTGTTTATAAACACTACGTCACTAAGAAACTCCTCTATTATGTGTCAAGTTTTCAAAATAACCATCTCTGATTCAAAAAAATATGTTCACATCATAATACATCACTATATATCACATATATCACTAGTGAAAATATACATTCATAACCAAATCACTGCATATTTGGAAGTAGAAGTTTTTGTTTTGGCTTGATTTATTAAATTACAGACTGTTATGCTGGAATGTGTTTTGATTTACCTTCGTTGCTTGTAAGGAAAATTGACATTATTTAATTTCTACGAAATAAAATATCATATATATTTATACAATATCAAAACAGTATACGTAATCATGGAATTGAATGAATGTTGTTGGATTACATCTCAGGAGGCACATTCAACCAGATTCTTTCACATTATATATTATGTCTCAATCCTGTCTGTGTGTATTTAATATTTTACGTATCATTGGTTTTCTGAACTTCCTTTTGCATATACAACGAACATCACGTTTTTACTTGCAATTCTTGTTATTATGTACTCCTTGAATTAACAACTGGTTGTTGTCCACCTAAAAAGGGTTTCCTTGATATGGTTGTACATCTATATTATATGTGTTTTCAGTTGGGCTACATTATAATCAGGATGTAAAATAAAAATAAGTCTTCAGCTTGGCTTTTAATGATGAACTTTCAACTTTGCACTGAAATCACAGATGCAATGTTCTACTGTTCCAAGCATTTAATTATACCATTCATCATATCAAAAACATAACACCCGTGACATATTGATATCTCGCTTTTTTCTCTTTTACTTGCGTTCATTCAAAAATGTTAACAAAACTTTTAGAAAAACATTGAATTAAAACGTTTTTATTTCCATCCTTTAACGTTTGAATCTCTTGAATCATCTTAAAAGCTGAGAGACAAAGCAAAACTCTTCCACTGCCGACTGCCCATCTGCACTGACTGAAAAAAATGGCGCACTACTTCACTGAAGACTAGCCTCTATTCTTACCTATCTTGGCTAGCCCAAAGTTCAATACTGAACCGAGGCTATAAAAGTGAACGGAGAAGATGAAGGAGGAGGAGGAGAAGGAAACTGCCGGTTTTAACATATATTTCGCCCTATGGGGAAATATATAATTTAAACTTGTTTGAGACTAAATAATCTTCCTTCTCTTCGTAATTCGTCATAATTGAACCCAAAAACATTAGCGCTGAGGTCCAAGACAGAAGGCCGTAGTCACGTGATATGACGTGTATTACGCTCAAGTTACGCTCGATCATAGAGAAGTGATAAGGATGGCAAACAATGAAACAGAATATCACCAAAGATATCTGATACTACTGACGAGGAAGATGAAGTAATTAAGAGTTTAGGGTGCTGTCTAAACAGATCCGTTTGAAGTTGATTGAATGTAAATGCTGTCAGATAACATTCAGTGTATCACTTCACATCCAGACTTCAAAACACTTCGAACAGAATGGTTTTGGAAACGGCCGTAACAAGATATCGACGCTGTCATCAAAATTCCAAAAATTTGTCTACTTACATAAGTAATTGAGCCATAAATAATGCATTTTAAATATTTTTACATCTTCATTTTGTTGCATGTCTGTCTTCATATCTTGTTGTTCCTCCAAAAGCATTCAAAAAAATAAACAATATGAATTTCTTATAAGGCCTAGTCTATTTCTAAAAAGTATTTCTCTAGATTTCTAGTTCTTAGACAAATGCTTTACACAAGCTTCCGACCACATAAAACATGGGTACACTACTTTGAAAGATTAGGACATGAGTGGTGATGTAGATCCTACACGGACGATAATTAGATTTTTGTTTATCTGGAAAAAGAATTTTCAGACAGTTTGTCATGGGCTTTATCGATTAACATTCATGCACGTGCATGCTCAAAATGTAGTGTGTGTCAGACAGGGGTTGGTTTATGAGACTTTAGCCCAAAAGAATCAAAAACATTTTCATGTAAATTTTCGTCACTCTGAGAAAAGACGTATAGCAAACTATTTGTTTAGTATTATATGAAATAATTGCCTGCTGCTGTTTTTCTATCTGTAAGTAACTTAGATATCAATAATATGTGCCACCCGTTTTTGTCGCAATAAACATAAGACATGAAAAATAATCCATTCTTCGACACGAGGTAACTCAAATCATAACGACAGAGAGCAGAAATATATGTTGAGCGTAATGTACATCACAAAATCTCCTCCATGAACTTTTTCAACAAAGTTAGAGGAACTTATCATAAGAGAAAAAAATAGAAAAAAGCACTTTCAGTGAATTTTTTCCTAATAAAATTATGGCTTGACAAGAGGATTTAATGAAAAAAAAATTTTGGGTTTGATTCCCCTTTAAACTTCAAATAATGTCTTCTAAAGCTCATTGAACTCCCGTTATCGATGAATTCGGAATATAAAAACTAAACATTTTTACCTTTCTTTTTCCACTATTTTACAATGAACTAACGCCTTTGAACAATTCCTTACTCCCCCTGCCGCCCCCCTCTTTATTGGCGGCTTTGCAAAAAACAATCTGAACCATTTTATGTGCTCCAATTTATTTATAATTTTTCTCGAAAAAATACCCTACCAACTCACTTCATGTAGCGTTATTGAAGATTCACCTACATAAATCAGATTATCATATGGAGCTAAATGGCCATGAAATAGACTGAGGAATGTATGTCTACGGCATTCTACAGGCTCTAACATCGAAAATTGGTGGCCTAGAGGACTGTCACGGCTACTAGCAAACAGAGTGCCCAAATGAACTCTGGGTATGGCACTGGTTTGATTTGGGATATATACATTGATTTCCCAGTGACGTCGCACACAAGAAAAGATATAATTTCTCTCACAGCTCACATCTACCATTTCGCATGAAAGACAAACAAACAGACAGACAAACAGAGAATCGGCTATTAATATATAGATACCTATGCTCTAAACTTACCAAACTCAGCACACATATAACTATTACTGAAAAGGAAACTTCATATTGTGTTACATGATGTGCAGAGGATGTTTTAATTTGCTATTATGATAAGGAAAGCCATTCGTAATAAGAGACATTGACATTGACTTAAAAACTGATCAAACATTAAAAACATTAAACATTAAAAGTGGTACAGAATAGACACACATTTTTTATGTTGGAGCTGAGGAAGAAACTGAGCTGAGCTAAAGTATCCAGAGCTTAAAAAGCATAACAGCCCATACACGAAACAAACAAAGATGTTTTGTATCAAGAAGGTTTTAGAGAATCTCAAGATATGTTTTTTCATCTTCAGATACATATATTTATCATAAGAAACTTTTGGAAATTTAAAATGGTTTCTTCGCTGACTTGCATGGTACACATCAGTTTCACCTATACGCATAATTTAAAAAAAAAAAACACTTGGTTCAGAGAGCAGAAAAAAACCCAAAGGTGGTTTTAATGTATTTCTTGCTTTTGCAGAAATCAAATAACACATACCTTCTTAAAGCACAAGATATAAATGAATTATATTGAATGGTTACCTGCAATGGTGTTCTATTACCCAGAGCTTTGGCGATTTTTTCCCAACGTCTCGCTTCAACTTCCTCTGGTGGGTACAGGATAAGCAATTTTTCAAGTTTTTCCTGAAATTCAAATCACACAAACTTTTAATGACATTCTCTGTTAAAGATGAACTATTTGGAAAAATATTCCCACCTGTTCTTCAGCAGTCCATTTTTGATTAAAGGTTGGATGACTATTGTCAAGTTTGCTTTTTTTCCTGTTTGGTGCAGCAACTTGAAATTTATCACTATGAAAGAAGAAATGCTTCACTCATTATTCCAATTATTTTATGAAATCTGTTTCAATGGTACTTCTGTAGTAAACATTAGTGAAAATTTGATATCATTGATCGAGAAACATGTTTTTACTCTTTTTGCATTGATAAAAAAATAAACTTATTTCTCCAAAAAGCAAAGCGCCTATTTTTATCAGCAATACAGATGGATTTTCTCAATTTGGATGAAGATCATCCAAGTCATCTCAAATCACAGATAAAGCTAAAAGCCAGTCCAACTCTGAAGACAAGAAATGCATTTTGTTTCAGGGTTTTTGGATAGAGGTATGTCATTTAGATTGCTGAAAATAGCCCTGAAGGCCAAGTGTTTAAATGTAGCTACTTCAAATATATCTACTTTAGCTCAAGTACATCATAAATGATAGGGACTATCATCAATTGCATATACAAACCAAGTCTTTAGGTTATTATTATGATTTTCTCACCATTCATTTGGGATACTTTAGTTATGTATTAGGTCTCTCCAGGTAAGTCTTGTGTATGAGAGTGTGTTTGTTTTTGAATCCTTATTTTAATCTATTTTGTATTGGTAGAGTTCCGTTAAGGAATATTTAGTGTTTCTTGCACACCAGAAATTATCTTGACATTCCCAAATTAACAGAAAACAATAATTTTTAATATAAACAAACATTGGAGGACTTACAAGTCATCATCAGCTTCTTCCAAATTAGCAAGGGGGTCCTCATCTACGAAATCAGATAGTACACTAATTCTCTGCATCTCTTATAAGTTGCCATTTCATTGCTATCTTCGAGGATACTGACAAATCATATCATATCAATCAATCTGACAAAAACTGTCAAAACTAGGAAATACCGTCAAGCTTGTCAACTGTTTTGGTGGCTTTTCTTGTGGTTATTTGTGGAACATATTTGTCTCCGCTATAAGCTGCTATGTAATGGAGCCAATTGATATCAGGAACTTTTGCAATTAATTGCCTTTTGGGGAAATTGAAAGGTTTCTATGGAAAATGAAAAATAAAGGACCAATGTTTTATTCAAAACTGAATTTGCATCAGTTACCAAAGACCACCCTTGTTTCTTTTTATCATATTTTCACCTTTTCTTGAATATTTTGTACAAATTTTAGTGGATCATCCAATGCTTCTTGTTTCATTCTTTTAAGCTCCTCCAAATCCTATAAGTTATATATACATTACAAATTTGATATCAATCAAACTGTCATAAAATACTAAAAAATAAAAATGACACCTTGATTGCTTGAACTTTTTGAGCTTGAAGGACTGCCAATGTTTTTAATAACAGATGATAACTAGGTAAAATGCAAAATGGAAACTAATTTGCAGAAACAACTCATCGTTTAGTCAAAACAGCAGTTTTGTTCAATTCAAAAGCAGATCAAGTTGGCACCAAATAACCCTACCAGTTTTTTTAGCTTTAACCATTTAGCTTCTAAATTATTTCCCTTTGAAACATAGTGAGTTAAATCAAAAGAACAAGACAAGTGATCTTTTACTTCTGACAAGGAAACCATTTCCTGTAAAATTAATTTTCCTTATGCTTGATTATGGCGTATAAAAATTCAAATCTTTTAGAAGTACCCTTAAGTAAACATTATCATGTTTATGTTAGCGTAAGAATTGTGTCGATTCCATTACTTCATGCTTACACTCTTATGCCCGACTGCTGTATGACAATGAGACTAGAACAGACAGAGATACTGGTAAAACATAAAACATCTCGGTTTCCAACTCCCTTTTTTAACTTTTAATGAGAAAAAAATAACAAAATTTTAAATTCAGACGTGTGATAGATAATTTGTCTAACGAGCATGTGGACAAACACTTGCCATTTCGTGATTGGGGATGTGCGGAGGTGAGTGTGGTCGCAGGCCTTTCCTGACCAGGACTGTATGTGGAAGTATAAGCACTTCATATACTAAGTTATGATCAGTTAAATTTACATTGTGATCCCCTGTTTTTCCAACATAACGATCTTGTGATCGTCAGATTCAAAAACGTTAGGTGTTGTTCATCCTTCATCCAAATGTTGAACAGAAATTATTGTAATGAAGTTACAGAAGTCAATAATGATCACTAAAAACGTTGTGATACATGATCAATTTAACTAAGGGTATATCTCCACCTAGTGCAAATGAAATATCTGTCGAAAAAGAATAATAAAGGTTTTGCTATTGAAACATTTTTTTAATGTAATGTGCCTTTAATGTTTGTAAACCTTATCTCCCAAGAGATTTTATGGAATGGCAATCCTGTCGAACAATTTAGAAAAACGAATTATAGCAGACGGTTTCTACTAGTGGTTGCTTTCGACCTAACTCAAACTGCTGTATCTCCAAGCAACTGAATATGAGAACCAGTTAATTGATTTCAATTTAATACAAAAACAGGTGCTACCTGGTATATTTCAAATAATAACATTAGCAAATCGCACAACACGGTCTTTATGGCTGAAGGTACCAAAACAACAAAAACCGCCTTTTCAAGAGCAACAATGAAAGTGTAGACGTAAAATCTTTAACAACAAAATGACAAATGCTTTTTGGAAACTTTTTATTTCTAGTAAAAAGATTTTGGCTTATCTGTTCAGTCATTGAATAAATAAGACTTTATCATGTCATAAATAAGCCATTTTATTTTGAATACGTTTTGATAGCTACAGCTGTCATCGACGGGCAATGTTTGAGAAAATAATGTTTTTTTTTCTGTTCGGCAAAATAACAACTATATGCACAAAACTTTTTAACAATAATAACTGTAATTTATAGCGATATTAACAAAAATTAACAATAATTACGTTAATGACTATATTTACGTTAATATTGTTTGTTATCAAAATACCCTGGAGGGTCACATTTATTACATATTTCTAAACAACTACTTTACTGTAATTGCCTTTACTATTATATTAAATCTGACTATTGGAGTTTTATAGGATATTTTATATTAAACAATTTTTCTCATACAAATTTTTCCCCATGGTATTCAATAATAATAACAACATAAAAAAACATGAATTAAACTTACTCCTGATTATTTTTTATAGCCATATGATCCGATTCAAAATGAAATTTATTAAGCATGTTGTTCGTTCCTGTATCTAACAGTTCCTCTTCACTATCAACATCAGCAACACTACTTCCAATGCCATCACGCTCTATCTTTTTAGTCCTCTTTTTAGATTTTTTGTTCATTAAACGTTCAGTATTATTTCCAGGCAACACTGTCTCAATAGAGTTTCCATCACTTAAGTGATCTTTTATATTGGATTTTGCAGCAGTGACAGCTTTATCATCCATGTGCATGCTCTGTATTTCCTTACCTATGTCATGATATTTAATGGCTTGAACTTCCTTTTTCAACTTCTTGTTTGTCAATAAATCTTCCTCACTTAAAGGTACAGGATATGCTACAGAGGAGAAAACAATATTTTGTAAAATTTACATCATCTAACAAAGTATATAAATTTTGATAACAATGCAGGCCAAGTACCTGGTTCTTCGACTCTTTCAGAAATGTATGTTTCTGCTGCAACAAGCGTCAAGCCAGTGTGAAGATTCAAAGCAGTAGTCTCATCAATGGAGCAAACATCAACTTCTGATTCATCAGAATCAGACATTATTTATCACTTGGGGTGAAGCTATAAAAAATGACCACAACATATATAAGAAAAATAATTTACTTTATTCTATGGAATGTATATAGTGGTTTACAAAATCAGAAACACCTTTATTTTTAGTATCCCAAGTAATATGGTAGCAAAATTGTAGATATATACCATAAAACGGGGTGACTTTGATCAGTGACAATAAGATGATAAAACTCTGAAATTAAAGTGCATTTTTCACAATTTTTAATATTTTCATTAAGATTCCTAGTGAAATATCATCAGAATTGTCTTCAAGTGGAACGATCAATTTCTTCCGAAACTAATGATGAAAAACATCAAAATTTTACCCCTCATATTCCTCATCGCTCTACGTCATATTCAAGAGTCCAGCCTGGACAATTTGGGTTCATCTGTGAAACATTGAGGCTGAATGTAAAGAAAATTATATGTCTCATACAAATGATGTTCTTTACAATCCTATTTTGTATTTCTTTTCCTTGTTCCTTTATCAATAATATCCTGTTTATAAAAACACGAAAAAACCGGATATATATTTTATATCCGCATTAATTTGTACATGTTTGCAAGAACTTTGTAAAAAGTTGTCATTTCTTACCGGGCATTTAAATGACTTCACAGAAGAGATTTTAATAAGTGCACTTTTTCTATAATGACAAGTCTCAAAACAATTGTCAATTAAGAACATGCAATGTATCGATAAATGCTTTGTTCTACTATAACAAATTAAATCTACAATATGTGATTGTGTATAAACTGAACTTTTGTTCTCAAATGTCTTCTAACAATGATATTTATATGTTAATTTTGTTTCGTATTAACAAGGGTCATACATCATGATGCATGTGACCGTGCCGTTGTACATTTTGTTCTAAATACAGTTTGATAGGTAATATTCACTTTATGGACTGAACATTCATCACGGATATGAAATGGTGATAATATTGCAATAATAGCACCCTAATAACACTGCCAAATATAATTATAAGTAATTTGGCACATCTCAATCACTGATCGAAGTCACCTCATAATAGATGTTGCTGTTTTCAAGGAAAAATCAGATATTCTCCGTCTACAAGATTAGGTAATGTGAAATTTTGCACTGAAATAAAAGAAATATGCAATGTAATGCTTCCAAAGTTTCAGTAGTAATGGTTGACTATATCTGAAGCTATTTATTTCTAAAATAGTGGCAAAATTGATCATTTTTTAGTTACACAGCTCTCTTTCTTGTCATTTTAGCCTCAACTCACTCTCTGAATAACACTGATTACTCATTGTTGAAAGTCTGCCTTATCAAGTTAAATACAAACTACAAGCAAAGTAGTGATTCCGAAGCCATCATAGAAAAAAACCTCAGATCAGAGTTTCTTTTACAGTCCACCATGCTTTTGTCACTTCATGTATAAAACGCACGAACTTATTTCAATCACGAAAAATAAGATGCTCTCTGTGTGTGACTAGGGAGCTTACGAAACTACGACGGCAACGTGGACGACGACGTGAGGCAAACAAAAGATTCACTTTACTCCGTAGATTTGCTTTAGAATGGAAGTCATTTCACACTATACTATTGGGAAATGTTTTTAATTTTACTAATATCATTATAAGATTTGCACGTTCTACACACAACGTGAAAAGTAATATTTTGAAGTCGTACCGAAAACGAAGACGTGAGAATAGCAGTACTTCCGATAAATTTTCCTCGGTTCCTTCATGGTTCTGCCTCTCAAAGTTCAAAAAACAAACTTCAAAGGCATTATAAATAAACTTCTTAACACAAGTGTATAGTTTCTGCTCGTTTGTGATTCATAGAAGATGAATATCTTGTACGTCGTCGTCCACGTTGCCGTCGTACTTTCGTAAGTTCCCTAATGGTTTTGTGCCCTCTTCTTTCAAAGGCTGTTTTCTTCTGGGGAATCTTAACTTTGAATGGGTTACGACCCTTCGCTAAAGCGTAATTTTACGTTAAAATTCATTAAAGAGATGTAATTTGCGAAAAATTGAAATCTCACAGGCTGCGCCGAGCTAAAGTTTTTTTTCATAGTTATATTTCACAATTAACTACACAGCTGCTGTGATGATGGTTTTACTTGGAAAATTACATTCCTTTTCTTCTAGTCCAAATTGGCGGTCTTTAAAAGTTTAACGACTATTGTTTGAAAAAAAAGAGAAGAGTTTCACAGTTTGAAACAAACGTTTTCATTTGAGGCATTTTTGTATGAAAGAAATCATGAATTATTTGTAAATCTACAACACAATGGTTACTTCATATGTGAATGTAACCTTACAGTTGATTTGAGTTCCATCTATAGTAAACTCTAAACTTCACTTTGCAACAAAAATGGCAGCCTTTCGGAAGATATTGAACGAAGTAAACCGTAATTTATACGAAAAAGTCCCAAATGATGCAAAAGCGTTTCGTTACGAAAATGACGAAATTGAGACTATCAATACCAAAATCAAATATCTAAATAAGCATTTGCGTGATATACAACAACATCCAAAAACTCACAAGGAGCAGATTCTTGTTTATGGTAATCTTGCTCTAGCATATTACAAACTGGAAGATTATGTGAAGGCACGAGAATACTATAACATTCAACTGAGTATGGGTGAAGAATACAAAGATTTAGAAGCACAAAGAATGGCCCATGCTAATATAGGTATTTTTAACTTTTTGGCACTAACATCATGGATGCAATAATTTAGCAATTTCAGTATGATTTTTGGCGTGACAATCATTAATTGCTTACAGTTTGATAGTCTTTTGTTTTGAACTATTTTTCATTGGCCAGGTATATTGGAAAAGAAAGATTATAAATTATCAACTGCTTTGGAAAGGTATAACTTGTCACTAGACATCGCAATTAAAGCTAACAACAAAGTCGCACAAGGACGCCTGTACAACAACATCGCTAATATTTACGAGATGACAATGGACATCGAGCAAGCTATTGACTATCAAAAGAAAAGATGGGAGATTGCTACAGAGTTAGATGACACGGATGGGATTTTCAAATCTTGTGCATGCTTAGCCGCCTTACACAACACACTCCATGATTACGACAGTGCTATCAGGTATACGCCTTTCATCAGCTTGACAGATATGATAATTGGGCCTTTAACAGGTTAAGGTCGCCTTTAAAGTTCAAGGTCGCCTTTAAACAGTAGTGTTTAAACTCTATAATGTTACCTATAGCTCAAGCTCTACTCTGCTACGTTTTCAAGCTCAACACCAAAATGTCTTAAACATCATACAATCTCGTTCCAGGCCTTCTTGCCTTTTCCACCGTCTATATACAAAAAAGGCGAGAGGGCCTCTGAGTTCCAGGTTGAAACCAGACACTCATTTTGTTTAATAAACATTTGCAAAGCTGAAAATCTCAAAAGTCTAACGATATCTTCAACATAAGTCTGGAAAACTATGAAAATACTGTAAAAAAATCGAAATTTTATTCAACTGAAGTCAATTCCGGTGCACCAACTAGGAAAGTTTTAATTACATATATAAAACGATAACTTTCAGAATCAAATGGATATAAGCAATGTAGGATGTATTTCTAAACGTGCAAGTCCCACTGGTTGATCGACTTCTTTGACCTCATCATATGCAGTTCTTTAATCCATCGAATCGTTATTTTCACCTCTAAAAGTTAAGAGACAGTTTTAATTACCGAAAATGTTTTGAAACTCTCCATCTTCCATTAAAACCTTGTCTTAGATCAATATCTCAGGATCTGTTCATACCAAGATGTTGTTATTTTACCAGAACACAATCAGCAATAGCCCCCACCAAAGCGAGTGGACCATTCGTTTCTGTCTGCTATCATCCAGTCACAAAATTGTTCTTCAGCCTTCACACCATGGACTCCCTACATCCACTTGCCACCCCTCCTTGAATTCCCAGTTAAATTTCACTCACTATTACCATGTTCAGATTCCTTTTTTTTTTTACAGTTACTATGAGCAATTAATGGGTCAACTTCGTCGAATACTAAAAGTGATCGACACGTTAGCCGACGATGCGTCCGGCAGTGAGGATGGAGATTATGTGAACTTAGATGAAGATGAAGAAGGTAAGAAGGATGAAGATACGGACGTCAAAAAAGAAAAAAGGGGAAAGCTATCGAAGATGAAAAATGCTTTCAAACGAAAGAAATAGTTGAAATCATTCTAGCAGTATTCGAAATAATAAAAACATAATAGAAATAACCTCGTTTTCGATAGTAACATCCCAGTAGGCAAAATGGGCAAATAGCCACTGAGACAAAGAGCATTTTCATTGCAATGTGTGAGGTGCCAACTGGAATAAGGGACTAAAAGACGACAACATAATTGTATGTATAACAAAGGCTGATTGTTAAAAAAACGGAACTACAGTGACAGTGTAAATATATACAAAACTTTTCTCGAAAAACAAATGTCTATTGAAGTGAATACATCAAGAAGCTATCCCCACTGGCCAAATTTGTTGCAAAATCATTGCGGAAGAGTATATTATAAAATTCCCTTTGTCGCAGTGACTTTTCGACATTTTTGCCCACTGGGAACATACCATCTCGCAAAACGTTTCTGGTTAAAAGCCACTTAATGTTGGTTTGTAAGAACGAAGCGACACACAAAAATGTTCTCGCTAGCTCAAATAGAAGAAAATTTGTACATTCTGGAACAACCTTCCACCTTTAAAAAATATCGAGAAGAATAAAAGAATATGTACGTAAGTTTTTTTAAAGGAAACCCGACAGCATAAAAAATACCTTGGAACATGTAACCGCAACTGCAAGTGTGTGAGAACGTCTATCCTTTAAATATAAATCACAAACTATTAATGTTAAATACTACAAGTGTGTTGGAAGTTGTGTGTTGAATGTCAACAAATATCTGTCCATCGAAAGACCAAGAGAAATCACAAAATCTTTATGTACAACAGCATGTTATAACGTACCCCAGTATACAAAATCGTCAAAAAGTCACAACGTCGAAGAGTGTTTGCATTGAAATAGTAAGTACATATCTTTAGAAACATACTCCTTCGCAGTGATTTTTCAACAAATTTGTCCACAGGGACACGCTTTAGAAAAAAAATAAAGAAAATATGAAAATAATAAGGGCTATCATGAAAATGATTGAATCTCGATCTGTATTCTACAAGTATTTAGTACCCAGGGCCATGGTTATGGCATTTCTCTTGATGTCAACTTTTGTCGTGTTTCGTGTTGTCGTCACACGATAGAAGAATAGTGGGGTACCAAACAGCTGCGACATACAGAAATATTACAAGTTGTTTAAAAGTTAAAACACAATACCGTTTTTAAATGGCTTCAAGTAAATAAAGTCTGGGATTTTAAAACGCAGAACTAATAATATAATTTCTTTTGGAAATGCATCTAAAAATTTCGATAACATCAATCTTCTAAGAACTCCTAAAAATAAAAGCAACATCATTCAAATTATTCCTGATGTATTTGTCACCTTCTCTAAAGTAAAAACATTGGAAAGGAATGTTTTCGTACTTTCATGTGTTTGCCCATACCATCGACATCTAGTAAAAATGTATCGTGACCAAAATGTCCTTCCGTGATTTTTAACGTCACTTCAGTGTTACCTGTTAAATACGAATGAAACTACTGCATAAAAAAACTGGTTGAAATAATGGAATCGCATACATATCCTAAATGGTATCGCAAACATAACTTAAAATATAGTGCACATAAGGTGTAAAGTCTATGCAGACATGCGTTGCTGGAATCTGACCCTTTCATAACTTAAAAACAACGCCTCGTTTTCATCCTGAATAGTAATGGCGTTTGCCTTTAAGTAATTAAGAATTTCGTGAAGCATTTTCACCTGTAGTTTCGTTTCTCTTTATAAACAACACAAACGTCATTACTATTCAGGATGAAAACGAGGCGTTGTTTGTTATGACGTAAGTTACCTTAAGGGAAGCAATTTCGGGGGGAATTTAATTTGGCGGTCAGCCAATTTTGATAATTGTGTTAAATTTGGCGGAAAGCAAATTTGGCTATTCACGGTTTTTATTTAATTGGGTTAAATTTGGCGGAGCTACAACCGTGTTGTCGTTGTTTACTGTATATCCCGAAACAATTCAGAAAAAATATTTTAATTTGCAAAAGAGAAAAAAGAATAAAAAAATGATTTGGCGGTCCAAACACAAAACTAATTTTGCGAAAACAGTTAAATTTGGCGTTGCGCGAAAGAAATAAAATTTTCTTCCCGCCGAAATTTCTTCCCTTAAGGTATGAAAAGGTCTATTGGTCAAAAATTTCTAATCAAGTAAAAAAAAGTTCGGAAGTAAAAGCCAATGTTGACGTTTCGTAAGGTTGTTTTTTGTTGTGTAAAATTTCGTGCCAACTAAAATGGGGTTCCCCTTCTTTTGTCATACTCATTGGTAGACTTTTTCCGGAATTTTATGGTGAAGGGAATGGCCTTAAGTTTACAGGTTTACAAGAGTTTCAAAGTTTACCTCCATCTCTTATCATATTAGCTGCTTCTATTTGCTTGGTGGATGGGTAGAGTATATCAGACGAAGCGCCCATAACCTGTCGAAGAAATTCAAATGTTAAGAAATGAAAACAATAAAGAATATAAACCTAGGAAGTGTGAACATACTAATGTTGGGCATTTGACATGCGCGAATCCCTCTCTTCGACAACCACCGTAATTTTCACCAATATCAAATATATCCATGGCCTAACAAACGAAATTAAGAAAATTAGTGAAGATAGTATAGAAGGTAACACTGATAAGAGATTGGTTTACATATAAAAGTCATTGAGTTTACCTTTGACAGGTAAATTAAGCTGTTGGGGTCATATTTCGTCCTCGGGATAAATGTCTCGCCCTGTAACAATGTACCACAGAAAATATGAAGGATAGAAGAAATAATTCCAACAGGAGAGAGCAAAGTCGACATGTTGACAGGAGAGAGCAAAGTCGACATATTGGCAGGAGAGAGCAAAGTCGACATCTTACTTGATGTCGAATGTAATCTTCAATCAAAAATTCAGTATCGTGATATCTGGGCAACACAACTCCAGGTTTATCGATTCTCATCGTTTCGAACCGTTCATCCCATTCTGGTCCACTTCGATATGTTAAGGTGGCAATTTTCCTAGAATCCAATATTGATTGTCTGAACTACAAATACCGTATTTTCCCCGAATAGGAACTACCTTCGAACGAAAGCCGCCCTCAAGCCGAGTGAAGATGTCATGAGATTCAAGATAGGTAAAAATTAAAAACATTGCAAGAAGTGGAACTTTTTGAGACTTTTTAGGCAAATAAAAGCCGCCCTTGAATAGAAGCGACGGTTTCTACTGGAGACACACTACATTCACATTTCTTCCTTATATATTTCATACCTAGCAAGCTTTGCACCTTCCAGAGGAAAATCAGAATCATAGTAATGTCCATTATTCCATTGTGGGTCCATCATCAGCGCAACACGTTGAAGGTACCTGTAGGCGATGGCTGATGGTGTGGAACTTCCACCACCTGAGATGCTGACAATTCTGGAGAGAGATGAAGAATTTCGAATATGAAATAAATACCCACGAGTACCTTATCGGACAAAACTTAGTCGGACAAAATTTTAGTCGGACGAAAATATTAGTCGGACAAATTTTTAGTCACCTCCTAATATTTTAGTCACTTTTGTCCGACTAATAATTTTGTCCGACTAAAATTTTGGTCCTTTTCTAAAATTTCATAACTTACTTAATTTTTGATAAGGATTATCAAAAAGCGTGCGGAAGTGAGCCGATTACTCTAAGTTCTAGGTGTGTATAGGAAAACCAGGGAAAATGCATATTTAATAAAAATAGTTTTGCCGACGTGAAAAACATATGTCCAACAAAATCATCATACCACGACGAAAAAAATCCTAGTTAAAAGGGTTGTAGTATAATTTTATTTTTCAATGTCAATGTCATATTCCTGATCAGTATAAAAATCTGTTTTGGTTACTGCATTGGCTTCAGGCGTTTCTTCTATTATGACTGTCTTCTTTATTTTGTTTTGAACTACCTCGCTATCACTTTCATCGCTTTCTGTTATTACCGGTGCTTTTCTCTTTTCCTGTGGATTCCTTCCTGGAATAAGTGAGGCTATTAAAAACATCCAATCTGTTTACGAAAGGGTCGAGAATCCCTTTAGAGCGTAAAGAATAAACAATAAACATCATGAAACCGAGCGTTAATATTATTTATCAAAAAACTTTACCACTTTAGAAATTGTTTATTTATGACTAAGTCATGTAAAAATATTGTATTCGTTGGTGAGCAAAAAGAAAAGTCATAAAGAACTTATGAATATTTAACCGGAAAGGGGAAAGCACAAGACAATAATTTTTTGGGCGTTTGAGGGATATCAGGAGTGCATCTCAACTAAGCCTTAACCTACTGTCAACAAGGACAGATGATGTCAACAAGGACGACTGTACACTTAGCCTGCTTAGGCTGTCAACCAGGACAGCGTCTAATGAAAACTTATCTGACTGTCAACAAGGACAGCTATAAACTTATCCTGCCTAAGCTGTCAACCAGGACAGCATCTGATGAAAACTTGTATCGACTGTCAACAAGGACAGCTATAAACTTAGCCTGCTTAGGCTGTCAACCAGGACAGCATCTAATGAAAAAACACTTGTAACTGACTGTCAACAAGGACAGGTAGAAAAACTTGGACTGTGTAGACTGTCAACCAGGACAGTATCTAAAATACGACTAAACTAACTGTCAACAAGGACAGCTGACTACTGCACCCCCTCAATCCATATATTCGCTAAATAACAAACTTCCATAAATACAAGGAACAACCAAATAAATAACTCCAACTATAAATTTAATAAAGTAAACGTACCCATGTGGTACTATAAATACAACTCTAACTTTTGTGAAAATCCTAAGAAAATGTCATGTACAAGGGTCAAAACCTAACAATAAGAAGTGTGACTGCCGACTAGAACAGAAAGAAAACTATAAAACAAGCACACCCAGACCGGGTGGGTGGGAGGAAATTTCGATACACAACAAAAACGTGCCAGCGAAAGGAAGCGAAACGAACTAAAAAATGCCGGCAGCCGAACCACGCAACAAGTACGATACTGTAAGATCAAATGAGACAACATGCCGAATAGCCGCGCTCGCGCAAGATGACCCCAAAACGCAGCAAGGATGCGGTTGTGCTTCCCCCCCGGTTAACAAGCGTTAAGTAAACTTAACTCCCATTTAACCGGAAAGGGGAAAGCACAAGACAATAATTTTTTGGGCGTTTGAGGGATATCAGGAGTGCATCTCAACTAAGCCTTAACCTACTGTCAACAAGGACAGATGATGTCAACAAGGACGACTGTACACTTAGCCTGCTTAGGCTGTCAACCAGGACAGCGTCTAATGAAAACTTATCTGACTGTCAACAAGGACAGCTATAAACTTATCCTGCCTAAGCTGTCAACCAGGACAGCATCTGATGAAAACTTGTATCGACTGTCAACAAGGACAGCTATAAACTTAGCCTGCTTAGGCTGTCAACCAGGACAGCATCTAATGAAAAAACACTTGTAACTGACTGTCAACAAGGACAGGTAGAAAAACTTGGACTGTGTAGACTGTCAACCAGGACAGTATCTAAAATACGACTAAACTAACTGTCAACAAGGACAGCTGACTACTGCACCCCCAAATTCCCCCAAACGCTAACGTCTGGCAACAGAAGTAACCAGCTCAGAATCCCAAACACGCCGGAGAGCGCTAGCATGACATAAGCGCAACGACAAGGACTGAACGGTGTCGTCATTCAAACGTAAATAACGATGATACGCATCACTAGACCAACGTCCTAAGACCTGAATCGTACTGTCAGGTACTCCAGCAGATGCAGCAGACGAGGCACCGCCAATGCGAAATGAATGTGTGTTGATGTTTGGCACATCTGGTAAACATCTGGCCAGGAGGGAAACAACATCAGCTCGTGTCAAAAAACGCAAATCGGCAAACGTAAACAATGGCCATGATCGACCAGGATGAATACTTAAAAAATTTAACATACAACGCACAGGACAGAACTCGTTACGTGTAGCACCAACTTTAACAATACAACCTGTGCGAAAAGGATCAGTCTTTGAAGCCCGCAAGTGAATTGACATAACAGAACCTTGAGAATTGAACTCGACGTCATATGCCATTAGATCCGTAGTAGGATCAAAGTGCAAGGGAGATGAGCATGTGAATTCGGAACATCGGAGTAAACCAAAGAAGGCTAACGCGGTTGCTGCTTTGAAAAGACACCGGTCATAAGCAGAATACTGCAAAAGCTCAAGGCGAACATGAATGATACATAAATGACTGAACGAGATCGGTTGACGTTGTGGCCTGATACGAGTCGTACCTTGGACGCGTCTGATACCACGCAAGGTATAATAGAGTCTCGAAAATTGAGGCAAATGGCATTGGAAGCCTGACAAAATTGAATGGAATTGAATGCCAGCCAAATACGTTCGGATCGTGGCAAATGATAAACGAGCCGCCAAGGAAGCAACAAAATTTATGAGGACGTCTTCTTGCACTGGAAATAAATAATGCCCATGAACAAAACAAAAGCGTTGATAAGTTCTGAAACCGGAGCCGTATGTAGCCATAGTTGTAGAAGCTAAAGACTGAGATTGGTAAAAGGCTACTGCGGAGGAAAGATCGTCCAAAGGAGCGGGTCCACCACGGATGGTTGCTTGTCTGCTCTGGGGCGAGCCGCCAGAAACCGAGAGACCTGTAAACGAGAAAGAAGATCAGCCGAAGCGTTGAAATAGCCAGGTACATGTTGTAATAAAATGTTAAGATTAAGACGTGCTGCATACAGAAAAAGGAACCTAACTAAACGCATAATGTGCTTGTCCCTGCAAGAACCAGACCTCCAAACATGGACAATGGCCATATTGTCTGTAAAAATGAGAATCTGCGAATTGCGCCAGGCAGAACCCCACGTGACAACTGCAGCAACAATGGCAAACAGCTCTTTTATATTGATATGGAAATCCCTGAGGTGGGCTGGCCAAGGATTGCTAAACCAGCGAGAACCCCAAACACCACCGAAACCACAACCGGACGCATCAGTGTAAAGATGCAAAGCCACGGATGTTTGAATATCCGACTGAAACATGGACACACCGTTCCAAGAAGGCAGGAAATCGATCCACCACTGAATATCTGCCCGGGCTTCGGCATTGAGACAGATGTGATGATTTAAGGAAGAAACCGACATAGATAAATCAATCAATCTGCGAAGAAAAATCCGGCCAGGTTTTACCACCTTGGACGCAAATGACAGTGATCCAATTAACGACAACAACTCGCGCTTAGTACACTTACGCCTATTCGCCCATGACTCCAAACAAGCAGACAACTCCGAAAATTTCTCGTCTGGAAGCCTGATTGTCTGAGCAACCACATCAATTTCAATGCCCAAAAAGGTAAGTGTTTGAACCGGGCCTACAGTTTTCTCACAAGCAAGAGGAACGCCCATAGCCGAAAACATAGACTGCATCGTACTCATATCCTCAGAGACCTGAGACTCAGTATGGCCACAGAGTAAGAAGTCATCAAGATAATGGATAACATATTGAATGCCCCCTACATACACTAAAATCCACCATAGTAGTTCTGCAAAACAGTTAAAAATAAAAGGGGAGGAACGACTCCCGAACGGAAGGCGAGTATCAACATAATAATAACCATCCCAAGCATAGCCCAACAAGCCCCATTGATCCTGGCGTACTGGACACAACCGAAAAGCGTGTTTAATGTCCAACTTAGCCAAAAAACATTGAGGACCTAAGTCCTTAATCATACGGATGGCATCATCGAAACTAGTATACCTAACCGAAAACTCCTCCTTGTTTATTCCTTCATTCACCGCCATGCCCCTAGGCGACGACAAGTCCAAAATAATCCTATATGTACCGTCTTTCTTAGGGACGGCACCTAAAGGCGAGCAATGAAATGGTGTGACAGGTGGTGACAAGAAGGGGCCAGACGTATGGCGTCTATTCACCTCTCTAGCTATAGCTTCCCAAACAGGTAAAGGGTTATTGCGTGCTGACAACAAGTTAAGAGGACGTGTGGGCAACACATCACCTGAAAAACCAATATCAAAACCAAAATTAAACCCATTAAGCACAAAAGCAACCATAGACTGATTAGGATGTTCCACCAACCAGGATGCGAGCTGAGGAACATTGACTGGCGAACAAATAGATGATGGTAAAGGGTTAGGAGAAATGTTTATTGACGCCGGTGCACTTAGTGGCTGGGTGGGAGCCAAAACAAACCCTACAGCGATGGACGAACCGACATTGGACATTGAGACAGTTGCCATTGGCATTGTAAAACCTACATGTGGCTCTAGTCTGCTGTGGTGATTCCTGCCCTGAAGCGTGAAAAGGTGGCTGGGGGGCACGAAAGGGCTGCCCACCCCCGACCTGAGAATTAGAACTAGATGGACCTGAAGCACTCATGGCCCCTTGCATGGACCTTAAAGGACAAGCTGAAGCCACATGACCGGTGCCCCTACAAGAATAGCAGACAATGAGAGGAGAAGCTCCCCTAAGGTGTCTATTATAGAGTCCATCATCAATACGATCCCACGACAAGGAAGAGTTAAAAGCCATTTGATAACGAAACATCCTATCATAGGTACCCCAAGCCTGAAATTGGAATTGAGATGCAAAATCCGAAATAATTGCCTGGTACTGGAGTAGCTCGTGTACCCGCTGAGGCGCAAAGTGGCAATAGCATCTGATAAAATTATTCCAAGCCACCATCCACGAAGAAAAATCTGCAACCCTAGGACGACCAGACTGGCGTGGTACCACAGACAATGACGGCGTAGAACCCCCCGAAATTTGTAAAGTAAATTCTTCAACAGCCGAGACGGAAGATGGAAGTAAAAGATCAAAATTGACAAACTCACCGTTCCTAATCCTGTCAATTATTGCATGCGGCAACGCAGGAATGCTGGGCGGCCGACAAGCAGGCAAGCGATTGAGCCACTCTTGCGAAGCGCGAGGCAAAAAAGCATGTGAAGCATTGGCATGAACTGGTGCACTACTACTAGGTATATTCCCGTCTATACTAAAATTAATTGCTGTATTAGCAGCAGCACCTCCAAGACTAGTTCCATTCTGCATCGATGCTGGTAGTGCTCGAAGACCTGCTGGTGTTGCTGTTGACGACTCTTGGTAGGGTGGTCAATGAAAAAATTTATTTTATAGGTATGATAATGAAAACTATATCATTACAAAGAGCTTTAAAAATGCAATCCAACGAGGGGTCAACCACCTTCTAACTCCAACCCAATCAAAAGTTATTCAAATTTAAAACACCGAAAAATTGGCTATTTTTGGGAATTATTTATGAAGGGACTATTAGGAAGAAAGTGGCACCAAAACGAATGGTTTTGTATTAACTGTTTATACAAAATTAACAATAACTTTTGATTGAATGAACGAAATTCAATGAAATTTTCAGTATAAATGTATTTTGGTCCGAGAAATTCGTTTCCGACAATAAAAGTTCGAAATTCCAAACCTAAACTGCATAAATTAGCATAATTACGTAGTAATTATGACAAATAATAATGCTTGCATTCTCTGATGTGTAATATCTTGTGCTCATGTAAATCAAATGAAATGAAATTTTCAACATGGAAGTTTTTCGATCTGAGAAATTCATTTCCGATGATTAAAGTTTAAAATTAAGAACCAAAATCGCATGAATTAGCATAATTATGCGTTTAATCCCTAAATTGCTATATCTTGTGCTTACATGAATGAAATGAAATGAAAATTTCCACACTTAACCATTTCAGTCCAAAAAATTCATTCCAAGTGTCGATAATTCAAAATTAAGAACCAAAATTGCATAAATTAGCATAATTTATGCATAATTATCTTGTTATTTTATGCAAATCTCTAAATTCTTATATCTTGTGCTCACGTGAATGAAATGAAATTTGCCACACTTAACTATTGGTGTAGTGTCAATTAAGAACGGAACTTGCATAAATTATCATAATTACATATGCATAATTATCACGTTCACAGAATTGCATAATTGAGCTTACATGAATGAAATGAAATTTTTCGAAAACCTAACTTATATATAGCTATATATATGAATAGAAATTTGCCAAATATGTTTTTTTATAAATTGCAGGTTCTTAATAAAATCAACTGTAAATGCATCTCAATGCGATGATCCATTTTTCATTTTAGTTTAGAAAATATGCAAAAGAATCAGTAAATTTCATACATGTATATAAGGGGAATTTCTTGTTAGCTATGCAATTTTATTTTCTTCAAAGTTGGATGGTTTTCTAATTTTCTCAGAAAAATCCTGATCAGACAATGATGAACTTATAGCTTTCCCAATCAATAAATTTGAGACTGATTTTCAACAACTGTAAATAAATTTGGAAAGGTTTTTGAAGTGATTTTATGATTTTCGGGTTCCCAACATCCAGGAATCTGAGAACTTAGCATGAGCGAAGCACGGGAGTCACAACATAACACTTTGTTTATATTCGATTCTGCCATTTTGTTTAATCTTATTAACCAATCAAATCACTTGATGACGTAAATTAATTTCTGAAAAAAAAAAATTAATCGACAGTATAAAATGTTTTGCTACCTTGGGTTACTTAATGGAAAATCGCGCGAGAGCAAACAATTATATAATAAAACAAACTTCACAGCGTTAATCTACAATGCCTAAGCTTTCCAACGATGTCACTTTCTTCGGCAAATTCGAAATGAACATTTAAAAAATTTTTAAAAATGAACTTTGATTTGCATTTTCAAGGTCTTTCGGGAAGATAATCGCGAAGAAAAATATATGGCGGGAAACTTTATTGTCTTGCGCGTGCGTTGCAAAAAACCGTTTTTAACCGCTGTCCAATGCTCTTCCGCGCTTTGCTGTCAAACATACTAGGGTACTTGATTTTTACGGTGCCGTTTTTTGTAAATAATCGAAAATTTTACCGAGGTCAGTTTTTAGTTAAAATGTGCAAACACAAGTTCCCCTGTGGCTTTGATACTTATATATTTAGAATCAGCAGTGAATTCTGTACATTTTAAAAAAAAAATTCATACAGTTTTCATAATTTTGAGGGAAGTTATGACAGTTTTTCTAAATTGTCTGAACATTTTTTTTAAAAATCTAATATTCTAACGAAAACATTGCATTGTTTGACCACCCTACTCTTGGCGAGCGAAATACTGAACGACTTGATCACGGATGATGTTGGTGATATCGAACCTGCTAGTGTCATTCGGATTAACTCGTGACTCCACCACGCTTGGTAACTCCACCACGCTAGGACGCGCGGCCGACACAGTAGTAACAACAGTAGGATTAGTCAGGGAGCGACTTGGAGGCAAATGTCCCGAAAAAATGTCCAAAGAACTATGACTCCCACCAGAAACATCCACGTGGCTGGAAGAACTGCCACTCGCCGACGATATGCATGATACCTCGGTTACTAACGGATGATAAAACACAAACAACCTCCGAGCTAACGTTTGGGAGGAACCAGTGTCCATCAAATTTAAAGCGTTACAAATTAATTGCAAAGTCGGTTTCGGTAAAACTAACCAGTCCTCAAGCGATTTCCCTTCCGCTCCATCGATGGGAAGAGTGCGCTGGCTTCGACGAGGACGTCCTTTGCCGCCAGCATCCACCAAATGCCCAGAACAGCACAAAACATAAAACAAAATGGCTGCCAAACGCATGGTCGACAACCAATTTACAAGATACACGAATCCTCTCCAAAAATAATAATGAAAAACACGAGCGGATGGAGGACCAAAGTATATACGATCAATAAAACCAAATAACAGCTGCAAATATGGTAGATATCGCTGGATATAACAATTCTTCAAGATTCTAAATTTCGATACACAACAAAAACGTGCCAGCGAAAGGAAGCGAAACGAACTAAAAAATGCCGGCAGCCGAACCACGCAACAAGTACGATACTGTAAGATCAAATGAGACAACATGCCGAATAGCCGCGCTCGCGCAAGATGACCCCAAAACGCAGCAAGGATGCGGTTGTGCTTCCCCCCCGGTTAACAAGCGTTAAGTAAACTTAACTCCCATTTAAAATTTTGTAATTAAACTGATAAGAAGAAGAATTCTGAAAAAAATGATTTGGACCAAATATTTAGTCGGACATAATAATTAGTCGGACAAAATTTTAGTCGGACAAAATTATTAGTCGGACAAAATTTTAGTCACTTCCAAAAAATTTAGTCACTTTTGTCCGACTAAGTTTTGTCCGATAAGGTAGCACAAGAGTAGAAATTTTAAAGAGTTTCGACATTTTGCAGAACTTAATTAATTTAAATCAAACCTTTATAATTAGCTAATGAAACGAACTATATTTTAAAAAGTGAATCGGGTCTACAAAAAAATCTTGTAACGGAACCATAGATCCATCTGATCCATTTATACATCTGGAAATTTGACGGAAACCATCGTTTCGTTTATCAGATGAAACGCTGATAACGATGAATCGTTTACAACGACCATTCTTATTAGAACTTACGACAAAAATTGAAGATTTGCTCTTTACATAACATTGGGAAGAAATTAAAACATGGAAGCAAAGTGGACATGAACGTATAAGAACGTTTAGAGAAGCTTGGACAAGCCCTGACAAATAAAATCTGAAAGTGCAAAGGTTACATAAATATTTCATTGAAGTCTCAATAAAATGAACACAAATTCCTCGATAATAGACATGAGTTACCAACCTGTCAATCTGTGATGGAAACAAAGTAGCTGACAAAAACGAGGCTAGACCACCTAGCGATGCTCCTACAACCGCATGAACCTATGGAAAAAAAGCGCCATTGTAATACGACAATGGGGACTATGCCATTGCGAATAACACTCATCAAACAAGACGTTAACATTAAAATAGTATAAGTAAGTAGAAATTATAAAACTACATGGATATCGTATGTGAGGGATTCATAACTAACACCAACCTGGTGGAGACCAAGTAACTGAAGAAGAATAAATTGTGCTTTCACCATATCTTCAATAGAAACGATTGGAAAATCACCACCGTATGGCTATAGGATGAAAGAAAGTCACAATTTCAACAACATACAACCATCTCAGAAATTAAAACTAATTTCTTTCAATGACAAGGTACTTGCCTTTCCAGTTTTAGGATTCGTGCTGCACGGCCCCCTATAATAATACTTTCAAAATGTAACAGAACTGCTACGGTTAATTGATCTGGTATAAAGAAGAAACACTTACGTTGTTCCATAGCAGCTTCCAAGTAAATTCACACATATTACAAAGAATCGGTTTGTATCTATGGACAGTCCAGGACCAATAAACTTTTCCCACCAGCCAGGTGCAGATTTCTCCCAAAACTACAAGTAACAGAAGAACTAGAGGGATAACAAAGTATCATCATAGTATTAGGTTCTTATGACAACCAAAGGCATGCGTTCCTTCTCATCCCCTCTCCACTTTCAAATCCTTGTTTAGAACCCTACTACCAATGACTATAAAGAACAATTGAATATCTAAACAGTGACTTACACGTAGTACACGTCCTTTTTATAAGCAACACTAGTAACTTTTCTCAAAATCTTAAGCAACAGTACTACCAGAATCTCAGATAAAATTAACAGCATGTAATTTTGAAATGATGCAACATTAGCATAGCCACAGCACAAACTGTTATACTAGGTTGTTACACTAGCTTATTATTTATGTTGTTGTTGTTATGTGCTCCATTTTATGATTTGAATGTCCTACACTTTATACTTGCTACTTTAATTAAACAACTAAAACTTAAAAAAGGTCTTCAAGGTGAGACGTATTATCGATTAATGCTTAAGCAACATTACTACTAATATAACTTGTGTAGGTACACAAGAACTTACCAGGTGACTTCTCGCATGTGGATTTGCAGACAGACCATGCTGGATTAATATTGTATTATCTTTTGCTTCATTTAAGTTTCCCCATGCTTCATAACTGATATGCAGTTCAGGTAACACTTGACCGTATTGACAGCGGAATGGTTTGGGGTAATGAACCACTGTTTGCTCTACAATCTTTTCTTTTCGATCATAACTTGGTTCTGGTTCTGGTACAGAGCCATCAGTGTCACTATGTAGACAAAAAAGGTATATATACACAATAATGTTACCAGAAAGAAAAACATTAAGTTTGATGGTGCAATGATTAGTATGTTCTGACATGTTAGTAGAAGCCATGTATATACCACTTGTAGTACAAAGTCCTTCATCTGTACTTAGCATTAGCACTTGTACATTCCAAGCAATCATAAATTGCAACCTTTATAGGAACTGTGTAGAGATGACACGGTTTGGAAACATGTGCAGTTTGCTTAATAGTTTGCCCAAGCATCCAGTCTCATTTCTACACAAATTGCTTTCTATGCATCCCTCTTTGTTTTTTATTATAGCTACCACATAAAATTGCTTATTACTCAATCAATCAATTATGATATCTTCCTAAAGTGTGAAAAGAGCATTCAAGAACTGAAAGCAATAAAATCCAAATCTGTGAACCCACAGAATTATAAAGTATATTAAAGGCAAATCAAATTGCACTTCAATCTAGAAATACCATTTGATTCGTTAAAGGGTTTTATGCTTTTATTACGAACATAACTTTTTATGTACTTGCAGTTTTTCTGAATTCATTGTTATATGTTAGCTTATCCATTGTCACACAAAAAATAACTTTAGAAACTAAAGACTGGACATAAACAGACTATACCCAGTGCGCAAATTTGGTGAAAATCTCTGCAAATGAGTGCATTTCTAAAGACATACACACACTATTTCAATAAGAATGCTCTTCTTCACAGTGGCTTTTTAATGATGTTTATAATTTTCAGATAAATCCAATCACTACTAATTCTGCTGAAGAAAGATTTTGATTTTTGTAACTGTGACAGGATTTTATTAAAAAAAATAAGTAAATAAATTTGAATAAAATCACTCAGTAGTTTCATTCTCACTCTCACTTAAAGGTTGCAAAAATTGAAATTCCCAATGCACAAAGCATGTTATTAAAAGGTTGTTAAACGCATCGTAAAACATAATTTTTTACAGAAAAATCATTTCCTTATTAACATAACCCCCTTGTTTGATACAAAACTGATAAGTTTGTCTTTTCAAAGAAAATTACCACCAAGGGGTATTCATGGGCCAATATCTTCCGAAATACTTATTGGTTCTGCTTGAAATTTGGCACAAGTCTTTGTCTAAAATATATCTACTTGGTTAAAAATGAAAATTATACGACAAGTAGAAAAAAAGCTCGAATTTTTGTATCGCAAAAATAACCGCTAAAAATTGCGAATTTACTGCCAAAATTAGAACATTAATAAAGTACTCATGATACTCTAAAACCTCCAAAATTAAAAATTTTTATGATTCGAATTTTCTATCAAAAGTTACAGGCCTTTTTATTTCAACTGCAGATTATTTTGAGACACACTTTAGTTCTGCTGCAGAAAGATTTCGAATTTTGTAACTGTGACAAGATTTTATTAAAAAAAATACAGAAATGCCTATTTGTTTTGATAAAAAAAAACATATCAACATTGACTTTCATTTCAATGAATGAAGAAACCAAATACCTTGATAACAACCTGAAATTTTAGAATGTAAATACATGATCATTATTTTCAGGTTATCATTTAGAAAATCTTACACTTCATGTGTAGAATGTAAATACATGATCATTATTTTCAGATAATCATTTATCTGAGCAGGTTAATGATGGACCACCAATTGTAGGTCATTCAAATTTCCTTGTACGTAGACAAGCACTTGAATTAAATAAATATTTTCTCAATTTCTTGCGTCTGGGAAGAGGTGAGTTACAAGAGGTTTAAAAAACTTCAGGCATGTAAACACATCAAGTTATACGGTTCTTTTTATGTTGAATATCAACTACGTCACAAAATGTATACAATAGTTTCCCCGCACAACATGCTGGTTGCTATTACATTAAAAACCACAAAAACTCATTACCTTATTTTCTGTTTTGGCAAACTTTTCTGCAAGTTTGTATCGATAGATGAGATGAATCGATGTGTTAATAGACTTCTAGGAAAGGACTGTCTAATCAACCTTGAAGCTAACATCTTTCATTATGACATCACATAATTTCAAATGTTTTATTCATCTAAAAAAAATGAAGTGAAATGCTGAGTAGCTCAGTGAGCAATTTGTGTAAGACATTAAGTTTATAGCATTCTTTTTATAGTTCAGATCATGTGTACTATCACATGGTGGAAGCATGCACGTAGACAATGTTGCCAGCTGGTTAAACTGGTTAAAAATATTAAAAAAATACAGAGTCATTGTTTTGATTTCAAAGATGATGATAGTATTTGTATGTAATGTGAATTGCTTATCCAGTTGTCAATGTTATTGTTTCAAAAAAGTGAACTTTGACCTTGTCATTTGTCTAAATCATCCCGTTAACATTATTCAAATTGATAAAATGTAGGAATTATTTTTAACATGTCCAAAATGAAAAAAAGAAACCATTTATTTTTAAAAAATAATTCAAACAATAGCAGTAATGACAGTTCCTCCTTTTGGGAAATCACAAAGCATAAGGAAAATTTATGAAGTTTGGATAAATAAGATCTTCTCAGACTGCAATCATAGTCGAACTTATGCTAAGTACTTTTGTGAATAATCTTAAGCTTAAGTAGTTCCTTCTCATAACAATTACAAGTGGCACTTGTCGGTAAACAAAAACAGATCAGCCCACAAAACAAAACAAAAAATGAATTTCTCATTTTAAATGCTTAGTCATTCCATCCTTGAAACGAGACAAGACGTGACACCACTCGTAACTTATGTTCACATTAAAATTGTTTGTTTAGTTTGTTTAGTAGGCAAAATCATCAAAAAGTCACTGTGATGGAGAGTATTCTCATTGAAGTATGTGTATACTTCTATAGAAATGTACTCCTCTGCAGTAATTTTTAAAAACATTTGCCCACTAGGACCCCAAAGCAACGTATAAGAAAAAGGAATGAGTTGATGCAGCTGAATATGGGTGTAGAAAAGGAGAGGAAAAAACAAAATAAGTTTGGAATTTTAACATACATTTTTAAATATTCAACTCTTAAACAGAAATATACATTTTTTGAAATAAAAAATATTGTTACAAAACATATCTTTTTTTATCATTCTTGTGTTATCATAATGGCAACAACAACAACAGTATGTATGTCAGCCTTTACATTATTGTATTATTTTATTTCATCTGAACCATGAAATTAAATGGAAAAAGAATTATTGAAAATGGTTGTGTTGTTGTTTTAACAGCTTATAATATCTGCTATAGGTTTCTCATCCAAAAACATAATGAATAAGAAAATTAATACTTTAACATTTCTAAAAATCAGAATGTTAAAAAAAATACCTCTATGATACTCAATTGATTCAACAATGATAACGTTATGATAAAACAACCCCTGCATATTCCTCTAACCAATCAATGATAAGGAACACAAAAGCAAATAACAGAAACTTCATAATAACAAAAATTGTTCTGGTTGTAACAAAATAAATACCAAAAGAGCAACTTTTTGGGAAAAGACAGGTCAGTCCATAAAATGAAAAAAGTTAGGCCAAAAGGAGAGCAAAGAAAAGTAAGAATTACTATACTACAGCAACTGAAAAATATTGTCTTTAATAAATTGCTTAAAAATCATCGTTTTGTGTTCATTTTTTTGTACCATGGCTTTTCATTTGAAGTAACAATGCTATGCAGTCGCATTTCAAGCTCATCACCTCGGTTTTTCGCTTCAGCTAATGCAACTTTCGTTTGTATAAGTTCTGTCTCTAAATTTCGTAATTGTTCTTCTTTGTCGTCTTTCAAAAGTAAGGTTGTGAGTGAACTTTTAGGGGATGAAGCTTCGTTATTTACAGTTTCATTATTCTCAGACTTCTCATACAAACCATTCAATAACGCAGTTGTACAACTTTCGCAACTACTCACTTGTTCCTGAAAAGACAGTTGTTCATATTACAGAATAAAGGATATGAACTGCCTCCAAACAAAGTAAGAGAAATCAGTGTTGATATTACAAAATTTTGAATTTTGAGTACCTTCAACAGCTTCATGTTTTCTTCCATTTCTTTCTTTAGATTATCATTTCTTAACTCTGAGGTTGTTAAAATCTGAAATGCATGGCACAAAAAATAAACTACAAGTTCAACCACAAAGTTTAAAAAGCAAATAGAAAGTGATGGAGGTAAAATCTTTGGGCAAATAAAACTCTGCATTGTTTCTTTTATACTACACAAATTCCAAATTATAAAGGACACTGCTAGTGCATTGCTTTTCCAAAATTTGACTGAATTTGTGAACTTTCCTATATGAGATGGGATATATGTTTTAAAATCCAACATAGTTTTCCATGAATTATCAACCTGTTTATAATCTTCAATTATGCGATCTCGTTTGGCCTTTTCTTCATCAGCAATTTTCATGCTTTCACGCCACATAGTTTTTATCTAAATAAACAATGTTATTTCAATATCTTACTTGCTGACAATCTTATTCTTTGTTTCAGATGCAAAGAAAATCATAACTACACCTACTCGATTTTCTTCAATCTTCAACCTTGCCATTTCTTCTTCACTGTCCATCAAATGCTTACGATGTTTCTCAGTCTCCTTTGTTAAGATATTTACTTTTTCTTCCCGCTAAATGGAAAGTTTCAATATCACCTTTCAAAATCAAAGAGCATACTTTGCCCCCATAAAAGTGAATTAAAGGTAGGAATCTTAGAAGTTTATATCGTTGATCTAAAAAATCAAATTCCTTGTACTGGAGAGCAAAATACATATCTACATATTTTAATGGAAACGTGGGAGGCAGTTCATTTCATGAAAACCTTCCAAAAGTTCTGAAAGACTTACATCTGTTATAATTTCTTGCATTGTAACTTGTGTGGTGACAATTTCATACGCCATGTTATCATTTTCCCGCTCTAACCGTAAGTTCTCTTTTGTAAGACGTTGATTTTCACGCTATGTAAAAAATATAGGAAATATACACAAATTTACGAACATTTTACAAAAACATCTCCAGTTGCTATATTCAAAAAAGGGTCATAATGAATATAATGTAATATAACTTACTTGTAATCGAACAACAGGATCTTCTTTCATTTCTATTTCTTCCTTCATTGTACGATAATCTTGTTTGTATTTCTCAATACGTTTTTTGGAAATCTAAATGGGTTGATTCGATCAAAATTCTCTGATATACAAACACAAGAAGTTAAAACATTTTCAATTTTACACAGGATAGAAACTCAGGAATTGAGGTAAGTTCCATTATTACCTTAAAACTATAAGCAGTATTGATAAGGTCATTTTTGCTATTTTCATTTAAGTATTTCTTTGGTAAATTTATACGAAAGTATTTCAAAACACCTTCAAAATCTTGTGCCAGTAATTCTTTCTTTGATTCCTCAAAACAAAAAATAACAGAGATGGAATGATGCTATTGAGTTGACAAAGAGAGTTACAACAAAATAGACAATTTTTCATTGCAACCTTTACAGAAAAGAATACATGGATTTTAAAACTTACTTTAAGAAGAGCCAGTGCAATTTGAAACATAACATCGCAGCCCTATCAAAAGATTCCATGTTGTAAAGTTCTTTGAATTTATCAAATACAAAATGGTTTGAATACACAGAATGAAGTAAATTACATTAATTGCGAAAAGTTTCGGACGGTTAAAATTCCGAACAAAACAGTTGTCTGAAAACTTTAACGTTCGAAAATTTTGGTAATAAATGTAAATCCTGTTCTCAACAAAAAATTGTTTATGTGAGTCATCAATTCATCCCAGTGCGCCAAACCATCAAAAGCCACTGCAACAAAGTGCATTTTCATTGAATGGTGTTTACATGGTGTGAGCTTTTTAAAGTAATGTTCTCCACTGCAGTGATTTTTCAGTGAAATTTGTCCAGTGAGATTGAAAATTTATTATAGGCCTTACATGATGAATAACCATTTTCTACATGAGAAAAATGATCTACCTCACAGATAACAAGATCAATGATATGGTGAACCAGGCATAAAGGGAATTTAGCTGTAAATAATGTTAAGAACCATTGCGAAGCAAACATGTGCATTTCAACATTAATCGCACGAAAATGAAATGCAAGCTCTTGCATATAATCCTAAAAAATAAGAAGCTAATGAATTCCATGAGTACCATAGGAAATAGTTTTTAACTATGTAATGAAACTAAGACGTACTTCCAAAAGCCGATCCAGAACATAAAATGACTGGTGCAGCGCATCAAAACTATCTTTGAACAATTCTCTGTGTCCATAATCATACATAATTTTTAAAAGTAAACAATAAGCCTGCTCTTCAGGAGTCTAAAATGCAACTGATTTATATAAAACACCTGATTGGTGTGATAACGCAAAAACAAGCCTTAAGAAAAGACGTACATGTAACAACATTACAGCAATTAGAAAAGAAAGTCCTTGGCAATAACCGACTTCTTCATCGTAAACAGAATAAGCCTAAAAAATGAAAGAACTAAACTTGGAATAATTCCTTACTGACATAATGTAAATTAGGATGTAGCTAACAAGAGATTACAGTACCTTACAGATGTTGTACAAAGAGTTCTGGCCTTCACCACCTGTTTCGTGGAAATATTCATGTGCAGGAAACGTACGAGTAACATCCCATAAAATAACTTGTTCTTGTGGAGAATCCTACAGTCAGTACGGTTGAAGAGGTAGTGTTAACAGTACAGCCCAAACTATGATATCAAAAACAAACAAACAAGACAAACCTTCTGCAACACATATGAATAACTCTTGAGGTATTCTGAATCCTCTTCCAATCCACTCAGCAATTGCCAAATCTGTCCTCGCAATGAATCGGGAATACCCTGAAATTCAACAAATATGCATCAAAGAATTTGCAATCTAAGTACGCCAGCAACAACTTACTTAACTTATTTTTTTTTTGTATGTCTACTCATTTATGTCTAGCCCTTTCAGAACAGATCTCTTTCCATTTTTGTTGATCCATTTGATGACATTAAAAAGATTTTGATGAATTGATGAATTGATAAGTAATGTTGGTAGATCAACTTCAAAAATTGAATTAGGTATTGTATCCTTGTACCTTTCTTATCAGCTGCAGAACTTTGGCAGGTCTTGAATCTGTTGTTTTCCATTTATGCAATGCATCAGCCCAATTATTCATTTCCTCTTCAGAATATTCACGTACAATTTGGCCACTTCCAGAAAGAAGGGGCTCTTCATCTTCATCTTCTTCTTCTGGAGCTATGAAATCAGGTCATTATTTTAAGTTGACAAAAATAAAAAGTCACAATGTAGTCACAAGGCATTTCAATAAATCAAATAATTTTGGAATCACAATCAAAACATCAATGTTAGAAATCAAAAAAATTGTACGAAACTTACTAAGTATTTCTTCAGCTTCTGTATTCACCGATGGAGAACGTACAGCACGCTCTCGATTGGAACGCCAGAATGATGAAATTGAGCTGTTTGAATTACTGCTTAAAGCTTTCGCCTTCGCAATATCAGTGGCACTCAGTAAACTTTCTTTTTCAAAATATTTTTCTCCAAGTTCTGTGAAGTTCTAAGAGAGAAAAGAAAAAAAAATTATGACAATCAAATCACCTTCTCTACTCTCCCAACTCCTATTATTTGGGAAAAAATATAACCTTCTTTTTATCTGGGCTTTTAGGGGAATTATTCTTAATGACATATTTTTTGAATCTTCTCCTTTTTAACCTCATGTTTTACATATTACTCATACGAACTATCATAATGCTATTGCTATTTCTCATCAATTAGGATTAGTAGTTTACTATCAAGATATGGATATTAAAATTTCATATAGAAAAGATATTAAAGAGGTTATTATTGATTAGTTTCGTAAATATTGTCATCAGAAAAAAACGAATTAAACAGAAAGTGAAAGTCATTCTCTGCAGGAAACAAACATAAAGAATCATTGATGTTAAAAAGTTTTAACTGATGTTTCCATAGAAACATCCAAACCTTTCATCAATGTAAGGGCACTGTCCAAGGAATGACTAACACTTAATGTACAGGGACAAGACTTAAACAATTAACAAAACTAATTTGATAGGTTTAAAAAATAAGCTGTATTGCTTCATAATGCATTATAATGTTTTATGAATAAAACTGAAAAGATATGTAATAAATAACGATCATAATCACAAGAAACATCCCAGGTGGATTAGACAGAGATGAGGGATCACCACCTGTCTTACTGTCTTACTTCTTTGACTGTCTTACTGTCGAAATTGACTGTCTTACTTCTTTCAGTTGCAGAGTATATTCTTCAGTTATCTTGGGCTTGGCTGGATTCCAAAACTTTTCATTCCATGTAAAAACTCTTACTTTCACTTCTTTGATTATACGAACAGGTTCTTTTAAATGATTGAATATCAAATCAGCTGCCACAGTCATGAAAATTCTATTTTCTAAAGGAACAAGCAATAAACTACAGATAACACGTTATCACTTCTATTTAGGGGTCAGTCACAAATCGATTTTAGGTTTAGATAACGTCATATGATGTTAGTGGGTGGGTTAATTCAAGTGACGTTAAAACATTTGTAAGAGAAACATAGATTTTGAAAGTGATTTGAATGATTTGAACGTAAAGATGCTTTACTTTCTTTCCGTTTTAGAAAGATCCAATGTCTCCTAGAAACAAAAAATAACAAATAAAACTTCTACTTCGAACATTCAAATTATAGGAAGAAGGTGCTATTTTTTTAAAAGAACACTCTCCGCTGATTTCCCGATTGTGGTAATTCGGGTTATTTTCCAGTTTTATGGTCCGGCGCTAGTTCTGTGTCTATGTTTTTGTTGGGAGATGGTAAATGTATGTTTTTTTAACTAAACTAGCGTTTTTTCAGAAATACTCAATTGCATCGATTTTTGGCCATTTCTGATATATGACGTTATGAGTGGTGGGTGGGTGGGGTACTATTAGTAACGTCATATGACGTTATTTGAACCTAAAATCGATTTGTGACTGACCCCTTAATGAAGATATTTCATAAAAGTTTTGCATAAGAAAAGAACTGAAGGTTTTACAATACCTCATAAAATGATTTTTCTTGCCTACCTGCATCTGTATTTAATAACTTCCAGTGATCCATATTTGGGTCCCAATGCCCAGAAATGATAATTCTCCCACCTGGTCGAGGGTCTAATTGTACCTGATATTTTAAATTGGAAATAAATTCAATAAATCACACAGATCAAAACAAAAATATCTTCTGCACACGATTAGTAATACCTGCTCCAACAAATGCAAATCGTGGTCTGCTACATCTCTTCCTTGTGCCAACAAGATACCAAAGCATCTAAAGAGAAATAAAAGAAAGTACAAAATACAAGTTTGAGTTGATAACAATAACCAGGTGTTTAATTTTTTTGGTGACAGATAAATTAACATGAAAAAAGAGTTGATGTGTTTACCTATCAATGTGAAGCTTCCGATTGGTAATTTGTTCAATTATCAAAACAACTTTTCGCTGATGATCTTTTCGCAGTTTAAAATGGCTTTTATCTCGAGCCACGGTTTGATAAGACCCTTTTCCATCTTCTTCCCAAATATCCAGCGTTATATTAAATTTGAATGTTAAGTTGTTTGGGTCCAAGGATGTACCGCGTTGCAATGGAAATTCAATTTGTTTTCTCTAAATCAATATGAAAGTACAAAGAAGTCTACGTCAATTTTTATAATTTCCAGGTAAATCAAAAAGTAAAATTTTTTTTTTTTGAATTTATTTTAAGGAGGCCGGGGGGGGGGGGGGGGGGGGGGGGGGGGGGGGGGACTGGCAGTGTTATTCACTGATGTGGGCCTCCACCAGGAATGTATACCTTCAGATTTTAAGGCAGAGAACTTGCACATACTAGACTGATAGGTGTTTTCCTTTATTCAATTAACATTTCCGAATATTAAACATTTTGAGTTTTATTTTATAAAAAAAAAAACAGCTGCACCTTCTCCGAGAATTTTTTCTTTCTTCTGATTTGATAGTTTTTTAAAAAAAAAATAAAAAAATAACTATATGAACTAAACATGAAACTAACTTGTTTAGGATCATGTTGATAGAAAAAGCGTGAAAAAAACAACAAACTGAGGTGATTTGTATGATGTCAAAATATTTTCTCCCCAAATCAAACACTTGAAATAAAATGAGGATTGCAAAAATCCACTTCATTAATAACATTAATAACATGGTATCTCTTTGAGACTGATTGTGAATGTGAATTTTACATGAAAACACAAACATTTCCATAGTTTTAAGTCAGATGTGACACTCTTCATATGTTTGCTAGGGGAGGTTAGTTTTAATAATGCTAATATGTACAGTGTTTTTCTCCCTCACACGTTCAGAGCACTCTCTACAATGCTTGGACACATTCGTTTTAATAATGATTTTTAAGAAATTCAATTTGGCCCGTTTTATGAAATATATGAATTAACTGCCTAATAGCAATTTTTTAAATCGTTTGCATCATTGGAGTGTCAAAAATGTTTGGACATAGAGACCTGTGAAGTCATTACAATATTGAATCCAAGATTTCCCTGTAACAGTTGTTTCAAGAGAGACAGTTAGATTCACTGCATGGACTTAGTTTTTGTACTAATTAGTCAGTTCATTCAATTGCTGTTTGCTATACAAAACAGTAGATCCAATATCTGAGGACAGTATCTAATAAAACAGTCGAAATTTAGGAAAAGATGTCCCAAAAACCAATCACAATAACTAACATTTTTGAGGTCTATTTAAAAATACACAATAAGTATCTAATCCTCTCTGCTTAGCACTCAGCAAGAGAGTAGGAATGATGTCTAGGGTGGTTGTCTAGTTGAGCGGTTCCTGTCATTACAGCTTCCGTAGCCCAAATGGGGGCTTTAAATGCTCTAGGACCTCCTTCGCAGGACCCTCATTGATAACAGTACCTTAAGGAACTGAAGAGGCTATCCTGGGTAAACATTCGTAAATAATAATAATAATAATAATTCCCTTTATTATCCATGCCCTATTTCTTCACTACGAAAATCAATACCTGAGAAAAACGCTAACTATTAAGCTACGTGAAAATTAATACGCATAGCAAGAGAATAAATAGAAATACGAACATAACTTTGAGCGATTTTAAGCCATTATAGGGCCCAAATCGTAAATTTACAGCACCCACTATCCAGACCCACAGATAGCTGACATGGTTTGTCTCGCAAGTGAGACTCACGTGTCACTAGTGCCACCCAAATTCAAATCCTGTATTAACCCACGACACCGTCGAAAAAATATGGTACTTAAAGAGCATCAAAACAATACTGAAATAGACTAAACACAATAAAATTTCGCTTATTATACCTTTTTATCTTTTTTTATAGTCTGTGCCAGCGATTGGACAATTTTAGTAACCTAGGAATGACAAAATATACAAGTTATAAAACCTAAAAATTGTGATAAAACAAAATAGGCAATTCTTGAAAATGAGAGCTAAAAATTCACTTACATCATCATCTTCACTGCATTTGAAAACGTGACAATGAAATATCGGATCTTCTTTACCATGACTAATATTAAATGCAAAACAATCCTTTTCACGATTTTCACAGTCACCTTTCCCCCAATAACAAATATTATTAATACTATATGAAGCAATGTCTGTTCTAGAATCGGGATCTATTAAACGAACATCTCCATTTGGGGATAAGCTTATGGAAAGGATTACACCAATGCTAACTTCTGTATGGTCACGCAAAATTGACATTGTCCGACGAAGCTCAAGATCACTAACAGGTGCATTGACTGTGGCTGATCCTAGATAAGTTATATTATGGAACAATACACATGCATCTTTTACATGACTTTCTGAAGCACAACGCCTTATATCATTTTCATCTTCGCTACTAGAAGTATTATTTCCATCAGGTTCAGATTGAGATTGAAATTCCTTATCACAATTATCTTCATCATAAAAAGTAGGGAAATAATCATCCATTTGTGCTTCTGCTACGAGTTTACTGACATCTTGTCCATGATCATTTGTCATTTTTGGTTCGAAGTCAGCAGCACTAAGAACATCTGTAAAACTGCCATTGCTACATATGGATTTTTTACTTGAAGTTAGTGAGGTAATAGACTTTCCCTCCAGTGAACCATCGCTTCCATTTTCCTCAACATAAATAAAATCTTTAACACATGAATTCGGACTTTGATTTCCCTCTCCTTTATCCATTTTCTCTTTTTTTATAAAATTAAATCTCTAAAAATAATTTTCTATCATAAGATTCACGAAGTATAATATAGCTATTGCATACAAGATATATGTTTCCACCAAACCAATTTCTTGAGCGTACTAGTTTTAATGCATAGCTAATATAGCTTTAAAAAATTAGCTACACATCTTTTCTAATAATCATTTCATTTGCCAAAATAAACATTTTCCTTTACGTCATACATAGCATTATGTTTAAAATTAGCCCTGCTACTGCTGAATTTTTCAGGATTAATAACTTACAAACTATCGATCCGGTTTTGAAAAATCATGTAAACACAAATTAAATTCTTGTTCTTCTCCATTTTTTGTAATAATCTTTTATCGGCATTTCACGATCTATTTTTACCAATCTCTATCATATTGCGAAGCGCAAGTTGTTTTTTTTTCGGTATGTAGGAGATGGTTCGTGTGTGTGATAGATTTCGACATTATAAATGCCCCCGCATTGTGTTGGGTTGCCTTATAAAAAGAAGGGGTGCTTTGTATGCTTTAAAGTAAGATGGAAAAATCTGACCTAATTTAAACATGCTGTTCATAACGTTAAACACATCACATACTGCTCCCGATCAACCCCGATGATGAAATTAAATTACGGAGAAAAACGCATACCCAGCCGATAATTAATAGCTGCTAACATTATTATGCTACCTCTAAAAAGTAACATGTTATTACCGACTTCCTATTAAAGCGCCTTTTAGAATGTGCTTAATATCAATGTATGAATTACAGTACTACACTAAGTTTACTGACGTCAATATGACAAATGAAAAGGATATAAATAATGAGAAATCATAATTATGACATCATCGAATCTCTTGAACGTGCCCGTCATGGTCGCATGCATAACAACTTCTCAACACTTACGCCTCTACTTATGGTACCATAATATTATACAATTTCGTACTATTTTTAGTATTAACAAAGTAAAGCAAACGATTGTTTCAAAGTCACGAGTCACGATTTGATATCCTACATACCATGCTTCCACGTAATCTGAAACAATAACAATGATATCAAAAGTCAACTTCGTATCCAAAGTTTCTTGCCTTCTCTTTGCAAATGCAAGAAACCCTGGGTGTGAGCTTGGTCAACAGCTGATAAACCTTACGCCCTCTCACCCTGAAAAATGTGTCTAAACGCCCCGTTAAGAATGCCTCGTCATAAAGCCTGTAGTTTATCATTTCAATGAATCTCCCATGAATAAATTGGAGACAAAATAAATAATTTTCGAGTGACGAAAAGTTTTCCCGGTAACGATTTTCCCTGATGGACAATTTTCCCAGAAATAACGCTCCTCAGCAACGAATACTTTTCCCAATCGACAAGATGATACACAGTAGGCATTGCAGATGATCTGGATGACTCACGTCAACATCATGAAAGCGAGAATGATGGAGGAAAAAGCAGATAACAGTGTACTAGAACTACATTCCAAATCTAACATTCCTGTTTTAGTGGTAATAAATGACTACAAAACGAATGAACACATAACTTTTCAAAATTTTCAAAAAAAACTCATTACTCTTGAATATGCTATCTTGAATATTATTATCGAGGGAAATTGTCACCGAGAAAGGTAACAAAAATTTTCAATAAGTTTCTAATAAGGTCATCGTTTTCATTGGTTATGTGGCTTTTAAAGTACTTCACCAGAAGACAAGTGACAATTTTTATGGAAATATAAAATGACAAGATAACGCCTGTTGACTTACTGTTTTACATTCATGAATTTATCAAATTGAAACGCAAATTTTCCCTCACTCGTTCGATCTCTAGATCAAACCAATGTTGCGAGGTTCATGTGAAACAATACTTGGCAACCAAGGTCGTGCATATAAAACACGAAAAGATTGTTGATACAAGAAAGACACGTATCGAATTAGCAACTTTCTTTTCTACGCAAAAAGATGTTTCACATTATTAAAGTTTGACGAAATCCAAACAACAACAAATAAAGAGAAACCTTGCTTAAACGTTTGCCGAACTTCCTTATTTATGAGTTTGTTTAGTTACTAAACTCGATGATGATGACAACCTCGTACCCACGACTTGAAAAATCACGAGTGCGAAGTCAAAGTACAAAGTACGTTGATTAAAGGCATTGAACATTGAACAATGTCGTGTTTTTTCAATGATTAAAAAAACTCTTTGTCTCAGAGTTTCCCAGTTTCTCTTCAGATTCATACAAAGGAGGAAATCAACAACTTTAGGTGTATAAACTTTCGCGAATAGAAAAATTCGCCTTACTGAAAATTTTAGCGAACATAAAACTTCCGCGAATGGCCAAAAATCACTTAAAATACCATGAGAAATTTCACATATATGAGCCAAAATTAATAAAATGAAACAGGGTCTCTTGCCTTTTCGATATACGCTATCCGCATATCGAAAAGACAAAAGACCCTGGGTTCGAGGTTGTGACTGTAGTAGTAGTGAGGGGTTCTTTCGATACGTACCTCACCGTAAATCATTGCTCCTATCATAGAAACAATTCTTCACATAATGCGATTCATTTATACTTGACAACAGACAGGCAGGAAATTCATCGATTCGTCTCTAGTCATGCTTCCGTTTTTCACCTTTAAACCACAACATATCAAAACACTACCTGATTTTATATATGCTTACAAAGGAAATACAAATTATTCAGAAAGTTTCTTGTATGCCGTGGCAATGGGAGCTATACGAAGGGAGACGCAAATTTTGTCCGAGCTTTCAGAAAATGAACAAGAAAAAGAACACCTGAATACACATGTGAAATCTACTATGTGAATAATAGACGTACAATCTTAGAATCAATTTAAAATGCTATCGTGGTCTTAAAAACCTATGCTGATAAATTCCAGTGTCATTATACAAGATCACAGATTTCGAATTTTCGAAATCTTCGTTTTTTTTTCCATTTTCCAAGAATATTTCTTTCAAATCTTCTAAAAAATTCTTTACTTATAATCAACCATTTATACTCCGAATAAAATATACCAGACAACTAAATAACAAAAAAATTAAATATTCTTAAAAATTTACAAAAAAACACTACTCGAATTGACCTCGAGATTCGTTCTGTTTTTAAGTCAGATTATTTCCTCCACGTCACAAGAGCAGTTTGGTTTTGCAACCACTAAAATATCCCCAAGTCTACTCGTTACACAGAAACTTTAAAAAAAAACTATCCCAGTCGGCAAAATCACCAAAAAAGTCACTGTGACGGGGAGAATTTTTATTGAAACTGTGTGCATATTTATATTGAAATGCACTCCTTCGCAGAAATTTTTTAACAAATGTGCCAGCTGGGATGAAATTCAATTTTAAAAGTTGAGGTCAATGTTTTTTTATAAAACTAAATTGTTCGTCAAAATTTATTCAGTCAAAGCTATCAAAACCATTAAAAACACGCCAACTAGCAGAGCGAGGATTTCTTTAACAGATTGCACCAATTTGGATTCTTCTAGAAGCTCTGGTATTACAGAAACAGTGGCAATGTAAATGAAACCACCAGCAGTAAATGGTAGTATCCAACTAGAAGCTGCTGTTCCAAGACCTTCAGCTAGCAGACCACATATACATCCAGCAAATGCACCAATTGCTGTCACCAACTGTAGCATCATTGCCTGTGAAATCATAAAAGAAAGTTTCAAGAGATGCAATGGACGAAATCATCATAGTTTCTGGTTAAGGAGTAGGAAAAAATATTGCCACTATAGTAACAGTAACTGTACAAACAACAGATTAGAAAAATGAAACAAAAAGTTTCGCATGAAACCAATTTGAACTACCCTATTCCACATTATAACAAACTCCTGGGCTAGAAAGCACTTATTAGTGAGATCACATTTCAATTTAAGAATTGCCAATCTATGAAATATTACAATCACGTGTTATATACAAGTTCTCTTGGGGGAAAAATGGAACTCTTTTGCTACACTATGTTACATGTAAAAACTGTCAATATCACAGTCAGTATTTATAATAAGAAAATCACCTTTCGTTTGGTGCATCCAGACTGCACTAAGATAGCAAAATCACCAATCTCATGCGGAATTTCATGTAGGAAAATGGTTAGTGTGGTAATAAGTCCTACATTACGACTAACCAGAAAAGAGGCTCCAATAGCAAGACCATCAGTAAAGTTGTGTGTACAATCTGCAGCAAGATTTAAATATGCTGATACTTTCACCTCTTCTTCATTTTCGCTGTTTTCTAAAATACAGATATAGTAAAAGATTTTACACACAAGGTTATCCCACTAAAAAAACTTAAGAAGAAAAAATGTGCTTTACCTTTAGTCGTGTTTCCATTTTTTGAATCACTTTTCTTTTCTTTTTCTTTATCTTTTGAATCTTGCTTTTTCGGTTCGCCATGTGAGTGTGAGTGCCCATGTTCTCCTTTGATATGTCGCACTAACTTTTCAACAACCAAGAATGCAATAATACCAGCTAATACCCACAAACCGACTATCATATCGCCAGTGTGATCGTGAGACTGCTCAATAGTTTCACCATCGTGTGCATGACTATGCTCATGACTATGAGAATGTGAATGTGAATCATCATGTGAATGAGGAGATATCGCATGTGGAATAAGATGCAAGAATGCATCACCTAACAGACCACCTGATGCAAAACTCAACAATATTTTCAGGAACGGCTGATTTTCAGGAGAATTACTGTTTAATGGCACAACAAATAAAATCAGAAAAGGTGCTGCACTGATTATTGCTGTAGCAAGAAGTGGTTCCAACCAAAAGACTGGTTGTTTTTGGTTTGGTGGAACAAAATGTTTTCCATCATGTTTTGCTTTTTGACTGTGACCTTCATGGCTGTGTCCATGGTGATCCCCATGGCTGTGTCCATGATGTTCGTGGCTGTGTCCATGGTGATCCTCATGGCCGTGTCCATGATGCTCGTGACTGTGGTGGCCGTGAGTGTGTCCATGATGGTCTTCATGACTTTCCTCGTGGTGATGGCCATGACTGCCACCATGGTGATCAGGTTCGTGCTTGTGCTGATCATGGCTGTCACCATTATCTTCATGGGCATTTGCTTCTCTAGAATATTTAAACTTAGCTTCCTCAGCATGATGGTGAGCATGACCATGGTGATCCTCGTGGCTGTGTCCATGATGATGGTCATGGTGATGGTCATGGTGATGTTGGTGGCTGTCTCCATGCTGATGACCATGTTTCGGAAAGTCAGGACCATCATCCTCTTGTTTGTTAGCTTGTTTAGAGTACCGAAATTTTGCTTGTTCTTTAAAATCTCCCCCATGTTCATGTCCATGGCCATGTTCATGACCATGATGATGATCATGTGCAAATGTTATTCCAAACAAACAAATAATTAGCAACAGCAACAATCTCTCCATGGTACTGGTTCTAAGGAGCAACAAAACACAGTAGGTCATCAAACATAAATCAACCCATTTGGGATCTCAATATTGGTAACTTAGGCACAAAATAATTTGATTCTTTTACACTGTTAAGGGATTATGTCAAAATCACTCTGTCACACTTAACAAAACTTCTGACATTAGGTGGGAGGGAAATGGTATGGTGGAATCATACGGTAAACCAATTCAACAACATGTAGCCCTAAGAAAAAGAAGCTCTAAGTATTTAACTTTTTTTAGCAAAATATTGTGTAATTGTTTGTAAATAGAAAGACAGAAACTGTAAATTTTTGTAATCTTTTGTTTCCTGCAAATAGCTGCCTTTAAAAAGTGTCTTCTTTATAGAGGGCCAATAAGAGGTTTACTATAGAATTCATCTGTAACAAAATTGTCCGATTTAGAAAGCTTCTTATATTTTTTGACAAAATCTGAGGCTTGCGCTCTTATAAGATTGTTCTTATAAAAAATAAAATGTATGACATTAGTAGTGTGGAAGAGTAAATAAAGTGGGTGTTTATGGATTAGTGTACTTACACTATCTTCAATATATATATATATTGGACAGCAATTTGATGGCCAATAAAAATAAAGCATAACTGGCTTTCAGAAATTCAAATTCTGATATCAAATACATTTCTTGATTAGAAAAACGTATTTGGATTTGGTGTGGGGAAAATGAAGGCCATCATGTAATATTACTGTTCTCCTTTTTGTGCAGGTCTTCTCTTGTACTCTCATTAGCAAAATTATAATGTAGGTCATATGCTAAGCTGGCTAACACTGCAATGATTGCGATATGATCGATAACTGTTTACAAACCCATTATCTAGAATTAAACTGAAGAAAAACTTACAAAAGAAATCCTTGCATCAAATCCCTACTTTCGGATATCTTTTCAAATCAAACCGATGAACAATTTAGAATTTTTGTAACGTGTCTACCATAACTTGCTGCTCCTGGTTTTGATAGCAAACATCAGCTGAATTAATTTGAATAAGCAAGCAAATTGAAAACAATTATACCTGGTTTCTACGAACAAATTAGAAACAGATTATTTTGTTTATCTTTAAAATTGAAGGAGTTGAATTGTGTAGGCACCGCAAATTTAAAATCAACTTTTCTTTCTTAGGTTATTCATGGAGGGTCACACAGAGTTCTCATTAAGATAATTTCTACATCTCATTTACAACTAAAAATATCACATATGGACCATGGTATGAATTGGATGGTCAACGCATTTTCTCCGCATCACACACAAAAAGAGCGCGCGTGTGTGGTGTATAGTAGGCGGCGAAAATGGCTCTAAAATTTATTCTCGCCGTTTTCCTTTCGTATTTAAAGGGGAACTAAACTAAAAAAATTACAAGTTCATTTTTTTGCCCTATTTGAAACAGCTTTAAAAATGATGAAAGTCAGTTTTTGAATTTTCAAAAAATCTTTTTTCGTTCCCGAGATATTGTCATTTAAAGTTTTTCCTCAAAACTTGATCTCCATGGCAACGTGACATCACAATGTTCAAGAAGAAATTGCTGACATACAAATATGTAAATAACTCAAGAAATATAAGTGATGCACTGCTTAAATTTTGTATGTATAGTGACAAACCCGTACAGGTATCAAGTCACTAAAAATAATTGTTGCCATAGTTACCCTGGCTTGTTTCCAGGCCTTTTCTGTTTTTTGCTGACAAAGCTACAAATGGAGATCTACTCAGGTAAGGGAAACGAAATTTTAGAAAATGGGACAGTTTTCACTGGGCATAAGTTAAAGTGAAATTCATCATAGTAATAGTTTTGGATGATGTTATTATGGCTTTGTCAGCAAAAATTGACAGAGAGCTGGAACTGAGTCGGGGTAACAGTGGCAATAAATTTCTTTGCTGTTTTCACAACTGCAGTTATTTACCACTCTACATGCAATGTTCTAACAATAAATCATTAAAACATTCTGAGTTATTCACATATTTATATGTCAGCAATATCTTCTTGAACGTTGTGATGTCACGTTGCCATGGAGATCATGTTTCGGGAAAAAACTTTAAACGGCAATATCTCAAGAACGAAAAAAGATTTTTTGAAAATTCAAAAACTGACTTTCATCATTTTTAAAGCTGTTTCAAATAGGGCAAAAAAATGAACTTGTAATTTTTTTAGTTTAGTTCTCCTTTAAATGAAAAAGGATTTATATGGTAGGTTCTACACTTTTGTTTATTTGTCAAATGAAGAAGAATGGGGAAATTTAGTTGAATTTTTGGGAATTTTTTTCTTGGTGGTGAGGTTGTTTTTGTTTTTTTTATAATTTATTAAGTGTACGGACAAAATAGAGGTTAACTTGAAATGTGTCATCCAGCTGCAAAATATATTCGTCTTTTGTGGTATTTTAAGTAAATTATCATTGGAGGGGTCTTAAAAACCAATGTGTAGCGAAAAAAGGTATTTTTTACAGTGCTATAGAAGAAGATCTCCATCATTTGGACAACATAGAAATACAAAAACATTTCTATGGGCGCTATTTCCTTTTCGCACCCCCTAAATGTATCTGCCATAATTTTTACTAGTTGGCTCATCATCACGGAGATAAAAAATAACCCTAATCCTAACCCTAACCCTACCAGATAATCCAGGTACCCCTCACACGTTGAATGGAAACTTCTCATTGATAGATGGAAGAATACTGTGATAACCTCTGTGGAGGAGACAGATACTTGACAAGATAATATTTTAATTACTTTTTTATGTAATGAAAACAAAGATTTTGAGACGAAAATAAAGGTCAACCAATCTGATCATGATAAACAAAATGGACGGTAATAGCAATGAGAAATTTGTGCTTTATAAAAGACGCTGGGTTGTTTTAGCTATATTTTCATTGATATCGATGACAAATGAAGTGATATGGATAAGCTTATCATCCATTACTAGCATCGTAAAAGATTATTACAATGTCAGTTACATTGCCGTTAATTGGTTGTCTATGATATACATGCTTCTCTACCTTTTTGTGATCTGTTCTGCCTACATATTAGACAGATGTGGATTGAAATTTACAATTGTTATTGGTGCAGTTTTAAATGGCATAGGAAGTTGTCTAAGGTTGATTGGTGCAGGACGTGATGGATTTGTTTTTGCGTTTCTTGGAAATACATCAGCAGCGTTAGCTCAATGCTTCATCTTGTTTGTTCCACCTACTTTGGCTGCTAACTGGTTTGGTGAGAAAGAACGAGCAACTGCTTCAGCAATTGGTGTTTTGATGAATATGCTTGGGGTAGCTGTAGGTTTCCTAATGGGTGGTACAATGGTCCCAAGCTCTACTGATTTCGATGGGAAAGTAAGACTTGGCATGTTCAATACGTTATCATCACAAGCCATTTTTTGCACGATCCTCGTGATATTGTGTGTTCTGTTCGTTCGCAACGCACCGCCCAGTCCACCAACCATGTCACAATTACTTATTTTAAAATGCAAGCAGGAAAAACAGAAAACAAAACAGAAGACTGCTCCTCAAACAAAAACGGTTAATCTTGCAGAAACAGTGGCCCAGCAAGCAGGAAAACAAGACATTAAAGTTATGAGTTTTCGGGAAACATTAGCGATACTTGCAAGAGATAAAAATTTTCATTTAGTGACGCAAGCGTATGGATTCTATTTTGGGTTGTTTGCTGCATATAACACAGTCTTGAATCAGATGTGCACCCCATTTTATCCTGGCAAAGAAAAGGAAATTGGCTTAATGGGATTTACATCAGTTATTTTAGGTTTGTTTGGCATTTTACTTGCTGGTATATGGATCGATAAAACGACACGCTACAAATTTATCTCTGTAGGAACATTCTTATGCTGTACAATATCACTTCTGTTGTTCACACTTCTTTTGCAATATGGGGACAATTTCATTCTTGTTTACATCAGCTTTTGTATTTTCGGATTTTTTTCATATCCGTATATGACCGTCGGTTTGGAACATGCTGCCGAAGTTACATATCCGATACCAGAAGGGACGACATCGGGTATCTTATTGCTTGTCGGTAACATGTACGGGATTGTGATGACGTTTCTTTTTGGCAGCATAATTGACAAAGGTCGTCCGGATATTGCAGGGTACATGATGGTGGTCTGTTATGGACTTGGCATCGTGGCAGTTACTTTCATGGAAGGAGAACTGAGAAGACTTAAACATGATAGGATACGAGTAAACGAAAAGACTTCAAAAGACATGAACGATTGCACAGTTTGAACCTGTACTTTTATTGAACAACATATAAACTTACTAAAAGCTAGTTTTGCGTTTTAGGGTCTTATAGACTGATTCACAGTTATTAAACGGCGGAAGAAGGAGTCGAAAAAGAAGCATGCCACTTAAGGAAGAACATCGGTGTGCAAAATAACTCAGAGATCTTTCACCTGCATTCATATAAATTCCAATTATTCCGCACTTCCACGATGAAGGGCAGAGGGAAACTCTCAAAATCATTGGCTTATTTCCGAAATCTAACGACTTTATTGCGCTATACAAAAAGTTTTTCGAAGATTTAGAGCACCGTTCGTACTTAGAAAAGAAAGGCTCAAACTACACCCAAAATATTTTTGAGCAAAAAGGGAAGTGATGGCTTTGCATGTGTGAGATTTGGAATAAAAAGTATGAATACAGATCATTCAACTAGGTGTCATTTTATATGCAAAGCCCGCATACACCTCTTTTAACAAATTAAGTAGTCTGGTACACCTAAGTAAATTCGTTACAGTAATTTGTAAAAAAAACGATAGTCATACTAAAGGTTTTTCTTGATACATGTGGTAAACGTGGCAGCAAACCGTACGAAAGAGCATAAAAACAAACCAAGAGAAAGAAGTTGGTAAGGAATGTCCCTTAACCATTTCGTTCCAAAGGTCCAGGCATAATTTTGTAATGGATCATATAGAAAAATAGACTGTCGCTATTTACTACCTTGATATTACTTCATCACAAATTTTCGCGGGGAAAGTTATAATTTGCCGGAAATGATTTTTTAGGATGTCTCACTCAAAAATATCACTTTTTTCTAAGATTTATAATGTCTTTCCAAATAATTTTTAATTATATTCTCGTAAAAGGAATCTTTGGTCTTTGAAAATTTTTTACAATACTTCAAAAAAAATCGCGGAATTTGCAAAGAAACCAGGATGCTTCGTGGAATTTAATTAAAACCCCTACAACATCGCGAAAATTTCTTCCCGTGAAAATCTCCATCTGACAGAAAAGTATGGAACGCCTTGACTGCCTTTTCTGATAATGTTGTTCGGTTTGATTTCAACTTTATGCGATTAATTCATTTGGTTATGACATCATCGCATTCCATTATGCGATCGCAGTATTCGGTTATGTGATCACAGTATTGGGTTATGCGATCATAGTATTGGGTTATGTGATAACAGCATTCAGTTATGCGATCACAATATTCAATTATGCGATTACAACATTCGGTTATGCGATAACAGCATTTGGTTATGCGATCATGCAATTATGCTGTTTCAGCATTATGCGGTTCTGTCGTTATGCGGTTCCATCATTATGCGGTTCTCTCAATCATTATGCGATTTTGGCGCTCTTTTTAAGTCGAATATTTCTGTTCGGTATTTTAGTTGTTTAACTTATTTCAAAATGGCGTCCAACGAAGTAGTCAGGAAGCTGAGAGCCAAATGAAAAGTCAAAAGTGGCATTTTTTTGGGACAAAATAAAAACTATACAGAAAGTACCTTTGAAGTAGTAGGAAACAAATTATCTTTGCTGGGAACTCTAATTTTTCTTGTGGATCAAGTTATTAAGAGTTAAGTGACCGACTAAAACGTTTGAAAAATTTGTAACTTGACAGCCATCATTTTGTCTGTTCAGAAGCCAAAGCAAAGCATGATGTAATGTTTGCTCCATCTTTTAAGGGGGTAAATAATTTTAAATGCTCCTCTAAAGCAGAACAAATAGTCATAAAATGTCTCTCAAATAGAGATGAAGATATAAGATTAAAATAACATGTATAACAAATTTAACGAATAAAGAAAACATATTTTAAACAACTTTTTTGAGTCAAAATTACAAAAAGCCATTTTGTTGATACCCCCGTTATTGACATCGAATCATATAGCTCTTTCGCGTGTGAAAATGTAAATATTCGAATGAGCGGGAAAATGAAAAAAAAAATGTTGGTGATAAACGAAAGTTGATGTTAGATGTTGAAATGAACATAATTTTAAAGCCTTCTTAAACATTTACATGATCGAATGTTTTTTTTGTTGTTGTTGATATATTAATCAATGGCAGAGGAAAAATGTTTGAACACTTTAGTAACTATTATGAGGGCGAGACGGTATTACCAAAATTCACACTCCACCATGCAATAGATAAAGTGTTAAGTCTGGTTCAGACCTGGCGATTACGACGATTAAAACATAAGTAAGTAAGTAAGTAACGGGAGTTTTCAGTCCTTGGGCTTCCATCCGTAATGGTTGGTTCTTCCGCCCGCCGACTTGCAACTATTAGTTGACTTACCGCCAGAGATACGTATAGCATTGCTCTAACTTGCCCGAAGGCCAGTGTGCAGGTCACTCGATGGCTCCTAATGGGCTGAAACGCTGCTTTTAAAGCGCATCGGAGTGGTGTATTGAGATACGACATGACTGGACTCGAACACGAGTCCAAGCGGTCGCACTCAAAGGTACTAACCACTACACCATCGCTGCACATAAAGTAATCTTCGCAATCGCCAGGCATTTACGGCAATTCTGACGATTGCAAAAGTGTTCACATTAGACGATTACACTGAATTTTAACCGTCGTAATGGCCAGGTCTGAACCGGGTTCTAAAGGCAAGGTAGTGTAGCAAATTAAATTATTGAGAAGTATTAAGGCCGACCTCCACTTGTGCGATTTTGCCCGTGTACGTACGCGGCCAGTTTTGCGCATGCTCATTGACAACTATTGCTCAACTTTGTTAGTCGGCGACGACTAGATTTTGTGCGCTTGGAAGTAGGATTCGATTCTACTTTTTCAGGCGGCCGCGCGGCCATCTAGCATGTGAGTCAATGAAATTTCAAGAAAAATGCAAACATTGGGAAAAATTGTAAACATTGCGAAAAAAAAAACACTCAACACCTGGAGTTTCTTTATTAACTGGAGATTCAAATTACTTGGCCTCACGGCGCCGAGCGGACGTTCGTTCGTATGTACGTACGCACAAGTGGAGGTCGGCCTTTAAAGAACTTCCACACTATGACCTTCTGTCTTAATGATATATATTTTCAACTAACAAAAGTATTTACACGTTGTGAATCTGCATGCCGAGGAGTCTGGAACTAATATTACACATATTTTGTTTTTTAATTTTGATTGTACATAAATACGCCAAGGCCTATGCCTATTAGCAACACAGATGAATTCCATTTGAGAATTGAACAAAATCATAAAATCAATCAAATCGTATGAACGAAAACAACGGAAGTCATCAGGAGAGCTGCACATCAAAATTAAGAGTGCGGAACAGAAATGTCCCAACCAATGGCCAAAGTTCATGTCAGTGGATCAGAACAAGAAAGAGTTGGTAGATTTTTGGTTACATGATTGTTCCCATTTTTACGCTCACAAAGGCCACTTTGATAATGGAGCCAAGTGCGGGCAGAATTTTTTTCAAAATTTCTATGGAAAATGGTGTTATCAACAAATCAAAGGTACAGGCTTTACGAAACGAACAAGAAGAAGCTGATACGAAGGTTCTTCTTTATGCAAACTACCTTGGCGTATGCTCAATTGGCATATCGATAGTCAATGCGGATAATTGCTCTCCACGCAGATCGAATTGTAGAGTACTTACTGAAATTAGTGTCAGCGACTAACGAAGAATCTTGGATACCTCACTTAAACGAAATCAACTTGGTGCTGAAGTCTCTGCTACATTGCCAGCGCTCAATTGCTTTACAGGAAATGATTACAACTCTTTCCATGGAATAAGAAAGAAGAAAGGGCGATCTCTTTCAAAAATGCTTTTGTAAAACTTGGGGATACATTGGAATTTGATGCAACTCTTTTCCGTATATTTGAAATCTTCGTATCTCGTCTTTACGGTATCAAAAATTGTGACAATGTTGATACTAATCGTTATAAGAAGTTTTTGTCTCATTAGAAATAACCAGACCCGCAACAATTACCGCCGACAAGAGATATTTTACTGTACCACCTAAGTTTCATATGCCACAGTAGTCATCCAAAGGAATTTCTTAAGTATCCCAATGGATGTGTGGACTCTGGTCGACGGTGAACTAAATATCAAGTAGATTGTGTGTAAAACCTTGCCGGATGACCTTGTCGCGATTTCATTTATTGCATGTGTCAAAACTCAAAATGCGAATCAAACCGGTGTTTATGTTATTATCATGGCATCAAGTGCGCCGACATGGACAGTTTGTAAAGATTGTTAGAATGATGATGATGATAATGATGACGACGAAAATGGTTATGAAGATAATCATCACGGAGAATTTGCCACATTTAATTTATTCGCTTTTAGCGGCAAAAAGTCAAACTACGGACTATAGGGAAGGTGACTTACTTAAATAACGCCTATGACGTCATAAACAACGAATATTCAATATTTCCCGATTCAGTTAATATTATGATGACACCTAAATACTTGTTCGATGTATTTTTCTTAGTACTATTCATTAGTTTTTACAATTTTATGTTCTGATCAACAATAAAAAAGATTTTAATAGTAATTTACTGTTGTGACGTCATCAAAACATATTTTGCTGCTGTGAAAGACCCACAAGAAAATCCAGAATGTCCAGCAAACATTTTTTGCACCTTCTTATGTGTGAGAACACACTCTGAAAGTTTCAATTTGTCCGGCAAATTTTTTTTGATTTTTGGCTCTCAGCTTCCTGACTAAAGCATGCGTTGAGCCCTTGAATCCGATTGAAAACATTCTTACTAAACTTGCGTTAACACAATTAATAGAAAAATTTAAAGAAGAAAAGATTGATGTAGATATTGTATCTGCAGCTTGCGATGATGACCTTAAAAGACTTGGAGTGAAATATTTAGGTGACCGTGTAAGACTGAGATCCTTGTGTCAACAACAACAACAACGTCAGCAACAACAGCCTTATCATCAACGACTAGGGTCTTTTTCAGGTAGTGCTTCATCTTCATCTTCATTAAGGCAAATATGTAATATGGCAAATTCTGTTAGGGAAGAAAGAAGTTTCTTGTTCAATTCAAGAAGGAATAAAAGAACATCAAGATTTGCACCTAACTCCTCCTCCTCAAAGCCTAAGAAGCAGAAAAGATGCTGGACTGGTAAGTTCATATGCTTAGCTGACAAATGTGCAGAAAAAGTGCCATCACCAGCTGAAAAGTTGGTTCTGCAAAATGCTGCAAGTATGTGTACTATGAACTCTCAGAATTATCACATTTTGAGTTATTATTCTGTCATTATAATCAAAATTGAACTGTTCATCATTGTCAAATTTATACCATTTTTATTACTTAGGTGGTCGAAGAGGAGTGGTATCATTAGGTCATGTCTTAAAGTTTGTTACCGGTGATGGTGAAGAGCCGCTTCTAGGGTATGAGTTGGATCCTAGTATGATATTTGAGGAAGTGACTGAAGAAGGAAGGTTTACACCAAATGCTCGTACATGCATAAATCAATTAATCCTTCCACGACCTACATTACAAGTGAAACTGCTTCCGGATTTAAAATTATTTGATTTGTATGATTATGCTTTTGTAAACGAACATTTTGGAAAGGTGTAAATTTAAAGCTTCAGCTAAATTAATGTCATCATTATGGCAATAGGTGTCATTGTTGGCACTTTTATTTGTAGGTGTGTTTGACGAATTTTGCTTTTCCTTCTGTTACATGTGCTTTTGTTTTGTTTGTTTTTTTCTTTTCATCAATAAAAGAAAAACGATGTAAGGCTAACTAAAAATTCATGGGAAAAGTAATCTTGATGTAGAGAATGAGTTTTTTTATAACTGTCATGTACGAGAACGTTGAAAGTTCGTTAGTTGTTTTACGTACTAGGTACAGATTGGATATATATTTTATCTATAGTCTTTCGTTACTACATATTTACATTATTTCTAGCGAAAACGTTGCTAATTTATCAAAGATAATCTGTTCTTGACCTCAATAAACATATTGATTCCATAATTTGATTGTCTTGAATCTATAATATTATTTGTTAAATCGTTTTTAACTTCGTCTGTTAGAATTTCGTCTATAGGTGCAACATAAATTGGTCGTTCATCTTGTACTTCTTCTGACATGCTAGCATAGCCATCGATTCCATAGCTGGCAAGAACTGCTTCAGATAAGGGCTCATCAATAGGGCAATTAATTTGACCGGATATCCAGAGTCGTATTGGGGAAGACTTGATGGTTCGGACACGATGTCTAGACCAAGCTTGACACCAAGCGTTTAATTTTTCATTGATTAATGGCATGAAAACAAAATGTAGTGCTGCAATATCATAACTACTCAAAGGATCTAAAATGTTGTTTTCTTCCATAAAATTGAAAATTTCGTAATAGAGTCCTAAAACTCCATCGAACACGTCTCTCCATAAACGTTCAATGCGCTGATTGTGCGTGCTTTTTCCAGTTATCATGCTTCCTCTCTCTGTCCCACGGCTTTGAATCATGAAATCTGCAACAAGCACATTTTCACGACCTTGGTCAGATCGCACTCGACTCGGTAAACCATAAAATCTGACAGCCTCTCTAAAGTACGATGGCCCTGAAGGCTCACTGTAGCACGCACATAAAAACTTGTCACGCGCACAATTTTTTTTTCACGCAACTTTTTTTTCATGCGCACAACTTTTTTTTCATGCGCGCAACTTTTTTTTATGCACGCAACTTTTTAAAAAAATTTTCACACAGTTATTTTTGTTACGCGCGCAATTTTTTTTTCACGTGCATTTTTTTTCTTACGCACGCATTTTTTTATTATCTTAATCCCCATAAAAAGAAACACTCTTGCTGATGGTCTGGTATGGATTTTAGGCAATTTCGTGACTTGTTTTCACCACGCTGGCACTTGGCGGTAGTCTAAAGCAATATGGCGAACAGTCGCTTACCTTGTTTATCGGCTAGGTCTTTTAGCAGAGATTCTTTGATTTCTAGCTATTTTGGCCAAGGGTTCAGCAACTTAGAGATCTTATCCTTCTTGGCTGTTCAACACAGTGTCCAACCTTAAAGAGAACTCTGTCAAAGCTTGGATTGTGTTTATTTCTCCAACGTTACGCGCTGTTCTTCCTGTGTATTCGATATGTCCATCCTCTCTTCTTGTTTCCTTCGCTAAGACAAGATTTCTGTCAATCTCTTTGCCTTTCTATAAAAGTTAGTCATGAAAGTCAAAAAGGGAACTTCGGTGAGTTCAGTTGAGTGAGTCTCTCCTCGTGGGAAAGATTTGTGGTAGTTTGATGTTACTGATACACGAAATAGTACATAAAAACAGGACCAAATTTCTTTTTAAGCGTGCGCAGCATATCAGTTTTTCCGGTGCGTGCAGTAAAATTCTTGTGTGCGCGTAAAAAACAATTGTGCGTGCAAAAAAATGTGTGCGTGTAAAAAAAATTAAAAGTTGTGTGTAAAAAAAATAGGTTGCGTGAAAAAAAATTTGTGCGCGTGACAAGTTTTTTTGCGTGTTGCAGTGAGCCTTCAGGGCCATCGTACTAAAGCAGTCTAAAATAGTTTCCGATTTGTTATTGTTGAGACACTTCAGTGATACTGGCAACCGACTAAATCCATCGATTGCTCCAAATATAACGAAATACCAGCGAACTAGTTTGTGATTTGTGTCAATGTGCCACAAGTGATTAGGACCCTTCACGTTATAAGTTCTACGTTGTAGACGCCCACGCTTTCGTTGTTCAACGCCAGTCTTATCAACTCTGTGAATACTGTCTCTCAACCTGAATCGCTGTACCAATGTTTTTCAACAACTGGCACATTAATACTTTTCCACAGTTTGGAAATCTTTCAACTGTATTCCTTACTACGGAATCAAGGTTATCATCACTGATATCCAAAAAAACTTTTTTTCTCAATACCATACTCAGACATTCGACGATAGATTGTCCTCTGTGACACACCTAAAATAGAAGACATTTCATAGATGGTAAAACCTTCATCACATAAATTTTGGATGAAGGGCTTTGGTATGATATATGTTTTTGTTCCTTCAACTTTTCCAGGAACATTATTGCCATATTTTATGCATTCAGTTCTCAGTTTCATAATGGTATTTCGATCCACCAAGCCAAGGCTTTGAAAGTCTTCAAGTGACAAATTATGTCTTTTGATATCTTTTCCTCATAAAATCTTTCTGATAGCTTTTCCAGATCCAACTTTTTCAATATGTCGAGCAATACCTTGTCAGCCATAGTTGAACAGTTTATTTATTTGGCGGCAAAACTTTGTATATATTGCCGAACAATATCAAAATATGCATATTAAGGAACAAGCTAAAAGCAATAAGTTAAAACCGCATAATGCTGAAACTGCATAATGATAGGAGTATGAGAAAGGTCCCATTTGGAATTCATCAAACTTTTTGCAGGAAAGTCTTATAAAAATGTTTGAAAGAACGAGGCATGACGTAATTTTATGCTCACTGACCCAAGCAAATTTAACAAGGTTTTCACCATGAATTTTGCTCTTCCAAATGGGACCTTTCTCATAGTGATAGAACCGCATAATGCTGAAACCGCATAATGATGGAACCGCATAACGACAGAACCGCATAATGCTGAAACTGCATAATTGCATGATCCCATAACCAAATGCTGTTATCGCATAACCGAATGTTGTAATCGCATAATTGAATATTGTGATCGCATAACTGAATGCTGTTATCACATAACCCAATACTATGATCGCATAACCCAATACTGTGATCACATAACCGAATACTGCGATCGCATAATGGAATGCGATGATGTCATAACCAAATGAATTAATCGCATAAAGTTGAAATCAAACCGAACAACATTATCGCAAAAGGCAGTCAAGGCGTTCCATAGAAAAGTAGCATTTTTCGCTAGACACTCTGCAAAAGCATCTTTAATTCTTCTAACAAACTTAAAAGTTTTCGTTTACAAGCAAAGATGATAGTTAATTTTAACTTTGATTTAGAGAAAAACATATTAAAGGGGAAACCTATCAAAGGGGAAACCTATCAAAGAGGGAATAGACAAAATAGACGCTGGAAACTACAATACAGAAAATAAGACAAATAAATGAAACCTGCCCATTTTCCATTTATTCATCTTCTATTCTGCAGATTGCTATAAAGCCTAAACGAGGTTAAACCATATCGAAATGGAATTAAGACCGTCAAAAAAAGCTTTCTATTTCAAATTAGTTTTTGTGAATTATTGCATTTAAACATGGAAAAGTGCGAAATGATAAAAATATTGTCTTAAAGAATTCAAATTTTTTATAACAACATTCAAATTATATAAAAAGTGACAAAAAACAAAAAAGATCGAGTTGAAAAACAATTTGTCAAAAACACTGCATTTATAGACTTGGTGGCAATGCTTTTCTGCTTATGGGAAAACTCTACCAATATTTTCTTGGATTGAGATTTGCTCAAAATTCCATGGACTTCAGATTTATAACAATGTATCTGTTTATGTTAAATTATAAAACAAAATAAAGATCTATACAAAACACATATATTTAAGTTCCCACATGATTATTCTTCAACCTATTGTCCAGCTCTCTTTCTTGCATATACTCCTAAGCAAGCACATATACCAAGTATACCAATTATAAGTCCAAGAATTAATGCAGTAGCATCACCGCCATCAAACGCTTCCACTGGTGTCGCAAAGAATAGCAGTAATGCTAACGTGACATAGAGCATCAAGAACAGACTATCGATTATTTTTCCCATAGTAAATATTATGAATTATTCTTTTCCTATAACAAAACATTGGAAGACGTAGACATTATTCTGCCGTGAAGAAGTATTTGAAGGGGATGATTTGAAATATTTGCATAACAACATAGTCAGAGATTTTCTTCCCTGACGGAGGACCCGAACAGAAGATACTTGCGGTCCATGTAGCTGTATTAGAGAAACTTCATATCACAACACTTTTTCTTCAAATGTTAATAAATAAATCTCTAGTCCCGGTCAGAACCAAAAAGTGAAAACAGCCTACATCCATAACAACAATTTACTTGCACAAGTTTTCCTGTATCACCATTAAATACGGAAACAAACTTTAGTTCCTGGATAATAATAACAGCACCTAACAAATTTTATTCATAGGAGTAGAGTCCGTGTGCACTGTGTGTGTGGTGTGTTGTTGTGTGAGTGGAGACTTCTTCTCGTTTTGTTCTCATTACTAATTAATGACTCCATTGTTGCTAATGGCAAAAGATTTGTAAGTGGTGCACTGCCATGATTCCTTTCTTATACCAGCTAGTTATACTAGTTATACATACCGAAATGTGTAAGGACATGACACATTACTCCCCTCCTCGACTCGGGACTTCGGTTTCTTGGTTTTCCTCATAGCGGAACGCATGACTACACTATTTTATTGACTACGGAGAAGCAAAAGGGATATATGCCAAATGAAGCAAAGATCACAAAAGTAAGGTTGCTCCTAGCGGTCCAACTTTTCTAAGTGGCAAGTTTAGAAGCAACACAAGTAAATTTTCTCAAAAAGTTAAGCAAAAGTACTACGATCTAGGATCTTAGATAAATTAGCAACATGAAATTTTGAAATGATGCAACACTAGCATAGCTACTACAACACATTTTTTGACATTGTTACATTGTTTTTTACAGCTAGGCTGGTTGCTTTATACTAACAGTTAGGCACAACTTCTCTAATTAAGCTATGAAGCTTAATTTAGAGGATGACGCTTAGTTAGGAGAAGTCAGCAGTCTAATTAAGCCATAAAGCGCCTAAATAGGCGCAAAAAAAATTAAAAGATGAAAAACACATAGAAAAATTTCTGGTCGCACGCTCTTTTCGATTGTGAAGTGTTTACATAATGGTTAAGAATGTTTTGACAAAAAAAATTGAAAAATTCTACGTAGCCGAAAGTCTAAAAACGGCATAGACATATTCACCGCCAAATTAAACGGTGTGTCTCCAAATTAGTAGTTGATTCGCCAAATTAGGCGAATATAGAAAACTGCTAATTAGTAGCAGTACATATTGGGTTGCGTTCATCGCAATAGTCAAAGTACATAAAAATACGCTTAGTTAGCTGCTTAACATTTTCAAGAAAATTCTCGTTTTTCCCCGTTAGATTTTTCTACAAACGTGGTCAGATGATCCAAAATGAAACTATCCATCATCATGAATTTATCATGATGCGAATTGGTCGTTTAAAGTGTAAAAATATCGAAAAAGCGAATATATACGCTTAATTAAGCTACTAACAACTTAATTAGACTTGTATTGATAGCCAAATTAGGCAAAACTCCAAATTAAGCTTCATAGCTTAATTAGAAGTTGTGCCTAACTGACTAACCCCTTCAGAAATCTGGTTAAACATAATAGTTAAGTATTTAATGCTGATGTCAGCAGTGGAAATCCCTATTGCTAAGTCAGCAATAAAAAGTGGGTCAGGAAACAAGCAGCTGACCAATTTCAATTAGCAAACAAGAGGTAAATAAATGATTGGCTCCTTCTTGTGCTTTTGTGCAAATTCCTTTTTGTAGAAAGAGAATTTCAATATTTATAACATGAAATAAATTGTTAGAAGTAATATACCGTAAAGCGGGGTGACTTCTATCAGTAAAAATAAACTGTTTAAACTTTGAAATTAAAGTGCGTTTTTCACATTTTTTAAGATTTTCATTTAGATTCTTATTGTAAAATATCATCGGAATCCTCTTCAAGCGAAACAATCAATTTCTTCCGAAATTAACGACGAAAAACATCAAAATTCTCACCGCTCACATTGGTCATCGCTCTACGTCGTATTCAAGAGTTTAGCCTGGACATTTTTGGTAGATATGTGAAGTATAGAGGCTGGTGGTAAAGAAAATTATAATATGTCTGAAAGAAATTCTGTTCTTCACCGCTATATTCTGTTTTTCTTTTCCTTATTCCTTTATCGATAATATTGTGTTTATAAAAACACAAAAAAAACGAATGTTTTATATCGCTATAAGTTACATGTTCGCAAGAACTTCGTGAAAAGTCGTCGTATCTCATGGGAGATTTAATGACTTACCGAAGAAATTTTAATAAGCGTGCTCTTTCCCCATGATGATAGATCTCAAAAATTTTGTTTGAGATACAATGAAATTTCAATGTTAATTTGTTTCGTATTTAACGAGGGTCACACATGTGTGAAAGTCTTAAATATCTTTTGTTTTACAAACATTCGCTGATCTTTACGGTCGAACATTTACCGCGGATGAGAAATGGTGGTCTGTTAATATTGTAATAATGGCGCTTTAAAAACATTGTCAAATATAAATATAAGTAATTTGGCGCTTCCCATAAGCTGATTGAAGTCACCCCATAATCGATATTGTCATTTTCTTGGAAAGATCAGGTTATTTCTCTGGAATTACAAGTTTAGTTAATGTGAAATTTTGCACTGAAATAGAAGAAATATGTAATGTAATGATTCCAAAGTTTCAGAATTTTTGGTTTAGTATTTCGGAAGTTATATACTTTTAAAATAGTGGCAAAATTGATCGAAGTCACCCCGCCCGCTTTACGGTATACTTCTAATGTGGAAGAATTGGGTTAAGCTGCACAATTGAGTAAAAGTGGAGATCATGTACTTGATTATAATTCAAGTACTTGATGCAGTAGCATACAGTTTATGGGGGGACAGGATTCAAACATTAAACTTTACGGTGTAAACCTTGTGAAATGTGTCTGGGTTAGTGAGGGTAAGGTTCGGGCTTAGCCTCATTTGTTCAAATACTTTTATAAGTGTTTTGACCGTAATTATGTAGTGTTTGAATCCTGTCACATAAACATACTCGTAGGTCCACATCAGGTCCACATCAGCTTAAGCTGTCTTTTATTGTAACCTGCTTAACGAAATAAATTAATAATAATAATAATTTTAATGTTGTGCAATTATCATGCTGCTATACTTGTCATAATATTCCAATAAATGGTGTTTTTGTGATATACTTACTTGTGATACTTGTGACGGGTTTATTGATTCCTCAAATATCCAACTCGTTGAGTCCAATACTTTTCATATGTATATATGATACTGTTTGTTTCCACTCTTTTGATAGCAGTATACCCAGGGACGAGTGGTTCATCTGCAATGGTAGATAAGAACGTATCAAGTTCTTTTTTGAATTTATCTTTTGTGCATCCCGTTAAGTTTCTGAGATGCTTTGGGAGAGCATTGAAAAGCTTTGGACCTTGCATTCGAAAGCTTCCATAAACTAGCTTTTGATAGGGTCCTCGTTGGCATAGGTGTATAACGCATTTCCTTCCTTGTCTTGCGTTCTTGTAACATCTTATCCCACGTCCTGCTCCTTCAATATTTGGAACAAGATTCTCTAGTATACACCAGGTGTAGATAATAATAACTTCATCTTGTTTTCACTTCACCAACTGTAGATTTCGTTTAGATCGTTTTGTAACCTGAAGGTATCCATGATACTGTTTATCCCTTTCTTAACTCTGGTATCATCGGCAAAGCAAGATAATTCCGTATATCTGATACCCTTGTCAATATCTGCAATCATAATGATAAAAAGCAAGGGACCAAGTACTGATCCTTGTGGTACACCGGATAGTATTTCCGTAGGGTAGGATTCGTATCCATCGACTTGAACAATCTGTTTACTGTTTTTCAAGAACGTACCACTTAATTCCGATGGATTTTAATTTGTATAGTAGAATGTTGTGGTCTACTTTATCAAAAGCTTTACTAAAGTCGAGAAACATCTACGTCTTGACCTTTTTCAAGCTGCTCCAAGATACTGTCGTAGTGCCCAAGAAGTTGGCTTAGGCATGAACGGCCTTGTCTAAAACCGTGCTGTGTGGAGTTGAACAAGTCATTTTCATTCATAAATTTTACAATGTTTTTCCTGGCAATCTTCTCAAATATCTTTGTTATGTGTGATGTCAATGATACTGGTCTATAATTTGATGGATCACCTTGATCTCCTCCTTTAAAAATGGGAGTAATGTTGTTTCTTTTGTGAATGTCAATTGTCTTTCCACAGTTGAGACAATTTTTCCAAAACACTGTTAGCGGCTTAGCAAGCTCCTCTTTGCAGTTTTTTAGGAGAATGGCTGGAAAACCATCTGGTCCAGGGGCTGAGTTTGGTGATAAAGTTGCAATTGCCTCAATCATATCTTCTTCGCCAAACTCGATATCAGCTAGTAATTGTGGAAAGGTTTGTTCTTCCTGGATATTGTTTTCAGTTGGAGTACTAAAACACTGATTTATGCTGGTCCTGTAAAATGTTAGCCATCATTTCATTCTCATAGAAATATTCCTTATTTTTGTTTAATAAAGGACCTACTTTTGATTTTGTTTTGCTATGTCTTCTGGCATACGAGTAGAAATACTGCTTCTTTCTCAGTGTTCATTTTCTCAGTTTTGTATGATTCTTTGAGTTTGAGTTCAATATTAATTAATTTATGGAAATCTTTCCCATTTGCATTTTTTCTTAAAATCTTCTTTCTTTTACGAAATAGAATTCTTCTGTCTGTCGGAATTCTGTAACAATTATTTTTCAATTTTTTCTTTGGTACCAGTTCCTTGATAATGCCTATAATTCTTTTCGTAATTATTATGATTGAACTTCTGGATCTTTCATTTCTAGATCAGTCCAGTTTTCTGCTTGTAATGAAGTTTTAATAAAATCCCAATTTATGTCTTTTGTCAAATTCATTTTTTGGGATGAATTCCTCCTTTTTTCTTTGCATGACCAAAGTGTGTTTTGACTTCAATTAGCGAATGGTCCGAGATACTACACTGTGGTGGATTAACATCATGACTATGAATTAGATCTAAATTATTTGTTAGCAGCAGCTCCAAGGTGTTTCCTGCTTTATGAGTTGCTCCACAAATGAATTGTGTCAGATGGAAGTCATTCATAAAATTAAATATTTGATCTGACATTTGCTGTTCATCTCTGGTAGCACCAGGTAGACTGGTTTCTTTATCCCATATGCTCATATGCTCACTCCAAAATATGGTTGCTCGTATGGTTGCAGTAATGACAGGATACTTCTTTGCTTCATGATACAGGGGCCACGGCAACGGGTGGGCCATGGCCCGACCACTTTTTTGCAAAGCAAAATAAAATTTAATTGAGAGATTTTAAGATTTGAGAGTTCTCAAATTAATTGTCTTTGCAAGTAAATAGCATAACATTAAAAGATAATGAACTGTCATAATGTCGAGAAAAACATGTGTCAGCAGTTTTCTTCTCTGATCATCTCCACCAGAGAGGCAATCGTTTTTTGCTTTGTTTGAGCGCTTTATCAATACTGAACCTACTCATTCCCAGACACCATTTCTCAATTGTTCTATTTCTACTGACATAAGCATAGTGTAATCCTCAGCTTTGCATGTAATAGTTCATTATCTTTAACACAGACAAACACGCGCTTAATTTGTTGCTAAGCATTAATTGAAAGTCCCATCTTGAAAACGTTTTTGTACGTTTTAGTTGTTTAATTAAAGTATCTAAGTATAAAGTCTAGGACATTCAAATCATTACATAGAGCACCCAACCTACTACAACCTAGTGTAGCAATTTCAAAAAATGTGCTATAGTTATGCTAGTGTTGGATCATTTCAAAATTTCATGTTGCTAATTTAGTATTGATTTAACATTTATCAGGTATCATGTTAATCAGGTATCATGAAGAAGACTTTTATTCCTCTGCAAATAGTTCATGTTTCGTGAAGACTTTTTGCTAAAGCCTAGTCTAAAGGGGCTTGTTTTAGCCAATCTAGAGGGATAAATTTTCAAAACTTTTCTCGGTTCGCCTGCGCCAACCTTAGTCACTATATTATGTGGCCCCACCACTTTAAAAGTCGAGTTGTGGCCCCTGTGATAAACTGCTCCTTTGGATATGGTGTGTGTAGCGCCAATGATTTCATTTTGAATAAATATGTACTTCACCAAAACATTTTAAAGACTTGAAGACAATTGTCATGCAAATCTTGCAAGATGTAGAATTGTTTCAGCAATATTTAGCAATTTTTGACACACCCTGCTTTCATAATGCTTTTTTGTAAAAAAAACTTGATGGAAAAATAACAGATAAAAATTTCTGCTTATCTGAATCATTCTGTTTGATGAGATCTAGAGAACTATTTTTTGTCTGTAGATGAAATGTTAAAGTCATGTTACGATGTTATGTGTTTGCGAAGTTAAAGAATACATTACACATTCCTGGATTAATGCAGCTAAGAGAAAAGGTGCGTCTAATTAATGTATTATATTTTGAAAGCACCTAGTTTGTTTTGAGGGGACTCGCTGCTACTAGAATCAATAAAAAAACATATTTATTCTTAAAATCATATTCATATTTTCATATTCCTTTTTGCAGGGAACCCATTCTGCAAGACAGATGGAATTGATGAAAAAGGGGTTGCCAAAGAAGGAACCATTAGTTGGTGTCAAAAATATTATTTTAGTTGCTTCTGGAAAAGGAGGCGTTGGAAAATCTACCACTGCAGGTAGACTATAAAATAGATTATATTTCATGGTTACAGATTGTAGTATTGGAATTTCGTGAAATTACTAATTGTTATAAATTGACAAATTATTTTTAATACATTCACAAGCACTGGTTTTTTGTTCTTTCATTCTACAGTGGAATGAGATGTGAACTAGGAAAGATTGTTATACCATAGCATGGCGAGTTTTAATTGGTTTCATGCTATTGTATGTTTAGTCAATCTTGCCATGGCTATTTCATTGAATGAACAGGTAATCTAATTTATTGATAATAAGATTTGTGCTGCTGCTGACAAATTTGTATCAGTTTAAAAAAACAACTTTAATCTTGTAACTAACAGAAGCTAAAAACAGTTCATTCTTGTAGAATTCCAATGTAGGAATACTTGATGCCGATATATATGGACCATCTATTCCCAAAATGATGATGTTAGAAGGATCTGAACCTTGTGTCAATGACAGTAAGTCCTATTCGTTTTGTTTTTATAGATATTCATTTTTTTCGCTAAACTTTATTTCTTCCTTGCAATTTTTAGACTGATCAAACAAAAACATGAAATTCAGTTGCCCAGGTTTATTATTTTGCCATTTGACTCGTAAAATTGTTTGCAAAACATGATCAGGCATCTAAGAAATCCTAAAGAAGTACGCATATTGAAAACGTCTGCGCTATGTGCTCTGCAATTCCTAACAAGCTAGGAAATTGCAAAAACTTCCATGTTTTCATACCACATTTATGTTATTCTAATTCCCATTATTCCAATTGGTAAATCAACCTTTCTGAATCAAAATCTTTCCTTGACTATTTCATTTATTTACGTTACGTTATTTACATTCTCTCATATTGAAATATTTATTTTGCCATTTTGGTTGCGTTTTGCGTGGGTTTATTTTTGCGAATTCATACTTGTGTAAGAAAATGATTTATTTTTTGGGAATGAGTGAATATTTGTAACGTAAAATTTCACAAACAAGAGAAAACAAACAAAACTAGAAGCCTCATGGTTTGAACAATTTCCGCATCAGGCCTAGAGGAAATTGCTTTAGCCTAATTTTTAAGATGTCTGAATGACTATCCATTCTTTTCTTGCTGCTTATGTGAGAACAATAACTTGTGGTTCACATGGATAATAAAATGATATTTGATACAAATGAACCAAAATCATTTGAAAAAAGAAGCTGTATGGATTGAAGACTTTCACAATTGTATTGCCCTCAACACTATTAAATCTTCCATAGACAAACAAACAAAAATAGGCAGATTTTAAAAAATCATTTTAAGCATTCTAATTATGGAGAACAATAAATACACTATTAAATAATCCATTACAACCAAATGATTTAAAATAGGTTAAACTTGTTTAAAAACTGATCTAAAGACCTCGCCTATTTATGATCAAATCTGCAAAAGTGACTGCCAAATTTAACATCAGGACCTTGTTCTTTCTGCAAACCTTCCAGATTTTTCCAGAAATGTGAATTTGGTTACAACATTACATGAAGTTGTTCACAACTTGGATTACTTGAGCATTTCAAAGATTTTAATCCATGACAGTTAACAGGATGTTACAAGAAGTGTGTTTGCAATTCAAACATAAAAGAAAAGCCTTCAAATAATCCCATTATAAATTGAATTCACAAATTATCTTAATGCGCTTCCCCACAAGTTACGAATACCTTGTATTCAGCTAAATTTGTTTTTGCCTTTCCTAAAAATTGAAAATCATGTTGAAATTATAGATTTTGAGTGCTTTTGTAGGCAATCTAGAGGTAGTATTTTTCAACAATTTTGTTACGTCCCTGTAAAACTTTGTTAGAATTCCTATTACAATGCTCAAACATGATTATATTGTGTCCTACAACATATTACAAATTCGAATTTTTAAAAGGCTTTAGTAATCTCATTGTTATATTGGTTAGATTCTAATCATCATCCAAAGTTTGTTTTCTTTGTATTATATATATATATATATATGTATCCCAAACAAAATCATTGTGCCTCCATCGAGTAGTGGTTTTCAGTGGAAAAAATCTTGATTATTTTGAACAACGTCATCTTTTCCAATGTGAATTTAACACTAATCAGTGATGACTTGACCGAGGATGATTGTACAGTGGCTAATAATTTGATAAGTCTGGAATTAACCAAATTACTCCCTTCTTTAATTTATTTAACTTAATCTCAAACACTTTGCGATTCACTATGATGTTTTGGAGCCAGAAAAACAGTTTTATTAGACATATATCTTTCACCAATATCTTGTGCATGATGTTTATACTTTCGGTTTGTATCTGTGCATAGGCAGATGGGTCAATTCACTTTTTTTCAATATCTCCAACTTTCAGTGTAATATTTATTAAATAAAGTGAACATGTTTCATGAATTTATTGATAAGACGTATTCATGTTGATACTACATACATTTCTGCTGTGATGTTAAACGTTTTTTCACAACACATTTTCGTTTATTGTCAGAAACCTTCATCTTCTTTTTAAGAATTTTTCCCAGAGTCAGCTAAGCTACTCCTACAACATCCTCAAAACATACAACATAACTAAATGGGTTGGAGTGCTCTGTGTGCATATTTTACGGACTTAATAATAAAAAATTGAATTAGGAAGTTTTCAACGACTTAAATAACCTCTAAAAGTATTTCAAAGGTATAAAAAAATATTTTTATGAATTAATGTTGAAAGTGGCCTTTTGTATTACATTTAGCATGGACTTCAGTTTGAAAATTTTAGAAAATATAACAAAAGATAAGCAAATATACACATAATATATTGTATATAAAACGTGAAAAAAAACGTAAGAAAAAAAAAGAAAATTTCAAAGAAAAAAATCGAGGATTTATTTTTGCGAGTTTGACCAAAATTTGCAAAAATTTATCCACGCAAAAATTTATCACAATAAGGTATATCACGCTATTCTCGATAAAAGTAAATTTTCTGTTTGGTCTTTTGTTTATCATCTTTTTTGCCAACCTTTTTCCATTGGTTTGCCTGTGTCAAAAAAATTTACGTCAATAGACAACGTCTTTCATATTTTTTCACCATTAGAAAACCACATGATCCCTTTGGTGAATTATGGCGTAAAGTGGTATGTTTTATGTTTTTATCTTTCTCTTTTTCATATTTTATCAAATTTATTCAGCTGGAGGAATTCCAGTCAAGTACACTTCACAGCTGGTGCCACTAGCGTTGTTCATAGAAACGTAAATTACTATAGCGTAAATTAAAGAAGAAAAATACACGTTTTTTTATAAGCAACACGTTTATAAGCAACACTAGTAAATTTTCTCAAAAAGGTAAGCAACAGTACTACAAGGATCTTACATAAATGAGCAACATGAAATATTGAAATCATGCAGCACTAGCATAGCTAAAGCACATTCCTTAAAATTGTTAACATTAGGTGGTTACACTAGGTTGCAGTACTATGTCCTAGACTTTGTACTTGGATACTTAAACTTAGCTACACAAAGGTTTTCAAGACTGGAAATACATATTTTTCCAATTAATACTTAGTAACAAATTAAGCAACATTACTACTAAAAAAATGGTCATTTTTTAAGCAACATTACTACTAAGGTCTGACCTTGGTTGCTTATTAAAAAACGTGTAATACCATATAATTCATCGATTTTTTTCAGCATGTCGATTGGTTTTCTTGTTGATTCGAACTCTGCCATCGTTTGGCGTGGACCAATGGTATGTCGTACTTGTAAAAAGTCTTGAATCTTTTGAAAGTGGTAAGCAAGGATTTTATGATTCGGCAGGTGATGTCAGCTATCCATCGAATGTTGCGTCAAGTGGAATGGTCGCCGTTAGATTATCTCATCATCGACATGCCTCCTGGAACAGGAGATATTCAGCTGTCCATATCACAACTTTTACCTGTTACAGGTTTGAGGTTTTTGCCTGTTTATATTTCCGGATCCTTTGTTTTCATGTGCAAAAAATTTCGGACAACGGAAAAAAACAATTTCCGAACAAACATTATGTCCGGAATTTTTTGGAGTCCAAAATTTTAAGTGTAAGAAAAAACTTCAAATTAAAAATTCAGTGATTTTTTTTCGCTAACAAGGACAACAAGTTTTGGTTCGAATTGTTTTACACTAGACGAAGAAAATAACTTTCATCAATGAATCGAAGCGAAAACAAGATTTTCTTTAAAGAATAGAACAGTAAAAAGTAAAGAAAATAAAGTCTACTGTTGAATGTTATAGGAGCAGTGATAGTGACAACACCACAGGATGTTGCTCTAGCAGACGTCAGGCGTGGAGTGGAAATGTTTCGAAAAGTTGATATCCCAGTAACGAACCTTTCTGTTTGTTATGAATACGTTACTTTACGGGGAGAAAGTTTCGCGAGGAAACAAACCGCGAAATTTTAGGGATTTACTTTCGCGAATGAGTGATTATAAGTCTACTTCGCATAAAATACTCGTTTGCGTTCAACTGGAAAAGTGAAGTTCGCTTGAGATAAACTTTTGAGATTTTCGGATTTTTATTTTTACACTTTAAAGAATTCACACCATGATTAGGATAAAAACAATTATTTTCGAATTAGATTACATCAAAATTATTTTCGTAGTCCAGGTACTATCAATTAGGGACACTTTTATTTAAGAAACCCTCTCATTAAGGAGACCAATGAAGCAACGATAAACCATGGAGGTATAAAACAGAAGGAGAACGAACTCATAATCTGCTATTGTACTATCCGTGATGCGCTGCATTGTTTAAATCCTCAGTGTGTAATAACATATAATTGCTATCATCTTGCATAATTTTTATAATTTTGGCGTTCTTGCGTGAAAATTTTGTTCATATCAATTCTCCAATGTGATTAAAGATCGTTAGGGTAAAGTTCTTAGCATGCATAATCTGTAGGAATTGGGAGAATTATGCAAAAACGTCACAAATATGCAACGAAAACATTGCAATTTTAGGTCTATATATCTCGTGATCCCCTCAAGCAGTTTCGCCGAGCTTCAGTTTTTGAGGAGAGAATAATCCTAAGTTTTTGCACGTACCGCGGCACTGTCGAGGCGCATTTAAGTCAGAAGATATGTAGATTGGAACTTATACATGAATTACGCGATATCTTCAACTCTGTATAAAAACATAGATTTTCATTTGTTTCTCAAGGAAGCTTTAGGTTTAATAATCTGCTTGTCACTATGCAGCAAGTTGATCCGTTGTTATAATGGATGATATTTGGTTTTTAAATTGTCGTTAATTTTTAAAAAAGTATTCGTTTCACCGACAACCAGCCGAAAGCGCATCACGGATGACATCAAAGTGATACCGCAATGAATAGAATAGTCATTATCTGAATAATAGAAAAATAAGAGTTCGTTCTCCTTCTGTTTTATACCTCCATGGATAAACCAAAGTAGATTTTTATAAGTGAAACAAACATGAAATATGAGGGGTTTTTTCTCTTCAATTTAACTTTCGCGAATCGACTTCCTAGGCCATTTCGCGTGGGATAAACTTTCGCGAATGTCAGCCCTTTTTGCGGGGACTTACTTTCGCGAAAATGGGCAAAAAACGCGAAGCTTTCTCCCCGTAAATTATATTTTACCACGTAATATATAGTGTCATCCAATCTTGTTTGTGTTAGGTTGTCGGAATTGTTGAGAACATGAGCCAGTTCATTTGTCCCCACTGTGAACATATTTCGCATATATTTGGTCAGGATGGTACACAAACACTCGCAAAAGAATTGCAAGTTAACATTATCGGTATGATGGTCTCTTTTTCAGATTCAATTTCAAACACCCCAACACTTTGATGCGAAAGATTCTTTTATTCGTTTTAGGAAATATTCCAATTGATATGAAAATACGCCAAACTTCGGATGATGGTGTACCAATTGTTCTTGCTGATTCACATTCGAAGCAGGTAAACCAGATCAAACTACACGTAAAGATTCTTGAAAAATTTTTCTTTCAAGCAGGTGTTTTAATGCTTTAAATTTAAATTGTACACCAAAAAGTCAAATTTCAGTGCATCAAGTCATTAATTATCAATCGCTTAAAAGAAAATGTTTTCAAGAATCTTTACGTGTAAACCCCACTTTAGACTTCACGCAAAGAATTCTAGGATAGGTTTATACGAATAGGAGAACTATAATCACATAAGCTCTGAAATCATCCTTCTTTTAGAGTGAAGCTTATCGAGCGATAGCGGAAAAATTGGTCATCAATTTGCCAAACAAGTGAATTACGCTGACGTCAGTGAATGTGAAACAAAGAAATACTATAAACCATATATTAGCAGTTAGAAATTATTATACAAAATGCAAATATCTTGTTCCATATATATATACTAGTGAATAAATATCAACATCGAATTTCACGTCTGGAACATACGTCATCTTGGTCGAAAGTAATTGATGTTTCAAGACGTATTAGTATCAACCAGTTGTGAGCAATTTATTCCCCGACACGTCGCACGGCTTGGTCGAACCATCAAACCATGCTTCGTTTTACTGTACAGAAAAGCAAAGAATAGATGAAAAAAAACCAGATAATTTGATCTCATTATTTTTAAAAATAAAGAAGATTAATACCAAGAAAAATATCTCTTCCCTTCGACAACACCGTCGTTTTTTCCATCTGCAAAACAACAGACATTAACACAATATAACGAAACCTTCACAGATCTCTTTAAAGAGAACTCATGTAATCTTACTTGGTTTTCGAAGTTCGACACCTAACCAAACACCATCAGAAAAGTCAACTGGGCCAATGTATTTAACCACCCCTAACTCATTGTTCACGTACACACTCATGCCCTGAAAACAGTAAACAAAATGACGAGAAAGGCTGGAACAGGACTTTTGTTGTTTTTTGAAGTCAGTGAACTTTATCACAATGGTTTATTCTGCTTCCTTAACTTCAATATATGTTATTTTTTCGACCTTTCAGAGCTTTCTTCTCAAAACCCCGGTATATAAGAGCTAGTCTCATATTGTTCGTGCTTCGCTCATTATTTCAACTGACAACTCAAAGGATAACATGTAATTTCAAACATACGTTTTTCAAGGTGAAGTTGACTCTAGAACCGAACGTATCATCTGGACTAAAAATCGTAAAAGGAAAGTCATGAATGATGATAGACATCTTTTAATGACGTCAAAATGCCGGCATCTGTTACTGACGTGAAAATGACGAAATAATACCTGCTTGAATTCTTCTTTCTGTTGGAACTGTCCAGTCTATTCAGTTCTAGATACAGATTTTAACAGGCTAAAATATGAGGTAAATAAGAGGGTTGCCAGGAAATCGTGATTTGTGCAAACTTACCTTTCTCGTTCAATTTGTGTTTCTCAAGTTCTGATTTCTTTCCATTCTCCCTTTTCGAATGTTTAATGAGTTCCAGTGTGCTGGTACCTGAAAATTTAATTCAATACTTACCATCAATTGTCAAGTTCAACTTTTATATACTGTAGCAGCAATGGTATCTGAAAAAGGTAGCGATTCAGCGATGGTGTAGTGGTTAGTACCTTTTGAGTGCTGACCGCTGCGACTCAAGTTCAGTTTCTTACTTTTACTTACTTACTAAAAGGTAGATTACAGATTACTTACGAAGATTAGCAGATACATCGTGCATATCGTCTGATATCCTGACAGAAAAAACATTGTACATTGAAGTTGTACATAAATTAATTATGAATTACATACATTGATTGTGATAAAAATGTTCACATCATACCTTCGAACCTTACTTTGCGGAGCAAATACTCCATGTTTAGGTTGACATGTGAAGTAGCGCACGCCAGCCACGGCTCCGTCATTCTTCCCTGCTGGTTGATGCAACTCAATACCAGCCCATATCCTACACGAGGGAGAAACACGTTTTCATCTAGTTTGACGTGTGCAGAGAAAACTAAAAGCATAGATATTTAAAAGGATACTGGCGTACCCGTTTGCAAATTTCGTTGGACCAAGATAGCGAACAAAGCCAGTTTTTTGGCCAGCAACAATAACCTTATCACCAAGCTGAAATTGAAACTCTTTTGGCTTGTTATCTTATTAACTTGTTGATAGTAGAAACCAAAACAAAAACACTCTTACATTTAGGGTCTGTTTACATCTGGCAGGCTCTATAACAAAACGAGTGCCAAAAGATGATTTACATTACACATAAGAACAATTTTTTCTTGAGAATATCTATTTACCAGATGCATTAAGGTAGTGGGTTATCGGTGGAATAGGTAGAATATCACCGGCGTATTTCGTAACTCGAGTTAAAGGTGCAAATATTCCTGAAGACAAAGAGTTACAAAAAATCCATCAATCAAATTCATGAATAATCATAAGTGCCCTCCGTAAAAGTCCTCGAATTTTATAAGGAAATAGAAAAATAACTGATGGATGTGTTATCAATACCATATTTGGGCTTGCATTTGAAATATCTTACTCCATTGATAGAACCATCATTTTTACCAACAGGTTCCGTTAACTCGATACCAGCCCATTGACCGGATGCAAACTCAGTAGCGCCACAGAATTTCAAAATTCCAACCTTTGCATTGAACACAATAGCATATTCATAAACAGAACGACATTTGAAGCGAAATCAATGATAGAACTCGTGAAAAAACTTACCTTACCAGCTACATAAACTTTATCATGTAAATCTAACCCTAATGCTTGTAATGTTGCCAAGTTTAAATGCTAAAGAAAGGTCATATGTTTTTGATTGCAATCAATAAAATATGGAAGATAATGGAAGTTAACATACGCGTATTTTCGTTGGCTCAGTTTTTTCCATTGCTTCTTTTAACAACAGTTCTATGGTTTCGATAGGGACGTGTAGAGTTGAATTGTTTTCTCCGATCGAATCACCTGAAAAAAGAAGATGATTAGGAGGATAGAGATACTCAAGATGGACAGAAAAGAAAAAAAACTTGAAAGATCTTTTTTCATATTCTAAAATTCGGACAAGCGGATAATCTTGATGATAAAAGAAGTTTTTCAAAACGAAATGGAAATGACCAGTTCTCATGGATATGGGAGTGTCATCAGAGATTCATCGAAGTAATACAAAAGAAGCTGAAGACAATTTCGATTGCAAGCCAGGCCGAATATGCATTTGTATTTGAGAAAAGAACATCACGACTGTCATAATTTCTGACTGTAATTGTGAAAATTAGACAGATCTGGTGAAGTCAAAAGACTGAGGACTCACTAGAAGGTATACATTTCAGAGGTATTTTCCCATGCTTGTTTGGATAATGAGGGTTAGCCCCATACTTTATCTAAAAGAAATTATATTCATTGAAAACAGAGAACATTTATGTTAAAGATAAAAGATTGAATTCCTTACTAGAACCGGCACCGACTGAAAACTCAAATTTGCACAAGCGATATGTAGTGCAGTACCATTATCAAATTCTTTGCAAGGTTGATCAATGCCTTGAAGAAAAGGTGGTTGGTTACGTATTGATAAAATTAATGTAGTTTCAGATTTAGACAAAACCAAATGACTTACTCAGTCTATCTGATGCTTCAAGTAACATTTCAACGAGAGGCATATTGTCGAAGAATACTGCATAATGCAAAGCTGTCATGTCAGTCCACCTACACTTTGTGGTCAAGTTACTTCCATTGCTTAGGAGCATTTTCATAACATTACAAGATGTGTTCATATCTCCTACACCACTTGCACCAGATTTAGCCACATAATGGAGAATTGTCATATCAGTAAGTCCATCTCTATCGTCAACATGAATACCCCGCTTAAACATTTCCAAAACAATACTGTCAATGTTTTGCTGTGTTTGTGGAACCCATTGGCGAATGATCGCAAAAATCTGTCCAATAGTTGTTTGTGGACTGAAATATAATTACACTTACAATATATTTTCTTCATAATAGCATTGCATGTTTATTTTAGTTTATTTTGATTATATAAAAACATAAATATCCCCTTTTTTTGTTGGATGACTTACTCGGTTAGAATTTCAAGACATCCAGAACATGTTGGGTCAAAGAAGGAAAGATCCAGCTCTCGACACTAAAAAAATAAAAACATATTTCAACTCCCAACAACCTTTTTCACAATATTCCAAAATCTATTATTTTGTTCAGAGGTTTCCTACCTCTGAACATATTGGTGGATCTACAGCCCCATAAGAAATTGGTTTCCTATCAGGTTGCGAAACATGTAATTCAGTCAACGCATCTGTTTCAAATTTCTAAAACAAAAAGGAATGAAATGAAAACATTAGTCAATATTTGTGTATACTATCAGAATCTTCAGGTGTCAACACACCATGTGGTAAATTTGATACTAGGTCAATATAACTGTAAAGTTGATTTGTTAGAGTTACAATTTTTGTTGAATAGTTCCATTTTTTCTTTTTGTTTCCTGTTTTTGATTTTAAGTTTTTCGATTGTGTATGGTTCACATTGGGTTCCATTTTGTTTTCTGTTTAGGGTCAACGTATCCATAGCCCCTGACCTTCTGTGATGACTTTAATCTATGTTTTGTCAGACTCTATGCTTGGTATTTAGAACAATGATGTATATATATACCAGAATTTTGTGTTAGCACTTTTAAATTTTTGGAGGGTCAAGTCATTTCCAAAGTGAGAAATAAAAAGTTTTGTTTTCGAGACTTTTCAATTTCAGAAACTTGTACAATGAAGCACAGAATAAACGATAAACACTATAGTAAGTATAGTTAAAACTAAATGAACAAAATACTACTAAGCAAGTACTAGTAAATTTTAACCATTTATTAAGAAAACAAAAAATTAATAGTACTACTTTAAAACAATATGCAACATATTTGTTCTCATACAACAGATATTCAAACATTCAGGAAGAAAAAATCAATTTATTGAAAAAAAAAAAAAAAGAAAGAAAAGTAAATAGTAAATAGGCATTGAATTAACGTGTGAATCAAAACACAGGAGATTTCTGTTAACTGAAACTTTCAGCAACTGAAACTGTTAAATGACCAGTATATGCCTTCTGCATGCATTTGACAGCCTTAATGTATCTCCATTCATGTCTATTTCCATATCATTTGAAACAGCTGTTTCACGCGCACTGCAATGTCATTCCGAAAAAGTTAATGTTTGTCAGAAAAATTCGAAAAATGATGAATTTTCGTGACTTTCAAAAAATTATAACTAAAATTATTACTGCATTACTGCATATCTTGTACATCATCCGTTGGGTGATTCTATAATAGAATCCATAAGCTGCTGTCTAGGTGAAAGCTATTTTTGATAGTAGATTATACTCAGCAAACCATTCTTCGACCAACTTTATGTTTTGATTTGTATTCATAGTTAGGAAGGCCGTTCGTATTATTGAGAGGAGCATTTTCAGTGTAAAATTGATGATTGAATTTTTCATTTAGCTTGCCAACCGCAAAACATCAGTCTAGCGCTGGACGCAACTAAAGAATAAATACCTTACCATATTTAAAGTAAATATCTAAGAGCTGCATAATGCCCTTGATTTTCTCCTGATTTTCTCGAGAACTTATATTGTACTGTGATTTTTCGTGTGCATCGAACTGAGAAGAATGTTTATGTTCTCCACATTTTCGGTACCATTTTGAGTAATCGATATACCTATCGGTAAAAAAAAGTCGGCAGGGGCTGTTCATGGAGGTGAGCTGGCCCGGTTAGCCGGGCTAGCTCACTTAGCAGAGATCTCACTGTCATTAAGAAATCTTTATAAAAATAAATTGTGTTCATATGAAAAGCGGGCTGGCTCACTTAAGTGAGATCTCATTTCATTTGACCGGGATCTCACCTAAGTGAGATGAAATTTGTTCATATGAACAGACCAGCCCGGCTTAGTGGGGGATAGATTTTAGACAAGTGCGCACGCGTCGAAATTCGAATTATTGTTTATGTGATGTAAACAACATTCTCCAGCCCGGTTAAGTGGGATGAGAAAAGCCATATGAACGCGGGGTGAATTTCATCTCATTCAAGTGAGCCAGCCCGGTTAACCGGGCCAGCTCACCTCCATATGAACAGCCTCTATGAATTTCGACGCGTGCGCACTTGTCTAAAATCTATCCCACTAAGCCGGGCTGGTCTGTGTTCATATGAACAAATTTCATCTCACTTAGGTGAGATCCCGGTCAAATGAAATGAGATCTCACTTAAGTGAGCCAGCCCGCTTTTCATATGAACACAATTTATTTTTATAAAGATTTCTTAATGACAGTGAGATCTCTGCTAAGTGAGCTAGCCCGGCTAACCGGGCCAGCTCACCTCCATATGAACAGCCCCTAAATTTTGGCCAGGTGACTAATATTTTTTGCCGACTTAAGGGCTCAGCGTACCTTTTACTCACATATGCATTGCATAATTTTTCCCGTTATTTCTTTTTACCATTACATTTTAAGTAAAAATATTTCGTGAATTCGTGTAGAGCAATAAATTTTCTTTCCAACGGTGTATAAAAGGATATATTTACATAAATAATAAGGAAGAAATTAGTCTGCGAAAACGATAAAAAATACGGACTTTTGTTTGCTTCTTTGAGCTCCAACTCCCGAAGAAAAAGGTTTTTTACATGTTTTTTTGTTTGTGGCGATTCCTCACAATTAGTGGAAAGAAAGTGTGCCCGCGAATCTCAATTTATGGTTTTGTTCAGGAGAAAAACAGTTTTTTGTTTTTTCCATATTTTTGCGCTATTGGATATTTGAAAACAATCTCGGATTTTGAGCCAATCAGGAATTTTCTCTCAAATCGCGGACACACTTTTCGTTAACAGGCTTTCATCTACTGCTATGCAAAGTTTTAAAGGAAATGAGCCACTTGCTGGAAAGATGGAGCTCATAAAAGGTAGAACACTAATAATTTTTCATCACATAGACGACAATATGACAGCCTCTAATAAATTCACAAAGTGAGCTGCTAATTGCCCCCGCAGCGAGCGTAAGCGAGCGAGGAGGCATAGTAGTTTCACGAGATAGGCGAATGTCAGTTCCGATTTTGTTCTTCATCATCATCATCATCATCATCATCATCTTCCAACTTTCGTGTTGACGTTACACGGTGGAATACAATTAATTAGCTGACTTTGCTTTTTTTTTTCATGTTTCAAAGCATGGTACTGTAAGTGGAATGTTTTTTCGTATCTCTTGCCTAATTTATTATTATATTATACTATGTTATTTAGGAAGTTCGTATGCTAAAATTGCTTAGACATTTTTCATATTACTTTTGTGTTGTTTTAGTGAAATTTTGAAGCACAGCTTGAAATCTGAAATTTTGCCAACAACATTTTATTTTTGTTTATGTTTTAGCTCTACATAATCTTTTGTTCGATAAATTTTATTCAATGCACTGATTTTTGGCAGATCTTGCCTTAAAAAGATTTTAATTGGATTTCTGTGTATGCAAGAAAGCCTACAAATTGTCCTTCTTCGTGTTTTCCTTCTTTCTGTCCTCCCCCAAACCTGGGGTGATCATGATCAATAAAACCTTCTTATATTTTTTTCTTGTTTTTTATGTAAACTTTGGCTATTTTTTGAATGCACTGATTTGCCTTAAAAAGATTTTAATTGGATTTTTGTGTATGCAAGAAAGCCTACAAATTGTCGTTCTTCGTTTTTTCCTTCTTTCTGTCTGTGACAGCTGAAGGTGCATGAACTTTACACATCTGGCTGTCTGACTTCTGAACTGGCAGCGAACATTTGAGACGTTTACGTTTATATTTGTTTGTTTCTTTTAGGTAGATACCTAGTATAATTTTATCGTCAGGCCCTATAGTTTGCAAACTATAAACGGACATCTGATCTTTTTACATGGCGACGAGAAGTGGAAGATATTAGTAGGGTCTGACGAGTAAACATTATGGCAGAAATGATGTTATTATTGAAAGCGGGCCCATTTACCGTTAAAAAAGTGGGTGACCCGGAGCAGTTGTACCAGGACTTTACGAAGTATATTGGGAACTTTCAAGAATTCCTTATTGCTACTGGTGCAGCCGGGGAACACAGCAACAATCACACAAAATGTGAGGCCTGCAAGAAGGCCAAAGCTACGCTGAGGTTGCTGGGAGGCGATGACATGAAAAGTCTTTTCGAGCATGTTGGTATGGTTGGGGAGGTAGATAGTTTCGAGACCTCCATTCGCAAGATATCGGACGGCATAAAGCGCCAAACGAACCAGGCGACCGCGAGATTTAAGTTGTTTCAACAGATGCCACAAGGAGGACAATGTTTTGCGGAATGGTACGTAAAAGTGAAGAAACAGGCACATAGATGTGTATGGGCCGGTTACGATGCCAAGGCAGCAGCACGGGATGCTATTTTGTACCAGACGGACAGTAAAAATCTCATGAAGAAAATAATCGGCGAGGACTTGAATTTTGATGACACTGTGAAACTTGGTCTTGCACTCGAACAAGGTGCTCGTAAGGTAGATGAAATGCGAAGTAGCGTTACAAGGAGAGAAGAAGAACGTGTAGCGGCATTGGAGGAGCAAGTTCGGGCCTTGCAAGCTAAAGATAAACATTCCAGGAGAGCAGCATGCAAAACCTGCACCAGACCAACACACGAGGAAGGCAAATGTCCCGGAAAGAAAGTAGAGTGCTACACATGTGGTCTGATTGGGCACTTCAAGGGATCAACCGCCTGCACTGGTCAGAGGAAGAAGACTCAAGGAAAGGCAAGCAGGAAGAAGGTGAGATCGGTCAGAGAGGACTCATTGAGTGATACAGACAGTGAATCTGTGGGTAGGGTCTGGGAAAGGCCCTGTGAGACGGCATGCTTGCCATAGATCATGGTATAGCCTCGCAAGCAACCACCGTTGATCTGATTGTTGACAGCGGAGTTAGCAAGACGCTAATCAGTGAAGCTACATGGAAAAACGTAAAACCACAACCAGGACACTCCAAACCGAAACTGAAGAAACCTAAGACGAACTTCACCCCATTTGGTACAAGTATGAAGTTGCCGATTTGTGGTCGCACAAAATGCACCCTAATATCAGCATGTGGAGCTCGTACTAGCACCATAGTATACATTGTAAAAGGTGAAGCACAGTCGTTACTGGGATTGAAAGATGCAGAAACACTCGGCATCATTAGTATCACACCAGAAGGGAGCTTTACTGTGAGGCAACTTTCTACAGAATCCAAGATGGATACAGTAAGCGAGGAGGCAGTTTCAGGAGGGAAGATGCGAGAAGAAATCCAGGCTAAAATGCAGCTTCTGACGAACCAGTACAAGGATCTGTTTGACGGAGTGGGCAAGGCCAAGGTAGACCCCGTCCACATTGAAACAGATCCGTCAGTTATACCTGTACAGCAGAAACAGCGACCCATAGCCTTGCAGTACAAAGAACGTTTCAGACAATACATAGAAGACCTCGAGAAGGAAGGAGTTGTCAGCGGACCCCTGGATACCAGCGCAGCCTGCGGCTGGATTAGTAACGTCGTCATCACGCACAAGAGCTGGAACAACGAGAAGATAAGAGTAAACCTCGACATAAGACCAATGTCTAAAGCAGTTAAAACGTCACATTTTCCGATACCTACACCACAAGAACTGCGTCATAATTTCCTTGGATCCGATCGTTTTTCTGTTGTTGACCTTAACCACGCCTTCCACCAATTCGAACTCGAAGAAGAAAGCAAGAATTTGTTCGTTTTCTACGGCCCAGATGGGAGTCTGCGCAGATTCAACCGGCTAGTCATGGGTACTTCAAGTGCTAGTAGTGAATTTCACGCTCGAATCAAGAGAATCGTGGATGGCTTGCAGGGTGTGCAGCAGATTAATGATGACGTGGTAGTGCATGGTCAAGGTGAGGAACATGATAGACGACTGGAAGCTCTATTTAAGAGATTTCGTAAATTCAACATAACTCTGCGAAAAGAGAAGTGCTGCTTAGGACTTCCTGAAGTAAAATGGTTTGGCAACATTTATTCCAAACAGGGCATGTCAGCTGATCCATCCAAAGTTGAAATGATTCGGGCATGGCCGAGGCCAGCAGACAAGTCCGAAGTCAAGTCCTTCCTACAAACGGTGCAATTCTGCCAGGTGTTCAAGCGACCAGACCAAGACAACGGACCCAGAACATACGCTGATGTAACACAACCTCTTCGTCACCTTACATCGAAAAATGTGAAGTTTGATTGGACGCAGCGGTGTGAACACAGTTTTCAAGAGCTGAAGGCGCTCCTCACCTCAGACAGAGTGATAGCTAATTATGACCCTCAAAAGCCAACTATATTATACGTGGATGATGGACCTGCAGGAGTGGCGGCTACCGTTGCACAGCTACACTCAGTACCAGGGAAAGATCATCCAGTTTGGAGACCAGTGAATCATACGAGTCGTGCCAAAACTCCAGCAAAAATGAACTACGGAAAAGTTGATGGGGAGTCACTAGCGGTAATGTCAGGAATAAAATGTACCTCTATGGGACTGAATTTGAAGTGGTCGTTGACCATCAACCACTTCTTCCGATGTACAATTCGCACTCCAAGGTCCTGCCATTTCATGTAGCCAAACACAAATCGAAACTACGAGGATTTCATTTTCACCTGACGTATGAACCCGGTGTCACAACGCCATGTGACTATGGGTCGAGACATCCTCCACCAGCACGTATATACGATGCAGCGGAACGCGCACAGCTTGGAATTGAAGATGAAGAGGAAGATTCAGAAATAATCGTCAATCGTGTTCTCGAAGTGATCGATGCAGTCACCATTCCAATTCTGAAGCATCAGACGGAAGAAGATGCAGTTTTTCGTAAATTGAAGCTCGATATACAAGCAGGGAAACTTCAGCACGAACCAAAAATGACAGAATATTCAGCATGTTTCAATGAACTCGCTGTAAAAGATGGGGTGATACTCCGTGACAGTAGACTAGTCATACCTCAAAGCCTGCGACCAGACATTTTAGCGGCAGCACACGAGGGACATCCTGCCAAAGACTCGATGACTAGACAATTGCGACAGACAGTATGATGGCCAGGAATGAGCAAAGACGTTAAAGACTACACTGCTAGTTGCCGTGGATGTGCAGCTGCAGAGACCAGGCAAGCGCCCCCTCCTATGATAGAACCTGAAACACCGAAAGGTCCTTGGATTGATTGTTCGGCAGATTTTAAGGGACCTGTGGGAGGCCGATACTACTTCCATGTGCTCATAGATAACTATTCTCGATGGCCTGAAGTAGAAATTGTCAGAAGTACCGATTTTCAACAATTGAGAACCGCCCTTGATAGAAGCTTTAGTCTGCTAGGTGTACCATCTAGTAATACGCATGACAACGGACCGCCTTACCAATCCAATGCATGGGTTTCATATGCCAGAGAGATGGGGTTTGAGCGACGACCATGCACACCAGAGCATCCTGAAGCCAACGGTATTGCAGAAAGATTCATGTCGGTAATTGTCAAGACTGTACACGCCGCCATTGCGGAGGGAGCAGATCCGAAAGTCGAAGTACGACATCCAAGCACTGGAAAAGCACCGAGTGAGCTGATGATGGGACGGTTATTGAAAACTAAAATAGCAGCTATCATACCTCCTGCAAGAGGGAAAATTCACCAAGAGGCTAAAGCGCAAGACCGAAAGACACGGTCACAGCGCAAATGCCAGCGAGACCTTAGCAAAAGAGCGGCGGAGAGTGACATCAAACTGGGAGACATGGTCCTCATCAAGCAACAGAAATCTACAACGACTCCACCGTTCAATCCTAAGCCGTACACTGTCGTCAAAGTTAAGGGGACACAAGTGACTGCTGAAAGGGGATCTGAACGTAAACTGCGAAACGTCGCGAAATGCAAGAAGGTGATGAGGCGACCCCTTCATTTGACGCACGCACTGAGAGGGGTAAACCCGGTCCGTGACAACGACGAGGACAGTGAGTCGGATGTCGATTTACACTTGCCCACCGAACAAGGTCAACAGCAGAATGTATCCGCAAGTGGCACCGCATATCGACGTTTCAGCACCCGTCATGCCAGACCATCAGATCGTTGCAGCCCGTAAGTCGACGAGTCGAACCGTAATTGCAATATACGTTACAGTCGGTTGTTCATTGATTTAATTTCTCTTGGTTGGTAGAGGTGACATTTTACATGGACAGAAAACGTTATTGTTCGTATACCCCCATACTTCACAGAATTGTTTGGGACAAGTTTTGATAAACATGAAACATTCGTCGGGACAAGTTTGAGTACTATGGAAAGGAGTATGTGACAGCTGAAGGTGCATGAACTTTACACATCTGGCTGTCTGACTTCTAAACTGGCAGCGAACATTTGAGACGTTTACGTTTATATTTGTTTGTTTCTTTTAGGTAGATACCTAGTATAATTTTATCGTCAGGTCCTATAGTTTGCAACTATAAACGGACATCTGATCTTTTTACACTGTCCTCCCCCAAACCTGGGGTGATCATGATCAATAAAACCTTCTCATATTTTTTTCTTGTTTTTTATGTAAACTTTGGCTATTTCTTGTTTCGAATCAAAGTTTGAAACGCAGATTACTAATGGATTTTTCGCTTTAATTTTTTTTTGAAAAGGTTTTTTTTCTTTCTTTTGGTTCTTACAGAATTTCTTTAACAAATGTTTATCTTATTTTGATTATAAAATACATAACCATGGTTTCAGTTCACACATTTCTTTTGTTTGTAGCCAATACTTTCTGATATTACTTGTTAAGCCTTAATTACACTTTTTGAAAAGTATAAATTAGCATCAGTGTGACATAGGACCAAGAGATAACAAAAAGTAACAAAGTTTTCTTTGTTTTTGTTTCCGTTGTATAGCTTTCAATGTATAGCTTGCTGTGTGTACAAATTGGAATGCTTGAGAGCGGGGGCAGTTTTAGCTAAAGCTACATGCTAGTTTAATTAATCGCCTTTTGAGTATAAACAGATTGTATTAAAGGTTGTCGTAACTTAGAAATGTTGAATATCGAAAAATGCCCATAACTTTCTCAAAAACCATTATTTTTCGCTATAACTTTAAAGGTAGTGTGATAATAACCTAGTGATTGCATTTGTCAAAAAAATTTGAAAAAGAAAATTTTCACTTTTGAAACGTACGCTGAGCCCTTAGCTTTTTTTTCCTTTTTTTTTTTTTTTTTTTTTTTTGCCAAAAACTGTCTTTTGCCGATTTTTCTTCACTGTGTTGCCAATTCTTATCAGGTGTTTTTTGCGGTTATGAAAATGTAATTAAAATCAAATTGTATGAAGAAGAACAAGTGCAGCCCAGGACAAACACAAACTGAACAAGAACAAAAGAAGGGTCAAGAAGAACAAAATAATGAAAATACACAAATGAAGAAAAAAACTGTTATTGAAAATGACTAATTAACCTAATTTACCTAATCTTTCTTTTTGGTGTTGTATTTTATTTCTTAAAAAAACTTTCAAATTATCCAAACTTTCTTCGTCATTTTTTGTCTTAGAAATTGGTCGGCAAAAAGTGACTAAATTTTGTCCAAGTGACTAATTTTTTTGCCGACTTTTTATTTTTGCCGACTAACATTTTTGCCGACTTACCGATAAGATAATACGCAGTAAGCATCCTTCGTGAATACGCAAGGGAAACTAGATGATTCGTTCGAATTACCGAATGTTCGAAAGTTCAGGAAAAAATAAGAATTTGGATATAATGCCTCAAAGATCTGTGTTATAATTCTTTAAAACGTTTTGAAAAAATCATTCACAGTTGTTTGTTTATTTGCCTGAGTGCTGGTCGATTATACAACCCACGTGGTTAAGAACTGAATTATTTCCCCGTCGTTGTTGTAAATAGCATTTGCATTCCTTGTTACATCAAAGATCTTCGCCTACACAACACTTGAAGTTTAATTTTGATCAAGATTATTATTTGGAAGGTTATCAAAGTTTCGTTTCTTTTCAACGATTGAAAAATCTGATTATGATGAAAGAATTGATATAAATAGAAGGGATTACAAAAACGGATACTTTTAAAGAAACTAAATTTCGCGGATACCAAAATTTCGCGGTTTTGCGGGTCTTCCGCGAAATATAATTCCCGCGAAACGAAGAACTTTTAGTAGAAGATCAAGGGCATTATGCAGCTCTTAGATATTTACTTTAAATATGGTAAGGTATTTATTCTTTAGTTGCGTCCAGCGCTAGACTGATGTTTTGCGGTTGGCAAGCTAAATGAAAAATTCAATCATCAATTTTACACTGAAAATGCTCCTCTCAATACGAACGGCCTTCCTAACTATGAATGCAAATCAAAACATAAAGTTGGTCGAAGAATGGTTTGCTGAGCAAAATCTACTAATTAGCGAAACTTTTAGTTTCTCAGTCATCCGAGAAAGTTTTTGCTTTCAAAATTATGTAAGCATTACAAGTTTTTTCCCTTTTCATGCAATTATAAACTAGCCAAATATATACTTCATGTGGAAGAGGAATACTCACGTTGAAAGGATTGTAGTTCGGGCATTTTTGTGTCCTATGCAAACTACCGGGGAAGAAAAGGAAAGATTGATTGTTACACTAATGGTATTTTCTTGTTTTCATACATAGGCTTATCTTTCTGACCAGACGGCTTTGTTAATAAAGAAAATGTCTCGTCGAAAAGAAAGTAATTTAGTGCAATAGCCTGGTGGTTTCTTTATGAATGACTTAAGGAAAACCGAAATCACGCTCCAAAAATTAAGAATTATTCTGGTCATCCGCGAAATTAAATTCCCGCGAAACTCTCTATGATAAGCCAAACGCGAAATTTAATTCCCGCGAAACTCAAAAAATTGCCTTCTTGTCCGCGAAATTAATGCTTCGGCGGGGACACGGGTACGGAAGCCCATAGGGGACATGGACAATTCTACTCCTGTTACTTTCGTAACTGAAGTCATCCAACGCATTTCGAATAATTTCACTTCACTTATGTTTCTAAGTGAAGCCATCCAACTGCATTCTTTGTTGGACGACTTGTGTTTGTTGAAGAGCTTTTGCGAACGCCAAATTCTCCTGCGGGACAATTTCATGGCTATTCTAGGAAATATCGACATTATTGCACGTTACATGACTAATATAATGACAGCTCTTCGGAGTAAGTGGTAAACAATTGTTACCAATTTCTCTGGCTTTTTCATTTAAAGACCTTTATTTATTTCAAACTGAAGTGTGCTTTACATTCGTATTAGGGAACCAGCTGATAAGAAGTTATTTCAATCAAAATTTCACATATCAGGAAATAAGGGACCTATCATACACAAAAGATGGTTTTTCTATCAGGTTAGTGTAACTTTAAAGTATGTATTTTATTCTTAAAGAGAGTATTTTGCAGAACATTTAATAATTATCCCGCAGGTAAAACATTTTGAACACAAGTCCTCCAACAGTTTCAATATTGCGTTGGACGACTTCACTTCAACAAACACAAGTCGTCCAGCAAAGAATGCAGTCGGATGACTTCACTTAGAAACATAAGAGAAGTGAAATTATTCGAAATGCGTTGGATAGAATTGTCAATTGTCCCCTATGGGCTTCCGTACACGGGCAACATTTTTCATGTGATTGCAACAAAATATTTTTTGTTGCAGTCGCACGTAGTGTCGCCTATGTTGAATTTCTTGCAACAAAATACTGCGTGCTCTCGTCGGAAGGTCATGTTGTTATGATTACCGCGAAGCTTTTGTCATGTCAGCAAAAATAAACCAATATCATTGGATTGTAAATAATAGTTTTGTATAAAAGCATGTTGCAAATGTGGGGACACCAGCAAGACTTTAGAAAACACATTTGCAACATGAAAAATTTATTGCGGCAACAATTTACACAGAGCGAATGTTTCGAACTTTTAGCGGCGAAAAAATCGTCTCATCTCGATTTACGCAAACAAAACTTTGGTGCTCGAATTACTGTTTTCATGGCTAGTTGTAAACAAACAAGATGAATAAATTTAAACTAAATTAATTATTACTGAATTAGCATTTTGTGTGTACTTTGATTGGTTGTCTATCACAAGCGAATTTTTGACAAGCGAAAAAGAACTCCATTCTTCTCTGTAGAGAGATAATATAATGGGGATTCAAGGACAAAAAACGCGCACGCACACACGCACACACACGCACACACAAAATGTCTCAGCACCCCAGCCCTTCTGCGCATGCGTCGAAAAATGTTGACGTCAGCATTATCGTCGAAAAATGTTGACGTCAGCATTATCATCGAAAAATGTTGACGTCAGCATTATCGTCGAAAAGTGTTGACGTCAGCACTATCGTCGAAAACCGTCGAAAAGTATTGACGTCAGCACTATCGTCGAAAAGTGCTGACGTCAGCACTATCATCGAAGTCATCAATCAAACCCCTTCTGCGCATGCGTCGAAAAGTATTGACGTCAGCAGTTTCATCGGTTGAATTCCCCTCCTCGTAAAAATTCATCAAATGAGTCAGGGAAATCCCCTGACTCAGTTCTGTCCACTCGTAAAAAATTTCCAAGTTGAAAAAGTGTATATAATAAAGGATGTTGAGTAACAAAACAGTTCGAGAATTGAGAAGCCAAGCAAAAGAGCGTGGCTTTAAAGGGTACTATAAGCTTAGGAAGGCTGACCTCATCAATTTATTAGATGCTCCAGTAAGACCACCTAGGAGAGCTGGAGTAAGGAAACCTCTTAGACAAGTCACTATACATAGATACATGAAGCCTGAATACATGGATATTTTTGGGGTTCAAGAGATGATGAAGAACCGATCAGTTGTAAAATCTAAACTCAACGAATGGTATGACTGGCTTGTGAGTTATGTACCAAAGTCAATTAAAGAGCCTATACAGAACGCTTTCTCTAAAGCAAAAAGTGATATTTTAAAGTTGTACAACAATACAAAGGAAAAGCTTGGGTTAAAAAGTATGGTTGAAGAACAGGCGATGGAAGACACCAACAACACAAGTATGAGTGATGATTTTATACCTATGAAGCATAAGCATGCACTACATAAAAGCTTTCGAAGCTTTCGTATAGCTGGTATAGCAAAAGCTGATGTTGATGGATACTTCACACTAGTGAGAGTAAATGTGGAGAAATTAATGGAAGAGCAGGTTGAGGACATGGGGTCTGCTAAAGTACAACTTTCTCTATGGATCATGTGGAAGAAGCGAGTGAAGCTTTTAATTCAACTTGAAGATGATGATCTAGAAGGAGAAGATGTTACAAAAGGAGATAAATATGGATATATAAGGATAGACAAAGTTTTTAACAGCTTGATGATGAGAGTGTTCCAAGGTAGTGACATGAAAGAGATATTGGATGAGATGTTTGCATATATCAAAACCCAAGTAGAGCATCCTGCATTACCAGAAAGCGGCTTCACCATCGATCACATCATGCACCTGGACGTAGACTTTCACAAGCTGCAGCTGATGAGAGGATCTTCATACATCGAACTACCATCCTGGATAGCGTCGAAAAAGGCAATCATCAACCCAAAAAACGATGATGAAGAATGCTTCAAGTGGGCTGTAATAGCAGCACTACATCATGAAGAGATCACTAGTCATTCAGAACGCATTTCAAAGCTACAGAAGTATGAGAATGAGTACAACTGGGATGGTTTGGAATTTCCTGTAGCAATAGACAAGATAGGAAAGTTCGAGAAGAATAATCCTAACATTGGGGTGAACGTACTATATATCGAAGAAAAGTCTACAAAGAGGAGGATCAACACCACACGAGAATCTAATCGTAACATAAGCGCAAAGAAGCAAGTCAATCTGTTGATGGTATGTGATGGAGAGAAAAATCACTATACAGCCATCAAGAATCTGTCAAGGTTGTTGGGTCAAGAAAACACAAATCACAAATGTGCACAGCACTTTTGCATCAACTGTCTAAATGGTTTTCACAATGTAGAGTCACGAGACAAGCACTATATCTACTGCTCTGGCAATGAACAAGTTAGAGTGGAGATGCCTGGAGAGAAGGAAAAATGGTTGCATTATAACAATGGAGAGATGCAGTTCAGAGTACCTTTTGCTATCTATGCAGATTTCGAGAGTCTTTTAGTACCTATGAAGGAAGATGGGAGAGAGAAGAACACAAAAACACTATCGAAGCACATACCTTCAGGATGGTGTACGTACAGCAAGTTTGCGTATGGAGATGTGCAAGATCCTCTAAAAGTATACAGAGGTGAAGATTGTGTAAAGAAGTTTGTGGATCATCTGGAAGATGAAGTTAAGCGGTTGTATGCGACATTTCCAGAGCAGTCGATGATGGAACTGACGGATGTTCAGAAGCGTGATCATTGGGATGCAGAAACTTGTCACATATGTATGCAGCCATTTTCAGATCCTCAAAATCGCAAAGTCAGAGATCACTGTCACTATACAGGTTTATATCGAGGTGCCGCACATAACAATTGCAACCTAAGATACAAGATCCCACATCATATCCCTATCATCTTTCACAACTTAAGTGGCTATGATGCACACCTCTTCATTAGAGAACTGGGGGAAAAGTACAACATGGAAGATATAGGATGCATCGCGGAAAATAGGGAAAAGTATATATCCTTCCATGTCAAAATAGCAATACCACTTGCTGGTGTTTTCAACTCTGATGGTGCGCAAGTGTACAAGAAGATCGAGCTGAGATTCATTGACAGCTGTAGATTCATGGCATCAAGTTTGGATAAATTGTCCTCTAATCTTAGCGATGAGCAGTGCAGAAATCTTCGATGGTTTTACAAGGAAGATAGCATCTTTCAGTTGATGCGCCGCAAAGGTGTATATCCATACGAGTATATGGATAGTTGGGAAAAGTTTGCTGAGAGAGAGCTACCCCCCAAAGAAGCCTTTTACAGCAAGCTGAACATGTGTGGTATAAGTGACACAGACTACGAACATGCACAACAGGTGTGGAGAAGAGTGTCTCCAAAAGGAGACGTGACAACACTTGGAGATTACCACGATGTGTACTTGGCAACGGACGTTCTACTGTTAGCAGATGTGTTTGAAACGTTTCGGGATACATGCTTGCATCACTACCAATTGGATCCACTCCATTTCTACACAGCACCCGGTTTGGCGTGGAAAGCAGCCTTGAAGTATACCCGAATAGAGTTAGAACTGCTCACAGACATAGACATGCTGTTAATGTTCGAGAGAGGTATACGAGGAGGTATAACACAAGCTGTACATCGCTATGTAAAAGCAAACAATAAGTATATGGATGATCAATATGATCCGAAGGAGGAATCCTCATATGTAATGTACCTTGACGTAAACAACCTTTACGGTTGGGCTATGGCATCAGACTTGCCAACACATGGATTTAGATGGGTAAAAAATGTTGAGAAGTTCACACCTGAAGGTATTGCGAAGTTAGTTAAGAAGAATGAGTATGGCTATCTGCTGGAGGTGGATATCGAGTATCCAAAGAGGCTACATGATGCTCATAATAGTTTACCATTTCTACCTGAGAGAATGACGCTTGCAAAGGTGGAAAAACTCGTACCAAATCTCCACAACAAGCATGAGTATGTCATAGATATAAGAGCGCTACATCAAGCGTTGACTCATGGCTTAGTTCTGAAGAAAGTCCACCGAGTCATCAGGTATCATCAGGTTGCCTGGCTCAAGCCTTACATAAACTTAAACACAAGACTGAGAAAAGAATCAAAGAACGACTTCGAAAAAGACTTTTTCAAGCTTATGAACAATAGCGTGTTTGGTAAGACGATGGAGAATATACGGAACCATCGCAATATGAAGTTAGTTACGAGCGAAAAGAAGTATAAGGGGTACGTCATGAAACCTAACTTTAAAAGTGGAGTTCGCTTTAGCGCAAACTTGATGGGTGTGGAGATGGGTAAGACAAGTATCAAGATGATGAAGCCTGTATACATAGGTCAGGCTATACTTGATATGAGTAAGATGTTAATGTATGAATTCCACTATGACTACATGCAGCCGAAATATGGCAGTAAGCTGCAACTCTGCTATATGGACACTGACAGCTTCGTGTACCACATCAAGACGGAAGGTTTCTATCGAGATATAGCTGAAGATGTAGAAAAGAGATTTGACACGAGTAATTATTCAGAGAAAGACAGATTATACACATTAAAGAATGAGAAGGTTATTGGTCTGATGAAGGACGAACTTGGTGGTAAGATCATGACGGAGTTTGTGGCTTTACGAGCTAAACTCTATGCATACAAGACGCTAGAGAAGGAAGACAAGCGATGCAAAGGCATGAAAAAGTGTGTGGTTAAAAAATCTATTACATTCGAAGATTATAAGAAGTGTCTAGAAGATGGAGGAAATCTATATAGAGAAATGGTAGTGCTTCAAAATAAGAAACATCAAATGTATACACAAAAAGTGAACAAGATTGCTTTGAACAGAGACGATGATAAACGCATCATACAGACAGATTTGATCACAACGCGTGCTCGAGGATTCATAAATTCATAAGATTCATGCTGAATAGTGAGTAATTCATGAGAAGTTTTTGGATTTCTGCGTAAGCAAGAAATACCTTAAAACCGGCTCTGTTCTTTTTCTTCTTCTTACTGTCCAAACCTAGCGGTTTTTGAAAATCTCGTGCGAATGTTTACACGAAGCCTAAGTCACGCATTTCAGTCGAAGAAACACCAAAAGGATACCAAAGCAGCTTTAGTCAGTATAATTAAAGAAGATGCACATTTCCAAAACTGAAGATGAAGAATAAAATTTGTAGCAGTAATTTATTATTATCTTATATTATATTATTATGATTCAATGGTGATTTTTCGTTTCATTTTATAAACAGAATGAAAAGGTATGTTTTGTTTTTTTGAGATTAATGTCTGAGATTTTTTCTAAAAAAGATCATTGTTTGTTTCAAATGTGGGCTGTAATGCTTTTTAAGCTCTGGATGCGTACAGCTCAGCTTAAGTTCCTTATCAGCTCCAACTGTCTGCCTACTCAGCATCACTTTTTATATCTTTAATGTTTCACTCTAGCTATGTTAAGCTTATGTGCTTGTATAATAATGCTTTGAAATGCAGTATTGTTTTTTTTGTCGGTGATCAGTAGTTTTTAGGTTATCAATGTCTCTAATTATGGACAACCTTCCTAATTTTGATATACAATTCGAAACACTTCACATCCTGTAAAAAACATTCAACTTTCTGTTTTGTATTTTTCATGATCAAAATTTTTGTTTACTTTTTTGTTTGCAATTAGTCCATTGGTAATTAGGAAGATTGATAGCAATCTTTAATATTTGAAGCATATATATGATATACTTACGTAATTACTTTGAAGTCAGAAATGATCAATGTACACTCATTATTCTGTATACTTTATTCCAAAATAAAGTAAGTATTTTTCATTCAGATGTAAATAAATATATAGTCTGATGGTATATATAGTTTAAAGTGTTCGTAGTGTCAATAAAGTTTTTGTAGTGTCAATTATGCTTTTATGAAGCTCTGAGGAGTACGTATAATATTCTACTTTAGTGTGATAATTCTTTTCTAACTAAGAAGTTGTAAAGTAAGAAGTTTTGAGTCAAAGAGCTATGTGTTCGTATTAGGGGAAAATGTTTCAATGTTTAAGCCTTTCTAGATACAAAAGATTTTTTTATTTCTTGTTTGGGTTGTAATACTTTAATACTGTTTCCTCCTCAGCTCTAACATTAAGTAGTGGTTGTCTGCTCTGCACCACTTTTGATTGATGGTTTTCTAGCTAAGTTATACTGACAATGCCCCTATTTATGAGTGTTCTTCCTAATCACGATTGTTAATGAACAATTACGTTGTGTTCAATTTTTACGTGCTGTGTGGACCTGTGTTTGCTTGTGTTATCTGTTGTGAATTTATTCCTGCTTGTATGTGGCTTGTGTGTGGGTCGAGCGTCATATAAACTATTATGTATTTATTATTATTTTATGTTTGTTGATTTGTTTGTTGATAAATTTTGGTATAAATTTATAGAGCATATACTTTTAATGATCAAGATCTTTGATTACTTTTTGTATTTGCAACATTGGGAATTCTGTTTGTATATAATTAAGAAGATTGGAAGTACATATCAAATGTTTAAAGCATATTACATGATTTTCATACGTAATCACTGTGATATCAGAAAAGATCAATATAAACTTAATCGTATGTTGTATACCCAAAATAAACAATGTTTCATGTCATTCAGATGTATATATATATGCAATAAAGTTTTACATAGTATCAATTACACTTTTGGCATGCCTTGTAAAGATCATTCAACCTTTTCGAATTTCTAAAAGAATTTTTATAAACTTTTCTTCTATTTTGTTAGATTAAATTAGGTCATTTTGGGTTGATTGTTATGTCATGTGTTTCTTTTATATATAATTTGTGTATTGTTTATGTAATTATATATAAGAGTACTTTTTACATTTCTCACTCTCATTCAAACATTCAAAAGAGTCAACATATAATTTCAAATAATTTATTCATGAAAATTTTCACTGGTAGCACACCTTTGGCCAGCTGTTTGAACATATTTAACTTCAAAATTTCAATAACAAAGCTCATTTTAATTTGTGTGTCACAATCCCCACCTGCTGTGTGCAGTCTACACTGAGCAGCAGTCAATGTTGTATTGTATTGTTCAATCATTCAAAATCTTTCAAGTTTCAAAAATGTTATTGTTAGTCATTTTCATACTTCAGCTGATTTTGCAGAAATCCTTCTGCCCATAAGGGCATCTTGTTTCTCATGATTTCATGACGCAAATGAGGTGAAATTGTACGCTTGAGTGATTTTAAGCTATCATAAATAAGCTGAAATCATGTTTTATTAATGTGATGTGTAGTGTGGTGGTTACAACGTAAAACTTGTAATCTTGAGATCGCTAGTTCGATCCCCACTCGGTCTCTCATGTCCTGGTTGAAAAACTTGCATGAGTGCGCACTTCCCCGCAGTTGCGTTGGATATATCGCGGTTTGGGTAGACTTCGGTCTGGGTGATTAATCACTGTCAGGTTTCACTGGTCCACAGAGACATTCAGGTTACCGTCAAATCGATCGAAATTCAACATAAACGTCAGGGCTTGAAGGTGTTAGCATGAACCTAAACTACTATCACATGTGGCTTGAAGGTGTTAGGATGAAGCTAAACTACTATCACATGTGGCTGTCGGTACAAAAACCTAAGGGTTCTCTAAAATAGAGTTTTCTAAAATTATCGAATTTTTCCGAGAGACACCACAAGCAGATATTGAAGTGTAAATGAATGGTATAAAACTTAAGAGCGGAATAATTTGAAATTGTGGTGAACAGGCGACAGAGTCTGCCGGAAAGGGAAGGTCTAGTGGAGCGGCTAGATTGGAACTGGATGGTGCCGTCCGCTCCCGGTATTCACCACAAAATGTGCCAAAAGTTGTCGGGAAAAACTGTGACTAAATGTAATATACTCGAGCAGAACATGAACGGCCATTACGTGCGTAGTAGTCGGAGCTCGTAAGTAGTCACACACAAATAGTCTAAGATCTAGGGGTAGAGCTCAGAGCTGGTGGATTCGAGAAGCCAGGGTGGAGTGCCGGTTAGATCGAAGACAATGAATTAAAAACCCTCTAGGGTATCGCAACAACAACATCATCATCAACAACAAAAACCCTAGGGGGTTCTCCTAAGGGAGTTTTGTTTTCAATAATAATATAATATTCGTTTCATGTAGCTCATCACCGCCACATGAAAGAAAATGTACGAAGTAATACTACTCATCTGTTTCTGCGTTCCGACAGGACTTTGGATGTTTGTTTTCTGGAAGTGTCGTCATATAATAAATCTAGTAATGAATATCGATGGATCTATTGACGTAGTTGGTACTCCAGCAGAAGCGCAGAAAAGAGCAGAACTTATACGTGCTGTACAAAGTGGTCAACATCTTGGCGGTAAAAAACCTTGGACAGTTGAAAGAGTGAATAAGTTGCAAGACAAGACCATCGAAAAGCTATACAAAACATACACGGAGGGGAATGATCGCCTGGCGGCTCTGCAGGAGCAGTTCCAGCAAGAAACGCCTGATTTCAACGCTCTGATATCTAATTTGGTAGGTGTGAGAGATGTTTCAAAGATGATGAAGGAGATCAACGGAAATCCACTCATCACTAATTCCATCACGAGTTATATGGCGGCATCTATGCCTGGCGTTTCACCTATGGATGTGATAGGGTCTACTATCTACTCAAATTGTAAAACTTTTCTCGGTCCTTTGGCGCTGTTTGCGATCATTTTTAGCAATCTTGATTGGATTAAGTACGCAAAAATCGCTGAAGAGCGTCAAATAAATGAGCGAAGACGAGAAGAAGATAGTAAAATTGAAGGACCCTGGGAGAGTCGCGAGCGGGAAGAAGCTAGCAGAGTGGAACCGAAAGAATAAAAAGAACTTAGAAGTACCTACGCAAGTACCTACACAAGTACCTACTAAGACGTATATGATTGGAGGAGCTGGTGGTGCCATAGCTGTTTTAGCTGTGGGGTTGTTAGTCTGCTACTTCTACACACGAGCAACGCGCAAAAGCTCTTCTACTAAGCCTTCCGCTGACACTGGCTCAAAGGTGCAAGCACAAAAACAAGATCATTTTTGCTTAATATAAATGGAGAAAGAATTCATGGATAGCATGTGGCAGGCGGCACGTTTACTAGGCTACACCAGCTTGTACGCGTACGCTGGAAAAAAATTCTTCAGTGTAGGAGCTCCATCCGCAAAGCTAGATTTAGCTGATGTGGGAAAGCTTGGACTATACCTTGAGATGGCAATTTTGTCAGATGATTACGCACTCAAGCAAGGGTGGTACAAGGATAAAATTTCGGTTTAGATAAATGGTTAGCATCTTAATAGGAGGGGCAGTAAGTGCAGCACTATTCACGTTTGGCAACTACGCAGAGAGGGCTCTCTCTGGTGATGAGGAAGCAGCAGCAGATCGAGAAGAACGTGCTATGGCAGCCGAAAAAACGAGACAAGCACAAATGGAATGGGATCGAGAGCGCGCGACACGCCTTGACTTTATCAACAACAGACTTCGACAAGAAAATAACGCCTCTGCGTACATCTCTGATCTTGATCGAGGTATGCACGAGTACTACGAGGCAACACAACAGCGTCTCTCACCTTTACCCCCTAGGCCTGAATTAACGGATTTTTATAACCCTTCTGAAGCTCAAAAGACTGGTGAATTGGTAGCGATCGCTGGAACTCTAGGTATTGTTGGATTTCTGCTCTACCGTATGTAATAAATGACTGAAACGTTGCGTGACATCTACTACAAACCAGAGAATCTGTGGAAAGGGAAGAAAGCCATTAAAGAGCTTCAGAAGGCTGCTGGAGTTACTAGGAAACAAGTGTTGAAGTGGCTAACTCATCAAGCTTTATATCAGATACATCTACCAAGGCCTAAGCACATCGACTATCCTCACTTTTACGTGACCAAGGTGAACAAGATCCACCAGGCCGATCTTTTGTATCTTCCTCATGACAAAGTCTATCAGAATACGTACAAGTACGCTTTGAATGTGATCGATATTGCTTCAGGGTATAAAGCGAGTAGACCTCTGAGAACGAAGAAGGCGAGCGACGTTGCAGAGATGTTTGCTGACATTTACAAAAAGGGTCCACTAAAGTGGCCTGAGAAGCTCTATGTAGATAACGGATCAGAGTTCAAGTCGGAAACAGCCAAGGTCTTCCAGAAGCACGATGTCGAGGTGGTGAGAACTACAACAAAGCATAACCACAGAAAGCAGGCCTTTGTGGAAAACTTCAACAAACTCCTCGCGGAGAAACTTTTCCCTATACAAGATGCGCAGGAGTTGGAAGATCCAGAGAAAAACAGTACCACTTGGGTAAAACACTACCAGAAAAGTGTGAGTCAACTGAACAACAATGTTCTTGCCAGAACCGGGATGAAACCCTCAAAGGCGATTAAACTGGAGGAAGTTCCGTTAAAAGTTGGGTTTTACCCGAAGGAAGAAACTTTACCTGAAGCGGGATTATACCGCTATTTGCTAGCGCCGGGTGAGGAACATGACGGCATAAAACGACGCGCAACAGACAACAACTGGAGTCGGGAAACGTATCGGGTCGATAAGATATTGCAATACCAAGGTCAGCGTGTTTTGTACTACCTAGAAGATGGGCCGGAGAGATCTTTTGTACGTGAAGAACTTATGCTTATTCCTGAGGATACGGAAGTACCTCCAGAATACGTCAAAAAGTGGTAGTCTCATAAATATTTCAAAGTTGGACTTTTTGTTGCATATAATAAAGATGTTGCGTTTTGGACAAATCGAAGTTTCACGGAATGACTTTAACTCTAGTGCAGAACTTACCGACATTTACACTATCGACATGTCAAAGATCACTATAGCAGAACCTATCGTAGCAAACAAGAACGACCTGAGGTACTACATCGGGTATGAGAAGGAAGCGAGTAAAATTGTTCCTCTCTTGATCAAGACCCCAAAGAATTGCCACTCTTCAGGGGTATCGAGGTATAACGAGACATCTGCCTGGAAGATGGGATTCAACGTGTTGGATGATAAAGCTTGGTGTGATGCCTACAACGCGATTGCTGATCGTGTGCAAGAGCTTCTCTTCAAGACCTTGACAGGTACTGTGATAAGTACTGCAGGCTGGATCAACCCAAAGCTCATCTCCTGGGATGGTAACATCAAAACAAAGTTTATAAACGATTCACCGCCGTTCAACAAATCCTGCAAGGCCACTGGTGTGTTGAAGATCGGAAGCGTGTACACACAGACCCATCACAACCACTACCTCCAAGTCCATCTGAAAGAGTGCAAGTACCATGAAACAGATATGCGTGAGAGCCTTCTCAGTGATGACGATGAGTAGAGACTTCAAAGTTAATGTTGTAACTTTGAAGAAAATGGCAACAGTGAAACAACTAAGGCTGAAAGCGAAAGAAGAAGGTCTTCGAGGCTTATCTACGATGAACCGAAATGAACTTACGAGGGTCTTGAGTGGTGAAATAAGGTACAAGCGGAACCAGTGCTCTATAGGAGTGCAGACAGAGTTCCCCGAGTGTCACGAATGTGCACTGAATAGACTTTTTTGTAATCTCTCGAAAAAAGCGTTTGTCAAAAGACAAATTTATACATCGCCAGCAGGTGAGGAGACTGATGTTGAAACCGGAGAGATCGTAGGCTATGAGGTTGACTGTACCAGGCATTACTTCAAGTAAATGTCTCCCACTTGACGTCCATACGTGTGCAAGTTGGAAGTTGTTCATCAGGGAAATTTGTCATCATCTGGTTGATTTCATAAAATTTTTGGATATCTTTTTCTCGAACAGCCTCATAAAGTTCCAATTGATACATAGTGAAGCCTTTCCTATTGGAACGATGGTAGTTTTGGTACATTCGCCCTAGTGTTATTAGTACACCAATGCAAGAAACTATAGTTCCTAACACTGCAACCAACCACACTATAATGAAGCAGTAGCCATATATGACATGTGAAGATATCTCACATGATAAAGTTAGTGTATTGGTGTATATAACCGTGAGACTACCCTTATTTGCCTCAATCGTGCACATACCCATAGTAGGAAAGAGTACATTATTACCTTTCTTCGTTATATCTGGCACTCCTATGAGTTGTCTGCATGCCTGGAGAATCGACAGGTTCATGATGATGTACAGAATTTCCACTATAAATTGGCAAAAAATGTACACATTCTTCGTACAAGTCACAGTATCACAAAAGTACACATTATAAATCGCTGCTGCAGAGGAAGATTCTACACAGCTCTTAAATTTTTCCAATCGCTCAAAGTTCCACTTGAACAGCATATATGGCAACTGTAATGCCATTGAACATGCTAGAATGAAGAATGGAATCCATTGGTAAGATGTGATAATAGTCTTTTTCATGGGCACACATGATCCTCGCGACTTACATAGCACATGACTGCCATCTCGCTGCTGGAGAATTCCAGTCATATCGAGAGTATCAGGAATTCCGTACTCGTGAGATAGTTCATATTTTGTGAGCTCCTCATATATATATAGACCCTTCATCCAGCAAGCATTTTGTATGAATTTGTTCCCTACATCCCAACCTAACATATTGCAATTCATGCCATCTTTGTACCAACACCATGCCGTTATGAGAGTTGTCAACATGATTATCTTTGAACCCAGCAGCCTGTTAAATCTGGATGTAACTGAATCATTTCTCTTCTTAGTAAAATCTATAGCGAGAACTTGCTTGAGCGGATCTATAATATTCATTTTATCTCTTTTCAAATCCAATATTAGACTCCTTAAAATATTCAACGAAATGTCAAAGCCTAGAGCTTCAAGTAAATGTCTCCCACTTACTTGACGTCCATACGTGTGCAAGTTGGAAGTTGTTTCTATAAGAAAGATGACCTTATCTTTATTCAACGGATTATCAACCATTGAAGTACTTTTTGATGGACAAAACCAACCATTCATTCACAGAGCACAATTTGGTAAGTTCTTAGGGTTGAAGCACATAGATACATCTGTTCCAGATACTATGAAGCGTGAGCAACTCACTAGAGCAGAACTTGAAGAGGGGTCCCAACCGTTGGGACCCCTTGGGAGGTCGCGAAACCCCCACGATGTGTTCCTTTCCTTAGAGCTCGCTCTCTGCATTTCAATGCGTAGTGACAAACCTACTGCGACTTTAGCCCGAAACTGGTTGCTGAAAGAAATTATCCCGAGAGGTTTTAACAAGATTATCCAAGAAAAGCAAAATGCCATTGAGGAAGCTGAAGCAGCTCTTGCTTTACTCAACGATGACCTTGTAGAGCGTTATCAAGTTATCGATAAACTCCTGCAAAGACATGTTCCTCACGCAGAAGACCTGCGCAAGGATAATATTCTTCTGATTGTACGCAAGCACTCTACATCTGAAGATGATGAACATTACAACCTGCCTTACTACATCGCACGAATACAGAGACGTACAATCACAAGTAAGAGACGATGGTTACTCAACCAGTTTCCGAGCAGTGAGGAGATCGTTGTCATCGATAATCCTAACGGTATACACGCGTTTAATAGATTCGAAGAGGACGGGCATGTGGAACGTTTCCAGTGTCATTTCAGATTGATCGACTTAACTCGTGATGATCTATATGACTTGGGTGTCCCTGCCCTTGAAAATTGAAGAGGGGTCCCAACGGTTGGGACCCCTTGGCAGATGTCGTTTTGTAGCTTTACCAAGCTATAAAACATAAGGAGGGGGTGCCTCATACATCACATAGCAGGTGCACTCGGGGTATCTGAACTGCTCACGAGCTTTTTTGCGATTTCTTCGCGACCTTCTTTCCTTCCACGTTCCAAAAGCTCTTGCTTCTGATGTTCGTAAAGCTGTTTGATCACCTTCCTTGATCGTTTTCGCAGCTCTTGCTTCTGATGTTCGTAAAGCTGTTTCTCCTCCATAATTCGAGTAAACTCAGGATGATCGATGGTACCGTCTTCGTAGACTTTTGATATTAGCACACGCAGACTGTCTAGAACGGTCTGCGCAGCGAATGCGATATCATGGTTTTTCTGTCTTTCTACATCGACAATAGAGGCACATTTTTGAATACCGCTCATTATTAGACCCACCACGAGAGCTGTCACACACAGCCCGATGCTCATCGAAGTATCCATTTCTGATACCAAGCATGCAATCTCACCACCAGAGAGTACAACATTCACCGCGATCAGAAAGTAACATGCATATTTCGCAACTGCTGAGTAGTGTGAAAATTTGCGCTCTAAAGATGTTCGACTTTCTAATTCCCGAGATAGGTATGCTTCCGTCTCCTTCACCGCTTGAATTCTATAGTTTTTTGCGTATCCATTCTCTGGGTCTGGTAAAACAGGATATAGCTTCTCCGTAGTCACGTCGTACATTGCCATCTGTTTATTTGAAGACGACGAGCATATTGATAGCTTGTAAATCAACTTTCCTGCCTTGATCGTCGGTGACGTAAAAATTCAACGTTCGCGTTGAGGACCTCAATTTGTTGGTGAACATAGGACGTTCATAGTGATACGACATGATGTCGCCATACTCGTATTCTGGCTTCTGAAGTCTAAAAATGTGTACGATTTTCGTAATTGCACCGTTTAACAGAATATAGCTGTTTTCGAATTCCTCACAGTACAGCCGTATAGACTTGAACGTACAGAAGTTTGGCACCGATCTATTTTCACCTTGAGTATACTTCTTATCTAATCCTAAAAGTTCCCCTAAGTTTTCACTTATTGAGACGTAATACCCTTTTTGTACTGATAAGTGAAGCTTACCATCCTCTCTTGGATCGAGATTTGCGCATCCAAGTGATCTTGCATTTATTCTTGAACGAATACTCTTTGACGTATATAATCCAGGTGGAAAGTCTATATGCAGGGGGAACCTTGAATCGACGGGGTCTTTTTTTGATACTTGATCAATGGTAAATCTAGCGTGTTGAACTAGGTTGAGCCACCCCACGTATAACACTGCTTCTTTTATCGCAATCTCCGTGCCTTCTTTTAACTCTGTTGGTAACTTGGTTTCTCCAAGATGGGTGACATTTACATACATTTATTATAAGAGAAATGAACTACGACAAGGTGCGGTATATACCAAAATTCGGGCAACCCAGTACACTCTTAGCTGCTAAGGAACTCTGGGAGCAAAGGATCGTTGTGGATCAACAAGGGAGCTTTTTCATCGCTAAGTTTCGCGATATTTTCTCATTTCCGTTTGTACCCATGAAAAATGACATATGGCTCGATATCGACATGTACCCAGGACAGTTATCTTTTGCTACCTGGTTAGCTACGACTGGTTGCGGCATATCAACGCAACATCTACACCATAAGAACCCTATGATTGCGAGCATCTACCGCTTTCACGTCTATTTTCAGATACGTCTGATCTTGAAGCAACTTGAAATTCCTCTACCAAGTGAACTAAGCTTCAACCCGCGAGATAACAAATACAATTCAAGTGCGTTCAAGACGCTCTCTGCAGAGTTTGACATACCAGCTGACAAGTTCTTCTGGCGATACCCTGCTCGCATGCGGAGAATTGGCAAGAGTTGGGAATTCTACGTTCAAAATGATGTTGATGCTGGGTTAAGTAGAGCTGGTATACAACGCTTGTCGCAGAGTACGCGGATGTACGCACGAATGCTTTTAGAAAGTCAGGCGAGTGCACGTTCCGTTATAGCGGGTGACACTGGACGTGCCTTGGATGCTCAAAAGATCTTCATGACCGCAGTAGAGCAAGCGATCCGGAAAGACACCTCTTTAGCGGAAGAGATTGGTAAGTTCCAGAAAGCCTTAAGTTACGCTAGATCGGAACCTGATTTTGGCGTTGCCCTCGGTACATACCTAATACCCAGCGATTTAAAGCTTGGGAATCTCGACAACATCTCTGATTTTTCGACAAAGCTTACCGTTGCGACTCACATCGGTAAACTACCACCACCACCTAAACAACACTCTTTGGGAGCATTTCAGGGTCGCAGAATGGCTTCCTCCGATCCTCCAACATCTTCCGTTAAGCGAGCTCAAACATCTCCCGTTAAGCAAGTTCCAACGTCTTCCGCGGCTAAGCAGCATGAAGAAGAAAAGCAAGCTCTCATGTGGGTAGGTGTCGGTTTAATTGCGGTTCTTTTGTATTTCAAACCATAGCCAGTTGCCTATCAGACCAACCCCCAAAACTACGACTAGCCATGCATTGCTCACTAGAGTTATGACACCTTTCTTCAGAAAGTTTAAGAGCCAGCTTACAACACTTCCAATGATCCCTGGCAATGCAGCTCCAAGTTTACTTGCAAGTTTTCCAAGAAGGCGTCCAAGTGCTTCGAGCTGCTTCTTCACCCATTGCTGTACACCAGCTCTTCCAGAAGCAGCAGGAGGAGGACTTCCTCGAGTAGGAGCACCACCACCTGTGAGAGAGGTTGCTATCGTTGATATTACCAGCGAAAACGCTGTTAAGATTGAAACGATTGTGATCCCTTGCTCTCGAAAGAGGATACGAAGTTTCTCCCCTAGTGTTCTATCCTTCTCGAGTACTTTGAACACCGTCTCTTTGATGCGCGACCATTGGCTAGACAACTCCTTTCGGTTACCACTCAGCACCTCTAGTCGATCTGCACGCTCCGCTTTCAAATTGGAGAGTCGTCGCTTAATCTCTTCTTGTATTTCAGGATTGCTTGTTTCACCTAGTTTACGTTCTTCTTTTGCTATTTGATTATCGAGTTCGCCTAATTTTGCTAAGTTGTTCTCCAACTCCCCACGTATTCGTTTTAGTGCATCGTCTAAGCCTCTAAGTTCACGCAAATTAAATTCAATCCCATGCTCGCTTAAGAACTCCTCTACCTCTAATGTTTTTGGGGTGCCTTGCTCGAGCATTTCACCCAATACCTCTCTCGCATTTGAGATTTTGTCGAGGACTTGACTGTCATCCAAGCTATCCATTTCAATATTTTCTAGTTGTTTCGCCAGTTTACGTCTTCCCTTATGCATCCACTCTGGTGTACTATCAACACCTAACTGGGTTTTTATAGCAGCCTCACCACCTAGGGTTTTCAAAATACCTTCTTTAACGTAAAATCCTCCCTTTTTTTTCGTTAATTGGTGCCATTTATCATTTTTATAAAATTCAACTTTTACAACACCTGGTGTTTTCGTTGAAGTTACTCGAAACCGATCCAAAGCCAAATTGGGATCTCCTTCTATACCGAGATAGTTGTATAAATCTTCTATTGTCTGTCTTTTAATTTCTATTCCCTGCTGAATTGATGTGCTTGGTATTTCAGAAGAATCGCCTGTATTAGATATAAGCGGTGTAGTGTCAGATATAAGCGGTGTAGTGTCAGATGTAAACGATGTATCTTCTACATCGTCAAAGTTACCGTAAGGTGTTTCAAATGAGTTAAAGGCCATTTCTCTTATAATAAACATGTATGGTATTGCAAACCCTCATAAGGAATATATGACTCGCTTTGCCTTCAACGCACCGCGTCAGCATGTTAAGATCTCGAATACACCAAGTACCATTGACCAGGCTCTATTTCTAGATGTGAGGCTGCCGAATCTAGGTGCTAATGATGTCATTCTACCAGAATCGCTCAAGCTCACGTTTGATATCAAACTCAACTCCACCGATACAGGACGCTACATCGTCAACAACTTGGGAAAGGCTTTGATCGAACAGTTGACTATCAGTTACGAAGGAAACATCATCCAAGACATTCAAAATGCGGATGTGATGGAAATTTACAAGGACAGATGGCTACCTGAGGAAATGCAAGTGGAACGTATCCAACAGGGAATAGATCCGGAGGGTGAGGTGAACAAGCTCAGAGTCACACCGGGTGCAACGAGTACTTCAACGAGTAAGTCCTCCCTGGCAGCTGTCCATGGTAACCGTTTTTCCATTCCTCTATGGGAATTTTTTGAACTCGTCAAGCATCTCCCCTATGTACAGCTTCGCGATCGCTTAAGCTTCAAAATTAAATTCGCAGAGTATGGAAAGGTCATCAGAGATGCAGGATCAGGATCAGGTGCTTCGAAGAAAGATCCTGACGGCACCTACACTATCTCCAACATTGCTCTAGAATTCGACAAGGTAGAAGACTCTGACTTCAAACTAAAAGTCTACAATGAACTTGCCAATAGGCGACTACCCTACACCCGTGTTTTACGGCATAGAATAATCCCTTTGGACAAGAAAGATACCGCCTGGAATATACAGGTAAACGTGCCCAGCGAGAGTTTAAAGGCTCTTGTTCTATTCTTTCTTGATCCAGACAAACGAAAAGCATACGCTATGGATAACACCCATTACTACAACCCGAAAATCAGCAAGGTAGACATTACCATCGAAGGAGAGCCTAATCAACTCTATACACAGGGCTTACTTCCAGAAGAAATGTATGCCCCGGCACGGAAGTATTTCACTTCCAATGAACTGCTGCCGGCCATTAGTCCTTCTAAATTCTTTGATTCTAATTACTGTCTTTTTATCGACTTTCGAAGTGTTGCTGACAATACTCTACATGGTGCGGGGAGGCGCCTCAAAAACACTTCAGATGGTGTCACACTGCAGATCACCAAAAAAGCTGATGGTGCGGGAGCCATCCAATGTTACCTCTTTGTGCTACAAGATGGACAGGTTAACTTCATGAATGAGCGCTTCCACAGTGTCGGCTACTAAATAAATGAACCTTATTAAAGATCCTTGTACCACCATTTTTTCAGGACCGACAGGCTGTGGCAAGACGGAACTGGCTCTACGCTTACTACAGAACCACTTCAAGCACCACTTTGACTACATCGTCATTCTCTGTCCTTCCCTCCGATGGAATACAACCTATAAAGACTGTACGATTCTCTGGGAAGATGATGATGTTTTTCTGATCGAACCTACACCACAACAGGACTTTACTATATTGGATTGAGATATTCACCAAGCAATTGGCAGGGCAGGAAACCTTATTCATCATCGATGATTCCATAGCTGATGAGAAACTCGATAAGAAGAGGACTCCACTTCTCAATCTAAGTACCACAGGACGTCATCAAAAACATAGTCTATGGCTTCTCACCCAAGTATACACAGCTCTTCCAAAAACTATCAGACGGCAAGCAAAGATGCTATTCGTTTGGTATCCTAAAGAGAAGAGTGATGTTAAGCTTATCGATGATGAAACCAATGTCATGAAAAACGACTGGAGTGACATCTTGCAAGAATTGGATGCTTCAGAACACGCATATCTTTACATACGATGTAGGTTTCCAAGGAAGTTACAAGGTTGTTCTTCAATAAGTATACAAACTTATTGAAAATAGCCAGTTTAGAAATTTCTTATCTTCCTCATCATAGTACCAATCCCACACCCTATCCGGATGCATGGTAACTTCCACCAACTCGTAATAGAGATCTTTTCCAAATCGACGCTTGTGATGATAGCGAAAGAGCTCCTCGTGAATAGCGTCATAAACTAACCAACTTCGACAGAGTGCAACAATCATAAAGTGACCATTTAAAGCTGCTAAATATATCATCTGGTTAAAATCCACCTCACCGCACTCCTTTAGCAGTTTAACTATCTCAATCTGACCAAACAAAGCTGCTGATAGCATTGCCCTTTCAAAATCATCCTCGGCCCACTCCTTGTATAATTTGACGATCTCAATGTGACCATTGGAAGCTGCTAACCATATTGCTAGGTGAAAACCCGTCGCACCCCACTCCTTACATAGTTTAACTATCTCGATGTGACCCTTGCAAGTTGCATTTTCCATTGCCTGGTTAAAATCCGTCGCACCCCACTCCTTACATAGTTTAACGATCTCGATGTGACCATTCTCAGCTGCTCTACATAGAGCCTCATCAAAATCTGTCGCACCCCACTCCTTGCATAGTTTAACTATCTCGATGTGACCTTAAAAGCTGCATTTTCCATTGCTCGGTCAAAACCCGTCGCACCCCACTCCTTACATAGTTTAACTATCTCGATGTGACCCTTGTAAGCTGCCGTTATCATTGCCCCATCAAAATAGGTTGCACCCCACTCCTTACAGAGTTCAACAATTTCGATGTCACCATTGGAAGCTGCTCTCCACATTGCCCAGTCAAAATCAGTCGCACCCCACTCCTTGCAGAGTTTAACTATCTCGATGTGACCCTTGAGAGCTGCTGCAGCCATTGCCTCATCAAACGCCGTCGCACCCCACTCCTTTAACACCTTGACCTTCTCAATGTCACCATTTCTAGCTGCTAGTTCCATTGCCTTATTAAAATCACTCACATTATGTGACTGTCCATATCCTAGTCTCTCCTTAGTCTTGTTATATAAAGAAGTAACAACGTTTCTGAAATAACTCAACATCCTTTATTATATAACTTTTTCAACTTGGAAATTTTTTACGAGTGGACAGAACTGAGTCAGGGGATTTCCCTGACTCATTTGATGAATTTTTACGAGGAGGGGAATTCAACCGATGAAACTGCTGACGTCAATACTTTTCGACGCATGCGCAGAAGGGGTTTGATTGATGACTTCGATGATAGTGCTGACGTCAGCACTTTTCGACGATAGTGCTGACGTCAACTTTTCGACGGTTTTCGACGATAGTGCTGACGTCAACATTTTCGACGATAATGCTGACGTCAACATTTTTCGATGATAATGCTGACGTCAACATTTTTCGACGATAATGCTGACGTCAACATTTTTCGACGCATGCGCAGAAGGGGGGTGCTGAGACATTTTGTGTGTGCGTGTGTGTGCGTGTGTGCGTGCGCGTTTTTTGTCCTTGAATCCCCATTATATTAGTCTCTTGTAGACGGCTAAAAATTCGAAGGAGCGAAGTTTTATTGCGCAATCGGCTTTTCTAAAACAATGGTCCACGAGCGAAAAATTAGCTTCGCGCGAAAAATTTGCTGTGTGTAAATCCGCCTTTAGCTTAAGTTCCCGCGAAATTTAGTTCACACGAGATTTAGTTCCTTTAAAGTATACATTATTTGGATTTGATGTTTTACAAGCTTCTTGCCATGAAGGACATCAAGAAATTGTGAAAAGGGGAGCATTTTGAGTGAAAATTGACTTTGCTGTACCACTTTCGAATACCGTTACAGTGTTATGGTATGCTGATTTTGATAACACCTTAGCTGTGCATAAAGCTCGAAACGTGTTGAAAAATTATTAAAAAAAAATGAACAACAATGAACTGCCTTGTATATTGACACGTGACTGGAAAATTCATAAATTACTCGTAGACGTCATTGCATTGGACAATTTGTTAAAAGAAATACACCTATGGTAAATATATATGGTATCAAATGGTAGATATATATTGTAAATAATCAACAGTGATCAAAAAATGGAAAACATTGGCTTTTATGTCAAAGTCAAAGTTGCATTAATTTTGTCGATTCCTTTGGTAAACCTCTTGAATTTTATAACGTTCACAAAGAACTTTCTAACAGTTTTATGCAGTACAGCTCAACTACAATCCGCCTTTTCAAACGTGTGTGCCGGTTACACTGTCATTTTCAGTTTTCATTTTGCTAGAGGAAAATGTCTTACACAAATTCTTGATTATTTTTGTAAAGGATAGAAATGTAAACGATGGTAAGATTATGAATTTTACTCATTAAGTTTTTCCAGGAATTTTGTAAAATAGTGTTATGTATCTATTATATTAGAAAAGAATTATCATTACCTGAACACGTTTTATTTTTCACTTGACTCGAATGAAAAGAGGGAATTTTACTAAATGAAAGTTTTTCTCATAGTTAGAGTAGTTTCATGCGACAATTTGAGTTCAAACTTTTTGCAGGAAAGTCTTATGAAAATGTTTGAAAGAACGAGGCATGACGTAATTTTATGCTCACTGACCCAAGCAAATTTAACAAAGTTTTCACCATGAAGTTTTAATGAACTCAATTTGTCACATGAACTGTATGTTGCGTGTGAAAACATACATAAATCAGCGCTGCTGGTCTTTAATTGTTTATTTTCTATGTCATACATAGGTTTTCGTGCTTGTGGAATTTGTCCGTGGAATTCGGATGAAGTCATTAAGCGTTTGCCAGGAGAGAACAGAGATGACGGTGTCGGTGCTCCTCAATTTCTGAATGAGGTGTGCATAGACATGATAAAGGAAATGCATCCTAAACCAAATACAGCTATAACCATATCACTTTTTTCCTAATTTTGCGGAATCTCCCAAAATAAGTTTTGTAAATATTTTTCTAAAGAAGGTGGTACTGCAAAAATTTCTGTGCTTTTTGTAAAATTAAAATTTTCTTACTGTGTGACTGCCGGTTCAAGTAAACTATCTACATTCTTGTTACATTTATAGAAAAACGTAAGAAAAGGGGCATGAAAGTCAACCTTGGGTTGTCTCGTCAGCAGAAGAAGGCCAGTGGGTTTGTAGTTAGTGCGATGAGGAACACGATGAAGACAGTGATGATAGGTGAACATGTTTTACACTATTGACAATTCTTTTTATAAGTACCAGGCAAATTGAAACGTTCTTTCGTTTATTATACTCAGGCAAAATTCATTCGGTATGGATTGACTATAAATTTATTGGAAGTTATTTTCTTTTGTTTTGCAGGTGGATTGTTTGTGATCAATGTGATCGAAAACTCCATTTGTAGTGTTCGGGATTTCAGTATGAAACTGCCCAATACAGCGAAATAAACCTTGATGACGCTGAGTTCTCATGTGAACATTGTGTATGAAAATTAACACAAGTGAAAATAAAAAAATTGACCTCGGAAATTATTCGAGTTATGTAATTGACTTCTCCCACCCTCCAAACCCCCGCCCTCGTCATCCCGCCTCTGTATCATTTACCATTATCGCCACCCAGGAAACAGTGCGTATAGAAGACCTTAGTAAATTCGATCTTTAACAAAAAATAGTTTTTGAAGTTTGCGTGAAAGGGGGAAGCTCCCTGAATAAACATTAACACTGAGCTGAATTTTATTATACAGTATGAGTCTCAAAGACTGTTGCACAAAATTCCAATTGAATTTGAAATAACTGGATTATGATAATAGTTTCTACACCGTTGGATAGGAAATAACATAAGAATTGCAAACTGAAAACATGTCTGCCAGCTGGAAATCGAGAATTTCTTCGGTTCAACAGAGCGTTAAGCTTCAATGGTCAGTTAACACATTTTAACAAAACAACAAGTAATTTGGAAGGCCGTGTTCAGTAGATGTACAGTGTGTATCAAAATGTCTTATCCACCAACTTTTAAGGCGTATATCTCATTACATGTCTGATGATATATTGTGAATTTTATATCACAAGAAAGAGCTTTTCATGCTCTATCCGTTAATATAAAATGTTTGCCAAAATATTTGTTCTTTTTCTTAGGCTTAGGCTATTCTTAATTTTTGGAACAATGATTTAAGCCTCAGGTTGTTCTTATTTTGTTCTTATTTTTTGGCCAAAAAAACAAACTTTACACTTTTCCATACTTCCAAGAAAAAAAATACAATGGAACTAAATCTTCCACTATTAGAAATAAATAACACAAAAATAACCAGACAAACAGTCACAAAGTTCCTTGGAATTTATGTAGATGAAAATCTGACATGGACGAATCAAATTGAGTACGTGCACTCAATAGTATCCAAAGGAATTGGCGCATTATAAAAAGCTAAAACCATTTTGAACAAACATCTATTAAAGCAACTTTATTATTCTTTTGTACATAGTCACTTAAGCTATGCAAATGTCATATGGGTTAGCACACAAAAAAGTAAACTAACATCTGATACAAGGCTGATACAAACTAACATCTCTTTTCCAACGTCAGAAGCATGCCATCAGAGTTATACACAATAAAGATCGTTTTACTCATACAAAGCCTCTCTTTGCAGAATCCTTCATACCAACACTATACGAACTTAACATTTTCCAAACTCTAATTTTTATGTTAAAGTGCAAAACGAAGCAATCACCATCTGTTTTTTATAGTCTTTACACGCTCAAACCCCAAAACAAATATACAACTCGAAATTCGAGAATTTTGCTTAAGCCGATGTTCAAAAATAAGCTCAGTCAATTTAATATTTCATATCGTGGACCACACTTGTGGAATGCTCTCGTTTCATCATCGAATTCTCTTTCAGATATTGAATATGTTCCTCAATTTAAGAAATTATTAAAAACAATCAAATTTGAAAATATCCTTCAATATTTTTGATCAATTTTCAAGTCAAGTCTAGTTACACATACTTATTCCCTTTTTTTAACAGTTTGATAAGATTGTAAGATTGTAACATTTACGCTGAGTAGTCACTCGGTTCTCGGCGATAAGATCATTCATGATCTTCTACGAGTTTCCCGTGTTACTTGAAACAATATGTACAAGGACGATCTATATTTCAAATAGTTTATGCAAACATTCTTATATCTACTAATCATATATATAGTTACTATATATATGATAAAGACTTTTAATTGAAAATGTTTTAACAGTTACGGACTTGCAATGTTTCTTAACTAAAAATATATCAATCAATCAATCAATGTTCACAAACATTAACGTCACATCGAAAAGGCAAGAAATCCTGGTTACGAGGTTGATTAGCATCTTTTTGTTGTGCGACACACACCACTGCATGTTTCATCAAAACCTCGCTGCGCCATGATGTTCGGAATGCGCCACTTATTATTGGGCGCGGGAGAATTGACGTATTGCTCAAAGTCCCACTATAAATTACATTAAGGGAGATGCGTATATTAATGGGACTTTCCTGTGACTCTCGGATGAATTTCTTTTTATATAACATAATCTGATAACAAATTCTTTATTTGTATATTGTGGAGAAGAAACTTGAGCAATTCTTCCTGAAGTAAATTGGTCCAAATTTCATGTAAAATGAAACTAGAGACATCGGATAATCACACTAGCTCATCCCAATTTTAAAAGGATATGTTTATTTGGGCAAGTCGGAGTAATTAAAATTCTCGGTTAAACTCAACTTCATTGCCAATAACATTGTCTCGATGAGAAGTTTTTATCCTTGGCTGCAAGGAAGCAGATAAATAAGTGTATGCTTGTTCTTTTTGTTCCAATGTGTAATTTTTTTAAGAATTATGTTCCATTTTAAATTTCAAACCTGATCAGGTAAATAATAGTATGAGAAACAACATTAAAAACGAATTATTAGTGCTATTTGAATGTAAATTTACAACAACAAGCTGATGAAATGAAATTTTATCAAATAAAGAAAATGTTTTCTTTAAGCTTTCATTTGGACTGTATGAATCGTATGCAATTAAATAAAATCTTGAGAAGGCAACTCAGTAAAGTAGGGGTGTGTTAGACACAATGCGAAACCAATGTGCATGTAGATGCACTTTACTCTCTTCTTTATAATGGTGTTAAATGGAAAATAAGTATGTATGATCTATTTCTGAAAGTCATTGATGGATTCAAAATGTATTTACGAATTATAAGTTAAGTCAGAGTATATAATTCACCAGTACGAATATATTTCTGTGAACTTCACAATGCTATCTTTTTATTGTTTCCCTGCACGTGAAATTTATTTTTACCTTTTTTACAGCAAAAAAAGCTGTAAGTGGGTTGAGTTTCAGGTCTTGGGTATATAATGTAAAATTACTAAAACTTATTATGATAAAACCTTTTTTTCTATTCTGCTCCAGGTTGGACTAAAACCATTAACCATTAACACCTGGATGTAACAGTAAAAACTGGTATATATATGTGACTGTCCAGGGGATTTTGATAACAAACAATAAAGCATTATATGAATAACGTTTTATGGTTAAAAAGAACAAAAGAAATAACGATATTTATCGTTCTTCTGTAACGTTAATATGATATATACTCAAGCAACGCTGTAACATTATCACTGAAACGATTATCGTTTTTGTAACGTTATAATCTTTAATAAGTAACGTTGTAACGTTTTGTCATTATAGTTATAACGATATCATTGTTTGCCAAATAAATTCGTCTCCTGTTTATTAGAAAACAGATGACAGGCAACAGAACAGGAATTGGACTTTAAAATTATGCCATTTATGTTTCAAAGAATAAATAATCTAATGAGTTTATTACAGTTGGTATTGTTTGCGAATAAATTCATCTCTTGTTTAAAAACACACGACAGGAAGCACCCAGAACATTGTGCTTTAAAACTTATCCCGTTTATGTTACATAGAAAAAATAATCTCCTGAATTTATTGCAGCTGGTAAAAAATTAGTTTAGAAAAACAGGGAAAAAATCAATTTAACAAAATTTAATATATACGAATACGATCAATCAAACATGTATTGCTACGTTTTAAGGATTAGTTTCTTTTGACTTGTTTGCATATACATGAACTGATTACCTGGTTCTCATTCAGTTACAGATAAAAGATATGATATAGTAACTTCATAAGCTATGCAAATACAGACCGTCCGGTATAATTCTATTTTAAGTTGTTCGACAGGATTGCTATTGCAATCCCTTGGGGGAAAACGTTATATTTCAAGAAGATGTATTTTCACTCAAGGAAAGTTTTCAACTGAAATTGTGAAACTTTTTTTAGACCGCAACAGCATTAATATTTTTGTTAAGATCTTGGAGGGCGGCATACGTACTCTTTATGGGAAATTTCTTAAATATTTCAATTTGGCTTCATGCTATCTATGAGAAAAACAATAGGAAGATCTTTTATTTGCGCATGGCATTGCATACATTTTCAAAAACATTCGAATACATACCGACTGTATGTAAACATTCGATATTCGATATGAACTCTCTGATGCTTTGCCTGAAATCACGTTTTGGTTTTATATAGTTATCTTGTTTTGTTTGATAGCATATTGTAAATAAAAGAACTTTCTAAGATAATACATCCTTCCCTGAAATTCAAAACACGCCATCACAGCTACCAGAGAAAGAGTTAGAACTGCATAGGGAAAAACAACCTATTGTATATATTAAATTGACCGGAGAACGAAGTAATTGTTTACTTCGGAAATAGAGAAGTCTTCCATTTAGTTTATATATATCAAAGTGATGTATATAAACTGAAAAATCTGAAAGAAATTTCATGGTGATTACTTTCGCAAGAACTGCTAGCAACTGTTTTCATAACTGTATAACGTTTTATCGTTATGTTGTAACGTTGCATATATCGTTATCATTATATACAGTAACGTTACTTTATAACAACGATATAACGTTATTATCGTTATGCGTAACGATATAACGTTATAAAGTAACGTTGCTACAAAAAAGAATATCGTTATGTAACTATATAATGTTTTATCGTTTGTTATCAAAATCCCCTGGACTGTCACATATATATAGCTTTTGGATATAATACATGTTGGTTTATGATTTATATTAAAGTGATATAAATTATTTTAGTTATTTGTATAATTATACACAATATGAAGAGAACAATTGATGAAGCTTTCAAACAGCCTGGAAATGAAGGTTTGTTTACATTATCATCAGTGGTTGTATGTAATAAGCAGATTCAGTCCCATTAGTGAAAATGGAAAATTGGCTCTCATTTAACACCAGCCTCCATAAATACAATTAGGGCTCGTAGAATTAAGGTATATAAGCCTAAGGTGTGTATTATTTCCCCCTAAATCTCATATAATGATACATTATGTCATCATTATTCTCATTGGCCATTTAATGTCAACCACTGATCGAAATTCTGACCAGAATATTTTGTGTTTTTGTATAAAACTTTTATTTCTTTCAGTTGAGGTCATATCACTGATATCTCCAACACCTGATTCACCAGTGATATACGAAAATGATGGAAGTCCTAATCACTCAACTCCTACTAGTTGCAAACACGATGCCATAAATCTTGAAAGCAGATCAGTAAACAATGATATCAACTTAGTTAGTGGAGTAAATGCTTTTCGACCAAGATTACAGACCTTTCGGCCAGCAACATATTTTCAAATTCCTTCTGTCAGAATGGGACCTCCATATCCAGGAATTAGAAACCAGATGATGTTTAATGTACCCATGCCTACAAGACAATGTCCCCAATTTCCATTAGCATACAGAAATAGATTATTCTCTTCTGGTTAGTATGTATCGATTTCAATGGCTATGTGGTAAGCAATGATGCAAGTATACTCAGTTTGAAACTATTCTACCTAAAACTTTTCTCAATGTGATTATGGATTAACTATGAATTTTAATGGAGATCAAGATCAGCTCTCAGAGCTATAAAATCAATGAATGTATAATAAAGTACCATATTATCAATATGAGATTTTATATTATACAGAAGTCATTGGGATTGGAATAATGGTGAAAAGAGATAAATAAAACTTCTCATTTTAGGAACTGATGTGCCTTCACTTGTAACCATAATAAACTTGGATGATTCAAGTTGTTCATCTGCTGCATCTGGAAATTCCTCTGATGAAGGTTAGAAACCAAGTAATTTTTAATCAAGTCAGCGGCCTAATCAGATTTTTATTGACAAGACTTCACTCTGAATTGAAGAATTATCATCCAACGCAAAATAAAATACTGTATCTGTATAATTAAGAGCCATTTTCTGAGAAATTCAAGCAAAATAGGGCGAAGTCTGGAAGTGTCTCAGATTGTGTTTATTTTCAGATATTTTGTGCACAACAATGTAAACAGGCACCTGTAAAATTTTTTTAAAAGAAATTCCAATCGGTTCTCTAGAAATTGGGTCTGAAATATTGGCATTTTTCGGGCCGAATTTTTAACATTGAATGAAAGTGCTACTTTAAAGGTAAGATTTGGTGCTTATATAATGTTACAGGCTTGTCTTTCGATATTTTCTGAAGCTATGGGCAAAATTCTACCACAAAATTCAAAAATCAGTGCCTCTCAACTTTTTGTTGTCTGGAATCAATGATCTGAAACCACAAAAACTAATGGATTTGCCGAAATTTGAGCCTGAATATCTCTAAAGGCCATCACTTGCACATAGTTTCTATGATTTACTTGAGAGTCATTTGAGCCTACTTTCATTTCATGGAGAAAGATCTGTGTGAAAGTAAGGGCCTGGGGCTGAGTAGCTGTTCAAGGGCCAACATTTGCTCAAAAAGTGCTTTAAAATATAGCCCATAATGGCAGCGGCCTTAAGTCTGACCAAACACGAGACAGTATTTCACTTTCTCTTAACATTCTACTTTACATAAAGAAAAAGTCATGATAAGGATACAGAAGACTCGAAAGTAGCCTTGGAAAGCCAAATTTTGTATTGTTTTTTACCTAGCAATCAACTGTTTTTACCTAGCAACAGCACTGCGAAAGTCTTTGATTTAAAATGTAACTGAGCTTAGAAATAATAGGAGTTGTAAAGGAAAAATTTACACATAAACTCTAAAAATTATTAAAATAGTTCAGCTGTGTTCCATTGCACTTAGGACTTTTTGAGTGTCTTCTTTTGAAAGACGGAAATGTCCCCTTTGATTGACTGGTGTTGGTGAATTAATCTGACACAAAATATCATGTTTGGAATAAGGATGGACATCTGGATTTTTTGGTCATTTAAAGGAGTTCCTTCCGGCAGGCTCCATGCAGGAACCGTTGAAATCTCCATGATCAGTCATCTAAAGAAAAACACATAAATAAATCAGATACTTATTTGATAATTCTCTTAATGAGTTTCAATATTCTTACATTTTGTACCACCCCTGGATACCATTTTCCAAAATATAAAACCACAATCCAGTCATTGAGTTGCCAATCAGCTACCCGATCCTTAGCAATCTGTTCAATACATTGGATGTCGTTTTCATTATCATCTTCCAAATCAGATGCATCATGCATTTCATTATTATCACTAAAAGTCGTCACCAACATGGCTTTTCCCTTTTGCTTGCTCCATCTTTTCCGGACAAAAGTTTAGCTAATTAACTTTTCTATCAAGTTGTGGTTTCTTATCCTTTGATGGTGCATTGAATTGAAATGTAAGGTTTCATAATTTCTACAGAGGGTTTGAATGTTTTGTGTACTTGCATTTTTTGCATTTGCCAATTTGAAAGTATCTCCACATTAGCATGTGATCAGGAAAAAATTGAGATGAGTGGTAATTGCTTATGTTTGGGATAGGAGTTTGGCCAATGAAAATTGATGTTTTAGAATCTATTGATACCACTGCAACATGTGCATTTTGAATCCCCATAGATGTCCTGTGAGCAATCATACTAAAATTCCTTAAAAATCTTTAAATAAACTTCTTTTCAACATTTTCGGTAATTTTGGTCATTTCTTCCTTTATCAACTACAGTTTGCACTCAATAAGTGGAACACCATGGGACCGGGGAAAATTCTACTTATGCGGAGTTACACTTACTACAAACTGTACTGTACTACTACTAGTACTTTTTACTAGTCTAAGAGGCCGTATATTAAAACTTCTACAATAATCAAATGTCATGTAGCTCCTTATAATCTACTTATCCAATTACCAAATTAAAAAATCAAAAGTATGGGCACATATATAGTTGTTGCTAGGTAAAAACAGTTGGTTGCTAGGCAAAAACAATACAAAATTTGGCTGTCCGAGGCTACTTTTGAGTCTTCTGTATCCTTATCATGACCTGAGCACATGGTTTTTTCTTTATAGTAAGGTAGAATGTCAAGAAAAAGTGAAACACTGTCTCGTGTTTGGTCAGACCTAAGGCCTCTGCCATTATGGGCTATTTTTTAAAGCACTTTTTGAGCAAATGTTGGCCCTTGAACAGCTACTCAGCCCCAGGCCCTTACTTTCACACAGATCTTTTTCATTGAAATGAAAGTAGGCTCAAATGAATTTTATGGTTTTAGATCATTGATTCCAGACAACGAAAAGTTGAGAGGCACTGATTTTTGAATTTTGTGGTAGAATTTTGCCCATAGCTTCAGAAAATATCGAAAGACAAGCCTGTAACATTATATAAGCACCAAATCTTACCTTTAAAGTAGCACTTTCATTCAATGTTAAAAATTCGGCCCGAAAAATGCCAATATTTCAGACCCAATTTCTAGGGAACCGATTGGAATTTTTATAAAAAATTTTACAGGTGCCTATTTACATTGTTGTGCTCAAAATATCTGAAAATAAACACAATCTGAGGATATCACTTTCCAGACTTTGCCTGAATTTCTCAGAAATTTGCTCTTTATATGAACCAAATGCCATATTTCATGATCTTCTAATTCTAATGTTATTGACAGAAGATTCGATATGGAAGAAGTATATATAATTCACCGTTGGACAAGCGTGTTTGACTGACTGATATCTATGTGAATTTGTCATTTTTGGAAAACTGTTTCATTTGTTATTTGTGATTTATCTAAATGCAATTATTTAGGTTCTGAAAGTGAATGTGTTTCAGTCATAACTGAAGAAGCCGACAATGTCAGCATGTGTTCATCAACCATGGGTAAACAAAATGAATGTTCTATCTCTGTAAAGCTAGAACAAAAGTTTGATGTCAAAGCTACAATGAGTAGTGGCCAATCAAGAGGTATTTATTCTGAACGTATGATTTAATTATTATGGATAATGTTGATGTTGCATTATTATAGTAATGATCTTGGTTTAAATCTTAGTTTATATCCTTTCTTTTTTTAGTTGTTGAACCAATAACTATTGATGACTCAGATGAAAGTCCCCCAGGCTCACCAAATCCTTCTGTTCGCAAAGGTAAAATCTTTTTTTCAATTACAAAACCATTTGTTTATAATTTTCATTCACATATATGGTAATGGTTTTTAGCCAAACTGACAACAGATTCTCAAAAGGAGAAAAGTCCTGTGAAATCACCAGTTGTAGGGTATGTGAGAATTCATTATTTGCCATTTTCCAAATCAGATCTAGTTTTCTTCGCTCTCAAGAAAGTGCAGACCTTAAAAAAGAAAAGATATGATGGAAGCACTCTTTGTTTTAGGTGTTCCTTCCTTCTGCAGTTCTATATTATTGACATATCACAAAAAAACACTTCTCAACTCTTTGCAAGAATAAGAATCTTTTTCTTCCATCCACTCGATTTTCATATTTCTTAACACAAATTATTAAGATGCATGTCATCTCGAAAATCAGATCTTTATGATAGATAGATAGTATATGTATGTAAAATCTCAAACAAATTGAACAATCGAGTTTCTTTGAGGTATTACGTTTAGTTGAAATATCAAAATAAAGTTTGGTTTCAAGTAAGGGACCGGCCAGAGAATTCTATTGGGGAAATTAACCAATCAAAATTCCAAGTCTATTATTTTATATCTTAATTTTTTACTTGGTATTGATGTTTTTGTTGCAGGAAATTAATCGGTTTGCTTCCGGAAAGTGACTCAGATGATGACATGAGTGACGTACTTGAATGTAAGTTTCTTTTTCTATCACTTAGTACATAATTTTTGTCTTCAATTATTCCAGTATTATATGAACATTTTTGCATTAGTTGGTATGAGTATGATCAAGCCAGAGGAACTTATAAAGACTATAACAAATGTCCTAGAGAAGTAAGTCCATTCATGTTTCTAGATTTCATGCCTTTTTGCAGTTGTTTCATAATGTTTGTATTATCAAACATTTTTTGTAAACTTGTTTTGTAATCCGGTTGCCACATTTTGGTGGCAACCAAGGAAGAAGACAACACATTTGCTAAACATCGCACGTGTGTTTTTGGAGAAGTTTCCAAAATTATGAGTTGTTTCTTATTAAATCCTACTTGTTCATGCAGCCTTGAAATGGCATTACAAATCGCTCTTGTGAGAGATTGCAAGGGCCTGAAACTAACAGTCTCTGTTAAAACAGTACTGTTATGAACGCGTGATAATATAAATTTTTTGGTTTTTGTACTGATTTTGAGAATTTTTGCACTGGAAGTTGTTCATTTGATGTAACATGTAAAACTCTCTACACTAATAATTTGAATAGGGTCACAGCTATGCATTAACAGTATTTTGAGATGTATAAGATTTTGAGGTGCACTAAGATGTTCATTGAGATTTTCAATTTTTGAAATTCTGTTATATATTTCATCCTGAGCATAAGAAATGTTATCAATCGTACATTGGTTTATAGTAAAAAATTTGATTTTTAATATTTAATACCTTAAAGTCACAATAAGTGACGAAACTTTTTTTGCGACTTTCACAAAAAAAGTTGCGAGCATTATTGTCGCTAGCAACCTAAACTGATAAAAGTCGCGTACATTTTAAGTCGCAAAACGCCATTTTGAAAAATTTGTGTACGCATAAAATTCTATAAAATACATAAATTTTTTTATTTTATTTTTTTAAGATTGTATGTGTTTTTTCATGAATCAAGTACATTTACAACGGAAATAGTCGAGAAATTAATATAATACAAAAATATATGAAAAATTCATTAAGATTAATTTAATTGTGAAAATTGTGGATAATTTTAGTTCATTGCTCATTAAAGAAATGTCTTTTAACTCGCCAACAATGTATTCTGTAAAATACATAAGTTGAAGCAATATCAGCAATTTTCCTCTAAGGACATCATTCTCAATAAAAATGCACCCACTTTTTGCATTCACTGACTTTTGTCCATCATTTATGGGCTGACACAAGACATTGGAATGCCAATAAAGGATGGCTGGGAATTGTACGTGGGGCAATTCTACAGAGTTCACCTTTCCGGAAATGAAAAATAATAGCTGCAGACTTGCGAAATATTTTTTGTGAAAATATTTAAGTCGCGAGCACAAAAAAGCGCAAATCCTAGAAAAGAAAAATGTCGCGTACACAAAATGTCGTGAAAGTCACAACAATTTGCTTGCAGAAATTTGTGCTTGTGACCTTTTGTGTACGCTACTTATTGTGACTTTAATGTATGTTATGTGTAATATACTTTTTTCAGAAACTTTCCTTTCATTATCACCACAGGCCGAAACGACTGTATCTAAAACGTCTTTACTCACATGTCAAACATGGAATGATTGGAAAAGTGTTTGCTTTTTTAAGTGAGCTCATATTCTATTATTTTGTTCTTTATTCATGTGTGTCTAAGTCATAATAATAAATTTAATACATACCATTTCTAAGAACCTCGCACACTCATTTCTGGAAAGCATTCAAAAGAAGCTGTTCAAGGAATCATCTATTTTTTGTAATTTTCTCTATACTTTCCAAATTCATGCCAAAAGTGTAAGGTATACTTATTCCAAAAAATATTGTAGCAAATGAACATGATTTCATGTTGCCCTGGGAAAACACTCCTCTCAGAAAATATATAACAAGGAGGTAATACCTTCTTTTGAGTGCCTTCTGGTAGTAGACGAAAGATGAGCAACTTTGGAAGTGTGTTACAATATTAGAAGATTTTCTATATTTTTTTTATGATACTATTTGTTATGGGAAATTCTTTTTGGCATTTTGATTATTTACTTTTAGAAGGGGGTGCCAATCCTGCTGCTGTTCTTAGAAATGAAGAAGGAAAAACAGCATTACATATGGCTGCGTCTAGAGGTCATTTAGAGATATTACTGATGTTAGTCTATAAAGTAAGTTGTGCTAATCAAGCTTAGTTGAAGCTAGTTTGTTGTCATCTATTGATGACTGACATTATTTGATTTCACACATAATTTTTGAGTTATGATAAATGTTTTTATTACTTTAGGTTGGTCTTCAAAAAATTGATGTTTATGATAATCAGAACAGAACACCATTGGTAAGAATTTTTAAAATTGGCCTTCTTGTAGAGTGTTCACTTACTGTTGTAGAAGTTGTAAGTTCAATTCCTGGCTGAACCATGCCAGTGACTATAACAGTGTGAATCATGAAGAGTTCATTGTGGGTAAATAATCATAAATAAATAGATAGACAAATAAGTAAATAAATAAAAGAATAAACAGAAGTCTGTATGTTGAAGGGTGTGTAAATAATGTGATGTCTTTTAGTATAGATTTTCAAGACTACTTTTTTAAATTTTGTTTTTAGCAAGAATCTAATGATGAGATTTATTCTTCAAAATAAAATAAATTAAGCCTAAAGTCTGTCTCAATATAATTGGCAGTGGAAACAAATTACCTCATAACTTTTGATAGCCACTTCCGATTCCAAAAATGCGTCAAACTACTCATCAAACAAGTCATCAAACTGTTTGATTGAAAATTTCGAATGTTTGATGAAATCGAATTTTCCATTTGCGCCATCCATCAAACAAGTTTTACAACAAAAAACGGGGGTTATCTTTTCTTTCATCAACAGCTCAATTAAAAGTTGAAAAGTGTTACAGTAATGCGTTGATGTTTGTTGACTATTAAGCAAAACAAAGGGAAGCAGCTTAATTGTTTTTTATTGTTAAAACGATGTGGAATAAAAAAGTCACACAGATCTTGAAAGCGTTTTTGTTGAACACAATAAGATATCTTTTAAACACAAAGCTATGAAACCGTATGATACAATAGAAACTAAACTTTGATTATTCCCAAAAAACAAATAACAGTTTCTCAAAAGATAATTTAAAAGATCGTTGAATGTGATGTGTTTAAAAAATTGTTCCACCATCATTGCCCCCGTTTTTGTTGAAAGTTGGAGATTTGATGTTTCGCATAAAATCGCTACTGAGGGGTACTTCATGTCCCATATCTTCTGAATGACCCATTGGTTTGCCCTCAAACTTTATAACTTTCTTTGCCTAAGGCAGGGCTACCACTGGTGCAGAAATGAAAGTTATAGCTTATGTAGAAAAAAAGCTTTATTTTTTAAATCGCAAATTTAACCGCTAAAAATCGCGAATTTTTCAACCAAAAATATACTCGAATATAGTGCTTTTGATTATCTAAAACATGCAAAAAAAATTTTTGGAATCGGAAGTGGCTATCAAAAGTTATGAGGTAATTTGTTTCCACTGCCAATTATATTGAGACAGACTTTAGTTGGTCTTACTTGCGTAATATCGATTTACCACAATCAAAATTAACATTAAGTTGTTTTTTTCACAATTCGATGTAAATTTAAACACTCTGGTAGTTTGGATTGACTTTTGACCGAATTCCCAGAAATACTATAGTTTTACATGTAAATTTTTCATGAAAAAATATTTTCCAAATTAAGAATTAGTGCCAAACACCACTTGAATGGATTTTTGTCTATAAATGAAGTTTTACTTTATAATACAAAATTTTTTTATATTTTTTCTCATAATACCAAATTTCATCTGAAAGTTGACATTTGACCTGAAATTTGAGAAATAATGCCAAATCTAAATCAGTACTTTTAAATTGTTTCATATTTCGAAAATTCCATTAAAAATAAAAATTCAGTGTGGACTGAATTTTTATTGAATTTCCTTATTTGCCACAATAATAAAACATGGCTCCAAATTTTATCGTTATAAAAAAGTTAATTTCCCAAAATTAAAAAATTAGAACAATTAAAGTCTGCTTTAAAATAGTGTGCACACTTTTAAGATTTGCTTGCCATTTGCTCAATACTGAACCAATTTTAACAAATTTGGTATTGTTGGATAGACATTAAAAAGCACAATATTCTACAGAAATAAAAAACCCCAAAAAAGAAAAAAAATGAAGAAAACAGAAGATGAAAAAAACAAACTTTTTATACAAAAGTCATATATATTTGATTTTTATGTCATTGGAAACCTTATTTTTTGGCTATTTCAAAAATATATATATTTAAAATCTTCATTAGTTGTTGGAATATTGCAGCAATGATGATTACTCTGAACATTTTAGACTTTTCAACCATTTGCAATTTTTAAAAAACCGGGGGTTGCTTTATAAATAATTTCATAGTGCATTTAGTTATACACTATTCAAAACAATTACATATTTAATAATACAAAGATGGAATAAAATAATCCTTAGAGGCAGTTTTATTTAATTCTATTTACTCTGGGTAACAACCTATGATAATTTAAAAGAAGTGTGAATAAACTCTCTTTATTACTTCACACCATAAAAAATGTGTTAATGTTCTTGCTTAAGTACAAGTATAATTACTGTGTTTTCAGATATTTCCTCCGTCTTTCAAAAATCAACGAAACTGCCAAGATTTTTTATTTGTTTAAAGTACAGTGTGTATCAAAAAAGTTTATCCAAGATTATCGAACATATTTTTTTTTGCTAAATAGTTATTAATATTTTGTGATTCTTATAGCAGTAAAAAGCTTTTTTGTAGATCTATCCAAATATATTTTTCATTCTAAAAATATTTTTTCTAGGAAAGTTATAGTGGAAAAAGGGTTTTATAACCCTCATTAATTTCTTAAAGATTAATTAACTTTTAATAGTTTTAATGATGTTATAAAGTTTTGTTATGAATCTTTTTGTGTCAGAAATAGATTTCTTTTGTAAATAGAGTTAATTGATCTTTAAGAAATTAACAAGAGTAGTAAAAACGTTTTTCTATAAATTACCTGGAAAAAATATTTTCAGAATAAAAAAAATATATTTGGATAGATCTCAAAAAAAGCTTTTTACTGATATAAGAATCGCAAAATATTAATAATTATTTAGCAAAAAAAAAATGCGTTTGATAATCTTCGATAAACTTTTTTGATACACTGTATATAAATACTGGATTTGATCAAAAGTTAATAATACATAGAAGTATTACTAACTTTTGATTAATTCCAGTATTTTATATACAGTAAAACAATTTTTCAGCATGTGTATTTTAAGTATGTATCTTATGAAATGTTAGACAGTTAAACATTTTTTTTATCAAGTTTAGCCAGAATTTAACTCGGAATTTAACATCACATAATGCAAATTCTCAAATTTTTATTTTGTATGTTCAAATTTATAAAATGTCTTGTTTTGTAAAAATCTAAATGTTTTGCTAATGCATTATTAGTCTAACTTAGTTTCACTGTCACTTCATTTCAATGAATTTCAAAGTATTTTTTACTTGTCACTGAATGTTTAAATTAATTTTGGTGTGAATTTGCACAACTCCAAAATTGAATAACTTCAGAAAAGTAATGAGCTAGTAACTCTACTTTATAACTCAGTTTTATAACTAAGAGTTGGTAAAATGAAAAGTTCCAACTTGGTCAAGTGGCATATCTATCATCTGGATTTAGTTTAGAAATATTGCTGAGATGATAAATCACATAATTTGAATGTAAGATAACTGGGAAATGCTACTAAAAAATGGCAGCATATAAATACAGCACATATAGTAAAATTATGTTAGAAGATATTAAGATTTAAAGATGCAAAACTTGTGAATAGGAAAGAGAAAGAAAACATGGAACATGGAAACAGGTAAAGTAAACATGGTTTTTGTAGATTAATTACATTGATTCAAATCGCGGATACGCGAGGTGTTTGGAATGCAAACCGATCGTCGTCGTCGTGAAGCCAAAAAATAGCCTTTATGCCATTGCACCTGCAAATCACAGTCTAAGATATTCATGGTACGCACGCATGCGATACCTTCAGCAATCAACTGTTTGAAAATAAACTGCAGAAAAAGTGCTTTTGAAAAATAGTAAGTTTCTATAATCGATTTGGTCTGTTACCATAATTTATTTCATTTGATTTTTAAAAAAATGCAGATGAAAAAGATAATTCTTTTCTAAATTGAATTTCTCAATATTTTGTAAGCAGAGTGAAAAGGACACGTTTTATTTTTTTTGGAAAAAATATCTGAGATTTTCTAAGGCTCACAAAAGGTCTTTGGACTTTGCTTAAACAAGTTGTGTGTGTGGGTTGTAAAAAAGCCTTTTAAGCTTTGGACAGGTACAGCTCAGCTCAATTTCCTCCTCAGCTCGAACATCAAGAATGCTTGTATGCTGCCATTTAGCTGCCCCCAGCCCCAATATATATATATAATATATATATTATATACTTTTTAACTTTTACTGTCAATGATCCTTATTACTGGAATCACCATAATAAATAGAAATTCAAAACACTGACTGCATATCCCCTACAAGGATATCTTGTACCATGTGTAATTAGATTCATTGATGGTATAAAAAGTAAACAAAGATTCCATGTATAACTGAATAAAATGCTTTGTGAGACAGAGCAATTATTAGCAATTATTAGAATCATAATGGGCTTTCATTATGGTATCTAATTTTAATATATACTCTACAAATGTCCTCCTCCTCTGATTGACGTACAAAACTTTTTTATATATATATATTTGATTTATTTTATGATGAAATTAACTTTCTAGAATCATACCTCAGCTAATTTACAACCAGTCAAAACCCTCTGTTTCATGTGATGGTATTACCAATATTACATGTGGCCATTTTTTTCTGTTAATATGGTTATCACTGTACACAGAGCTCACAAAAACAGTGTGTGGGTCCCAAGAGCACAGGCAATTTTAGAAGAAACTGTTGTAAAAGAAATCTTTGAAATTAAGAAAAATAAATTCTAACTGTAATTTTATTGCATTGAAATAAATATGCTTATCTCTGATTTAGAGGTTTATTTTATTATAGTTTGGTTGACAGTATGAGATGCGCCAGGGTCTAATCTAGGCCGAAAGAGAGTCTGTTGATCGGACGCTGCCCTCTACGTTCTTTTGTTTTAAAATTTATTTCACTTTAAAAACTTCAAAAATCACTCTTGTATTGGGGGGTCACAGGTTTAACCCATCGAAATAAAGCGCAAGTTGACCTTTTTCTAATAAAAGTGCCCCTTGGATGTTCATAATGTTCCCTTTTTCCTTCTGCCGGTCACTGCCCTTCCATTCTAGATTAGATCCTGTGTGCCGTGTTTTTAATTTAAAGAATATGTTTTTTTTGTGTCCGTAATTAGGAAGGCTGTCTGTAATTAGGAACATTGACAGTACATGACTAAAAATGTATGTCATCCTTAATATTACATATTTCATACCAAAAAAAACAGAATTTTGCCATTCAGAGGTATATACATTATATAAAGTTATTTTTGAATGCATGTAATAATGTAGACTTATATCTTGGAAGTCCTTGGTTATGAAAATCCACTTGTTCTTAAATTTGTAATTCTTAGATCTTCTTTTATCATCTCTGGAGGGGAACGCAAAGTTTTTTCACATTGTACAATAAATTCTTCACCGTCGTATAAGACACTTTATATTTGAACTAGTCTTCAGTTGTATTAACTTTAGGTGACTTCATAATTTCGGAGGTATGATAAATCATTGAGGTTGTTTTTACCTTATGCTTTATTTTTGCAATATCTATCTCAATATTTGCAGATTAACTTGTGCTTTGAAAAACAAAGTTTTCAATTTGCACTGACTTTTTGATCTGTGATATACACTTTTTTTTAATTTTGTTTTTGTCTGTAGGAGTTCCTAACATGATGTCGATTCCAAATTGATCAAGATTTTTTTATTTGTCTGTGGGTTAATAAAGGAAATTTGACATCTTATTCTTCCAAATAAAATTAACTTAATTTCGATCAAAAGCATTCTTTTGGCTGCTTTTCTTCTTGCACATGTGCAGAAGGGATTGAATGGTTTTTAAATATTATTCATAAAACTTTTACGCGATTTGTTCAAATGCATAGCGTTTCTTGTTTCAATTTAAAAATAAAACTTACTAAAATAAAATAAAACAAGAGGCCCATAGGCCATAAGGTCAGCGCAAATTGGATGCTTTAAAAGTCGCAAGAATATAGCTTACAGAAAAGAAGCTTGATTAGTATCTGAATAGCCCATAACGGTTGGACATGCAAATCGAAAATGCAAATCCACTCGCCTTACAAGTAGGGCATATAAAACCCACTATGATGAAAGAACCCCCGTAATATTTTCACAATGGAAAAAAAAATCGTGATGATTCCATATTTCACTAGGATTACATCAGCAGTGTTGAATAGGCAAGATGTCGAATGAATGATAACCGGACAAGCCTGATCTCCTCTAACATTAATAGCCGATCAAACTTATCGGGATAATTTCGCGGGGGAAAACTTCGTAATTTTGCAAAATTTTACTAATTTTTCTTATAAATTTCACTTTTTCAAAACAATTAAGTCCTTCTCTTTTATTAGCCGAGAGATCTTTGTGGCAGCATAAAAACCATATGGTTATACGTTACGTATTAACAGAAATCATATGAGCAAAAACAACTACAACAACTTTAATTTTAATCGATTTTATTTCAACTTCAACTTTCAGTTACTGGTTGGACTTTTCAGCTTTACTTGCTTTACAACCTTACGTGCTTGGCTAATCACGCAGGTGAATTTCGTTTCTACCAATTCAGTGAAGATCTAATGCCAAGCAGTTGCTGATTACTAAAAACAGTTATATAACTGCACAATACACCAATAAATTCTAGGCCCATTTAAAAAAAATGCTGACCTTGCATTACAGAGTCATGCATCATAATTTTAACTCGAAATATTCAAAATAACATTATAATTGAAGGGAAAATAATTGCTGAATTTCTCTATTTAGGGTGGGAGGGGTGAATCAATAATCAGAAGCGTATTCAAGATCAGTCAAAAAAAGTGGAGGAGTCCAACACTACAGCATTTCTTTTCAGTCTTAAGTCGCGATTAGGTTACTTGCACGCTTTCCTTTTTTACTTTAAATGACTAAACTCTCCTCCACAAATTTTGAGTGACCTCTAGCTACACCTCTGATAATGGTCAATAAAATCCTAAATTTCAGTTTAACACTCTTAATAAAGTAAAATTCAGTTCATGGAAATTCATTGGAAAATGTTTCTTCTTCTAACATTTTGTAAGTATTAACAACCAATTTTCACAATGTCTTTTTGGCACAAAAGTTGAGGAAACGACAACAACAAAATATGTGCTTTTGACATTTGACATAACCTGGTCTACCAATAACATATTGATAGCATTTTTGTCTGACAGACAGACAAACAGAAAATCTGCTATAAAAAGATAGGCAAAAAGAAGGTGTTGTTGGCCTCCCATTCATGCTTGCCCTATCAACAAACAAATTGGGTTGGATTGAATAGAATTTTATGTTAAAAATAGGCTCACAAAAATAGTCCATGCAAGGCCAGATTTTGCTTTTTCTTAAAAAGAAAAATGTGTATATATATAATTAAAGGAAGTAATTAAAACAAGGAAAAAAAACAAAAACGACAAGTTTTTTCGACACATCCAAGTTTATTATCTTAATACGACGTTTCGAGGGTTCAATGCTCATTATCAAGTACAGATTTTTTATAACTCTTTATACAAAAATATAAGTGTCGTGAAGTGATAAATCTTTTCCATAAAAGGAACTAATACATACAAAATAATCTCAAAGGAGTATAATTAAGTTTACGAAAATTAACAAGCGTGATAGAAAAAAGAAAAAAGAACCTAATTATAAAGATACAGTGGAGCAGAACGTATAGTCTGATTTAAAACCGGATTTTCTTGTAAAACAAAAAGAGACTCTTTAAGTTCTAATAAATATGAACTATTGGCGTGAGCAAGAACGCTAAATGCATCACAACCAGCCGAGTGTCCAGAAGTAGACACATGTTGGCGGATAGTGAGAATTCCACTAGAAGTAGCTTTGCCAGTAAGTGCAGAAATGCCCATGTGCTCACTCATTCTGGCTTTAAAATGGCGCTTAGTTTGGCCAATATAGGAAGCATTGCAGCAACCACTCGAAAACTTGTAAACAATGCCAGAAATGAGATCTTTGCAAGGACGATCTTTAAAATGGAAAAAATTAGATAGTCTGCACGAGGCTTTAAAGACTAATTTAACTTTACAACAAGATAAATTCTTTGAAATAATTTTGTAAAGACTAGTTCATATTTGGTCCAAAATGGGACCAAGATATGGAAGAACAATGAGAAGTGATTTTTTCTCAGCTGTATTAACGGTGACTTTAGGAGTGTGAAACTTGTCTAAAAATGTTTTGATGCAACGGTCAATAAAGGAAAGTGGATAACCGTTCTTCTTAAAAATACTTTTAACTTTTCCAAGTTCTAAGTGAAAATTACTGTAACTAGAGCATAATCGAAAACATCTATATATTATAGTGTAAATCATACCAAATTTAAACACTGAAGGTAAAAAACTATCATAGTGTGTGTAAACGCCACTAAAAGTGGGCTTTCTATAAACAGATGTGGAAAAGAGTTTGTTATCTCGAAAAATTTCAACATCTAAAAAACTCATCCTATTATTCATTTCAGACTCAGAAGTAAAAGAAATACTATCATGACAAGTGTTCAAATAATTTTTAAAAAGGGGCAAATGATCGGCTGACTTCAATAAAACAAATATATCATCAACATAATGTTGATAAAAAACAGGTTTGAATTCAAGAGGACAGTTTTCCAACCATATCTGTTCATGGTGTGCCAAAAAAAGCATTAGCTAGGGTGGGGCCTAGGGGAGAACCCATGGCCACTCCATCAATCTGTTGGTAAAACTCATTATCAAACATAAAATGAGATTCTTTGGTAGCTAATGATAATAAAGATTTAAAATCACTCTTTGATAAACCATTAATTTTCTCAATATTTTCAAAAAGTTTGTCAGTACAAATATCAATAGTTTCTTCTAGAGGTACATTGGTAAATAAAGAATCAACATCTAAACTGCCCATAAAAAGGTTAGAGTCCTGTGCAATTATTTCTGAAGAGAACGAAAAAGAGTCTTTAACTGTGAATACGTTGGTAGTTATACCAGACAGCAAAGGTACTAAAAATTTGGCTAATTTGTAAGTAGGAGTGCCAATGGCTGATAAAATTGGTCGAAAAGGTAGACATCCATCAATCAGTTTCTTATGAACTTTACACAAACCATTATAAAACACCTGGTTTGGATCCTACAGGGCTTAAATCATTATACGTTTTAATAGACAAACAACCTCTACTTTTAAGAGACTTGAGAATTTCCTTAACTTTCTTTTCTTGGTTAATAATGAAATTCAATTCCTTGCCAGGTTTAACAGCAATAGGTTTAAACTTGGTTCGGTCTTGAATAGGTTTAAACTTGGTTCGATCTTGAAAAGTAAAAGTAAATTGTAAATTGTATGTTGTCTGTTCATATTTTTTGAGCCTTTTTCTCATCCGGTTCTTTGCTTTAAGAACAATTTCAGATTTCAGTCTCCTTTTGTACTTATTATAGAACTTCCAGTTAAACAAGAAATAACATTTTTTCGAAACACCTCCACTTGTTTCTTGTTTCAATCTTGACAATTTGAATTAATTTGTAAAGGAACATGGTAGTGAAACAAATACATATAAAAATGGTAGCCATTCGGTACTAACATAACGATGTGAGCAGCATGCAAGTTATTAATCAGGCGAACACCATCAATTATATTGTAGGTGAGAAAAGAAACAATCACAAGTGAAAACAATTATACATATATACTTCTTTTTTTACAAGACATTTCAGGCTTGATTGCTTAATTTTTGAAACAATGATCTGATTCTCAGGTTGTTCAGATTTTTTGGCTAAATCTGACACTTGTGTTTTTATAAAAAGGTTCTTATAAAAATAAAGCATGTATGTAGTAAGACCAACACTTAAAGTATCTTTGGTAAAAAATTCACTACACAGTTGAAAGCTTTTGGGCACAGACATCCTACAAACAATGCCAGTCTATCACACAAAATTTTTTAAATGTCTTTTGTGGTCGGATGAAGACATGTTTTCTGGATTGAGAGGGAATTTGTCCCCATAGAAGTGTATATTTTGTTGGCAAACACTCCCTCGATAAGGATTGTTTCCATACTTATACATGCAAAACATAAATTTTTAAGGACTGTTGGTACTTCTTAAATCCTTCTACAGGAACTTTTTGGTCTTTAAAATTTTAGTTTACAGTGAAGTGCACTTGTTTATGCAGGACAAGAATGTAATAGAATAGAAAAATTCAGCAAGAAGTTTTCCACTAAGATATGTCTTCCATTAAGGCATGGAAGCTAATACCTTATCATTGAATAAACATTATTTGTTGGGGGAAAAAGAAAACATAGTTTGGACAACATGGAGAAGAATATATGTATAACACATATATATAAATAATTTATGCAACTTGCCTTCTTTCTCCTTGATAAATTTGTCTCCTATCAAATACGTGGAATACGTGGATGTAAACGTCTCGATTCAATATGCTTCAATATAAGTAATGCTGCTCTGATTCTTGCTCCTTGTTGACATAAAAGTTTTGCCAGCGTTTTGCTCCCAGGATGCACTACGTCAAAATTAAGGGTGGGAGAGGGCGCACTTAAATGAATGTTTGATTTTCTTATTGGAGTGAAGGGAACAGTTTTTGTATTGTAGTATGCTTAGATTTCTACAAACTGGCAATTCTTTTTCCAAGAATAAATTTCGTACTTTAAGATTTCTGAGTTTGAACTGCAATATTGAAAGTTCCCAATGACGGGCGTTAGAGCGGGCGTAAAGAACTGTAGCATTGCACACTGACTGACAGACACGGGTAAATGAAAGATCAGCTACCTCACGGCGCTGACCAAAAATGAAATATTTAGATTGGTGAACTGTAACAGTAATGAAAATGAGCAGTTCATCCGATTTCTTTCTTTCTTATTTTTGTAACCTGTCAAAAAGATCTTTCAAAAAGTATATTTGTAGTGTCTCTTTTAGGGGTCATCATGGACAATTTTTAAATATTAATAAAAAGTTAATAAAAATTTTGAATTTACCCTTGAAATATCTTGAGTACCCTCAAGATTCTGGTTTTACCGTTTTTCACTATATATCTTCACTCCCTTTCTGATTGAGAATATTGGAAGAAAGACTATGGATTATGGAAGGTATTAAAAAATGCACAAAAAAAGAAGGCTGATGTGTGTAATTTAAAAAGTCTGAATCTAACATTGAAGTTGATATAAAACATGATTAACATTAATTAGCATTCATAAGTAAAATTAGGCTGAACATAAATTAGGGAAACACCTGCATAAATTAAAATGTAATTAAGCATGATTAGGATGACAGTATAGCAAGGTATAGTAAGGTAAACAGCTCAATTTCATATGCAGTTGAAGTTGGCATCAGTAAAGAAAGAATCATGAAGACTTTCATAACGTTGGTGATAGTGTCTATAATGGTTGCTTTAGTGCTAGGAAGTTAAAATAATTTTGTTTATTTGTCCATTTCTATCAGTCTTACGGAATGTGTATTCCCTAAACATGACAACACTTTTGCAAAATTGCAAACTCTATCTCCAGATATTAACGTGGCTTCCAATATCAGATTGCTTGTACTTACGATAAAAAACAATGTCTTTGGAAGAAGAACAGTGCAAATCTACAACAATGCTGCAGGGAATTTTCAAGCAACTCTTGTCAATCCTAAACCTAAAAATTAAAAAATTAAAACCTAAAAAGTTGAAAACTCGAAAAATATGTATATTGACAATTGAACTTTTAATATTTTCATTTTGCAGTTCATGGCAGTTGAAAGGAAGCAATTTCATGCAGCTCAGTTCTTGGTGAATGCTGGTGCAGATTTCACTGTAAAGGTATGGCACCAAGAAACCCAGCCGGCGCATTTGTTAAAAGTCTCTGTGAAGGAGTGCATTTCTAGAGAAATATACACTCAATTTCAATAAAAGTGCTCTCCGTTGCAGTGGCTTTCTGATGATTTTGCTCACTGGGAAGGTATTGCTTGCTATATTTTTTATGGAAAACTTTCAGATACCCAAACTATTTTTCTGTTAAGAATTCTGAAGGAATTAACTTGCTTCATGTTGCTGCTAGAAAAGGTGCATTACTCTTCATCAAATGGCTTGTGAAGCTTGGTATCAACGTCAATGAGCAGGTATGAGATTCCCTTAAGATTGTATGTCATTTAATTGTAATTGATCAACTTCACAAATGTTCAAGTATTTTATAAGAAAATTTCTCCCCTGTTTCTCCCTCTACAGGATAACTATGGTTGGACAGCATTAATGTGGGCTACAGAAAGTGATGGTAATGCGGAAATTTTAAAATACTTAATCAGAAAAGGAGCTTTAACGAACTCAATTGACAATGTAAGTGCAGTTTCCTCACTCATTCGTAAGTGTGTCAAATGGCAGATCCTTTCCTACAGGAATTATCTTTGATGTTGTCTTCTGTTTACATAGGAATTAAACATTTGTTTGCATTGGTCAGCTATTGCTGGTTCCTTTGAATGTACAAAAATATTAGTCAGCCATGCAGTTGATCCTCATGTTAATGCGAAAAATAAATTCGGTGAAACCCCTCTGTAAGTTGCTTATCATCTAAAACATAGTTATTGTGAATAAGTGATTTAATCATGAAGCTGAGAGGTGAAATAAAAAAAAAACATGTTTTATTTTTAAGAAATAAATAAAAACTTATGTTATAAACAAAGACAACGAATTTTAAAATTTTTCCAACAGCTTTTCGGAAATTATTTCATCTTCAGTGTTATATCTAAAAACCAATGTTACTAGATTTTGTAAGGAGTATTTTAAAGTCAGTTTTTATTTATTTTTTAATATTTATATTTTAACAAAATGTTTACAAGGTAATTTGTCTTCTTCAGACATGTTGCTGCTAAGGGTGACCATTTCCATGTGACGCAGTAAGTAAAGACCTCGTTATGTTTTCTTCTTGCTTCATTTTTTGTTATGATAGGCTATCTAAAATGCATAATTCACTGAAGTAAACTTAATGAATTGCTTTTCACTATGTTTTCAGGTATTTGTTATTGAATGGAGCAGATCATAATATCAAGAATAATCATCAATTGACTCCACTAGACGTGAGTTCCAATAAACCTGCTTGTTCTGTTTAACACTCTTTGTTTTGGATTTTCTTTTCTTTTTACGTTTTTCGTCTTCTCAGGTTTCAAGATTGTGTTTTAGGTTTGTCCAGCTGGTTCAAAAACATTTCATTGCATTCGTATACGTAATGAAGTTGGTGAACCGAAAATTGAACACTATAAATATCTTTCGTAAGTGTTCCAGTATCAAGCCCATAATTATAAGCTGAAATAGTCATAGTCACTTAGGACACCCGTGGTGAAGTGAAGTTTTTCTCCTCTAAGTTATAAACGACTTCGTGCAATGTTTACATGAACTCGTTACCAATTAGGATCCATTCAGGCTGCAATGATGTAATGGTTAGTACCTTCGAGTGCGACCGCTGCGACCCGTGTTCGAGTACCAGTCATGTCACATCTCGACTCCACTCCGATAACAAAAACTAATGTGAAAATCCAGTGTGTTTCTAAAAAACTTATTTTATGATGAACACAAACCTTCTAAAAAGGTTTCTCGTCTGGTTTCCACTTCGCATTTTAATTCAAATAAACAATTTTCCTCCCGATCAAAGCTCCTCTAGAAACTTTTTTTCATCAACTCTACAACTGATAGCGTTTATAGTTACTTTTACATAAAAAACGAGATAAGAGAAAGGTGTACTTTGATTTTTTAAATGTTGTAGAGATATTTCCCATGGAAAAGAAAAAATTCCTGTTAGTTGCATTAACGAGGTAATGTTGCATCCTTCCTATGCCTGTTCTTTGTATTCTGGTCTGTGTTAATTTTCGACAATTTCAAAAAATCGTATATATATATATATTTAAATGCCTAAGTAGTAAAAATTGCGAAGAAAATTTCCTATAAAGGTCTCTACCGTAACTACTTCCTCCACTGAATTTCTGATACTGATAAAAATAAATTCTGATAAATTGTGCTTAAGCTCTGTTTGTTTTCGATATCTTACAGGTGGATAATGAAAGCTTTCCTTGTGACTTTGTCTACATAACAAAACCAGAAGAATCAAGTCATGTCTGTGTGAAAAGAGGCTTATCTACAGTTAGGGTATTTTATGTTATATCTTATTATAATAATAGTAATAGACGTCAATAATAGACGTTATGTGCAAAAAGTTATGGCAAAATATTTTCAGAATATAGATTAGTTTCATTGTACTGGAGAAACGTTCTGACTTCATCACCATTACCGTTAATTAATCGAATAAGATTTTATAGATGTTATCTATCTATTCCTTTTTCATTTACTTGTTGAACAATTGGTTTTCAAGTTTGAAGGTTAAACAAAGAAAGCATACTAACAGAACACTAAAACAAGTTTATACAGTAGAATATCTGTCACTCATAATTCGGACTCTCTCTCATTCGAACGAATTTCATGGTCCCTTATTTTTTTGTGGATGATCCTTACAGATCAGAATTGATAAAGGTGATTTGTGTCAAAAGACGCAGCCGCGCGTTGTTTTTACGGGGCGGCGTCTTTTACGGCAAGTTTTTCATTTTTTCCCCAAAATTATATAAAAAAAGTAAAATGTCCAAATCAGCCACGGTAGACCAATCTCTTTGTCTCAATATTTAGCACATGTCTTTTATGCATTTAGCCGTGCAAATGTGTTGGATCTTGTAATGCTGATTGTAAATGCATCAGATTATCGGAAAATGGAAGATTGTGGTACTCGGAGGTATACATCAATGAATATAATGTAACTTACCACCTCAGCTTATTAAATCATAAAAAATTATATCAAGCCAGAATATTTTGTACAACGTTAAAAATAAGAAGTTAAAAAATTCCAAACATAATAACTTTTAAAAATCTTATATTAACATGATATATGGAGACAAGCGGGTTACAACATGTTATGACATACAAAATATAGATAGGTTAACAGCTTGTGTTGGTTACACGTTATTTTTTTATAAGCAACACGTTTATAAGCAACACTAGTAAATTTTCACAATACGTTAAGCATGATTAGCAACATGATATTTTGAAATGATGCAGCACTAGCATAGCTACAGAACATTTCTTAAAATTGTTACACTAGGTTGTTACACTAGGTTGCAGTATTGTGTCCTACACTTTGTACTTAAATACTTAAGCTTACACAAAGGTTCAAGACTGGAAATACATATTTTTTCAATTAATTCTTAGCAACAAATTAAGCAACAATACTACTAAAAAATGGTCATTTTTTAAGCAACATTACTACTAAGGTCTGGCCTTGGTTGCTTATAAAAAAATAACGTGTTCGCAAATAACGGAATGTATTTTTTCTCCTCGTGTTGCGACATTGACCGTATGCGTGTATCCATCTAAGTGTATCATTTGAACTGTTTTCGACTCATTCACGCTTTGAGCGTTAAAACTGAAACATCGTTAAAACTACGTCGACAGGCTAAAAAAATCAGTAGAATTTGTTTCTCTAATATAGATGCAACAATGAGGTGATTCACATGTGGAAATAGAAGTTCTTTTATGCCCATTTTTTTTTTTTTTTTTTTGCCCATTTTTTTTAATGCCCATTTTTGCGACCTGTAATAACAAAATATTGAGATTCTTAATCGAATGTTTCATTTGTGTGTTTAGGACGGTCGATTAGATATTTCTATTTTTGAAGAGGACTCTCCTGTGTTATATGAATGTACACCTTTATGTTCTTGTTGGAATCATTGCCCAAACAGATTGGTTCAGAAAGGAATTCAATATGCTCTGCAAGTCTTCAAAACGAAAGATAAAGGTTTTTAAAACTAATTATAAATAGTCATCGTATCCTCAACTAGATGCTTGGTTAATTCTTCAATTTTCGTGTCCTCCCTATCTCATGGTTTCGTTGTTCTTTCTGACAGTTGGATTATATCATCCGTGTCTAATGACTTAGCTGACTGTATCTTTTTTACTGAAGGATGGGGACTTCGAACACTCACAGCCATACCTGTGGGCGCGTTTATACTATCATATGTTGGGGAGCTGATCACAGATGAGGAAGCTGAACGTAGAAGTGAGGACACATACCTATTTAATTTAGACTTGAAGGTATGTCCTCCATATTTTACAGTCCGTCCAAGGGTCTGTTACAAATGTATTGGCATTTTGTCCATCCGACACGATAACTGTTTGTTTCAATATTTTTTGACTACCATCCTTGTATAAATCATGTTTTGGAATTTTGTAAAGTCTATTCTATTATACTTTCGAAAAACGTTTGCTTGATATTGTATCATAAACGTGCTGTTTTTTATATAGCCCTAAGCATCGATTTTGTCCGTCCGACATAAAACAAATATTTTTGTAACAGACCCCCAATTTCACTTGAGTTATGTTCTGAAGATAAAAGATGTGTTTTGTTTAGACTTCTGGTGATGAACCTAACTGCATGGATGCACTTCGCTATGGCAACTGTGGTCGATTTATTAATCATTCTTGTGATGCCAATATGAAGGCAGTAAAGCTATTTACATCACAGAGGGTGTGTATTTTTCATGGTGTTATTTTTATAGTGCCCCTTGTCCTTCAGTTTTTGGTATCCTCATTCTCCATCAAATTTGGTAAACGTGATTTTCGAGTCTTTGACATTCTATTCCTAATGGATAGCTCTTCCGTCCGCCTACTTGAAAATTGACGTAGCGGCTAACCTCCTCGGAAGCTAGTTTCTAATTAAGACACCTGATGGACTGATATGCTGCTTTTAAACCGTGTCGAAGTGGGAGTATCGAGTTGCAATGTGACTGGACTCGAACACGGGTCGCAGTGGTCAAACTCGAAGGTACTAACCACAATAGTTGCAAGTACAAAAAATAGCAAGGAAGATTTTGTTAAAAAATTTTTGGCATTTCCTTATTCAATTTATTTTTATACGAGTTGTATGACGTACACCAATAAAATGGAAGAGAAAAATTTGCTCTAATCGAAACAACCAATCTTGTCCACGAATACATACTATCGCCTTGATTTTCCACGATGTTAAAACAATAGTTCGTTCCAAGTATTTTGAATGAATGAGAAGTAAGAATAAAGCAATCCGTAGCGAGACTCGAGCTTCTCTCTTTTGTCCATAATCCCAATTTAATGTTTTCAAGAAGTGAAATAAAAAGATCGATGAATTGAAAACAAAACTTCGTTTTCTTTCAGGACGTTTCTTTTCCAGAAGTCGCATTTTTCGCATACAAAGACATCCAGGCTAGAGAAGAGCTTAGGTAAGGCTATTTTCAAATGATCTGTATGACGAAATTGTATCAGTTAGTGGTGCATCTCTGTGATCTTGTATATTCTCCTGTTGTCTAACTTGCTAAATACAAAATGACAATTATTGGGTAAAACAAGAACTCCATACCAGGTTTCACAATTCTTTTCGTGGGAGCGTGAACAGAGAAGGATTATTTATACGTGATTGCGTGACGATAGAGTGGTATAGTGGTGAAATCCTTCACCAGGGATGGAAATAAGGAAATTCTGAGCTGTCAGACATTTTTAATGAAATGCCCGAATACCCTGTTGCCCACCTAAAAAGAAGCATAATGGATTATTTTTCTGTTGGACATTTCTATTATTTTTGAGGATTTTATACCGGCCGTTTCCGGAAAGCTCTCGGAAATCGCCGATGTCCGACAGCTATTTCCAACCCTGTTCACATGTTGCAACATGTTCGAATATTGTATCTCGACATTCCATCTCCAATGTGTTTTTTAAACATCGTTCAATTCCTTCAGGAGTTATCAACTGACTGTAATACACTTTATATCTTGCGAGTATTAACCGTCACAGGAACTGAAACTCTTGCTTGCTTAATGATCTTTTTTAAGTTTGGGGATACCTTGGCTTATCGTGTTTGTTTTGATCTGAGTTATTTGATGCACAGCTTTTCAACAAAGAACAAAGAAAATATATTCTTACCTGCTAAGAAAGATGGGGTTTTTAGAGGTAAATAAGTTGCGGGAGACCTGAAGTCAAAATTAAGCTGAGCAACTAACTCTGAAATTGTGCCACTGCATGATGTGTAAAAATGATGTGTAAAAATGATGTGTAAAAATGATATGTAAAAATGATGTGTAAAAATGATGTGTAAAAATGATGTGTAAAAATGGCGTCAAAAATATTTTTAATGACAAATGTGAGGGTAGCAACTTTGAGAGTGAAATGCAAAAATGGAGCTGCTTATAAATAAAAACGTAAAAAGTATTTCAAGGACTGGAGAAAGAGTATAACATTGATATCAAGTTGTTTGAAGTTAGCTTTTGACAGTCATTCTGAACTGGACCTGAATGGTTTTGGATGTGTTTAACACTAAGTAGAAGTAATAAGATAAATCATGCTCATAAATAATATTGTATAAAACTGGCAAGATATCGATGTAATTCTCACCATAAATAACTCTATTCAAAAAATACACGAAAGATGATTTTTAACCAGAAATACCCAAAAACACGATAAATATTGTTTTCTAGATAACTGCAAGTTTTTTCGTTTTGAAATTAGGATGAACAACTCTTTAAGATTGGATAGAATTCACAGAAATTGATTCGTAGAAACTTTTTCCTGCCTGGTATCTTCATAAAATAGTGAAGTTATAGTTACAGTGTTCTAACATCCCTTGCTGTTGTTTTAGTTTCAATTATGGTGATTCATTTTGGGACGTGAAGTTAGCAATGGGTATGTACTGTAAGTGCGCTTCCAATAACTGTCAATATGCTCGCAAGTGAAGATTTTGTGTGACCAATAACCATAATCATATTGAGTGCTCAAGTCGTGTGACTACAATAAAACATCTTTGGTGAAGTCATGGAGCTTGTTGAGGTTAGCTGCTGGATTACTGTTGGATCCAAGAACTTGTCGGATTTTTTTTGATTATTTTTGGTTTTATTTCTGGTTCACTATTCAATTTCAACTAGTCATCCTTATATGGCATTGGAAATTATGGATTTCATCGTATCGTTTTACTGGATCTCTGGATGTACAGTTTAGCCTTGTTGCTGGCATTTTTGGAAATGTTTTCATACGTCTGGACCATTTTGACGGTCCGTATAGTATTAGTGCTTCTGGCCTGCTCAGGGGGGTAACTTATTAGGAAAAGGAGTCTGATTTTTATTATGTATATTTACTGTAGAACAAAAAGAAGATTTGTAAATATGTTTTTTATGAGAAAAAGGATGTTTTATTTACTTTCATTTCACTTAAATATTTACTTATATTAGATAAATTATGGAAGTTTTATTTTTGCTTTTGTATATTTCTAAAATTAGTTTGAATAATTTTCAATTTCACAAGATCGTTTTTATACGTGTCCTTGATTAAAACTCATCACGGAGAATCGCTCCAGATTGTGTTGCTTTGCTTCCAGCAAATATGAAATGATGTAACACGATCTCTGAAGATGACAACTTCCCATCCTAAAAGCAAATGATATTTATATTGTGAATTACATGTTATAAGGAAAATAATTTGGACAAGATATTTTTCGAATGTACAGTTGCTGGCATTTTTGGAAATATTTTCATACGTCTGGACAGTTGATTGAAGATTCTAAAACTCCTTCTTTCGAAGTGAATTCCCCCTGTTTATATGGGCTGTTTATATGTTCTGCCCTTATCATATGTTCAGAAGGAATACTCTGCATCCCTCACATGGAGTACCCCTTCTATATGGCTGTTCAAGCTGGACGGAATGATAACCGGGAAAGACTTTACAAAATTCCAAAACATGATTTCTGCAAGGATGATACTCAAAAAATATTGAGACAAACAGTTATCGTGTCGGGTGGATAAAATGCTATTACTTTTGTAAACAGAAGTTTACCTTGTTATCGTCGGCTATTTCAATTAAATGTTTGGCTTCTAACTTTGATCGGTCAAAAAGTTCCGGTGTTTTCCAAATCTTTACTTCAGCCTGACAGAAAATGTTTAAATTCATAAAACAACTGCTAAAGGTGTACTCACAAGATAAACATTTGGATACGAAATGTTTATCTACAGTTTCGTACCAAAAACATTTTTAAAATTAAAATTTTGTCTTACAAAATTTAGTTTTCCATCTTTATCTTCATCGTATTCTTCAAATCTTTTGGTATCCAATGCTTTCATAGCAGGCATATGTAAAGAATCTGAAAGCAATAATTAGAAATTAACTGAAAAGGCATTATAAATCTTCGAAACAACTGAAATTTTTCAATGAGATATCCAAAAAAATCATACAAAAAATTCATTTGTATTTCCAGTTAACTATAATTTTTGTTCATCCGTGAAAATAAATTTGCAAAAAAAATGCTAAAATTTCTGTCAATAAAGTAGTAGAGGTTATTTTCAGATAAAGCTCTGTTCGATGTAAAGTCTCACTTTGTAATCCCGTCACACTTTGTAATCCCTGTCGCACTTTGTAATCCATTTTGTCGCACTTTGTAATCCCTCATACAAAACTTTTCAATTTCAATTTCCAAAGCCTTGATTTTCCTGAATATGTTGATCAGTAGCGTATGAAGATCCTTCAGTGTATTTTCGTTGGAAGGTTTGTTCACATGAAGTCAATTGCACGAACATAAAATAATAATCACAACATCAGTGGAAGACTGCTTAATCATTACAAATGTTTTTACCTCAAATTTAAAATGTTTAATCACCTAAGGTACGAAATTTATCCCTATTTCCTAGCATATTCCTTCCGCCTCCAATCCCTATTCAGTCAACGCCACAGATGCTAGAGGTAGGAAGCTTTATCAAAAATTGTTTTGATTGTTTTTTCCCTTCAGTCCAAACAACAGATCAAAAGGCAAAACCAAAATGAAGAAAAGAACTTATTGGAAGTGCTAAAAATACCACAGTACCATTTAAGCAATGAATGCTCTCAAACTCTGATGGAACACTGTATGATGTGGTGATGATGAAGAAGACGAGAGCACTGTGACGAATAATTAGAAGTAGACTTTTGATGATCATAGAGGAAATTTATTTGTTTGTATTCATTTGTATTTGTTTATTTTGTATTATTTTATTTCCTTTTCTATGGGGGATTACAAAGAGCGATAGAAAGGATTACAATGTGCGATAGGTTTGTGGATTTCAATGTGCGACAAGGGTGGGTCTACAAATTGCGATGGGTCTTGGATTACGAATTCCGACAAAATGGATTACAAAGTGCGACAGGATTACAAAGTGAGACTTTACACTAGATAGATGAAAACTAATACCTAAATATTCTTCTAAAGAAATAAACCCATCACCATTTTGATCAATTTCATCTATCTCTTCCTGTAATGAACGAAATTTCTTCATTTAGAATAATGCGGTTGGAAATCCCTGGAAAGTTAAACAACAATTTCTCCGAAAGTTTCGATCATCTCCCATACCTGAACAACAACATCTAGCATTTCCTTAAAATATTTTGGTTTAATAAACATATGAAATTCCCTTTCTTCAAGAAAATTGTCTTTATTCTCATCTGCGTATTTCCAGCGTGTTACATCGCGTAAAATGTATCCAGCGAACTGATTTTTCAATTCATTTGTGTGTTCATCAGTACCTAAAATGGATACATCAAAGTGTGGTTTAGGATTCAATAAACCTTTTCTATGATGGCCCCGAGGTGTCACAGTTCTTGAGTTTTTTTCAGAAAGTTCTCGAGTTTTTTTTTCAGACAGTTCTCGATGCCCCCGTTCTCAGATTTTAAGAGACAACTAGCAGCATTCGTTAGGGGGTGGGGACCACATCAAAAAACTGTTTCGAGTAATGTTTCTCTTAGTTTATGCCAAGGATTGTAGTTCAAAATGTAAAATGAATTCCTTGTTTATATTTAACTTAAAAAACTTAAGTAAATTGACAACTTAGATAAGTTTTTAACCGAATTGTTTCATTTTTATTTAATCACTTACGTTTAGCCTTGACCGTTCTGTTAGAATAGAACTCTCTTACATACGATGCTGCAAAGCTGACATAACCGAGAATTGTCTGAAAAAACCCGAGAACTGTGACACCTCGGGGCCATCGTACTTTCCCGAATTTCTGTTTAAATACAAAATTATGGCAGAACTTCATAACTAACCAATAATTAGAAGCATTTTGAATAATTAAAATTGAGGTTGACACGACAACTCGGCTACAATGCATCGTTTAAACACAATTTTGGGAAAGGTCTATCGGTTGAAAGGATTTTCAGCAGAAGAAGTTTTCCCACTGTTAACTGGTTCATAGGACACACACTACAGGCTATTTAAAGTAAAGTAGGTGGTAAAAATTTTATCTTTATAAATTGAAACTTTTAAAACGTTTCGTGGCCGCCCCTGTGCCACATCATCCGTAACTGATGATCAATAACTTCAATAACTTCCTTAAATTCCTTGCCCAACTGAATTTATTTAATTTCTATTAATTGTTTTTCTTTTCTCTAATTTCGGTTTGACACGTACCATTATAACGTATTCCGAAGTGACGCCACATATACTCCGACCAGGATACTCTCTCATCAAAATCTGTATCTGTTTCCCTAAACAAAGCTCCTGCATTCACTGGATCAAGTAGTGATTCGTACTTCTCTTTCACCCAAACTTCAAGTTCTTCGAAGGAGACCAATCCATCTTTATTCACATCAATATGTGGAACAAGAAGCCTGAAAAATAATGAAATCCTCAAGATGGCGCAAAGGTAACTACCACAAAAAAATTGTAGTTCTAGCGAAAAGAAACAACTCCCCAAGTACACGTTGTTTTTTTATAAGCAATCAAGGTCAGGCGTTTGTAGTATTGTCGCTTTAAAAATGACCATTTTTTAGTAGTAATGTTGCTTAATTTGTTGCCAAGGACTAATTGAAAAAATATGTTTTTCATTGTTTGAAAACCTTTGTGTAGCTACGTTTAAGTATCTAAGTATAAAGTCTAGGACATAGTACTGCAACCTAGCAATTTTAAGAAATGTACCGTAGCTATGTTAGTGCTGTATTATTTCAATATTTCATGTTGCTAACTTATCGAAGATGCTCGTAGTACTGTTGCTTAACTTTTTAGAAGAGAAAATTTACTAGTGTTGCTTATAAAAGAAAAACTTGTATCCATACACGCTGTTTTTTATAGAAGACAGTCAAATCTGAACTGTTCTTGTCTCTATATTGTACTTTAGAGGTAACTTGATGATACAACTGTTTGTAACGTCAGTAATCAGTAAAACCGACGTAACGTCAATGTCAAAACATACATCCTAAATTTTACGAGAGTTAGCGTTTAAATTTTGAACACAATGATTTTTGACCATTAGCTTATTTTTATTTTTTGATCACATGTGAGACTGCTGTTCGTGTAAAATAGCATGTGGTAAAACATAGTTAAAATTCATCTTTTTACCTCAGCCTCCTTTTTGCTTCTTCGATTGATAAATCGTCAAATTCCTTTTTCCTGCTTCCAAGAAAAGCTTTGTGGTCTTCTTCTATATGAGACTCGTATTCGCCATTGCAAACATACAAAGACAGGAACACACAAAAAAAATATTTTCTAAAAATCAATATCATGACTGCGAAGAAACCCGTTAGTAAAAATACCAATCGAAAAAATGTTATGTTAAATAAAATTTTGATAGTACCTCCTGAATAGATTCAGTTTGTAAGTTAAAGTACAGTTTAAAATAGGATTTAAAGGGGGTTAACATTAAATACGACAAAATATCAAATCAGTTTATTTATTCAGGTGTGTGACGAAAAAATTTTTTTCTTTATTTTAAAGAATTCTTACTCTTTAACAAATTTACTGACCGGGAATAACGATTTCTGTCTTCACATTTCGTTGTTGACTATATATCGTCACTATTATGCAGTCAAACCTGGTATATAGAAGACACCTGCGGTTCCTGGAAAAACTGTCCGCTATAACAAGATGTCCGCTACATAGAGGTTCAGATTTTTCCGAGAATATACATTCATCAATGTAAATCTGACAATTCTTGACATCATAACTCTTAACAGTTAATAGAGGAGCGGAACTTGTCATGTGGATTACTTGGATTTAGTAAATCAATAGCATGGCTGAAAAAAAGTGATTGGAGAATATGAAAGGGGAAGCTTGAATAATACATCGATGTAAAAACAAGCAAATGTGTCGACTCAACACAACATCTGTCAGATATACTGTATGAAGTTAGATCGACGCCAAAATCTTGTTTATCAAGTCGTCGAGTCGTTTTAGATGTTGACTCGTGACGTCATTAATCGTTTTAGAAGTTAACGCGGTTCACAATAAGTCGACATACAAGTTGTCGAGTCGTTTTAGATGAACACTCGTTTTTCAATTTGAGGCGTTTTAGAAGTTGGGGTCGCTAGATGCTGTGTAATTGAGGCGCTTCGGAAGATTAGCCGTTTTAGATGTTCAGTCGGTTCAGAAAATGAGGCGGTGCAACCTGATTACCAGTTTCTCTAAGTCAGTGTTGGCTTTTACACAAAAACAGATTTTTGTGTCATATTTACATAAGTCATGATGCTGGCCTTCATGTTTTCTAGTAGTTGCATGAAACACGGGGCATTGCATGGTTATGAATGAGAAAATGACCAAACTGTGTGAAGAATTCCCTTTTCTTTCAGATACATTTGATTGTTTGTTAGAATTTTGAAAGAGATCCCTTCTCTTTATCTTTATAATGAAATATATACCTCACATTAATATGTTCATGTTCAGTTAGTGTGGAACACCCTATATCGCCTGATTTCAAGTAAGGGGCTCACGAATAGTGTCATTTGGAATAAACAGATCATGAAATTTTAGTAGTTTTTGATATGAAAGACCGACAAATTTTGAACAATGCGTCATCATCTGAAACGAACAAACTTCTAAAACGCCTTCATTTGAAAAACGAGTGTTCATCTAAAACGACTCGACGACTTGAATGTCGACTTATTGTGAACCGCGTTAACTTCTAAAACGATTCGACGACTTGAGAAACGAGATTTTGGCGCCGAATTAACTTCATATATACTGCATGATTTGCTTAAATCAACTGAAATGATTTGTTGTTTTTTGTGTTTTTAATTTATGATGTCAGTAAAAGAACATTCGTTACCATGGCTATAGTACCGTAAATCCCCGAATAAGCCCCCCCCCCCCCCCCCCTCGAATAGGCGCCCTCCTCGAATAAGCGCCCCCCTTTTAATGAAAATAATTCTATAAGCGGCCCCCTCGAATAAGCGCCCCCCTTCGAATAAGCGCCCTCCTCGGGGAGGGGCGCTTATACGGATTAGGAGGGCGCTTATTCGAATTAGTGGCCTACGCAAAATTTTAGGATGGGAGTTCCTCTTTAGATGTGGAAAACAATGGAAAATGGAACAAATATATAAAACAAGGTGGTTTAGTTTTCTTCTTCTACATCATTTATCTCTTCAGGTTCTTTTTTCACATTTTTCACAAAACAAGGAAGTTTCTTAATTTTGCTTTCCGTGAAGTCTATTCGGATTATCTTTTTCTTCTCTTCCAACTTCTCCAACAAAACTTGGGCAAAAAGTTTATCGTCGGTCGTGGCTGTATATTTATTAGGAACCACAAGTCCGATTTCTCTTTTCCGTTTTCCAGTGACTTCTGCCGTCAAGTCTTTTCTTGGTTCACCAGTCATTAAGAAGTTAATTAACCAGCTGGGACAGTTCAATTGGTACGTGTCCAACTAAAATACTTCTACCTTCGGTCAACTTATAAACTCTAAGAGCATATTTATCGTATGTTTTCGCCTCTTCGCTTGGATCTGGTTTACACGTGAGCTGCTCGTTGATAAAGGGAGCTCAGGCAAGATGGCAAGTCAACCTGACGAAAGCTTCGTTTCTCACAAAGGTGGAAATCTTCGTAATTACACTGCTTCGTTCAAATTAAAGGTCATTCAACATACAAAAATGTTTTTTATCAATGCTGCTGGACGTCATTACAACGTGGATCGGAGAATGGTTTCTCGCTGGTTAAAGAACCACTCTCAGTTCCAAAATCAAATGACTGAAAAATTTGGTAAAGACAAAAAGAGGCTCCCCGGAGGTGGTAGAAAGCCGTTGAGTGAAGAACTTGAAAAAAAGGTTTCAGAATGGGTTCTAGAACGCCGTACAAAAGGATTGCGAGTATCACGTGTTCTTATCATGAAAAAAGCTTTGATCCTCTTTAAAGAAATGGACAATTTCGATGACACCGAATTCAATGCAAGCAAAGGTTGGTTAACGAACTTTATGCGAAGGAATGGACTGTCATTACACAGAAAAACATCGGTATCTCAAAAGGATCCTGATATGGTGATCTCCAAGCTTGTTGCATAAGTCTTAAGAATACGAAGATTGCGCCTGCAACACAATTATTCAATGAACAATTTTTATGCTATGGACGAAACTCCAGTCTGGCTAGCCATGGTATCCTCGACAACGATCCAGCCCACAGGTTCCAAGACCGTGACCCTTAAATCAACTGGCCATGAAAAATCTCGGGTTTCAGTTGGCCTAACTGCAAAAGCTAACGGTGAAAAGCTAAAGCCTTCCATATTTTTCAAAGGCGCAAAGCGAGAAGTCGAGAAGCTCAACAAAGAAATTTCAGGCAAATGTGTCGTCGCCTCCTCAGTCAATGGTTGGATAAATACTGAACTTACGAGTCAATGGATTGATAAAGTTCTTGGAACATTTTCATTTGGGAAACGTTTGCTTGTATGGGATACCTACTCATGTCACATAGAGGATTCAGCTTCGAGATCTTTGAAAGATAAAAACATTGATGCAGTATTGGTTGCAGGAGGATGTACACGCTACATTCAAGCTCCAGACGTTTCCTGGAACAAACCGATTAAACAACACTACACCGACTGTTACGATGAATGGCTAGCCTCGACCGGATTGACGGAGGAAACGGAATGTGGAAATCTGAAGGCACCACCGAGGAGAGAAGTCGTCCAATGGATCATCACTTCATGGGAAAAGCTCACCAAAGAAATGGTCAGGAAATCTTTTATTACTTGTGGTGTATAACCTGTGCTACAGACGGGAGTGAAGACAGCGAAATAACATGTTTCAAGAAGGATCAACCTTGTAGTGCTGGTTTCGAAATGCTCAAAGAACAAGCTAGTTATATGAATACAACCGAAAGCAACCCATTTGTGGTAGATGAAACCGATATTGTAGAAGCATCGCCAGAAGAACTAATAATCAACGAAGATGAAGAAGGCGACGAAGATATTTTAATTGATTGATTAAAATTTCTCATTTCCCCATGTGTCCCAATTTTACTCATGGTGGACCCAAGTGAAAAATTATCTAGAAAGATGGAAAAAATTAAACCTCCAAGAAATGTCAAAGGAGATGTTCAAAATCGCGTTTTAACCGGGCAATATCTTCGATTTTGTTGACGGTGACAATTTTTGGTATGAGTTTTTGTTTATGGATGTTGGATGGGAAAATGGAAAGCTTTATCACCTTGTAGAGTCGGATGAAAAAAACTGATAAACTAATGATAAATTGTATTGTCTATGCACAGCTTATCATCTGAAAAGCATCAGCTATCCGATATCTATCAGATAGCTATCCGCAATTGAAAAAGGCAAGAGACCCTGGGGTTGAGGTTGCTTAAATTCTAATGTTTTGTTGACGTTTCAAGGCTGTATTATGGAATGACATTATTGCAAATCTTGTGGAAAAAACACGGATATTCCTCTTACATTACATATTCTTACGAGGTGGTGTACGAAGTGGCTGTGTTTGTTGTTCAGACAGTTTTACTTTATCTTTGTAATAGCTTTGTTTACTTACCCTATCATCTACTTAATACATCCTAATCTATGAAATGGGTTGTGCCATTTATTTATAGTTCATAAAACTTTATTCCTTTTTTCTATTTCTGAAAAATATTTTTTCATTTTGATTTTTTCATATTTTTCTGGATTTGGAAAGTATTAGTTCTATTTGGAAAAATAAGAAGACGATCCTGGTGCCACCTCCTGTAAATAATGTACATTGCAAATAGTACATGAGCAAATCTAATAACACCGGTCTTTTTGAAGTCGGTTTTCAGATTTGTGGTAGAGGTATGTATGTATGTATGTTCTTTATTTAACGTCGGTAAAATTTACAATAGTATTTTTATGCTTGAACACACAAAAAACTAATCAAAACCGACAAACAACAAAATAAAATAAATTAGCTTCAAATTAAGTAAAAACATAAAGGGAATAGAAATATTTACAATTTTGAATTATTTACAAAAATTTTTAAAATTTCATAGGTAAGAACATCATAGTAAGAGATAAATAACTTCAACAAATTTTTTTTGATAAATAAATAAATTGTCACTACACTTCAAGTTTTGTGTTTCTTTATCAGTTTTTTAAAAGTGGCTAGATCTTTGCATGTTTTCAGGCAGTAAGGTAGTTTGTTCCATACTTTAGGGGCTAATGAAATGAGGCTTTTGTTGCCAAAAGTAGTTGTGAAAACCGTTGGCGTAGCTAAGTTGTTTACGTTTTGAGCTCTGGTTGGTCGATTATTTACTTGAAGACGAAAGATTTCTTTCATATATGATGGACTAAGATCATTAATTGACTTAAAAATCTCAATACAAAGAAATTTCAACCTGTAATTGCTCATCAAAGTTCTGTTTGATTTATTTAGAAGTGTAACATACGAGCTGTCATAATTATTGTGGAGGAAAGCTAGTGCTCTTTTCTGAATTCACCCTACATTTTCACGTGACTTCGCTGAAGAAAAATGCCAAATTAGAGGGCAATAGTTAAAATTTGCGTATATAAAACTATAAATTAAAACATTCCTGGCTTTAACGGACAAATTATTTTTAAATCTAAGAAGGGCATTAAGTTGTGCTGAAGCATTTTTGCAAAGGTGGCTGACATGCTTATCAAATTTTAATCTATTATCAAGATGCACACCTAATAGTTTAACGCATGGCTGTGTCTGTGATACGTTTCCATCAATTTTAATAGTCACAGACTTCTCCGATATATTTTTTCCTATCACAATAGACTGAAATTTCTTAGGATTTGCAATCATATTTTTCATCCAAGAAATTGCTGTTTCAACCTCTTGTTCCAATGTTTCTATAAGATTGGGTATCGAATTTGAAAAGCATGACAGACTGTTATCATCAGCATAATTGTGGACACTTACAAACTTACTTACAAAAAACAGAAAATCGTTTAAAAAAATATTAAAAATAATTGGTCCTAGGATAGATCCTTGAGGCACACCTGAGACTAGAAGTTGGAAAACACTAAAAATTCCATTTATTTTTGTTGCTTGATGTCTATCAGACAAGTATGAAAGAATATATTTCAGTGCTGAAATTTCAAAGCCATAAGCATGTAGTTTAGCAATAATGAGGTTATGCGGGACGCAGTCAAAGGCTTTAGACAAGTCCATTAATACAGCCCCAACGACATAATTCCGATCTAGCTGTTTTTTCCAATCTTCGAGAAGTCTCATTAAGACATGTTGTGTACTGTAATTTTTCCGATAAGCGGAGAGAAAGATCGATAACTTTCCATCGATGAATGAGTTAATTTGAGACTTGATAGATCCTTCATAGAATTTTGAGAAAACGTTTAAAACACTTATTGGTCTATAATTATCAATTTTTGTTTTATCAAGACCTCCTTTGTCTATTGAAGTAACTACTGCTTTTTTAGCGTTCTTTGGAAATTTCAAGCATCGAAAACTACTGTTAATGGCATCTGTTAAAGGCTTTGCCAAAAAAGATTTTGCTAATTTGACTAATTTTGCTGGAATATTGTCTGTTCCACAAGAGGTTTTGATCTTCATTTCATGAAATAGTTTTTCGGTATCTTTTAAAGAGATTTGTTGAAAAGAAAAGGTGTTTTCAGAATTCTTATTTTCAGACTTGATTTTGACGATACTTGGGTGTGCTTCAAACTTTTTAATGATATGAGGTGCTGAACAACAACTGTGCCGAAAGTGTGGACGTTAAATCTTATAAGTTCTATTTGGAAAATAGTAAGAAGAAAAAACGTACTATAAAAGGAAACCGAAATGTTAAAGTTGATTTAAATGCGACGACATGCGACTACCTAATGTGTTTTTTAGCAGGATCTCTACGAAACAATTTTCGTGACGATTGCCATAAATTTTTGCGACGACACATGAACAGAAGAAAATAAGGGAACAACAAGGAAAAAATACTCGCTTGACAAAAAGTAGAACACTACTTTCACATATGGTCGTCGTCTTGTGACTATGGTTTCAACAAACGTCAAATTTTTACCGGATTACTCAAAGATTGTGTGATTTGTTATTAATTTCAGCTGTGTTGTGATTTCATAACGCGCCAAGAAAACGTATGGTAGTGTAGAACAGTGCTCAAAAATCGTAACGAAAATCGTAAATAAAATCTTCCAGAGGAGGAGATCAGAGGTGGGCGCTTTACATTTACGCCATATAGAATATATTCATAGCATAAGCATCATTTCGGGCGGAAATGCTTTCCCGATTTACATATGAAAACGGATCAGCTGTTGTTGACATGCAGTGCAAGCAAAAGAGTTGTAGCTCATGTGCATGCATGCATTATCAGGATATTAATAAAAGCAACATTATAATCTTAATTAGTAATCTAGATGATGAAATTTTGATCGGCACATGTAGTGATTCAATTGATTTTCCTTTTAAAAGTTCATCAAAAATTTTAGTTCAAAACTTTCTGTGTTTATTGATTTTTTGATCAAGAAAGAAATAAAACGAATAATGGAAACTGGTAATGCTGACTTTGGTTTTGTTTTTGAAATTGCTTGGGAGGTTGTCAATAAAGGTATATTAATGATTATACTGTGTAATCATATTTTCCACTTTAACCTTGAGGGCTGTGTCAAAATTAACTGTATAATGTGAAGGAGCTAAGGGAGTATGAATGAAGGAAGAAAGAGTATGGAAGTCTCGGACACAACGCATAACAAAAGTGCACTTATGAACCAATCATTGATTACTGGGCTACAGTTTGTTCACAAAAAAGGAGGGAGAAAGAAGTCCACAATCTTTAGCACCTAAATTCACTTAAGCATTAAAGAGTTGACAAATTTCCCTATGCCTTTGCTTGTTGTTATCTCAAGGTCTACTTTTTGTAGTTTTATATGTCAAGATTACTAACTAAAATAATCATGTAATATGTATCATTGCAAACTTAAGTTGAAGTGAACTCTATATATAAACCAATTGTTAGATAAGAGGGACTGGTAGTTATACTCACTACTTTCTCTGATTACTTTTTAGTTGGGGGTATCTACACAGTGATTCGTACAAAGGCTGGTGTGACTGTAGATGAATTAGGAGAGGATTATTTTCTCCTTGGTCCTTTAAATCAAGATCAAGCTCAAACAGGTATGTATAGTTGTTTTGTCAGTATCAAATTACAGGAGATAGATGTTGATGTTGAAGATATTGTTTTTCACACATATTTATTTTCGTACTGAAGGTATAAGGCATGGATAATAATGGGAGAGAATAGACACTTGTATTTTTTGCTTTTATTGTGTATTTTTAAATAGAGCCTGTCTCGAGAGACTTCTTTTGTTACACATCCAGTCTCTGTGTTCTGATCACACATGTTAAAGAAAAAAATGATTCATTCATTCATGCATTATAATAAGAGAAACTTTTATATCCATGATTCATCAAATAAACAAAAGTTCAAACATGAAGAAGTGAAGTTTGAATTTGGTGCCGATATTTCAACGCCCAATAGCACATTGCACTATGGTTTTTGACCTGTATTACACCCTGGTTTAACAAATGCATTGCATAACTTTCCCTGTTATTTCTTTTTAAAAATAATTTGTGAATTCATGTAAGTAAGAGGCGTGCAATTGCACGCGCACGCCTCACACATGCCAAGATTAATTTACGCGTGTGGCAATCGCACGCCTGGTGGCTTGTAATGACAAGTGTAATAAATGTTTATTTAAAAGTCAACAAAAATCTGTCCCAAAATGTTGAAAGTTTTGCTTCGGAAATTGTTCATGTGCGACGATTAAATTTTAAAATAACGGAACAAAACTTTGCTACCATTTCAGTAATGAGGCCTCCTATCACTTTGGAATACGTAGTGCTCACAAATTTTCTTTGATTGGTAATAGAAAACAAGTCTACTCAGCGAAATCCGCTGAGGAATGAGAAGGAGCTTCGTGCACGTGATTTCTCTTTCTTTTTAACGTTCTTTTAAGTTAAAAAGTATGCACAAGGTTGCAGTTTCGAAAAAATAATCTTTTATTTAAAAAAATAGCCAGCCAGGTGGTGATGAGTTAATGGAACGGAAACGTCTCTAATTTAATTCAAAAACCATTTAAACTTCAAACCAAAACGAGAATAATGCAAATTTTTTATTTTCAGGTATTTTTCCTCTTTATTAATTTTTGAATAAATTTTATTTACCATCAAAGTAATCTTTATAGCTAACATTTTATGTTCCGAATCTTCGAAAATATTGTTTTGTTTTTATTAAATTCATTCTCAGTGAAAATCTCATTATTTTTACATATATGACACATTTCAAATTTGACTTGATTATCATACAGATTGAAGATCGTTGATCTTAACTGGAAAAAATTGATCGCACATATGTCAAAAATTAACACGAGTGCACGCCATAACTGATATCTTCAATTAAGGCGTGCGATGACCACACGTCTGCTAATTTTCTTACGACCAGGCCTGAAGGAGATCAATTTCTTTCTCTGAATGAAGCTACTGTCATTCGAAATAAATTGCATAAATACATTTGACTGATCTGAAGGAGGGTGGAAGTGCAGCATTTGAGCACACCCCAATTTTATTTTATTAGATAAACCTTTACCTTGTCTGTTCTTGTTATTATCATTCGCATTTTGCCTTTTTTTTAATTTTTTCGGCACTTCCACTATCAAGTAGAAGGAAGGAGTGGGTATAGGTTTTCTCAATTTTGTTGATTTGTAGCTATTGCTTTGCAAAAGGGATCTTGTTTCCAAGATATGCAACTTGGTAACTAGTGCGATAGAAGTGAAAAGATCTGGAATGTTATTATTTTATTGAAAACAGCTGGGTGTAATTTTCACTTGCTTCCTGGATTCCCAATTGTGGTATTCTGATGGACTTTTATCCCTTTTATCCCAGATTTTCCCAGATTTTATTTTGCAATCTGAGTTAATTGTTGACCTTTTGTCATGTTATAATTGTGTTATAGGTGACTGGTTCATCTCCAAAGAGCCTTTACTCTCATAACTCCCAAAAATTCTATTTGAATCTATTGATATGAACCCAAGATTTTGCAACAAAAACCCCTATTAGCATAATGTGCAAAAAAATTATCACATGTATATTTACCCTCAAGCAAGCAATTGGAAATTGGTTCCAGATCAAAACATTAGCAATATAGATTCCCTTCTCATTGAAAGCAAACATACTTCCAATTACTAAACAGCTTCCTTCGTGTCCAGCTGCACATGAGGTCTGCCTCTCGTAACATTTCCTTCAAATGAAGCAACCCTTTGAAATTGGTGTAGGATATGGAGAAATCTAACTCCTTCAGATGTATAACAGGCCTATGACGGCTATTCTTTTTCCATGCCAAGAACAGATTGCTTACAAATTGATCGTTGACAGTTCTTTTTCCAGCATCCTCTAAATCTCCTGGTACGTGGTCCTCTGCTACCTTTTGTGTAGAAACAAACTTTTGTTTTGTTTAAATAAGATTGGATTATGTATCCCTATACAACTGCAAAATATTTTAGTCCTGGTTCAATCTTTCTCAGTTTCATTGAAAATGAATTTATCTTCCTGCTAATTTGGAAAATTTGGTATCTCAATGTAAAGTAATTTTTTCATTACTAAATTTAGGGGTTTTTTTATAGAAGATCTAGTGTGCTGCTGATGAAAATAATTTTACATTCATGTCTAACTCTTGACTGCCTTGAAAATGTAATGTTTTAATATCATCTTTTGTTCTGAAAGCTTTTTAAGATGGTTGTGATCATAGGCTCATTTGAAATGGCTACTTCTTTACCTTCCTTTATTAGACATTTCAACCACTCATTTGATTTAAGCTTCCTAGCTCGAAACAAATTACATTTCTCTTTTGGCAGCACTTTAGCCTGCTCTTTTAATACTTACTTTGCCTTAGATCTTCTACCCAGGATTGATGTTAATCCAGTTTATCTTCTTGTATGAGAGAAACCTTGAGCAGATCCTGGTAATGTTTCGATCTCAGCTCCTGAGACATTTTGGGGTCAAAGACCTTGAAGATTTATATCCTTCTCTACACCTAAGTGGCATTTTGAGAAGTCATGTGCTCTGCCACTAAAGCCACAACAATATCCTAGCAAAATACTTGACAGAACATGGGATTTGAATCACATCCTGTCAAACCATAAGATAATTGCTCTCATTTGAATTTGCAAACCAAATACAAAACAGTTATAATTTGAGTTCTCCTTACATTCTTAGTTTAAATTTTACATGCATCTGTTAGTAATATTTCCTATCACTGCTTGACTCTTTTTTTTAAATAAAAATCAGACCAGGAATTTACTGACCAGTGGTGAAAATGTACCCTTATACTCCGTATGCCTTTAATGTATACCTCCATTAATGTCCATGTTGTAGGAAGTTTATCTGTAAGTAACAGGTTAGCTACTTTCATCCATACAGTTCATCAAGAGACAAATGTGCGATGGAACATTTACTCTTTTCATCATAAGACAAATGAAGTGACATCCAAAAGGCTTTATACTTAAAGGCACTGACTGTTGGAGGTAGTTGTGTAGCCTCATAGTGGTACTTTGAAAGCAGAAACCAACCAAATCAATTACCATTTATTGCAACGTAATGCATCTAAATGTTAAGATCAGGAAGATGCTCAGATGATGGAGTCTAAACTTGAAGAGCTTCAAAAATAATATCATATTAATGGCATACAATATCATCAATCATCTTAGTGGTCATGACTTGTAAATCCTTCAGTGATGAATTCCATGCATATCTTAGCCACTTGATCATGTGTAATGGCGAATTCAATGGGACTATCTTAACAAAGAAAATATGAAATATAGATAGTAGATAGTCTCAAAAGTGGAAATTATTTCTTTATTCCTTAATATCTTACATTACAAATTAGATTTATCAATGCAATATTTAGTTAGCGGAACGGTTATTTACTATGTTTCAATATTACTTATGTCACCTGTCATTACTTTATGATCTTTTAAATTGGCAAATTGTGACATGACAAAATTCCAACCGATCTGCAGTAGTTAACCATCATGTGAAGTGTGAAACAGACTTCAGTTACGTAGTCCAAATTAAAGATACCAATTCAGCTTTACAGTTGCTTCTAGAACAAGGAATTTCTTGTGATTATGGTTAAAGATAATAATACTGATGCTTTTGCCTGGTCAGTGGAATGTCAGAGTGAATGATGATGAGTTGGTTAGAACCTCATGAGATTTAACATCTCATGTTTAAAAGAGTCTGTTGTGTGTTGTGTATTCATACAGAACTTTGTGGAAAATTCAACGAGTTTTAAATGAATTTTGATTATGTTATGAATTTTATTTAAATAGAAATTGAGATTTTGGAGCCAGAATATCGAATAATGAGAGAGACGATAAATTCCATGAAAGATAGTGGTATAAAGGTTGTTCTTTCTTTCATTTTTGTGTGTGCTTATGTTAGATGGTCTTTTGTTTTCAAATGTAGTTCTCTCTTCAGCTTAATTTCTAGATAAGAAAATTATAGGTGTTATATAATTTTAAAGAATAACATTCTATCATTTGTAGGTTGTTTATGGGCGTTGGTTGATTGAAGGGAATCCAAAGGTAACTTTCAATTTTTTATACTGAATGATTTATTTTTAATTTGAAAATTCTGATTATGTTTCATCATAGGTCTTATTATTTGGTATTGATTCTGCACGGTCATTTCTTGAATCGTGGAGGAAAGACTTATGGGAGTCTTGTCGCATTGGAATTCCCGACCACGACACAGAGTGCTTGAATGTGTTAATATTTGGAAATCTGGTTGCTTGGTTTCTTGGAAAAGTAAGGAATTACTTTCTTCAATGTTTGCAGATACTGACATAGGATTTTTTTTGTGACTCTACTCTCTGATTTGAAATCACGAAAACTTGCAAGAACTTTACCAGATTTGTAAAGAATATTTGTAAAGAAGAATTGATATGAGTGATGATGGTGGAAATATAGATGGCAAATTCTAATGGCAAATTATGCACCAATTTTATGAAAATTGTTTGAAAACTTGATCTAAAATCTTTGTTGACCCTTCTCGACTATCCATTAGGCTGTGATTGGCTTAGTTTTGAAGCTATTTTAGGAGTCATAAACAATTGTTTTGCATTTCAAACACTTGTGTATAATTTCATTGAATTAAAGGGGAACTAAACTAAAAAAATTACAAGTTCATTTTTTTGCCCTATTTGAAACAGCTTTAAAAATGATGAAAGTCAGTTTTTGAATTTTCAAAAAATCTTTTTTCGTTCTTGAGATATTGCCGTTTAAAGTTTTTTCCCGAAACATGATCTCCATGGCAACGTGACATCACAACGTTCAAGAAGATATTGCTGACATATAAATATGTGAATAACTCAGAATGTTTTAATGATTTATTGTTAGAACATTGCATGTAGAGTGGTAAATAACTGCAGTTGTGAAAACAGCAAAGAAATTTATTGCCACTGTTACCCCGACTCAGTTCCAGCTCTCTGTCAATTTTTGCTGACAAAGCTATAATAACATCATCCAAAACTATTACTATGATGAATTTCACTTTAACTTATGCCCAGTGAAAACTGTCCCATTTTCTAAAATTTCGTTTCCCTTACCTGAGTAGATCTCCATTTGTAGCTTTGTCAGCAAAAAACAGAAAAGGCCTGGAAACAAGCCAGGGTAACTATGGCAACAATTATTTTTAGTGACTTGATACCTGTACGGGTTTGTCACTATACATACAAAATTTAAGCAGTGCATCACTTATATTTCTTGAGTTATTTACATATTTGTATGTCAGCAATTTCTTCTTGAACATTGTGATGTCACGTTGCCATGGAGATCAAGTTTTGAGAAAAAACTTTAAATGACAATATCTCGGGAACGAAAAAAGATTTTTTGAAAATTCAAAAACTGACTTTCATCATTTTTAAAGCTGTTTCAAATAGGGCAAAAAAATGAACTTGTAATTTTTTTAGTTTAGTTCCCCTTTAATTGTTTATGTAATTAAGGAGTTGTTATAGTGTTTAGCAATAAAGCGTTTTCAAAAAGTTCTATGGCAAGTGTAAAGAGAACTAAAAAACTGTATTTTCTCAAATGATCTTGTTATCTGGTGATCTTGTCTTTTTGTCTCATTTTTCAATGATATTTTTTTAATAACATTTTGGCATTATGACGTAAAGCAAAGGAAGAAAGGAGAAAGATGCACATGTGTACAATCGTGGCCAGTATTTATGGATACCACCTAATGTCTTTGATGAGCTGCTGCAGATTCTAGAAGTTGAGAACAACACAGTTATGTGAGCCATTTCCCTGCCATGTGAATGGAATGATTTTTTAGAGATCAGGAAACACTACTTCATATTATGTCATAATTGCAGATGATACCTTTCCCTTAAAAGGACATATCATGAAACTCTATGCATTTTTGAGCATTGAGAAAGTCACTCTGGCCAATTGTACAAGTACCCTTGGAGTACTCACCTCCTGGCCCTTTTGATGTTGAGGATTTTGGAAACAGTTGAGTAATGGCAGAACATGGTGTTCACAAGTTGAAAGGAGAATGGAGTCAGTTAAATTTTTTGGAACAACAACTATAAAAATTATGCCAAACAAATAAAAGAAAGTTTTGTGGATATGTTCACACCGGCAGTGCAGTTCCATGACAAGATGTGTTTATTTGAAAGTTGTCCATAACACTGGTGGCATTGATAATTTAACAACAAATTTGTTTGAAATGTTAGAATTTTGTGAAGCTTTTCCTAACAGTAGTTTTTTTTTCTTGCTGCTATCGAATCTCTAAGGGGAGATTGAAAATACTGTCTATGGAAATACTTTTGTATATATATCCCTTCCCAGTCCACATTGCTATCGTTGATTCGTTGATAATTTAAAATTTTGTCCTTAAATAGCTCTGCAGATGTTAATTTTTGTTTTTACTTCTTTTTCTGGAAATATAAATTGACGAAAAAATCCAAATGTTTTTTTTTTGTTTTTGTTTTTTTTGTTTGTTTGTTTGTTTTTCATGTTACATTTTTCACCCACTTTGAAATCTTAAGGACAGAGAACAACAAAGCGATTATATTTTGGTATTTTTGTATTTTTAGTTCCGTCATCTTGCAGCAACACAAACTCAAATAACTGCTCATTTTCATGAATGGATGGCTGGTGTTGGCTTGATACTAACTCACACCAGACACCATGACATTTCCACAATCTTCACAACCCATGCTACTCTTCTTGGTCGTTTCCTGTGTGCTGGAAGTACTGATTTTTACAACAATCTCGATAAAGTGAGTTATGTTAAAACAAAAATTGAATTTTAAACACTTTTTTTCAATCACACATTCTAAGTGTTGAGAGAAAATCAAGCAATATTTCTGATTATTTTCTTTCTTTTGTTTTTAGTTTAACCTAGATAAGGTATGTACATACAATCTTTGATTTCGAAACAAAAATCAAGTAAATCACGTCAATTTGTACAGAATTTGATTTGCTTTACAGGAAGCTGGTGACAGACAAATATATCATCGGTACTGCCTTGAAAGGGCAGCTGCCTCATTTGCCCATGTTTTTACCACTGTTTCCCAAATCACAGCAGATGAAGCAGAACATTTATTAAAAAGAAGGCCAGGTGACTGTTTATAGCAAAGCTTATAATAATGGAATTCCTTCTAAGAATATTATACTTTATAAATCCTTTTCTTTGGTCATGTTTTTTTAGACCTTGTGACGCCTAATGGTTTGAATATAATCAAATATACGTATGTTGATCAACTATTTGCGGTTGAAAGCATGTGTTGGACTAATCCTGGTTATTTCGCATACACTTTGGTATTCTTTTTAGAGCTTTGCATGAATTTCAAAATCTCCATGCTTTATCAAAAGAAAAAATTCATGAATTTGTTCGAGGTCATTTCTATGGGTATGACTATTTCAGGAATTTAAGAACATGAAGTTTTTCAATATTTACTTATGTCTACCTTTTCTTTTAGCAATCTCGATTTTGATTTAGACAAGACACTGTATTTCTTCATCGCTGGAAGGTGAGTGCTATTACAGTGTAGATATAAGCATGACATGAATATGGATATGGTGTAAAGCTGTTCTGAGAAAATACGAAATTTTTCAGTCACAAACTTTTATTGTACTTCATCTCTTAAGCCATGATTTTCTTCATTTCCAATGTTTACACAACATTTCCAATACTTAACAATTTCTAATGACATTTTCCACTAATTAGTTTTTTCATTAGTTACGTAATTGCTTGTCCAGTACCAAAAAAATGAACTATATTGTATCTACTTTAAATGCTACCAATTATCCAATGTTAACTGTTTTTTCTAGGTACGAATTCCAAAATAAAGGAGCTGATATGTATTTAGAAGCATTAGCTCGATTGAATTATTTGCTGAAGGTTTGTGTTGACTTGTGGAAATTGAAAATTGTTTTTTTTTTTAAATTGTCTTTTTAAATCATCTGTCGTCTTTCCATCTCTTCTTAGGCTTCCAACAGTGACATCACTGTAGTTGCATTTATGATCTTTCCAGCACGCACAAATAATTTTAATGTGGAAGCTTTACGTGGTCAGGCGCATGTTAAGCAATTAAGGTGCAATATTGATTCAATATTTTTATTGACCTGTAAACTTCTGTTTGGCAATAATTCCTTTAATAACCTGTACATTTTAAGTCTCTTTGATATATTTTTTTTTCTCTTAAGTTCTCTCTCATTCTTTGTAATGAATTTTTGTATTCAGACAAACAGTTGCAGAAATTCATGATAAAATTGGGAAAAAAATTTTTAATTCAGCTATGAGGTAAGACAGTTTGAGGTTTGACATTTCCGTGATGAGATGATGAAAAACTAATATCAAATGTTTTATTGTGTATCCTTTTTCATTAATGTTTTGAGATCTACTTTTATTTATTTATTACGGTATAGCAGCAAAGCAAAAATTGATATTAAAACACCCTTGTGTTGTTACTACTACTAGTGTCCGTAAAAATTACATTTTTGATATTGTGGGGAGTAAGAAATTTGAATCTGTCAAACCTAAATCGATGACAGAGCAGGAAATCGTTACCGAAGTTCCGGTAAAATTCCGAACCAAAATCTATTAAAAATATTCATGCAAATAAAAATATTTAAAAAATATTTATGTAAAAAAAGTCAGTAACATATTTCTGTTATAAGCGTTTGTTTGTATAAAAATTAAACTATCTGTAAAATTAAGTTAAAATCGACTACCGTAAATATCCAAACAACCGCCCTGGGCGCTTATTAAATTTTTGGATTTTTTGTATGGGCGCTTAATCGAGAGGGGCGCCTAATAAATGCTGGGTGCTAATAAAATTTTTCTAAATTTGCACTAGATAAAGACCACAATAATTTTGATTTTTATAATTTTTCCTGAAAAATAAAACTGAAACAAAACATTAACAAAGTGAGGTTTCGTCTTACTACTGTTTTCTTAGTTTTACTAGGGTCTTTCCCCATAGGGCGAAATATATGTTAAAACCGGCATTTTCCTTCTTCATCATCTTCTCCGTTCACTTTTATAGTCGCGGTTCGGTATTGAATTTTCGCCTAGCCAAAGTAGATAAGAACAGAGGCTAGCCTACATCACGCCATTTTTTTCAGTCAGTGCAGAGCAGATGAACAGTGGAAGATTTTTGTTTTTTTTCTGCTAGCTTTTAAAATGATTCAATAATAGATGAAACGTTAAATGATGGAAATGGATCGTTTTAGTTCAGTGTTGTTTTAAAAAGCTTTGTAAAAACTTTTGAATGAACGTGTAAAAACCAGAAAAAATTGATGTAATGATGATGATGTTTCGTTTTTGTTGACAACAAACAATGTTATGGTGACTGGTTATTAAATGCTTGGAGCAGTAAACCATTGAAGCTGTGATTTCAGTGAAAGGGTGAAAATTCACTATTAAAAGCCACGCTGAAGATTTATTTTTATGTTGCATCCTGGATAAATGTGGCCCAAACTGAACAACACTGAAAAAGCACATGATGTATACAGCCATTAAAGGAAATCCTTTTTATATGGAGCACATCCAGTTCAATCAGTTTCTTTGATTCATAGATCATAGATCACAAAAACTGCAAGTACAAACGTGACTGGTTATTAAATGCTTGGAACAGTAAACCATCGAAGCTGTGGTTTCAGTGCAAAGGTGAAAATTCATTATCAATAGCCAGGCTGAAGATTTATTTTAATTTTACATCCTGATATAATGTAGCCCAACTGAACTGAAAGCACGATGCACCAGCCACAATAAAGGAAACCCTTTTCATGTGGAGAACAACCAGTGTGTTAATTCAAAAAGTACATACAAGAGCAGCAAGTAATAAGAAGCAAAATAAGAAGTCAGAAACTAATTGCGTATAATATTTTAAAACACAGGATTGAGACACATAATAACTTGACAGAATCTGGTCGAGTGTGCTTCCTTGGATAGTCATTTAATCCAACAACAGAAACGTAGTTTGCTATGGATGAATTCCATGGTCACGTATACTGTTTTGATACTGTATATATCGTATATTTTATTTTGCAAAATTTAATATACTGTCAATTTTCCTGTACGAACAACGAACGTAAATCAAAACACAATACAAATGACAGTCTGTAAATTAAATCAAGCTGGAACACGAACTTCTACTTTGAGCTATGTATATAGTGATTTGGTTATGGATACCTTAAAGGTATTAAATTTCGTGGGTAGAAAATTTCGTGATTTTCGCGATAAAAATCGCGAAATTAAGTACCCGCGAAAAATGTCCGAAACCAAAAATCGCGAAATTAAATACCCGCGAAATTTTCTACCCGAAATTTTAAATTCGCCAAATTTTGCATTCGAAAATTTTTCTTAGCTTTTCCCATGCATTCTTAGCAGAACTAATGCATTCTTGTGAAGAGGAGAGTAAAATAAACAAGTTAATTCAAGTTTTTTACTGTTTCAGTCTATTTCTGCTGTTTGTTATTGTTTTAGTTTCCCTTTATCGAAAAAAAAAACACGAATTAGAATACCCTGAAAATTTTCGTAAAACCGAAAATCGCGAAATTAAATAACCGCGAAAAATTTCCAAAGCCGAAAATCGCGAAATTAAATAACCGCGAAAAATTTCCAAAGCCGAAAATCGCGAAATTAAATACCCGCGAAAAGTAAAAATTTTGCAAACGCGAAATTAAGTACCCACGAAATTTAATACCTTTAAGGTATGTATTTTCACTACCAAAGTTTTTTTTTCCATTTGGGATTTATATATGGTCATTTTTAGCACAAAATAAACAATGAGGTGAACATATTTTTTTGAAGAGAGATGTTTATTCTGACTTGAACTATTCTGTCCTAATTTGAAATGTTACACGTAATATTTGTTACTCAGAGATTTTGATTGCTTTTGATAGTTATTTGCTTAGCTGCTTACTGGAGAGGGGCGCTAGTTAGAGAGAATACGGCATATATGACTACCCAAAAGTATACCGTGGTATCAAAATTAAGTTTAGCAATTTTATTTTCTTCTTTTGTACAGAAAACCTGTATACAAATTTGATTGTATAATGTTTGCAAGATAGTTTTGTCCGAGTTACAAAAGGCAAGTGTTCTGTTAAGTTACATTGTTTACCCTTATTTTAGGGTATAAAGGATAGGAAACTTGTCAAGCTTCTGCAACAATAAAGATCATACATGATGAAATTGTCTTACACATTGATGGAGTTGTTGATATGCAGTTGTTTAAGGAGAAATATTAGTCGCATTTAGGTCTTATAATTTTTAGCTACGTGTCCATAGTAACCTCTCAGTCACTTTTTAACTCCACGGCAAAAAATTTTAAGAGAAACCTTATCATTTGACCGTGAACAACTTCATTTCATAATAAGTTCAAAGTAAGTTTTTCTGTGGTATTAAATTCAATCTTAGTATCAGGTTGATGGTAGTTATACTGTACCTATTTAATGATACATTTTTTCTCATGGTTATCAATGTACACGCAATAATTGGTAAAATGTTTGCAACTTTGGGGAAATATATAGTCGCATTTTTGCGAATCTTGTTTAGTTTTAATTTAAACAACATCGACATCATCTTTCTCATCGTCAAATTTCAAAACTACTTCATCAGTTTTTGAACGCAAATACAAGAAATTACATCTACATTACAGTCATTGGGAAACGAGAAATGGGAAGTTGGACTTGTGGTGCCCGCACAAAATGTAGTCGAACAGTAAGAGTCCCTGATGAACAATTGTCGAAGATCAAATAACTTTCAACCTAAGAGTTGAAACACAGGGAAAATAATTTATAGATGCCCACAACATAAACTACGTATTTTTTTTATTTACCGATATAAGAAAGTAAAAATTTCAAATAAGCCCCAGTTTCTCAAGGCAGTTATCGATTAACCGTCCTCTTTTATAAGGTGGGCGCTTATTCAAGAAGGGGTGCTTAATAAATACTGGGCGCTTATTGAAGTTTGTGGAAATTACCTTATTATAAATTATTAGATGGGGGCGCTTAATAAATGCTGGGCGCTTAACCGGATATTTACGGTAAATGAACATTAAAGATTTTAAGAAGAAACTCTTTGTCACAATTGTTGGAAATAAAGGCTTTGTAACTTTTGAAGAGAAGAATTGATATGAGCGATATCAGAAAAAGTACCAGCATTGAAATGAATATAAGTACAAATTTTCGAAAAGGGATTTGAAAAGTTAGAAAAGCAATGGAAAATTCGAATTTAGCATTGAAAAGTTTTCAAAAAATTGAAATGTTTTGAAAATTTGGTACAAATTAGGCCTTGTCAGTTTCTTGATCATGTTATGAAAAACGAATGGCTAGTAAAAAATGTAAAGACTTGAATGAAGATTGTTTGATTAGTTGGTCCAAAATTCTCTTGTGACCATTTATATGGTTACAACCTGATTTATATGATTACAACCTGATTTATATGGTTACAACCTTTTTTTTTCATTAGGCTGTGATTTGTAATTTCTGGAGTTTTGAGGCTATTTTTTGTTCCACACGACGAACACTTTTCAAACGTTCACATATAACACGATTAAAAAATGTAAACAATTTTTACCTCTGACCCAAAACTTGTGTGCTCACACTTGAGTGCTAGTCCCTTTCCTCTAGTATGAGGGCGTTAGCTAGGTCTCACAGACAACGTCTAACGTCATTTTCCCAATCCGGTCTAACCACAATCAATTTCCCAATAATGTCTAGATTTTTTTTGACTTCTTCCCCATGTAACCCTACACTAGGTCTTACACAATGTCCGCTGAGACCCCAAGCTGAAAGGTGACTGTCTCATCAACTTTCCAATATATTGAAAAACCTCATGTTCCCAAAAGTTCTTACCAAGTGACAAAAACTTTCTGAATGCCATCCTCACTTTTGAAATTCCCAGTAATAGTGTTGATACTCCAGATTTCCAAGCGAAATATTTTTTTGAGTGTACTTTTTTGTTGCTGGTATTCACTGAGTACATTATGTGAATTTTTGAAGCATGAGAAAAAGAAGTAATGTCTCGGTGTGCATATTTATATATAAAAATCACTGCAAATGAATGCATTTCTATAGAACTGTACACACTATTTCAAAAAAAATGCTCTTCGTCGCAGTCACTTTTTGACGAATTTGTCCACTAGAGTATACGCAAAAAGCACAAAAGTGTTTGTAAAGAAGATATTATTGATGCTATGAGGCTTACATTTTTATTTGTTTTGTTTTCGCTCTTCTTTTTGAATTGTGATAATTATTTTTTTTGTTATTTTATTATTATTTTTCATTTTTAGTGGTCATCTTCCTAACACTTCTGAGTTAATTGATCCTAAAGATATCACCTCTCTGAAACGATGTCTCTTGGCTACGCAGGTAGTCAAACTATGATATTGATTTGAAATCACTTCATGTTTTTCTTTTGTTTCGACCTCTGCAATAATTTCGTTGACTTTAGAATGGTCAAATGCCACCAATCGTTACACACAACATGCTTGAAGATCATACCGACCCCATACTTAGTCATATCAGAAGGATACAGCTCTTTAATTTGAAAACTGATCGAGTCAAGGTAAGTAAGACCTTTTCCAGTATATAAGCAATAAGATTTTCATATTATGATAAATTCATTTGACAGTTGCACTATCATTCCGGTAGTTTTGTGACATTTGTAATGGTGATGATTAAAAAGGGAAAACTACAAAATACACTCACTGTTTTTTCATAGTTTCTGTGAGAGCTTTTTATGAGAGCTTTTTATGAGAGTTTCTATTAGAGCTTTTCTATGAGAGCTTTTCATGAGAGTTTCTATGAGAGCTTTTTATGAGAGCTTTTCATGAGAGTTTCTATGAGAGCTTTTTATGTGAGCTTTTTTATGAGAGTTTCTATGTGAGCTTTTTATGAGAGCTTTTTTATGAGAGTTTCTATGAGAGCTTTTTTATGAGAGCTTCTATGAGAGCTTTTTTATGAGAGCTTTTCATGAGAGTTTCTATGAGAGCTTTTTTATGAGAGCGTTTCTATGAGAGCTTTTTATGAGAGCTTTTTTATGAGAGCTTTTTATGAGAGCTTTTTTATGAGAGTTTCTATGAGAGTTTTTTATGAGAGCTTTTTTATGAGAGATTCTATGAGAGCTTTTTATGAGAGCTTTTTTATGAGAGTTTCTATGAGAGCTTTTTTATGAGAGCTTTTCATGAGAGTTTCTATGAGAGCTTTTTATGAGAGCTTTTTTATGAGAGTTTCTATGAGAGCTTTCCTGTAATGAAATACAACCCTAACCAATTCTTACCTTCTTTAGATAATATTTTATCCGGAATTTTTATCCAAAACGAATCCATTGTTTTCCATTGATTATGAAGAATTTGTTCGTGGCTGTCATTTAGGGGTTTTCCCGTCTTACTATGAACCGTGGGGTTACACACCAGGTGAGACATTCATGACGTCATAAAACAAAACCTCGCTACCAGTCCATGATTACGATGTTTTGTTTTGAAACACATTTCAGCTGAGTGTACTGTGATGGGTGTTCCGAATATCTCCACAAACCTTTCCGGTTTTGGTCGATTTATGTTGGAACATATTGATTACCCTGAGTTTTATGGTATTTATGTTATTGACAGAAGGTTTAAGTCGGGACCTGAATCCGTGCAGCAGATGTCTGATGTAAGTGCTTCTTGAAATATGGTACAGTGGACTCTCTATAATTCGAGTTTCCAATACTTGAACTCTCCATAATTCGAACTGAATCAGTGGGTCTCTAGTAATATCACTCTCTGTATCTCGAACTCTCCATAATTCCAACGATTTCGTTTTTCCCTCCGAGATTCGAGTTAGAAAGAGTCTACTGTATTAGTTCTGCGTTTTTGTCACCTAAAGGAAAATGAATTTGTTTGTGGAATTTAATAAAAGTGATAAATTCTTACTCAGCTATATTAACGACTATTTTGGTTTCTATAAAAATTTATTAGTTTTTTTTCACAGCAATTTTAATCTTTAAGTTAGAACTGAATTCTGCTTACTGGTTTCTAGCATATGTACGACTTTTGTCAATTATCAAGACGACAAAGAATTATATTACGAAATCGTACTGAGAGATTAAGTGAACTGTTGGACTGGAAAAGCTTAGGAGTGGTAGGTTCCAACATTTTTTTCCCTTATTTTTTTGAATACATCTCTTCTCTTTTTTGCTTTTTTAAAGACCATTTCAAATGTAATATTTATTCTAGGAGAATTCAGTTACGGGGAAACTTTCTACTTTCATTGGTGGATTTTCGGGAAGTGATTGATAGGTTACTATATTAGAGCTATAGTGTTGCAATGATGACGTAATGTTAGGAGTCAGATTAATATTCCCTTGTCAAGGTAGGATTGTAACAGTTGCATGCAAGATATTCATCAAAAGTGTTAGAAAGCTTTTTAGCCCAGCGCGCAAAAGTCATAAACACAGCGATGGAGGGCATTTTTATTGTAATAGTATGTATAATTCTTGAGAAATACACTCCTTCGCAGTGATTTTTCAACAAATTTGCTCGCTGGATAGATCTCTAAAACTTAAAGAAATCAATGAGAAGTTTAGGAGAAAAAGTTACTTTACATCCTTCTTATAATGAAACTGAAATTTATATAAAGTAACCCTGAAGTAAAAGTTAGAACCTTTTTTCTTCTTAAAGACTTGTCATCTGAAGTAGATAAAGGGTAGTAAAGCAAAATCATGCCGAAGATCATAATAATTCTCTGTTGATTTTTAGTATTATCAACACGCTCGTGTGCTAGCCATAAGAAAAACGCATCCAGAACGTACACCAAGGTTGCGCATTCGAAAAGAGCAGTTGGTAGGATTTGATACCAGTTCACGATGTGATCTTATTAGCTATGTATCTTCGTAACGGTGGTTCATAGGGCGTATTCTTACTTCTTTTTAGAACCTACGATTCCCTCGTCCTCCGTCCGCCCCAGGTTCTCCTGCCTTGTCACGACAGGTGTCCGACAATGAAGAAGAAGAAGATACAGAATTTCGTTGTCGGTATGACTCTGATGACGTCATCAGAATTCGAAATGCTAGTGATTCAGGCTCTACATAAACAATATGGCGAACACACAAACCATGGTTTTTTGACGATCATTAATGATGTATATTTAATTGGTTAAAAACTTTATGTTTTATGAATCACATTTTTAACTTGTTATTTTTTTTGATAGAAACGAACGGGCTGTTGATTTTCAGGGATTTCGCAACCATGGCAACCTCTTGATAAAAGGGAAATGGAAACAAAAAGAAAATGAGACTCGAGCTAAGGATAGAAAACATTTTAAAGTTTTGGTTTAGAAAATTAATAATCCTGAAGTTGATTTTAGTTTAACCGCCTTCAGATTATAATTTTGTTAGTAGAAAATAAATTTTTTTTAGATACATGTATTATTATTATTTGGTATGAAATAGATGACAGCGAAAATATATAATGCTGATGTCGAGAATTGTATTTTTCAAAATATATTCAAAAAAAATACTATTAAACTTGTTAAAGTTGTTTGTTATTTCAATTTAAAAAATTTTATTGCAGGTGAATTTTAAAAAAGATTGGCCACTTAAGGTAAGACTGAACGAAGTAAAATATTAACGATAATGAACTATAATATGTAGAGCTGAGGGTTGCACTATGCTGATGTCAGTTGAAATAGAACAATTGAGAGATGATCTGGGAACGAACAACTGTTTATTATTAACAAAGCGTTTAAACAAAGTAAAAAAAAATGATTGGCTCCCTCGTGGAGATTATCTCACAAGAAAACTGCTGACACAGTTTATTCTCGACCTTATTGTTATTGTTGTCATTATCTTTAAAAATCTAAACAGGTTTTCATTCCAGTAAGCAGAAACTGATGAAATCCTTGACCTTTTACGAAATGATTTTTTTTTTAAATTAAAACAATGAAATTATCATAAAGATCTCACACTTCTAAAAGTAATTCAATATTTAAAATCTATTTTGATAGATGAAAGTTTTTTTAAAATGCTATAGTTACCTCTCTTGACAAGAGAGAGATGTACTGAATACAACATTCATTCTGTAACGCTATTAAAATACTCAATACACAATATTTCATTCTTACCAATTCAATAATTTGAACTTTTTTTTCATTCCAGTGGACAAAGATTCGGTTGAATTTTTTGTGATAAAAAAAAAATGTTGACTTTTTTCATTAGTATGTTTTTAATTTTTTTTTAAAAAATATGATTTTTGTTTGTCAGTGTCCTTGTCTGTTACATTATTTTGTGTTCTTAGCGTATTTAGTGTCCGGTTTTCTGTTTGTTACGTTTGCAGTAAAAATACCATATGGTGAGTAGTAAGTTGCTATTGTTCTGGTGACGTTTCTGTTACCTTTCAAGTCTTATAAACTTCACTGTATTGCTTGTTGAAATGAACTTCAACTTGATTGCAGGTGAATACACATCAGTGGTACCAGGCTCAATCTTCTTCGAATTGTACTATCCCTTAAACACTTACAATTTCGATGATATTTCCTCGATGACTACATACTCATTTCCTGACCGCCCCTACGAAATCTTTCAACTGGATAAGTTCTATGACCCGGGCAATCAAGTCCATCAGAATTACTTTGGTAGATATGTTACATTCTTCGTGGCACCAGTAACAGGAGATTACGTGTTTCATTTGATATGTCGAGGCAAGTGTATGTTTCGGACCACTTCATCATTATGTACCACTGATGAAAAAACTGAACATCAAACTGTGGTAAATCAGCTTGACTACACAAAGTGAGTGTTTTGTAATCTATTTGTATAGAGAAGGTAGTTACTTTAGAGTGATGGTTTAAAAAATAGGTTACATCATACTTTTTACAATCTTCTTCATGTCTATTTTCAGCCCCACAGCAACAAGGAGTGTTTCCATGATTGGGAAAATGAGATATTGTCTTGAAGTTTACCACAGAGGACAGAAGAACCAAAATAACAATCTTGTCGGATTGGGGATAACATATCCGAACGGGACCCAATTGTTTCCAATTCAAGGGCAAGACATATACTTCACTACGGGTAAAAGAACTGTTATGAATTAGTCTTAATCTGCGTTTCCAAAAAATCAGTCGAAAAAGAAAATTTCTACAAGAAACACGCGTACGTCAAGGGTTGCTATGGTAATTTTGTTTCGACTCGAAAATTTCAGCTTGATCGAACAAGTTGAAAATTTTTCAACTTTGTCTGTGTTTTTCGCTCGAAAAATCACAGAGAGCCAATCAAGTTGCTCTAAATAAAGCTGACTTGCGCATTTTTAAAGACCAACATCAAAACAATGGCGATGGGGAGAGATGAGTACAATGTTTCTTAAAGTAACGCACAATCGCTCTTGAGCTGAAATACACTCCCGTCTTGCAGATGATTTTGTTACCTTTTATGCTACATACTGCAACAACTTTTCACAATTAGAAGGTGAAATTCGAAATAATTTGAAAAAATATTCATGGTCAAATAATGCTGTTTCCTTCACTAACAGATGGAATTCTCCTTTCCAAGGTTTTTCCGCAAAAATTTTGTAGTCGTAAGTGAAAAAAAAAAATGAGAATCGTCAGTGTTCTGTTTATCGCAGCCACATTTTGTTTACATTTAAAATTTAAGCTTTCCGAAGAGAAAAGAAATAGTGGAATTAAAAAAAAAAGAAAATTTCGGCCGAAAAAAAAGTTTTTCGGATCGAAATTTTCTCGTTTCGACTGACTTTTTCCTGAGTTTTAGGAGGGATCGCACTTAGAAATTTTCTATTGGGTGAAATTTCTTGCAGCCATGGTATCAAAGTTTGGTTCGATTGCTTATGTGTTCGATGTCAGCACAGATGATGTAGAAAGTCTTTGGAATCTTGCGGCCTATCAAAGCTTCACGCCCGAGCGAACAATTGTATACAGAGGTCTTACAGCAAGTATGTTTTTCCACATTCTTGTATGATCATGAGATGTTTCATTGAGAGATTGCTAAAACTTTCCAAATTTCTTTTTCTAATAGCATCTTTAACTTTTTGTTTTGATGTTAGTTTATGAATAAAGTTCTCGGTGACGTGTGACCATAGATGTATAAAAATGGAGTGACTCACAACTTTTATGAAACAAACCTCAAGTACCGTTAAAAATACAAGCTTCCTTTCTAGCCGACACATTTGTTGAAAAACTTCTGCGAAGGAGTGCATTTCTATAGAAATATACACACAGTTTCAATAAAAATGCTCTTCATCGCAGCGACTTTTTGACGAATTCGCCCACTGGATTGGTTCTAACGGTCTTAATGACCTCTTACAATCCCAACCATAAAACTTTCAGAATTGAATGAAAAGATATTCTTTCTCTTCAAGCATCGATCAAGGAACTTTCTTAGGTCAAAAATCTTCGTAAAAATTGTATACATTTAAAGGTCTGAACAAACGAACGCTACAATGTAGCATGCTCTTGTGCGACTTTGTAGCATGCTACATTGTATCCATTCATTTGTCCGAGCCTTAATATTCAATGGGCAAAATCGTCAAAACATCACTGCAACGGAGACCATAGAAATTGTGGATTTATATGGAACTGCACTCCTTCGCAGAGATTTTTAAACAAATGTACCGGCTGGGTACTGTATAACCCGTTAAAATTCGACATTTTAAAAAAGATGAAACAGCGGTTTTGAAGTACTAACGAAAGTCACAGATACATACATTTCCTCTAATTACTTGGATTTCCTAAAGGAGGGAGACATAAAGATTCCTATTAACGCCCGCGCACCAAAATCCAGTGAAATGAGAGGTGGGGATTATATAAAAAAATTCGACCTAGAAGATTTTCATAATAGAATTGAAAGGTTGAAATAAATTTTAAAATATGGTGTTTCCTAAAAGTGTTAGGAAGTGGTGAGGCAAGAAAACTTTGGGATGACGATTCTGTCATAAGAGATGTGAGAATGATCTGTAATGTCGCAATAGAAAATAATGCCTCACAGTGGTTTCAACATTATGTAGAAAGCAACATTGATTTAAAAACTAGCATGTAGCTTTAGCTTAAAATGCCCCCGCGCTCAAGCTTTCCAATTTTTACACACAGCAAGCTATCCATTGAAAAAGAAAACTTTCCGCCCAAACATTTTGTAATTTAAGGATTTTTGTAAAAATATTTTGGGTTGATTTGGGCCTGATAAGATTAAATATTTCGACAAAGCCAGTCTTTTATGTATGGCAAAAGATACATAATATTTCAAATACAAATCGTGTATGCAGTGGAAGAAAGAGCATGCCGAATCACATATCTAAGTGTAAATACTTAAGTTTTACAAGACAAAGAATTGTTTAATGAGTAATGTAACCTTGTGGCATAGTGTAGCGGTGGCTACACTAACTGGGAATATGCAAACCAAATAGATGTACTTACGCAGCTGAAAATCTGCATAAAACTTTGTTACTTTTTGTTATCTCTTAGGCCTAACTCACACTAAATGCTAATATACGTTTTAAAACGTGTAAATGAGGCTTAACAAGTAATATCAGAAAGTATTGCTACAAACAAAAGAAATGTGTGAACTGCAACCATGGATACGTATCTTAAGGCCGGTTTTCAGTTCATTCGCTGTGGTCGCACGAATGAGCGATCTGATTTTTGATTGGCTGACGCAATCTCATTCGCCTGGCAGTTCAAATCATTTCAACTACTGAGCGAATGAAAAAGCTGTTCGCTCAATCGCGCGACCGCAGAGATTGAACTGAAAACAGGCCTTTATAATCAAAATAAGATTTTGCTAAAGAAATTTTGTAAGAACCAAGAGAAAAAAAAACTTTTTTGAAAAAAAAACTAAAGCGAAAAATCCATTATATTAGTAGAAATCATTTCAAGCGGTTCGAGCTTTGATTCAAAATAAAAAGTAGCAAAGATTTAAAAGAGCTAAAACATCATATACAAAAATAAAATGCATGGTTGATAAAATTTCAGATTTTAAGCTGTGCTTCAAAATCCTTGTCGCTACCTTTACGAAAACAACACAAAAGTATAAATGTTGATTTGGGCAAATAGTTTAATGATAAATAAAATAACCAGAAGCATCATAACTTTGATAAGGAATAAGATGACAAAATATCCTTAAAATCTAATATTTCGGCTTCTATCCTGAAGCCATTGTCAAAGAATCATTGTCAAACATTCTTTGACAATGGCTTCAGGATAGAAGCCGAAATATTAGATTTTAAGGATATTTTGTCATCTTATTCCTTATCAAAACACAAAAGTAATATGAAAAATGTCTAAGCAGTTTTAGCAGACGAACTTTCTAAATAACACAGTATAATATAGTAGTAAATTAGGAGAAAGATATGAAAAACATTCTGTCTCCCACTTACAGTACCATGTTTTGAAACGGGAAATATACCAGCGTGTAACAGTAACACGAAAAGTTGGAGGATGATGATGATGATGATGAAGAACAAAATCGGAAACTGACATTTGCCTATCTCGTGAAACTACTATGCCTCCTCGCTCGCTTACGCTCACTGCGGGGGGCAATTAATAATAATAATCAAGCCGAGGAATGAAGAATGAAAAAGATGTGTATTGAAGCCACGGTGCGGCATTATCTATTACAAAGCCACTGAAAGCAATTTATGAACTGAGAAATAAATACAGAATCTGCTGCAATCACGTCTTCATTTCAAGTTCTATTCAATTTCGGTGCTATTCATAGATTGTTCTTCTATTGTTGAAAAATTATTGAAATATAAAATAGTTTTTATTGATGAATTCTAATCAATAGAGCTTTCCCGAATTTCTGTTTAAACGCTGCAGTGTGGCCGAGTTGTCGTGCCTAGCCTCGCTTTTAATATTCAAAATGCTTCTAATTATTGGAATGGGAATTGGAAATAATAGAGACTATTATTAAGTTATAAAGTTATGAAATCAGTGGAACAATGTATCGCATAAAAACGAGGTTAGATATGAAACTCAGTCACAGTTCAGTGTTTAAACTGAAATATGGGAAAGTTCAATTGAAATCTGTTGTCTTACTTTGTAGGTTCGAAGGTATCGAAATGGTATGGAGGCTATGGGCAAGTTTTACGGACATTGATGTATTTTACTTTTGGCATCCATTATTTCTCTTTTGACAAATGTGAAGAAGAATGCGCACTTGAAATAGATGGCAATGCTGTTGGGTGAGTGACGAAACCTATTTATATACTCTATCTTGTATTTCTAGTCACATGTCTCCAAGGCTTTATTGCCCCCGCAGCGAGCGTAAGCGAGCGAGGAGGCATAGTAGTTTCACGAGATAGGCGAATATCAGTTTCCGATTTTGTTCTTCATCCTCCAACCTCGAACCCAGGGTTTCTTGCCTTTTCGATATCCGGATGGCGTATATCGAAAAGGCAAGAAACCCTGGGTTCGAGGTTGCTTCATCCTCATAATCATCATCTTCCAACTTTCGTGTTGACGTTACACGGTGGTTACAATTATTAGCTGACTTTGCTTTTTTTTACCGTTTCAAAGCATGATGTTTTTTCGTATCTCTTTCCTAATTTATTATTATATTATACTATGTTATTTAGGAAGTTCGTATGCTAACATTGCTTAGACAGTTTACTTTTGTGTTGTTTTAGTGAAATAAACGATAAGGATTTTGAAGCACAGCTTGAAATCTGAAATTGTCGTTCTTCGTGTTTTTTTTCTTTAACTGTCTTCAAAACCTAGTGTGATCATGATCAATAAAACCTTTCTATATTTTTTCTTGTTTTGTTATGTAAACTTTGGCTATTTTTAGTTTTGAATCAAAGTTTAAAACAGAGATTTCTAATAGATTTTTTTTTAAAAGTTTTTATTTTCTTTTGGCTCTTACAGCATCTTATTTTGATTATAAAATACGTATTTGATTATAAAATACGTATCCATGGATTCAGTTCACACATTTCTTTTGTTTGTAGCAAATACTTTCTGATATTACTTGTTAAGCCTTATTTACACTTTTTGAAAGGTATATTAGCATCAGTGTGACTAAGGCCTAAGAGATAACAAAAAGTAACAAAGTTTTGAGCAGATTTTCGTCTGTTTAAGTTTAGATCTATTTGTTTTGCATATTCCAAGTTGGTTTTGAAATACTGCCACTGCTACACTATGCCGCATGGTTACACTACTCGTTAAACTATTTGTTGTATTGTAAAACTTTTTAACTATTGTTTCATATGACAGTTAATTGTTCTTGTAATTGGAAAAGTTATCGTAAAGAAAGTTTAACTCAATTCTAATGTAAGTGAAAAACCGTGAAGACCATCTGTCAATGAGTTTTCAAATCTGATCTCCCTTTTCAAAATGATCATGCTCACAATTCTTCTTGTTTTTATTGTGTTTATACAATGTTATCAAAAGTTAAAATTTATATATTTGTTACTGTGAAAAGTTTTACAAAAACATCCATCTTAATTTTTTGATCTCCCTTCACCCTTGTTCTTTCAAAACAATAGAAATGACGTCATAAAACATTGCTTGTTCTTTAAATGACCGTTGGCCGATTAAATAGTTTTTCAATTATCAAGTTTGTCCTGAAGTTCAATTGATGCCATCATGTGAACTCTTTGAATGAAGGGTGTTATTGTATGCCTGTTTCGATGCATGAAATGTTACAAATTAAACGTTAAATGCTACTTGTCTTATGATCATAATGCGAGACAGTTCTAAAACGATTTTGAGTGAGTGTTGAGTAGCTTTGAGGCTTCCTAAAAAACTGGCTTTGTCGAAATATTTAAGCATATAAGTATGCCACTTACCAGGCCCACAATAAACCAAAACATTTGTTTTCGAACAAAACTTATTTATTTCCGTTGCCTAGCTTGCAATGTATAGCTGGCTGTGTATACAAATTGAAATGCTTGAGTGCGGGGGCATTTTTTAGCTAAAGCTACATGCTAGTTGAAATATATCGTAAGGGTCTATCTACACTATAATATTACATATATATACTACAACTTAACACTCTTTTATTTTTTCTTGAAGTTCAAATGAGGATAGAATCCACCAGATCTTCTTGCTGCAACATATGTTTCATTTCTCTTAAGGACTCCTTCAAAAACTAATGAAGTTCGAACATACACAGAGACCCAGGGACGTTGGAGGACGGTTAAGATATATCATGTAACGCGATCCAATAAAAATGACGAGATGCAGCTGAAGAAGCGAGTAGACCATAATTGGATTGATATCAACCATCCAACATCGCGGTGTAAGTTATCGCTGTCTCTTTTGTAATCTCACCTTAAACGTTTCCACATGGACCCAGTGGGCAAAATCGTTAAAATGTCACTGCAATGGAGAGCATTTTTATTGAAATATTGTATGATTTCTATTGAAATGCACTCCTTTGCAGTGGTTTTTTCAACACATTTGCCCACTGCTGAATGGAATTAATATTCCAGGGAGGGAAAATCGATCATTACTTTTAACACTATATATATATATTATCACATAGATAAAAAAATTTGAGGTCTTAATTTAAAAAAATTTGCCCAAAATGGCCAATTTTGTCCAAATCTGAAAAATCCCTAATTGTTCTTTGTTGTGAAATCTAAAGAACTTTTGAATGAAAATTAAAGAACTTTGGTCCACGTTGGACCCAAACTGCATGCGAGCATTCCGCAAATAATTTCATAACTTGGAACATGATTTCTTGATGCTGAACATTAAAAGTTCTTCTGTCAGTTTTTCAAACTCTATAGCTTTTATTTGATAGCGCTATTTGTAACGGAAACTAAACGAATTTCAGAAGATTTCACAGACGTTGACAAACTGTTACCATGACTCTCAATTACCTGATGTACTAACATGTTGCCGTGGTGATTTGTTCATAATTTTTGGCACACATTTTATTATCACTCTTTTCTTTTCAGTCCCAACAAGCAGCATTTTGCCGGCCATCGTACTTACACCAACAAGTTCAACTTCGTTGATTGCTACTATAGCGCAGCCTGCTATTCGGCCCGGTCATACCTTCACTTACACGAGTTATACTCTGAACTATCGAAAAGTGGGTGGTGCCACCACCCCCGTTACTGGTGGCGCTCAGGCTGAGGTTGTCGTGAACTTGAATAATCTTAATAAGTATACCAACTATGAAGTGTGGGTTTATTACCACTCCTCTGATAAGATAATCAGTTCGATAACTTACACGAAAAGAACTCTTGAAGACGGTAAGTATTTTCTCTCCACCTGCACATATTCTAGGAACCACGCATACATACTTCATGTTCTTTTTCTAGTTCCTACTGCGCCACCTGTTTCCGTTGCGGCAGCAATGCGTTCTTCAACAGAAATTGAAGTGAGCTTTGGAGAGGTCCCAGCTGACCATAAAAATGGTGTAATTATAGATCACGTGATTCAGTATGCAAAAGCGTTCGCAAATGGTACTGTCATAGACAGTTGGTCCAATCAAAATGGTCTAAGCTTGGTTCAAGTTATTGCGAACTTAGAATTCTGGACGTTTTACGCTTTTCGCGTTGCTGCTGTCACTAGTATCGGTACCGGTCTATTTTCCAATCACGTGATTGCACGAACTGATGAAGACGGTATGAACATATCCTTTTCTTCTCAAACTTCAACCACTGCGTAACGAAAGAACAAATAATTTTGTTGAAGGAATGTTGAATGTTGAAGGAGAATATCTTGAAAAAACTTCATCTATTACTACATCTAAAACAGTCATCTTTCATTTGTCATTTTGCCACTACCTTCCTTCTCCATAAAACAAAACAAAACATGAAAATGCAGTTTTATGATAACTATAGTAACTTCATGTTTACTTAATGAAGTTAACTCTGCCTCCATATTTCATCCGAGAAATGACTAATTGTTATTTTATTTATTTATTTATTTATTTTATTTTTATTTCACAGAATCATTTTATTATGCAGTAATGTACCTACTATATCGTAAGGTTTATCAGAATTTATTTCCCATTCTTAGCACCAACATTACCTCCAACAGATGTGGATGGTTTCAACACAAGCGAGACTTCGATCAAGGTGACGTGGGGGAAAGTACCAGAGGACGATCGAAATGGAATTATCACCAAATATGTTGTGAAGTATATCAAGAATGGTGAAACTATTCCTCAATCTGTTGAACCCAATGCTGCACAATTCAGTGTAGAAATACAGGACCTTGACTGGTTCACAGACTACGATATTTCTGTGGCAGCATACACCAAAGTTGGGCGTGGTCCTTTCAGTGGCAGCCTCATTGTCAGGACTGATGAATGGAGTATGTTACTTAAATCAACTATGTGTCATGGTCGCGGAAATTCATTCTACTAAACTTTTTATTGTTGTGTTTAGAACCACAACTGCCCCCACCAAATGTCCATGGAAACAATCAATCCGATACATCCATACTGATTCATTTGGACCCAATCCCCACTGAGCAAATCTACGGTTATGCTATTTACTCAGTCGCCTATTATCAGTCTGTCCACGAACCTGACGAAGACTATGGCGTTGTTCAGGGAAATGTCGATTCAGTGATGATCAGCAATTTGAATGAATTCCATAATTATTCTATTCAAGTAACTATAGCAACAAGAAGAGGCGAAGGTCCAAAGGCTGCTCCAGTCTATGTGATGACTGACGAAGGAGGTTTGGATTGTTTTGATTTCAGGGATAACATACACTCCCAGCCGGCAGATTTGTTAAAATTCTCTTCGAAGGAGTACATTTCTATAAAAATGTACACACAATTTCAATAAAAGTGCTCTCCGTCGCAGTGACTTTGACGATTTTGTCCACTGGGATGACTTGAAAGTAGTAGTGACACATTTTCGGTTTTGTACCTAAATTTCTGTTATCATACTTTTAGTATCAGCTGTTCCTCCGAGAAATATCCGTACCACTACACCTTCGTCGACAACTCTCGTGGTTCGGTGGAACACCATTCCTATGGATGATGAAAATGGTATCATCCTAAGTTACAGGATTGACTATCGAGAGGTCAATACAACTGGGCCATGGAAAACGGAAATTGTTCCTTCCAGTGTCCGCAAAGTGACACTCGAACATTTGGAAAAATATCGTCATTACGACGTCTCGATTGCTGGTATAACTAGAAAAGGAGTGGGGAACTTTAGCATTCCTGGTCAATTGGAAACTGATCCTAACCTTTTTCGGACAGATGAAGATAGTATTGAAACAGTTTATATGTTTTCTTAATTTTGTTAAAATTCTCTACGAAGGAGTGCATTTCTATAAAAATATACACACAATTTCAATAAAAGTGCTCTCCGTTGCAGTGACTTTAACAATTAACAATTAACAGTAACTTGAACAATTTTTTTTATCTTTTAAGAACCTGATGGATTTGTGGAGAATTTGGAAGTAGCGACCATTAATAAAAACACCATCGGGGTAACCTGGAACGAAGTGCCTGAGCCTGGTCGTAGAGGAGTGATAATCCAGTACAAGGTTGAATTTAATGATTTAACCTTGCCTACTCCTAACTGGAGGGTCAGAACTGTGGGTGCAAAAATTCGTTCTATTGAAATCACGGATTTGAAATTCTTCACTAATTATTCCGTGCGTGTAGCAGCTGCTACTAAAAAAGGGCTTGGTAACTACACTCAAGAAGTTGTGAATAGGACAGGCGAAGCGCGTGAGTAGTACATGTCTTCTTTGCTTTGATTCCATGAAACGGTGTTTGGCAAAACTGCTTCTTATTATTGCCTGAGATAACGGTTAGTTATATTTCATTAGAATTGACAACGGGTAAAAAATCTAGTTTTGCATGTCTTTTTTCATAGCACCTGTTGTTTATCCGAGCAACTTTACTTGCATGAATATCAGCTCATCTCAAATTTACTGCTCTTGGGGTCCGACACCTTCCGGCCATGGTTTCTCCAATGGAATCGTAAGTTTTGAATCATACACTAGTCAGCACATTTGTTGAATAACCTCTACGAAGGAGTGCATTTCTATAGAAATATACGCATAATTTCAATAAAATGCTTTTCGTCGCAGTGACTTTTTGACGATTTTACCCACTGGGACTTCTCTAATTCTTTCTTTAATTTATATATAGATATATGTGAGTTTGGTTGCATATACAGCCAGAGTGCTCGATATTTATTAAAATGGAGCGTTTTTATATAGATATATATATGAGCCCTTCTCGATATCTGCTTTCTTCTCATATTAGGTGTTAGGTTACTATTTGTACTACAGCGTCGTTGATTGTTTCGTGGCAGAATTATCAGACTGTAATAGTACAGAAGAAACAGTTGTCACGGTTACGGTACCGGACTTGGATGTAACCCTCGACAATTTAGAATATTATGTTAATTACTCTGTACAGATTCAGTTGTTTAACAGCATCGAGGTCGGCTACCGTACTCCTGTCATGTTCCTTTACACGGATGAGGATAGTATGATAAAAGTTTCATGTTTTGTCTTGTCTTACTCGACAATGAAGAACGGTTTTCAACATTATATATTCTTCATATATTTTCTTAGTACCGTCCGCTACCCCTACAAACCTGGAAGTGTTTTCTGCATCGACTACTAGTGTGTTGATCTTTTGGGATGCGTTGCCGTTCGGCACAAAGCATGGCCAAATTCTCGGTTATCATGTTTACTACCGACGAATGAACGAAGGACCGACAGCCGACGAGTTAAAAGCTAGACTTGAAGAAAGGTGAGTGTTTTTGTTATGTTTTTTTTTTTCGGTGTTTTTCTCTGAAAAGTAACCTTTGCTTTCTTTTGTCTAGAAAATATAAACGGAAACGACGTTCCGTTGAAGATGTTGATTACCACGTACTTGATCGCCATCATGTTGCGCACGATCACAGCGAAGACGATTTTCTGCCAGGGGTGTTTATCTATCCAGAAGAAGTAATAACAGTTAATGACACCACGTACGGAATCCATATCACCGGACTAGATGAGTATATGTGGTATACAGTGCGCGTTTCTGCATTCACTATCAAAGATGAAGGTCCGTTTGTAGCTGCTAATGTATCATGTATACAAAACGGTATGTTACTTTCAGTTGCAAACCTTTATACGTTTTCTAAAAATGAAAATGTATCTTTTGCCATATTTGCATGAATGAACAGATGAAAATTTTTATGTGAAGAGCTGCTCTGAAAATAAAATACAACCCAGTGGGCAAAATCGTCAAAAAGTCACTGCGACGGAGAGCGTTTTTATTGAAATTGTGTGTATATCTATATAGAAATGTACTCCTTCGCAGTGATTTTTAACAAATGTGCCGGCTAGGAAGGAGGTCTTCCACCACATGTTCTTCTAATTTTTTCCAAGGATTGTACTTAAGTTTTTCTACTTTCAGTTCCATCATTTGGGCCAAATGTTACAGTTCGGGATCTGTACTCGTTTAACGAAATCGAGATAACTTGGAAACCACTCGAGTATGAAGTTTCACATGGTACGGTATTTGAATACAACATCATATATTATCCAGTGAAAATCAATGATGTTGATTTGCCACCATTTGATCGGGTGAAAAAGAGTATCTGGGTGGAGTATCCGATCCATGGTCTTGCTTTACTTGGGTTGAGTCCGTTTGTCACTTACGCTGTCGAAGTAGCTGCCTTCACCTACGCTGGTTTGGGCGCGTATTCTGCGCCCGTGTACGCTGGTAAGGCCATCAATGTATATAAGTGGACTCTCTCTAACTCGAAACTTGAAGGGGAAAACAAAATCGTTCGAATTATAGAGAGTTCGAGTTACAGAGAGTGATATTGGTAGGTTTTAGTTTGAAGGGACCCACTGATTCAGTTCGAATCATAGGGAGTTCGAGTAATGAAAAGTCGAATTATAGAGATTCTACTATAGTTAATTTCAGTTGGTTAATTTCAAATTTTTAGCTCGTGTTCATTAAATGGTGATGTTTTTTTTGTACGTAGATACGTGTCGATGTGAACCAAGCATCGCCACAAGCTTTCAAGATTATTTACCATTGTTTTCTATTGACACACGAACAAATCAACAATCTGGCATAATTGCTAACCTTGTTGGTGATGCTGCAGTGTATTGTTGCCAATCCTGTGTGAACGGTCACGGCAAGACCATCGTCAATTACACGCATGATGGTACTCTAGATGGAAACTCGTTAAAGAAGACGGCAAACGAACTGAAAACTGCTGCTAGTGAAGGCAGCAACCTCATCTTTCCCATCCAAACCTCCGCTGACGCTAACAATTATTTCAACAACCCTTATATTCCGATTGTATTCTCTCCCGGCGTAGCTATCTACTCGTCGCGTCTTGATCATGTTAAACTTACGTCAGCTATGGTGGAGAAAACCGCCCAGATAATATGGGCGTTATTGTTGCTCATTTTTCTGATTGCTGTCTCATCTGGCTTGGTTATGTGGGTCATTGTAAGTCAGTGGGGAAAATTTTTTAAAAGGTCACTGCGATGAAGAGCATTGTTATTGAAATAATGTGTGTATTTTTATAAAATACGCTCCTTTGCAGTGATTTTTTCTGGGGACTGGGGTTCAATATTAAGATAAAATGGTAGTAATTGATTTTTTTTTGGCAATTGCAATTGCCTTTTGCCTTTGTGAAGCGATGAAATCAAAAGAAACTTTTTTCGTCTCGTGAATATTTACCGAGTTTCAAATCCCGCTCCTCGTGAATATTTACCGAGTTTCAAATCCCGCTCGTTCTCCTATATCAACTATTTCAAGCTTTACGTGGAATTTGGTGCTCACCTTGAATGTCAACCACCTAAATTTACCCAATAAAGCGGTATTTCAATAGCATTTTCATCGTTATTTGTTAAATTTCTAGCAATGCAATCCAATGCAACTTGACCGCACAAACCGACATGAGTATCCCGATGACATTCGACGTGGTGGACTCGCTGGTGTTTGGTGGGGGATTAGCACCATCTTAAGATTAGGGTAGGTAATCATCTTACCTCGATCATCCAGTCTCATTTTTCTTGTTTTCTATTTAATTTTTATTTTTTTCATAGTGACGGTGATGTGCCGGTTGGAAATGCACGACTATCAAGATTTTATGCGATGGTCTTGATTGTATTTGGTGTAGCGTTGACATCGACTTTGATTTCTTCGGTGACTGCTATTTTCATAACATATTGCTTCACCCTCACTCAAACCAACATGTACTCACAAAAGGTAAGGCCACACTATTATGAGTATCTCCTCGTGTCCTCTGTATTTATTTTATTTCAAGAGAATGTGACCACACTTTTTAGGTGGTGACGCTGAACGGCTCTTACGATTCGAATGTGGTTTCCAAATGGGGTTCTCGTATCACAGAACGTAAGAATTACCTTTGGATTGGATTGGATTGGATTTAGCCTGGGAAAAATTTTGTACTTTTCCAGTACTTTTTCCAGCCAATTTATCCTGACCCAATTTTTTGTTTTAGTCACACGTTCCATGCTTAATTACATAAGTGCTTGAACCATTCCGTTTAGGGTTTTTTACAGTTTTAACCATTCTAATCCAATAAAATTCTCAAAATATTCTTCGCCTTAATTATTAAAACGAAATTTTGCTCCGCGGTCCCTGTAGTATCGGCGAAAAAATATGATTCAGAAAAAAATGATTGGGGAAATATATTCACCGGGAAAATGAAAAGTCATATTTAAAAATAGTGTCGAGGAATCAATTTATTTGTAAAAAGTTTAGTCATTTAACCCAACATTTTTTATTCCCAATCATTTAACAAATCAAGCCGAAAATGAGCTTGAGCAAATCCAATTTCAACTCCTGAAATTGTTTTAGATGCCGAGGACGGCCCTGGGTTATTAGCAACTCTTGCCAGTGGCAAAGTGGACCGTATCGCCGTGGATGCCGTGTATAGCCTTTATCACAGCCAAACATTCTTGGAAGATGCAAACGCGATTTTTCGTGGTGTTCGAGAGTCTGATACAAGTTATGGAGTTGTTTTGAGTGGGCAAGCTAAAAGATTAGAGAAATGTATGAGAAGATATATTGACGAAGAAAGATTTACAACTGCGAAAAAAACTGCAACGGTTATTGACAATGCACAACTGGTGAGTACTATCGCTTCGTGTCCGTTGATTGAGACTTCCATTCGGTTGGCTTTTGTTTTGTTTTGTTTTGTTTTTTTTGTAATGTTTAGTTTTCACACTTCCTTGTTAGACATATGCAGTTGACGAGAGACAGAGGAAACTGGAGGTTTTAGGCACATACCAATCTGTTCAGTGGATGCTTACTGTGAAGGTGTGTGGAGGGATGATGCTGGCGTTCTTTCTCGTTGGATTGATATTTGAATGTAAACGCAGGCGGCATAACAAAATCCACGGTAAGCTCTATTCACAGACTGTATTGAAAAAACAAAACGCTTTAAGTAAAAGAAGTGAATTTGTTATTGCTGTTAGATGAGATTAAATTAAGAACTTTGTATTCTAGTGAACGAGCTCGTACACACACCGTGTTATCGATTATACGAGAAACAAAGTTATGAGCTGATTTCGAGTTTTCAAATAAAATGTACTGAAGTTATAAACAGACTTGAACTCAAGCACGCCCACGAACGATTGGACATGAAGAAAAACTTACGAAAAACAATCAAATTTTTGACACCTGATCAAGTAAATAAATACCGCTTCTGAATTACGTTTAAACGAGACACGGGATTCCAGCACAATCCGATACCCAATGGGCAAATTTTTGTTGAAAAATCACTACGAAGGAGTGCATTTCATATAGAAGTTTACACACTGTAACAATCAAAATGCTTATCATCGCAGTGATTTTTTGGACGATTTTTGGATGGTCGGCTTATTTTAGATCACCAAACTATCTAATGGAAGGCCTGGAAGATGGATAATGAATTTTCAAAGGTTTTCATCTTGACTTTGTGATAGACTCAAATTTGCAGAGCTATTATATGTTATAAGTACCTAGGATATTTGTGAGATGTCTTGCCAGCATTTATGTTTTATATCTCAGTGATACATGCAAATATGCGAGATGTTATCGGAGTTATGTTTCTTCGAGTCAAAAAAAAAATTAGAATCGAAAACTAGAATCAAAAGGTAAAATGTTCAAAATGTATGACTCGGTGAAAGTTTTGTCAGTATGTTTTCGTTTACTTATAAATTTGTAATATCGTAATTATCATTATGAATGTCAATATCGATATATTTATTGATCAACTTTTGCAATAAAGTATCAAAAGTACGAATCGATATGAACACTCCCGAATCCTCACTTACCGACCCAAACAAATTTTCCGGCATTTAACAACACGGTCTTTGCAGGTTTCAAGTGGCCATTGTATGAGTCATTTTCAGATAGAAAACTGTCGCAAGTTTTTCAGCGACATGACTCATTTTTATGATGCTGTTTCAGAAAATAAACAAGCATGTTCCGATCATTTTTGTTTTCATAAAGAATACTTTTGTCAGTATGTGACTGGTCTCTCTTGAATACATGATTGTATTCCTAATAACAACGTAAAACGCATTTCTTTGTGTTAGGGTGTTAGGGCTTGATTTTATTCAAAATTCTGCGGATGTTTGTTCATTCACACTAGAATAAATAACAATCAATTATTCCCACGTGACGCAAGTTAACCAATCAAATCAGCAGATTGTGTTGGTGGTGCTTCCGTCTTCTTGGTGTTTCATTCCGCCATATTGTCAACGTCCTTTTGTTTCTGACTTCCCATAAGTAACAAATTATACAAGTATTATGTTTGAATCAACTTATTCAAACTAGATTTTGTTTCCAAACAAGATATTCCGTTCATATACAATATTGTGGATTAATTCATTGTTGTTCTAATTGTCTCTCTTCATAAGTTGTAATTCAAAAAATAATATCAAATCAATAAATTTTGAAAAAATCGTGAATATTACACGAACAAATTTGAACAAATTGAGTTTTGATGCAGAATTATAATTAAAACTACTCGTCCACCAAAAAACTTCACAGAAAGCAAGCTATTAACGCCTCTTCTAAAAGTAATACACCATCGACCATTTATACGGCGCCGATTTAATGAAACGTTCTTTTTAGAAAATTACCTCATATAATAGGTTCTTGATGAAGTTTCGATGACCAGTGACGTCATCAAGTAGGGGGATGTTTTCCTCGTCACCATCGTCAAGCTGGAGGAAATGCTAGTCATTTATCGTGTTTACTTTTTGATACATAACATTTCCTTGGTAAACAAAATCTCCTGTTTTTTGCTGATGATAATCTTTCCGAGAATATTTCTTTCCAACAGACTTCCTCAGAGAATACGAGCTATTCTTCGACACTTAAGATTAGTGTAATTTCGTTCACGTTGTAAGACTTTCTAACAACCTGGAAACTGTATTTCGACGAGTTATATAAATATTGATATTCTTATAAACCACAAATTTTGCTCGTCGGAAGGGGGGCTTAGGAGACATGAGATTCAAAATAATTCAAAAATTCGTTGGTGTGTTTGTTTTTTAATCGTATGAGATTGTTTTACTTTTCACAGTTGCAACAAACGAACTGTTTTGAAATACGACCTATTTTCTTTCTCGTGCAAATGTAATACTAAACGTGAGAAAATTTCTCCCCGTTGAACTACATAAAACATATATACCGAATTCATCCCTGAATGTACGGATGAGTAATGAGGTGTGTGCGAGAAGGATAATTTGATATCACTTTCAGCTTACCTTACATCAAATCATTAAAGGCCTTCAACTATCACTCAAATATGAAGAAAATATACTGTGTGAAAAGAAGTAATTCGAATTTCTCACACGTTGATTACAAATCAATTTGTGTTCGCTTTCCCCCGGTTTTGAGACCGGATACTTGTGCTTGTCATTCAACATAAAATTGTCAACTGTACGCAAACAAAGAAATCTAACCTTCTTTATTTTCAAACCATTCAACAATACGCTTTTTGTTTTCATGAGTTCTTGATAAGATATCCTTTGACAACAAATGAGCTGTGATGATAAACATTAAACTTTAATGTGGTTTGCTCTGTTATCGGCGTCTTTTTGTTGATTCACATCGACAGCCTAGGCGAACCATTTCTACCAAGGCACCGAATCAAGAAAATCGTTGAGGAGTTAGAATCGCCATGATAATTCACTAAACCTTTTTATATACACGAAGATTTACTAAACTTTTTTTTGACTTTGGTTCGCTTGGTAGAAGATATGACGCCACCGCTTTTTAAAATTGTAGCTATAACAATATTGGTTGCGATCGTTTCATCGCAAGATGTGACCGACAGCACCGAATATCAATTTGGAAGAGCAATCCAATGTAAGCGAGACGATGGATTACTGCAAAGATGTATGCCTGTTTTTGAAAATATTGCTTTTAACAGAGACATTTTCGCCAATAACACTTGTGGTTTGTATGGACCAAGCGAATATTGTGTTCAAACTGGCACATCGGGAGCTCAAAAGATATGTGACATTTGCGATCACAAAAATCCTGGTCAACGACATCCCGCCGATCTTATGACCGACGTCAAATTAAACGACAATCCGACGTGGTGGCAGTCTGAAACATTACTAGAAAACAAATATGGTGTTCACCTAATTTTAGATTTTAAGAAGAAGTATAATGTGGCTTTTATTCGTATTCGCTTCCATACTATCCGACCACATTCGTTTGCAATCTACAAAAAGTCCACATACGATCTTAACGAAAGATGGCTACCCTATCAGTACTATTCCGCTACCTGCCAAGAAACGTACGATGTTTCAGCGAGGACAACCGTTACATTGGACAACCAAAAGATTGCGTTGTGTTCGAATAAAGCTAGTGGCATGATCCCACTCAGTGGAGGGAATGTAGCCTATCTGACACTTGATCACAGACCTGGAAAAAACGATTTTGACCGATATCCTGAATTGGAAGACTGGGTAACAGTAACAGCTTTGAAATTCAGTCTCGATCGATTGAATACTTTTGGGGATGAGGTTTTTGGTGACCCGAAAGTCTTGAAGAGTTATTACTTTGCAATATCCGACATCGCTGTTGGTGGTGAGAATTTATTTATTTATTTTTTTATTTTATTTTTTTTTTTTTTTTGCCGTTCTCCTTCTTAGAGGGTTTTTGATTTTCTGATGTTTACAAACAGCAAAACGAGATTTTCTAACATTGATCATTATTGTTCAGGTCGATGTAAATGCCATGGCCACGCCTCAACATGTGCCATAAACAGTCAAGGGAATACGTATTGTGAGTGTGACCACAACACAGCTGGTAACGATTGCGAAAAATGTTTGCCACTGTACAATGACCGACCATGGAGTCGAGCGTCAGGAAGAAACGTCAACGCATGCAAAAGTAAGAAAGTTTCTTTTCTACAAGTAATGTTACAAAGGTTTGACTTTTTTAAACACTCCTGCAAGCACTCATGTCAAATTTAACAGACCATACAAAAAAAAAAAAAATACTTGTCGCGAAAAAATAGTCAAAATTCCCAAAAGTTTTTATTGCGTATCTTTGCTAGAAACAAAATAACCTTTTTAATAAAAACCTGATTTCATTTACATTTCCGAGATTAACATCTCTTAAGAAAAACATTTGCAAATAATTACGAAAGGAGAAATACATATATATGACTATCCTGTTGGCCATGAGTGACGTCATATTCATCATTTAATCCTGTGGACCTTTTTTGACTTGATGTTTTTGTCTCTGTTAATCGGTGCTCTTTGTTGTTTTCTTACATCAAATATAAAAAATAGTGAACGAATACATTTCATTATCATGTTATTGAGTATTGTCTCAGCAAAAGTTTCACCAGCGAAGAATTTTTGCACCGTTGAAATTCTTGACATCAATTTTACTCTATTTCTCTAAGATGTTTTTATTTTTATGCTTCTATTTCCTACGTACCATTAATTCATTATATCTCTAATTTTTTATTTTATTTTAATTTTCTTTTTTGTTAAAACATAACAAATTCAATAACATAAAAAAAAAAAAATTAAATTCCACCCGATCAAAAAATTTTTCTTCGTTTCCTGCATGAAAACAAATATTTTTTATGACTTCATCTCAAACCGCCAATCATAACAAACGAAAAATCATTCAACAAAACACAGAACTAGCGGAAATCCATAGCTTTAAGTAGAAAAAAGTTTGTCATGCTCGGTGGATAATTTTCTTTCGTAATGATATGCGCATGCGCTTACATATGCGTGCACCTATATTCTCTTAAAAATTTAATAAGATTGATTCCTCTTTTTTTTTCCTTATTAGACATTAACTGTGAATGCATTTTGAAAAATTTTAATTTGAGCCATTTTATTTAGAAATATTTCAAATATTTCGATGTTTGCGTATTTATAGATTAGTACATCATCTTTAACTTCTCACATTTGGAAACTATATTTAATTTGTTTCTCTGATTTGGAGCATTCTTGATCTTTGAAATAATTTTTTAAAAACGTTTCATAGAAGAGAGACTTTGGTGGGTTGCAAAGAGATGTTTAAATTAAAGTTGCTTAAATATAAAAATTTTGGAAGAATTTATATTCGTGAATTAGTAAAACACAAATTTACGAATTCGCGCGCAAATTTTCTCCATTCTTTAAATTTGATTGGTTGATTGCAGAATGTAATTGCAACGGATTTGCTGACGAATGCGTTTTCGATGAGCAGCTTTGGATAGATTCCGGACGCGTCAGTGGTGGTCGATGTGTAAATTGCCAAGAAAACACAGCTGGCGATAATTGCGAGCGTTGCAAAGACTATCACTACCGAGGGCAAAGAGGAGCATGTTTACCATGCAACTGTAACCAAGTAGGCTCCAGATCCCTCAGTTGTAACAGCAAAGGACAATGTCCCTGCAAAATAGGAGTGAGCGGCGATAAATGTGACACATGTATTGATGGTTATTACGGATTTTCACAAGCTGGTTGCAGGTAAATTCTTTAAGAATTTTTTAAAAAGGGCGTTTTACCGGTATGGTATGATCGCTTGATATAAGTCAATTTGAAATTCAAAATCAAACACAAAGTCAAAATCGAAGTCAATTCGATGGCACCCGTCAGCCAACTCGAGAGAGTCTGAACTGTCCATATTCTGTCCAGGTATTATATTATTAACAATGACAAAGTTTAACTACTGGTGTTAAGAATATAAAGTGCGTAATCAACACAAGTAAACCAACGTGCTTATAAAATAAAGCGCCAAATGCATCAAAATATCTCGAGTTGGACGACCGGTATTATTGAATTGACTTCGACTTTCAAACCATACACTGGATATATCAAACCACTATCGTTTCACAGATATATAATTATTAATTGTGTTTAGTCGTTGTAACTGCAATTCCGATGGTAGTATTGGTAAAAACTGTGACGCTACCGGACAATGCAAATGTAAGGAAAATGTAATTGGAAAACAATGTGACCAGTGCAAAGCGAATCATTTTGATCTTGATAATGCCAATCCACTGGGATGTAAAGCTTGTTTTTGTTATGGTCATGGCTTGTCGTGTACAGCAAAAGAAAGTATCGGAGAAAAAGAGATCAAAACGTCCTTTGAATCTGATTTCAATGGATGGAGGTTGCAAGACGAATTCGGTAAGGAAAAAATTAGTTATCACCAACATAATCATCGAAATAAAATTTTTTAAAAATAAAACGTCACTAATTTATAGGATTCCAACTCATGTTGAATTCATATTGACAATACACGAAATAACCAGCAATGTTGTCTATATTATCAGAAAGTTATAAGTCTGCCAATAATGTACGTTTCTGCCCAACCTTGCATTTAACTTTGCACAGAGTATAAGTAAGCGAGGCAAGGCAGGGAATCTGTAGTTATAGTTGGGGTAAGAGTTTGGGCTAGGGCTAGGGTTTAGTAGTATGGGTGGGGTTGGGGCAAGAGTTAGGGCTAGGCCACCATTGTTCATCTCGGTCCAACATTGGACGACTCGTATTTCTACTTCAACATTGCACGCAGCTTTAATTAACATATCGAAGAGGTTTCTATGTCAACAACAATTCAGACAACACTTGCTTGGAATTACCTTACTTGCATATCATAAGTACAGGTTATGTTTAAACGTTACCACCTGTAACCTAGGTAACGATTATCAGCCAAATCTGGCTTGGGAGTCTATCTCACAGTACGCTACCATCAGACCAACGCGAAGTGGAAATCTATACTTGGTAGCACCACAGCAATTTCTTGGAAATCGATTAAGTAGTTATGCCAAGAAATTTTCGTTTATCTATGGCATATACAAACATAAAACTGACCCGGATGTGATCACGTCAAGAAAAGACATCATTTTTGAAGGAGCAGGTTTAACAGCAACTTATGAAATTACTGAACAAGGAAATCAGAAGCCCGGAAACCGTTTCAATCGCTACGAGTATAGATTAATTGAACCAGCTGGTATGACAACAATGAACTTTCAAAAGCTTCTTTCGGATTTAACCGGTATTAAGATTAGAGTGACGTACTTGCCGATAGCACCAAACCAACCTGTAAGAAAAACAGCTATTGATGACATCATATTGCAATCAACCTTCTTTATTGGTGAAAACTCTCCCCAACAAGTCACCTGGCAAGAAAAGTGCGTGTGCAAGGTTGGGTACACTGGTGACCAGTGCGAACGTTGCGATAAGGGATACACACGAGAAAATGGAGCAACAGGTCCATTGGGAAAGTAAGTATAAGAATAGTTTCATCTAAAGTCAAATTTAACTTGCAACCTAGCCGGCACATTTATTATTACAATCTCTGCAAAGGAGTGTATTTCTATAGAAATCTACACACAATCTCAGTAAAATGCTCTCCGTCACAGTGACTTTTTGACGATTTTGCCCACTGGGAAGATATCAAAAATAATTCATGACGTCATACTTCTTTTACTTCACAGATGTGTTCCATGCGATTGCAATAACCATGGCAACGAGTGTGACCCGGAAACAGGCGTGTGTATTTGTGGTGACAACACAACTGGCAGAAACTGCGAACTATGTAAAGAAGGTTTCTATGGTAACCCGACAGCTGGCAATCCTGACGACTGCAAAAAATGCCCTTGCATTTTTGCTAACAAATGTGTACAGCTCGCCTCAAAGATCAAATGTACAGACTGCCCAGAAGGTCATATTGGAGATCGTTGTGAACTTTGTGTTGACAAATATTTTGGTGATCCACAGGGTCAACTGGGAAATGCAACAAGGTAATGTCTATTTAAATTCTTTTTCATGTTTTCCATTAAAAAATAATTGTGACGAATCAATTACTAAACTATGGCTTACATTCAGATGTCAAAAGTGTGATTGTAGTGGTAATGTTGATGATAATGCAATTGGCAACTGTGATGGGTTGACTGGTGGCTGCCTGAAATGTATATACAATACCAAGAATGGACCAGAAAACAAATGTGAACTTTGTGCCGATGGCTTTTATGGTGATGCTCTTGCAGAGCCAAAAGGAAACTGTTCAGGTACGTACATCATGTGTTTATGATGCATCTAGAAAGTTATGCTTAGCTAAAAAGCATAATTTCCTGTGGCTGACTTTGTACCCTCAACATTTCGTGTGAAGTTAGTTTTTTCGTGTACAGCATGCAACTGCTTTGAGAATGGGACAAAACTACCCGAAGGTCACAAAAAAGGCGATCCGATCTCCTGCGATAAATATGGAAAATGTTCGTGTCGAGAAAACGTGATTGGTGACCGTTGTAACATGTGTCCACCCGGTCACTGGAATGTCAAATCTGGAAAAGGTTGTGAAAAATGTAACTGCCATCCAGATGGATCAATGGGAAATGAATGCGATATCGAGACTGGAAAATGTAAATGCAAGCCTGGAGTAGCTGGAAGAAGTTGCGATCAATGTGCGGCTGGTCATTACAAATTTTCTCCGACTGGCTGCAAACGTGAGTAATCACAAAGTTCTACTTTTGCGAACGTTTTGCTGACATCCTCTCTTATTTAACATTCGTGTATTCTGTAGCATGTAATTGTCACCCTGATGGATCCAAACATCAAAATTGTACCAATGATGGAGTATGCGAGTGTCGACCTGGTGTACTCGGTATAAAATGCGATCAATGTCCTGAGAATAACTACAATCTTTCTGCAGGATGTATCGGTAAGTTAGCCTGACGTCACAACCCACATATTTCCAGTCTAGTTCTGGTTTATTCTTTGGTGTTTTTTTTTTGGACTGCAGTATTGATACTATTCTGTTTACAGCCTGTCCGAAATGTTTCAATCTGGTTCAAGTGGCAGTCAACAAACTTCGTGAAAAACTCTCCACCTTCAACTTCACGAAAGGAAACTATACAAACAAAGATCCTGGAATCGATATAAGAGATGAGAATTTCGAAGCTGCCATCGACGCACTCAACAAAGCTATACAAGAGCTTCGAATGAAAACTGAAGAACTCCTTAAGGGTGACAAAGAATTGTTTACATTTTTTGAATCTTTATCAGATCAATTTGACAAGCTTGTTAGTCGATATGCTGATTTGAAAAAGATGGTCGAGAAATCGGAAGGTGCTTCAAAAACTGGCCAGACTGAAATCTTACGAGCGGAAGAAATAATCGAGTTGATAAAATCTTTGCTGAAAGAAGCTGAGGAAAAACTGAAAAAAGAAGGCGAACAGATCTACAATAAGGCAGTTTCAAGTGCTGACGATTTAAGTGAAACTGCCAAACGAATGAAGGCCATCGCTGAAGAGGTATTCTAATGACAAACTTTTAGATTGCATGACTAAAATTATTTTTCCTTCATACATAATAGTTCAGTTCATATCAATATTATATACCCTTCCATTTCATGATTTTAGGCGCGTAAACTAGCTGATAAACATGAAGAGGAATCAGCAGAAATTAAGATGACAACTGACATGGCTTACAATACAACACAACAGGCTTACAAAATTGCTGATGAAGCCAGACAAAAGGAAGAAAAAGTTAATATTGACCTGAAGAATATGCAGGTTGACGCATCTGAAGCTGATCGGTTATCCAAAGATTCTCGTGCACTGATCAATCAAGCCAAGAATACCTCCAGTGTTGCGTTGAGTGATGCTGAAGATCTTATTCGTGATGCCAAAAACCCCTTACCCGACTTCAAAATTAATGAAACGAAAGGTAGTCAGTGATTTTATTTTCATGTTTTTTAAGATGTTTTTCCAGATATTAATATTGTTAATATTGGATTGATGATTTCAGTTGCGGCGGAGAAAGTTACTGATGCCGCCAAGAGCGTTGATACGCAATCCAACGCATTAGTAAGTGACAACGAAAAAGCGGTCGATCAATTGCGCAAAGATGATGAAGAAGGACGAAGATTGATGGCTGAAGGACGAAAACTTCAAGAGCAATCAAACGATATGTATGTCGTAGCGAAAAATGCAAGCGATGAGGCGAAATCAGCACAAGAGGATGGCTTGAAAGTAGCAAAAGAAGCCAAAGATATGTTGGAAACTTTATTGGTAAGTTAAAAAGTTCAACATGTTTTAATATAATGAGTATTTCCTGACAGATGAATCTGTTTGATTTTATCAGATGTCTCCGTTGAATATATGCTTGTGATTTTGTCTAGGGCTTCAACGAAATTATTCGAAAATCAAAAGCTAATGCCACTGAGGCATTGAAGTTGATTGATCAAATTATGAAGCTCATCAAAGAAGCCAACGATACTGCCAAAGATGCTGATAGCAATGCTGCAATGGCAGAAGGAGATGCTGATGAATCTTTAAAGTTGGCACGAGAGGCAAACACAACAACACAAGCTGCTAGAAGGGTGGGTATAAATATATCTGAATTTTATAGATAACAATAAATATTTTGCAAAAAGAAAGTCTTCATTGCTTATCTTCATTGCTTATCTTCATTGCTTATCTGTTTGTTTATAGGAAATCAATGACATCATGGCGGAAGCACGTGACTTGTTAAATCAAACAATGTCATTTATGATGAATGAATTGGCTGATACAAAGGACGGTATTGTCCAAACTCAGGATAAACTCGAAGGGTACGAAAAAGCTGCCAAACAAGACGCAGAGAATGTGGAGAAAGCATTCAACCAATCAAAACTGGCTGGTGATGAAGCAGCAAAAGCACAGAGCGATTTGTTGAAATCATTAGTAGATGTTGAAGATCTAATGAAGACCATCGAAGGTCTTGAGGCTATCGATTATGCGACCCTTGAAGATGCCGAAGAAAGGTTTAAAGTAGCTAAAGAAACGATAGAAGGTATCATAACGCTCGAAATTGAAAACCTTCAAAATAAAGTGGAGGAGCAAAATGAAAAAATCAACAAATACGAACTGGACTTGGAACCTTTACGAAAACAAATAAAATTTGTTCAAAAGTTGGCTGACACAATACCGACATATAAATGTTTCCGCGGGCAAACCATAATCGAACAAAAGTAAACACGAGATAGGCCGAACATAAAACATTGTGGAGGAGAGTTTTGTGGAGGAGACCTATAATATATATACCTTATTTATTATCACTCTTGTATGGAAATCATAACGAATATGCGAAAAAAATGGACGATGAAGAAGACCCCTGTTGTCTGAAATCAACATGTCGTGATTAACGTGACTTTCAATACATTGGTTGTTGAAGGTTTTTCATCCTAATCATGTACGTCTAGCGAGTATATTTCAAGGAATTATTTTTGAAAACATTTTTATTCATGTACACTCACTTACTTCGTATTAGTTAAATCTCAAAACATTCAGGCTGTAACTGTTAAAAATGATCATCCCTATTTTCTTGATTCACTTCTGTACACTATTTTATTCTTGGAAAAATTGAGTTTTACAGAAAATATCAATTACGTTTATGTATGCCACCGGGCAAATTTGCTTAATAGTCACTGTGGAGAAGTACACTTCTATACAAATATACGCCCTTATTCAATGAAAATGCTCTTCCTCACAATGGTTTTTGACGATTTTGCCCACTGGGATGTAACAGAAATCGTTAAGGTTGCCATTGACGAGCAGTTATCAGTTCATCGGAGAGACATTTTGTGGCGTGGAAAGAAATTTTTATAACTTATTCTATATTTCTCATTTTACATATTAGCGTAATTATTCTTGTTTACGTAAATTTTTACGTAGATTTTTCTTTCGTACATAAACGATTTTATGCAGAATCAATACTGTTTGTTTATTACGAAAAAATAACCCAGTAGTTACAATTTGTTAAAAATCACTGCAAAGGAGGAGTGCATTTCTACACAAATATATAACGCAATTTCAATAAAAACGCTTTTCGTCGCAGTGACTTTTGACGATTTTGCCTTCTGGGAAATTATGTAATCTTGTTTTCACAAGTACAAACAAAATTACACTTCTTGACTTATTTCTGAGTTGTAAGAGTAATAACTGCGGTCTGCCTGTCGGAGAACGCAATGAATGGGGAGGTATTCATCCAGTGTCCGGGAGATGTCTGGTTACTGATTACAATGATTCAGCTGATACAAAGTCGAAACCTGGAAGCTTTTCAGTTGTAATTTCAAGCAAATGATTTTCCATATATTTTGCGTGGTTTCGAACAACAGACGTGTCGGATAAAAAAAATTAAAAAAATATATATAATAAAAATGTTTTGGAAGTAACGAGCTTTAATATCTTCAGCTATTCTTTTCCTCCATGCTCCTTTAAATCAAATACTCACATCACATTAAGTTTCACAAAAAAAACTACCCTTACAGAAAAATAGGTACAGTGTGTATCAAAATGTCTTATCCACCAACTTTCAATGCGCATATCTCATTACATGTCTGATAAAATATTGTGAATTTTATATCACAAGAAAGAGCTTTTCATGCTCTATCCATTAATATAAAATGTTTGTCAAAATATTTGATCTTCGAGAAGATATTGAAGTAAAACTCAACGATTTGGTTCATTAAATTCTTAAAAGTCAATTAACTCATTTTACAATGAAGGCCATTTGTAAACACAATCAAAAAATTAAAAATCATCACACAGTAAAACATTTTTATTTGAAATTTTTAAGATTAGTTGTTATGGGAAATTAATAAGCAAAGCTGTATTTGAAACTTTCTAAAGGTTTCATCAGCACAACAAAAGATTATTACATCATTAAAAAGTCATTAGCATGTCAGTTAATTAACTTTTAAGAATTTAATGAGCCAAATCGTTGAGTTTTTCTTCAATATCTTTTCGAAGAACAAATATTTTGGCAAACATTTTATATTAACGGATAAAGCATGAAAAGCTCTTTCTTGTGATATAAAATTCACAATATTTTATCAGACATGTAATGAAATATACGCCTGGAAAGTTGGTGGATAAGACATTTTGATACTTACTGTATATGACATGGAACCCATAGAACGTGTGATGTGTTTATGTACATGATGACCGCATTCTTCGGTCAAATAAAACAAGAAGACGGCGCCGAAGAACACAGTCACTATTTCATGAACGCGCAGACCACTATAATTCACAAACATTGAAGAGTGAGCAAGTATTGGGTTAGAATTTTTGGTCATTTTCCCCATGTCCATGTATCACATAGAAACTTCAAATAAAAAGCAATACTTAATAGCACCTGTATGCTTGACACCATACCATATTTCAGGAAACACGTTGGCATACTTTTAAAGCTTGTGAAACGAAATTCGCCAGTTCACAGCGCCCCCTTCAGAATGTTTATGATGAGTTCATAGATACGAGTTAAATAAATTTGTGTGTAGATAGGCTTTCTCCAATTCTTTGCACATTATATGTTGGCAAAAACATTGAAGAAAAACAAAGTTTCTTATTTGGGCGAATTTCGAAGAGTTCCCTTTCTTGCATAATATAAAAATTTTCATACAAGATGACGACAAAAGCGAAATACTTGCTCATATGAATTTCCCCGCTGCATTTTTGCACTGACGTGAAGTTTTTCAGTTGCATACATGCGACGGACAAGAGGTCTCTGTTGACAGATCTCTTGCTTTATGCATACACGTTTTTTTTTTCAACCTCAAAACCTTAAGAAAATCTTAAGAAAATGCCGAGCCTCAGTTTTCCAGAAATCACTTTTTTTTGAAACATCGGCTTTTTAGGGCCAAAAAGTGACTTTCTTATATATATATATATAAAAAGTGTACTGTGTTTCCTTTCGTATCTGTGAACTTCAACGTCTAAAAGTGGAAGTTGTTCTTTCTGATGTTTTTTCAAATGTGTAACGTAAACAAAGCAAGCATTTATTAAGAGGTGTTTTCTGTTTACAATTAGAACAGACTCAACCTCGAACCCAGGGTCTCTTGCCTTTTCGACTTAAAGTTTCGACAATTCACAAGGTGTGATTTGTTGGCGTAAATAAAACTCTAAATTCGATGACATCATGTTGAAAACAATGGTGTTCCCTAAACATTGTGCAGCGATGGTGTAGTGGTTAGTACCTTTGAGTGCGACTGCTGCGACACGTGTTCGAGTCCAGTCATGTCGTATCTCGATACTTCACTCCGATGCGCTTTAAAAGCAGCGTATCAGCTCATTAGGAGGGAGCCATCGACTGACTGCACACTAGTCTTCGGGCAAGTTAGAGCAATGCTAAACGTATCTCTGGTGGTAAGTCAACTACCAGTTGGAAGTCGGCGGGCGGAAGAACCAACCATTACGGATGGAAGCCCAAGGACTAAAAACTTACTTATTTACATGATTAAGTGGAGCTCGTCACGTACAAATGGTGGTTAGAATGTATAATTTTAAGAGACTACCATAATTCATTCATTTCTTTTCTTTCTGTGACGATTCCGACAAGTAAATAAATCATTTTATATACACATGCATATAAATATATAACTTTCGCTTTACTTTATTAAAAATACTTATTCCACTGCAATGCAACACTTCGCCATAAAATTAAATATGCGATATGCTATACCCAGAATAACCAAATTATGTTTCTGATGATGACATCATTCGATAAAGAAAGGGAGAAGTGTGGGGTAATATAAGAGATTATAACAAAAATTTCACAAAAAGGGATTTTTGGAAACTACCAAAAGTCTGAGAATAAAGTTTTAAAATATCAACATTATATTTCAACGAAGCTTTTCGGAGTTAATCCGTGGATCTGAAGATGGATTAACTCCGAAAAGCTTCGTTGAAATATATAATGTTGATATTTTAAAACTTCATTCTCAACTTATTGAATGGCGTTATGGATACAAGATACCAAGTCTCTACAACAATTTTTCGGAATTTACTATAATTGAATTATTGTGAATCTCCTGAGTCAATGTTCAAGATTTCAAGAATTCCTATGTAAATTTCCCAGTATACAAAGCAAATGATCGATCGAATAGGTTTTGTGAACATGTAACTCCACAATAAGTGAACAAAAATTCCATGATAAACAAACTGACTTAAAAAGGTAGATTGAACATCCAATTTTTAGGAAATTCCAACCAATTGATCTGACAGAGATAAATTTATGTTTACGAGATAAATTTCACTCACCAAATTATTTTAGAAAGACATTTAGTAGGAAGAAATCATGTGTTAATTCAATCCCTACCTTTATCGCACATTAACTTAAGGACTGGTTCTAAGACTTTACCAACATTTTCAATTCTTCTTTTAAAGTGTGCCCTGTCATTAGCCATTTTTACCCAGTCACCTTTACGTGATTGTTTGTATGCATAGCTCCACGTCACAAGGTTACAAACAGTTTCTTCACCAAAATGAACCCTTTTTGTCACATCAGACGTGTTCTTTTCCTTTCCGCCTGGTTGGGAGCAGCAGTGTGCATGATATTTTGACTTCTTTTTATGAGAATATGAATCAGTCTGATGTAATAATGAATCAGTCTTGTGTAATGAATATGGTGGTGAGCTGATTTCAAATTGGACAACATCATGTTGAAAACAAAAGTCATCATCATCATCATCATCATCTGATGTTTCATACACCAAACTCTCCATGTCATCCTCATTTCCAAAATCATCACATAACATATTAAGTTCATCGAAACACTCATTAGTTATTTCGCATTCAAAATCCATAAGATCACAGTCATCTAAATTCGAAAATTCAACTTCAAAGGAATCAGCTAGAGTATCTAGGTTTTTGATTGACAGGTCATACGCTGGATTACCAATATAATTCTTTTTAACGTTATTGTTGTCAGCACTAGCCTCAGTCACATTCACAATCCATGCACAAGTATTTGATCTCTCGTAGTAACCATGGAAATATAGTTCATGTCTGTCACAAACTACATCTACAGGTGTATTCATTTTATCACATTTACAGGACAAAGCTGGCGCAGGTACATCAACACAACAGTGTGAATATACATTAGACTTTTTTTCAAATTGTATACCAAGGGTAAAGAAGCATTTAGGTGGAACAAAGTATGCTGGTGATATACGTTTTTGAACAAGTGTGTGATGCATTTGATGATCCAGATATGATGAAAATGTCATTCTCTTTTCAGGTTTTTCTGGGTACATATTTATCGTGGATGAGCCATCTATTTCTAATGATATGATAGGGGCGACGAAACGTTCTAAAGAATGAATCAAGTAGAGAAATTGAAGAAATTACCTATATATAAAAAAAGAGATCCTACAACCATTGCTACCCACATGATCTGAAATCAATTTCAAGTCTGAAACAGATTTAAATTTCTCTTTCCGGAAACAACTTCCTATGATTTTTATTTGCTTATCTGGAAATTCTATTTTTAACAATCCACCAAACTGATTATATATGTTATATTGCACATTTCAACTTTTAATATCTATCTTTTATAGAATTATCCTTACAACCTATTCTAATTATTGGTTATAGAAAATGTCATTGGTTAAGTAAAACATAGAAGTTGCAAGAGTTTGCTTTCAGGATTTGAACAGACTAAGTAATTCCCTGAATTTTTGTGAAAAATATACTATTTTCCCTGAAAAAATCCTGGAAATGATTTTTTTCTTGACATGCATATGTTCTTCCCTGAATTTGGAGAAGGGTTGGAAAAAGCCCTGCTTGGTCTTGTTTCTTGCTTGTTTCCGGTTTGAAACTAGATGACTCGACAAAGTCTTTTTTCATCCTGGCTTTCCCTCACTGGTATGATTATTTATTTGGTATTGTTTTATGTGGCTAGCCTCACTCAGATGCTATTGCATCTGCTTTCCAGGAGGGGCCACAGTTTTAGGTGGAGGCTCCGAAGTATTTGAAACTGTCATGAGTGACACAAACCCAATCAAGGGCCTGTGCTTTTCTGGATGACCTCCTGCAAAACCTGATGTATCATCTACCCAATTTCCCTCACATGGCATGGGTCGACCCAGCCCTATGGTACATTTATTCGCGCATGGTGAATCTCCTCCAAGGTGAATTGAACCCTGATTTCTTGCATGAATCATGAGTGATAACCAATATACTACGGCACCACTGATGTTATTGCTTATTGAGACCAAAGTTTTTATAGAGTTACAAAGGCCAAGGGACACTACATCAAAGTTTCTTTAGTTCTAAAGGTACCACAGGGTTCCCACTCCTTTTTGATCTCAAAATTGAGGAGATTTGGGGTGATTTTTTTTGTTTTTTGAGGAGAAATGAAACAAAAATTGAGGAGATTTGAGGAGATTTCTCAATTTGATGTCTTTAAACTCATGGTACGCAATGCTTTTATTGTGACAATTTACTCGCAAAAGATGAGCAGAAGGCCAACCCGTCAAATGTGAACAATTATTCTCATTCAGTCTAAATTGGCATGTTCGAAATATTAATGCAAATAAAAATGAAACTGAAAACACCATACTTTCTTCATAAAGAAAAGCTTTTACATAACAAATGAAGGTGAGAATACAGTCGACTCTCTCTAATTCGAACCTCCATAAGATTCAAAGTCACCGTCAAATTTCCTTAAGAAACTCTAATAAATGAACCTCCATAATAAGACGCTTTCTAATTCGATCTAGATTTTAGGTCTCTAAGGAGAAATTCTCTCTCTAATTAGATTTCTTGAGTGCAAAAAAGCCCTTACCACAGTTTCGAACCATATTTCAAAAATTTCGATTTTTCATTCATTCGAATGTTTTGAAATTGAATTTTGAAAGCAAATTTTGTAAACAAGACATTAAAACTCAAGAAAAAAGCGGCTATACCAAAAAAATGAGTACATAAAGAAGTGAGTTTAGAGTTAAAATACAAAGCCTTGCTGGAACTTGACAAGGGAAAAACCAACAAAGAAGTTGTTTGAAATTCCACAAAGCACTGTGTCCACTTGGGAACAAAACATATCTAAAACTGATGAGGCTTTTCAAAAAGGAAGCGCTTTTACCAAAAGAGTTCAAGCAGATAAGAACGGACAATTTAAGCTATTCTGATCCTTGGAAAAAGTCTAATTCCATAGTGCACTGTTCATATTAAAAATGTATGTGTTATTCCAAAGACATACATTGGTTTCCCTCTGTAATTCGTTTTTTTCTACTTCGCCAACTAAAAATTCATATTAGAGAGACTCTCTTTAATTCGATAAAAATGCTGTTCCCCTGGAAAATCGAATTAGAGAGAGTTGACTGCATTACCAAGAAAATGCGAAGTAAGAAAGTATTTCAGGGCCAAACAAAACTCAATTATGCCAATTGTCGACCATTGGGCCATGATTAAAAGTAAGGTCCTAAGCTTCAGTGCCGCATCCAGAGCTTTTTTGGGGATACCGTTTTCTTACGTCGAGTTTTACTAGGTTTAGTGACACCTGAAGCCCCCCCATGGTGGGGGCTGAAGGGCGGAAAATTTTTTAAATTGAGGAGTCTAGAATGCTGGAAAATGCACTTCCACGAAGAATTTCACTTGATGCAAAGAAGTTTTGGAGCAGACTTAAGGGGGACGTTTTAACTCGTGAACCCCAAAACACGAGAACTGAGCGTCAATGCAAAGCTCGACTCTCTCAGTCTTAACTTTATTAGTCTGCAATGGTCGAAAAAACGTTTACAGTATAATAAATAAAGGCGTTTACAGTATAACAAACAAATAATATGTAAGTTCGAAAGTTCAAGCAAGTTATAGATCAATACGGCGATCACTCATGTCCCTGTATTTATCTACTAGTGTTTCCCAAGTGTGGTCATCGAACTGTTCTGGGCCGAGCAAAACAATTCTCATCAGTTTATCGAGAGCACATGGGCTTAAGGAATTTCGTTGTTTTGTAGCTAAAAAACCACGCTATTGCAGTACATGTCTTCTTCAAAATAATGAATCTAGTGAAGCGATAAACATTAAATATGGCGGATTCTCAGTTTGGCTCGCATGTTCTGCGAGGCTAAATATCTATCGTTTTGATTGTTAGTTAGTTTAGGTAAGTTTTAGAGATTAAGTTAAGTACTAAATTTTTTCTCTTGTTTGTTTTACAACATTACAGCGTTAACTAAACAATTTGGGAAAAAAATTTTGGGGCGGATTTTTTTGGGCGCCCATACCGGTCAAACGGTAGCAAAATACGTCTGGATGCGGCACTGCTGTTATTGATCCACATAAACAAAACAATAGTAAACAGAGAACCTGATGATAAGTAGTCTGATAAACTACAGATATTTCAGTTTTCAATTAAAAAGACACATTGTCGAAAAATTTTTTTGAGGAGATTTGAGGAGAAATCAACAAAAATAAGATTTTTTTGAGGAGATTTGAGGAGGAAAATCAAAAATGAGGATTTTTGAGGATTTTTGAGGAGGTGTGGGAACCCTGTAGAGTGCCTGCTCCCCTTACCGCTAACTTTAATTATAATGTTGCAAAATTCGTCAATGCAAACGTAAAAACACAGTTAAATGGATTTAGCACCACAATTGGTCATTCTAGATACTAAATCAACAAGAACAAACAAGGAGAATAAGATTGATAACAAATACTGTAATTGTAAACATCATCGGGGTGATGTTCCTCTTTCCGCTAACTTGTTCCTCTTTCCGCTAATTTCACGTTCGTCAAAAGTGATGCAAATAACAAAATTTTATGGAATTTAGTGTTCATAGTAACAGTTTAATCCCTTTTCTCTCAATTTAAGTGCTTTCCTCCTTTGCTTCTGCAGAAATAAGATAACCACGGGCTTAATAAAAATGCATGCCTTTACTGTTCACAAATCGAAGGCAGCCATATTTTTATGAGCGAAGTTTTTTTAGAAAACAGTAGTGCCGTCTCGACAAGTCAACTTTTGATCGCAAAAATCTAGACACGTGATGGGAATTGCCCTATTGTGAGCCTGCAGAGTAATTATACGATAAACACAGACATCGTTAATTTGTTAAAAGCATGAACTGTGAATGTAATTATCAACATGTATTGAATTACTTTTTACACTCGCAACATATGAAATCAATTGTTTCTATACTTGTGATGGAGATTTTCAACATGCAGAGGATACACGCTAGAATGATCATACAGAATTCAAGTTGCAATTGCTAAAAGGTTTAAATTGCAATTGATAAAAAGTGTTAACGCAATAAAAAGTTTTTAATGACAATGGGTCCTTTGGGTGGAAAGGTCTCCGAAAGAAGTTTCACGTTTTCTTGAATGATAAATCTATGGGTGATATTATCAACGTGGGATTTCGCGCTAATTGAATGTCTGTAAAAAAAATTTAACTGTTTGAGTAATCAAGCTGAAATCAGTGCTAACAAGAACAAATTTTGTTGCTATAGCGGAGAAAGGACACGTGGTTACAGAATTACCTTGCTGTAAACTTTAGATGATTTACTCGTGTATACGATATATACAAGAAAACTGTTTGTGTGGATAAAATCTCAGATGTTGGTAACATTCAAGACAGCAGAGGAATAACAAGGAATTGATATGCTCCGTTATTTATGACACTGAATTTTGAAGCATTTATTTTTCAAGGAAGCCATTTTTAATATTTTTTTCACAATGATCGCGACCCGGTGTTTGATTTTACTCTATTAATCAGTAAGTATTTGGCAATTCACTTTGAAACTTTCCATAACGATGGCTGAATGAATATACTTTTAGATAATAATTAGTTTTGTTTGAATTGTTGTCTTTAAATGGATGAAATAAACCATCACACTCAAAGTTAGCGGCAAGCGGCACATAATAGTGGTAAGGGGAGCAGGCACTCTACCAGTTAAAAATAATTGCTGTCACAATAAAATGCTGACCTAATCATCACATATGGGCAGTGAATAAGAAACAGCGATGTAAATCTGTTTGGTCTATTATACAAACCTGTGACGACTGATTTGGCATTACACGAATTCTGTTGCTTTACATTTTCCCTGAATTTCAAGAGCTTTATATCACTCATTAGTTCCTCTTCTAATGGATATACATTTACACCATATTCATTCAAAAACCATATTTCTTCATCACCCCTTTTCTGTGTGTATTTGTAGGAACCTGTGACATAATCACTTACACCATGATGAGACAAGGAATTTTGATTCCCAGCCATGCCAGAGGACAGGAAAGCTGTAAGAAGTGCGTCCATGGTGAACAAGTTTATATCCAGTTTTAACACAACCTGTCTCTGTATGATTATTTAACGGTGTCCCTTCACTTCCAAATAAACTCAATAACGAAATCAACTTTTCCAATCCCTTGATACGAACAAAAATTACTAATACAACAACAGTGTTTAAAATGTCTGTACTATCGAAATCAACTTTACAATCTTCGGTAAACATCACAGCACAAAATGAAGAAATCTTTCTAACATATGGGGTTTTACAAAACCATTTGAGAAGCTTTTGAATTCTACGTTTCCTCTTCTTTTGACTTTTTTTAGCGTGGTTTGGTATATTCCAAGTTTACAAAGCCGGAAAAAGTATCCGAGAAGTCTTTTCTGAATCAGCAACCAAACCAAAAATAACATAAAAAATCCTCACTATCGATACAAAATTTTATTTTGAAAGCCGATCAAAAAGTTCTCATTGCATCATCCAAATTTTGTAAACAAATCATGCGTTTCTATCGTGCAAAATGGATTTTACAACATACAAAATTTCAAGAGCATTTAAGCAAAAAGCTGACATTGAAGTTTTGAATATATTAAGAAATAAGATGTAATTGAATTTTGTAAAATTAAGTGTAATTGAACTATTCATTGTGAATTACTTCTTATTAATTTGAGTATTTGGACAAGTAACATCAAACTTGTTTTCCCGCTTAAAATGGCAGATTTTTAAAAACGAAAATAGAAAAAGTAAAACAACAACAAAATAAATATCAATTATCAACGCTGATAGTTAATTTTATTTTACGAAAAAAGAGAGATGAAGAAGAGCCCAGACCTGTCTAATTCATCGTCAATCACAAAAGCATCTTTTACAAGCAATGAAAAAAGTGCTCGATATTGTATGTTTCGCTACTGTTTTTGATTATAATTTCCGAATTATTTGTGCATCATATAGGGGGGTATTGTTTATGCACTTGGGTGACTATCTCTAGTTCATCCATCCTTCCATTCATCCATCCAAGTCAACTGGGTCTGTTTTTTGCGTTTGTTTGCAAAAGAATATGAGCTCACTGGATAGATAAAAACAAAATATATCTCCTCCTACAATAAACTATGCAGGATAAAACGCATCCGTGTTTAACTTGTGTTTAACTCCCTTTGAATACATGCCTCCAGCTGCGGCATAGATGCATGTCTTCTTACTCCCAAAACTTTTGCCAGCTTTACAAGTTTTCTTTTTTTTTGGACACATTTTTCACTTGGCCTGACTTATTAGATTTTCTTTGACTTTGTTATTTTTGGGTTAGGGTTAGGGTTAGGTCATAAGCGTAAACCACAGGGGTAAAAATGTTTTAAGGGGTCATTATGTTCTACTACTACAGGCCATCGGGATTGGAAGAACAACTTTTATGACAGGATTTCTTTTATAAGAAAAAAAATTTGTAAGAAAAGGAGGCAGTGGTTCAAATTTGTAGTGGTTCAAATCCCGGCACAGAATACTAAAGTGATATGAAAAATAATGTATGTAACGAAGAGGTATTGAGATTGTACATGATGTGATGTAATGAACAAGTGCCTAAAAGTAAAACCACAATCATCTGTTAGTCTAGTAAAGTGCAAGTTATCTGCCTGATGGAGGTCCACATCAGTAAATAAAATTTAAGTTTGTAAATTTAGAAATTAACAAAGATAGGGTAAAAAGTTTTAGGCAGTTTTTTGCCAGTAAAAGTTAAGGAAATCTTAAGAAAATCTCAGCCTCATTTCCGGAAAAATTCAAGAAAATTGAGACTCAGTCAAAAAATTAAGAAAGACTTATAAAAAAGTGTGTAATATTCATTGCAATATTTAAAAAAAGATAGCAAATATTCACAAAACCCAAAAGCATTTCTGTTTTTTAAAGATGAGAAATTTCTCGAAATATAAAGTTATTGTTGGTTAATTTCATTGGAATTTTGCTACATCTTAAACCAGAACAATCTTTTTCATAGTCATTTGGACAAAAGTCATTCAATTAGTACGTCATATACTATTATATTAGAATGTTTGAATCTAAACAAAAGAACAAACAAAAGAACAATAAACTATAAGATAATGAATGTCATTAGTCATAACTCTCCATCTCCCCCTAGTTTTGTGCAGTAGAAATGGGGGGTGGCCCAGCGTTGTCAGGGTGGACAATGGAACCGGTAGGGACATTGTTAAGCACTTGGTATGGCTTGATGTGTGTGACCACTGGTGGGGAATCAGCTGTGTCGCCAGGCTGTGCCAACAATCCAGGAACTGGGAAATGGGGGTGGTTGATGGAGGGAGCCGGGGAGTGTCGCGGCATTAGGTGGTTCGGTTGGCGGCATCTATGTCGGTGCTGGGAGGGTTGGTGGCGCAATGTCAGCAGGAGATACACGTGTCAGGACAAAATGTCGGAGATGTTTACGGTTTCTCCTGGTCAGGTGCCCAGAGCCATCGATTTTAACAGTATAGCTGTGGCTAATAGTAGGTAAATAAGAGAAATATATAAAATATAAAATGTTTGCTTATGCATTTACCTCTGCTCGCCTGTTGGGCTGTGGGTAGTAAACTGGGAACACTTTCTTGAATGGAATAGAAGGTGATACTGAAGGTGGAGACGGCTGTGCTGGTTGTGAAGGGGCATTTACGATGCAGTCTTGCCCTTGTTCGTGAGTCATCCCTGGCCAAAACACGATAGTACGTACCCGAGCCCCCATTGTCTAGACTTCCTGGTGCACTGAGTGCAGGGGTTCCAAGATGGCCGGGCGAAGGGAAAGGGGTATCACAGCTCGATCCTGATAGATGACAACACCATCAGATACATGAAGGCTGTGGTGCAACAGCAGGCTGGTGGCAGGTGCCGTCCGGGAACCCTCAGAGGATAGTGTCCAACAGGGCTGACATGGCAGTGTTCTTCTTGGTCTCCGAAGCTAGTTGATCCCATGTGACTGATGTGAGGGCAGTTGTGTCTCGACGTAAAGCTGCAGTCATCAAGGATTCCGAGTTGTCAGGAAGCAAGGGCAGGCCCTCATTATGGGAAGGGTGGCGTGATGCAGCGTCGGCAGCAAAGTTGGACTTCCCAGGCAGGTGGATAATATTGAAACACCAGGGAAGTGTTCTCTGTTTTAGCCGGAATAGTCTCGTATTGGATATCTCGTCCAATGTTGGTGGTCCGCCAGTATTGTGGTCCGAGGTTTTGAGGGGTTCTGGGACAAGTGGTGATGGATCGATGATATTTGATCAAAATAGTTTACCGGGGCAACACTCACAGAACTGGCATCTCCCTGCTTCTTGTGCTGTTGGATTTCTCTGTTCTTTTTCCAACAGGTTTCAAATTGTGTGTGGGGTTTCTGATTCCACCCTTGTGACTTCTTGGAGAACACCTTAAAGATCCTACCACAATCTGAGCACTCAGTGGTGCTGGACTTGTCAGTCTCACTCGGGGATGTGGGGCAGTGTCTGGCGGGGTTGGCTCTATTGCGACGGTATGATGACAGGGCAGAGGTCGATGTGGCTGGGTTAGCGTTCCTGGCAGTTTCCCTGTTTTCGACGATGGCTATGACTTCTGTTAGAGCTTTCGTCTGGATGTTGTCGGTGCTGAGGGCATTACGGCGTATATCCATGTCTGCTATTCCATTTAACAATACGTCTCGTATGACCTTGTTGGTATAGTAGACATTGCCATAGTGTGCAGTATTACAATTGCCACAAAGATTGTACGTGGTCTGGAATTCACAGGTCTCTGCTTTACCCTGAGCTCTTGCAGCGAATGTTCTGAATGGCTTGTCAGGGTCCTGTCTCATGGCCAGGAGCTCCAATCTGACCACACCAAGGGCGACAGAAATAACGGCCAAGGTCTTGAGGGTCTGGAGTGCCTCGGTGAGTGGAAGAACAGTGAATGCAGGGTTTGCTCATAGGGTGATGTTACCAAGGTGTTCATCGGCACATTCAAGTAGCTGACCAGATGCTGCATCATCTGGGATCATGGATCCAACACCAAAGGTATCCCATCATCTGATGAAGGCGTTCCAGTCCTCGGTGGTGGAGTTGAGCCAGACATTAGGATGCTCAAGTCTGGGTGCACGTGGGGCAGCAGGGCCACGTGAGGCAGTGGAGGCAGCGTGTGTATGGGAGTGCACATTCAGTATTGCAGCTGCCCCAATGACGTCAACATCCGTTTGAAACCCACATCCAGGAATTGGGCATGTGAGGACTGTCATAATGAATCTGACACTGTTCAGAGTATTCCAGTAAAAGATTCAAACATGGACAAAAGTCATTCAATTATTATGTCATATACTATTATATTAGAATGTTTGAATCTAAAATACAAACAAAGAGAACAAACAAAAGAACAGTTCGCAAGTAAAAATCCGCGAAAAATGCTGAATGTGGTTTTGAACCATTGGTGAAAATTAATTCCCGCAAAAAATGTTATTTTTTTCACCGAAATTTAAAAAAAAAATTGTCACACTACAAAAATATAGCATGCTTTAATTAAGGGTTTTCCTCTGAGTATCGTTTGAAAAAGAGCGCTCTTTATTTTTTAAAACATGCTATTAAAATGTGACTCCCTTAATAATATTCAAGAGAAAAATAAAATGACGTAGAAATGGAAGCAAAGATTTTTACGTAGATAACAGTTTTTTTGTTGGTAAAATATAAAAGAAATCAATCAATTACAATGATTTCAGTGTCTTTAGCCTTATTTTCATTTTCCATTTTGAATCATGGAAAAAAATTATTTGAACTGCCTTATTCGCGAAAGTTAATTCTCGTGAAACATAGTCAAATGGGTCATTAGCAAAAGTTAATTCTCGCGAAATATAGTCAAATGGGTCATTCGCGAAAGTTTCTTCTGCTTCTCTCTTCCTTTAAAGTAGTCTTAGGCAAAGTTACCAAAAGGTAGTACTATGTACTGGATCATTTGCTCACAAATAACTCTTGCAAAGATATTGTGAATCAAATATCTTCACTTTTCGATAATGATCTCGATAAAGTAATAAGCCCAAAAACAAACACTTAACATGTAAAAATGTAAGCACATTTTTAAACTATCACAATGGCTTAACTGAAATCTATATCCTGTAGCAAATTTCTTCTGATTTCAATTTCGAAAATTGTGTCCCTTGTGTGTGAATCTGGTATTTCGTATAAAATCACATAATGTGAACAGAAAGTTGTTGTATGTAGATCTTGAAAAAATGATTCAAAAAATATTTGACGTCCATATGGAATCTGACATCAATAACGCAATACTGTCTCTCACCACTGCGTGGTCATAAGCTCAATATAAGAAGTTCTAGGAAGAAATTGTTTGCGGAAGAAATTTTTGCGGAATATATTTTTGCGGATAAATGAACCAAAAATGCCATATTTTGTGGAATAAATTTTTTTGGATGACGACTTCAAAAGAGATTTTGCGGAATTAATTTTTACTGATCAAGAAATTTAATAAAATCGAAAGTAGGGAAACCCCTAATTCAGTGTCTGGGTGTATATACAAACTTTAGTTGGAAAGGAAAGAGCAGATTTCTGGAATAACATTTATTTTCATCAGTTATAATATCAAAAAGAATACTTAATTGTAACAAACAGATAATGTGGCTGGGTCTTATCTTTGTTCAGAGGGGGTTCAGAATATGACTCAGTCTAGGTCTACTTCCCATAAAGGAAAAGTGCAAATAACAATAAAAACTGCAATATTTCCGCCGGCATAATTTCTCAAAGTAAAAGCAACAGTACGAAGTGCGAAACCTGTTGCAAGTGTGCAGATTGTTGCTGCTTGTATTGTTATTGACAAAGAGTAATAATAAGTCCTTAGATGTTCAATAACCTCAACTTTTTTCCTAGTAAATCTTTGCATATGAAAAATTTCAAAAATTTTGTGGAATTTTTCAGTACTAACTCTACTCTTGATGACTCTGACCATGCTGTTCCGGAATTTCCCTTGAGGACTAATAAAGTACTGGATAGCTGCTTTATCACACCAGCTAAAATATCTTCCATCATTTCAAATCTTGATGCTTCTAAGGCTACTGGCCCTGATGGAATTCCTGTCATCCTATTTCAAAAGTGTGCACCTGAATTATCTCCTGTACTTTCAAGTCTATATAACAAGTGCATAGCTGAATCTTGCTTTCCTTCATCTTGGAAGTTTGCCTCTGTAATTCCAGTCTTTAAAAATTATGGTGATCGATCTAATCCACGAAATTACAGACCCATTAGTCTCCTACCAGTTATGAGTAAAATTTTTGAGGCCTTTATCAATAATGCTCTTGTTAATCACCTTGAATCTAATAACCTCTTCTCAGATTCTCAATATGGCTTTCGCTCCCAACGCTCAACTGCTGACCTCCTTACAGTGATAACTGATAGAATTTACACTGCATTAGATAAATCTGGGGAGGCAAGAGCTGTTGCCCTTGACATATCCAAGGCATTTGATAAAGTATGGCATACTGGTCTTTTGAAAAAGCTTGCTGCATATGGAGTTAAGGGTCTCTTTTATGAGATGATTCGTTCCTTCCTTGGTAATCGTAGGCTTAAGGTTGTTTTAGACGGGCAATCATCATCGACACATTCCATCAATGCAGGTGTTCCCCAAGGTTCTGTCCTTGGGCCAACCCTTTTTCTTCTTTTCATCAATGATCTGCCTGATGACATTATTTCCAAGCTTGCCATCTATGCTGATGATTCAACCATCTATTCCTGTACTCCAAAATCAGATTTGTTCAGCCAGGTAGAAATGGCAGGCGAAATTGAGTTTGATCTGCAATCTATAGTTGAGTGGGGAGAGAAATGGCTGGTCACATTCAATTCCACAAAAACGAAACTTCTATCTGTAAATCATACTAAAGATCCCTTTTTACCGTCAATTTCCATGAATGGCACCCAGTTGGAAGAAAACAACTCCTTTCGTCTCCTCGGCATCACTTTTTCACAGGACTTCTCCTGGCGCTCCTACATTGAGGCAATCACTAAGTCAGCCTCGATGAAGGTGGGCGCCCTTCTTCGTGCAAGAGCATACCTCAGCCCTGATGCCATTCTTTACCTCTATAAATCTACTATTCGACCTTGTATTGAGTATTGTTACCATATCTGGGGTGGTGCACCATCTGATTCTCTAAATCTTTTAGACCGTATCCAGAAAAGAATCTGTAATGCTGTAGGTGATGAACTTGCAAGTAAACTTGACACACTCTCCCATCGCAGATCTGTGGCATCTCTTTGCCTCTTTTATAAATACTTTTACGGAAAATGTTCAACTGAGCTCTCTTCTCTCATCCCTGCATTAAAGACTTTCAAGCGAAACACAAGATATTCATCTAATTGCCATGATCACACTGTCAGCATCCCAAAATCATCAAAGAATTTTTACCAACAAAGTTTCATTCCTCGCTCCTCCACTCTCTGGAATTCTTTACCCCAGTCTGTTTTTCCTTCTCATTATAATCTTCAACACTTTAAATGTAATGTCCATCGTCACCTTTCCTCCTTGTACCTCAATACACATTAGTGGTTTTAAACCTTGTATTGAGCGACTAATTAAAAAAAAAAAAAAAAAATTATTTTTGCGGATGACCAATATTTATTCATTGTTGCGGAATTTATTTTTGCGGATTTCACTCAAAAAAAGGTTCCGTACAAATTTCTTCCACAAACAGTTTCTTCCCTTAAGGTACTTAAAATTTTGATTAAAACTATCACTCTCTAAAATAAAAGTGAGATGCACAACCCCAATTATTACAATAAGCAGCGCTGCAAATAATTTTTTTACACCAGCCGGTCATCGTGATCATTAAAAGTCAAAATCTGCCGGTCACATGGCTATTTTGTCGGTCAAGTCAAACTTGAAAAATGTAAACATTCTATTTCACTAATATTGTAAAGGGAACTGGAAACTAAGAGGCATTTTAATTTCACTGAATAACACGAAAACGAGTCCTGCTGGTACCACTTATGTTTTCTTATATCGCCGGTCATTGACCGCTGATCGCCCGTTATTTGCAGCGCTGCAATAAGATATATAATATACAAGCAATTAGTCAATGACATTTTTCTAAATACTAGAGGATATTATATAACATATTTAAATATGTTGGTCAGCAAATTGCCCAAAATACCTGGTAGTTTCAACAAATATAACAAGCATTATATCCTGCAACAGTAAAGTAGAAGTCAATGTTTAATTTTAGATGAATACATTCTATGTATTAATTAATCCATGTGAAAATTAATCTGTATATGGTAGGAATTGAATCTTTAAATAAATCTTTAAATAAAATTATTAATGATGTTTTTAAAATACAACTCTATATATACTTTCAGCCTTTGATTTACAAACCCCATACCTATCATCAATTGGTGGTAGCCATTGTAGCAGCAACAGGCCCCAAGGATCAGAACAAATCACCTCGAAGATGACAGGTATATCAAAGTCTCGGTATGTTTTCGTAAATTATACTTAATCATTACAAAAGCAAGGGGTTTTTGTTTAACACCATCTTAATTAAGGTTAGTGTAAAGCGCTGGTCAAACGAACACAACATTTCATGCAACATATCAAAACATCATTTCTTAAATATTTTGAATGTCGAACGATAAATCGAACGTCAAATCAAATGGTTAACATGAGGATATCCTAATTGAAAAGACTTTTGTTTCCAAAAATGAAATGTTTTAGACAATGTTGCAAGAAAATAATAACCACCCACTCAAACGATTACAACATTTTTCATCAAATGTTGCATGAAATGTTGCGTTCGTTTGACCAGCGCTTAAGTGACTGTTCCATTCCACTACACAAATGACATGTCCAAGGACAGATTATATAAATTGTATAAAAAACCAAAATATTAAAGGTTACGGTAGGGATTCAAAGTGGCCAAAATATGTTGGTCTTGAATCATGAAGTATTAGCATTTGTATCTTTGCAACTAATCAAGCAAAATAAAAGCAATGCATCTCATTCACAGATTAAGGAAATCTTTTTTGAGCAGAAACTACACAATAGTTTCTATGAAACTGTAACTTTTATGTTTAGTTCTTTATCATCAAGAATTCTCAGACAAAGTACACCTTATAGTGTAGCAACTGCTTCAACACATCCAGGTTCTCGTCGAACACCATATACACCAATGAACAATCAGCGCAGTCATGTGGCCGGTGTGCTATTTTTGTGTATTTACTTTTGTTTCTGAGTACTAAGTAAACAATCAGCATAGTTTTTTTCATCACTTCTCTGAAATTTCGTTATAGCCTTTAGTAGTCTGACACACATCAATTCTTTGAACCAATAAAGACTTTGTTACAGAAGTCCCAACATCACTAAATCAAGAATATAAACCTTCTATTTTTATATTCAAGCACTGGTTGAAGGACGTGGACTTGCAAAAGGCGAGATTGGAATGGCAACAATTGATTTAAAAGGATCTGAGCTTGTGTTGTCTCAGGTTTGCTTTGTTGTTCATTTGTAGAAGTGAAATGTTGTTTCCTACATATCACTCATAAAGTTTTGTTTTTTTGAATTTTTAAGTTTGCTGACGGTCCAACCTACGTAAAAGTTCTCACGAAACTTCAAGTCATTCAACCAGCTGAGGTTTTTGTATTGTTTTTTTCTTTCTGTTTCTTCATCAGAATTTTCAGTGAAAGTTTTGTTGTCATTTTAGATTATAATGCCTAACACAGCTTGTGAAAATGGGAATATGTCGCCATTGTTTGAAGTGATTACAGAACAGTTTCCTCATACCAACCTTACTACTGTGCAAAGAAAATATTTTAATGAGAGTAAAGGTATAATCAGCAGCCTTTGTCAGGAGCTAATACAAACCGATTTTGACATCGATTACTGCTTTGGGGCATAAAAAATTGGCGTCCAAAAAAGAATTGTCGCTTGCAAATAACACAAGTCGCAAAAAATAATGCAAAAAATAGGATAGCAACAAAACTGTAATGTTATTGTTATTTCATAAAATCCACAATCTACTAAATGTTGCAAAAATAATGCAATGATGGTTTCACATCTTAACACTTAAACATGCTTCAAGTATGTATTACAGTTTTTGATTGTAAAACAATCAATCTGATTAAAGATTGCATCTGTATGCAGTCACATAGATTTTTTTTCTGTCTTGTGTGAAGTAATGAGAAATAAAAGGATTTCAATTCATTACTCAATTCTTAGTGCTGTAGCATTTAGAGACATTTTTAGCCTATTTAGACAATCTAAACATCTCAAAATTTTTGTAGACCTACCTTCTGAATTTTGCTGCAAACGCCCAAAAATTTATTCTGTATTACCCCCTGTTTGTAGAAAAATTTTCAGGCATAACCATAGAACTTAAGGTTGAAACAAAGAACAACATAAATAATTTCACTACAAAAACGATAATGATTCTGTTGGTGTTCGACAGCAGCTAACATTTCTGTTTAGAGTCAAGTGCCAATTTATGTATTTATAACTCTTCTGTAGGTCTTCAGTATATCCAACAGCTGTGTGTTCCTGAATTTAATACTGTTGAAATGGATGTCCAAACAAAGTTAGTAATCTTTGTTATCTTTTTGTTCCTAACAGGTATATAATCATATTTGAAATGTTTTGTAGTAACCAGAATTGTAGGAAAGCATAGCTTACAACTAATAAAATATCGCTGTGCTACTAAAGCTTCGGGGACACGAGCAACATTTTTCATGCCATTGCAACAAAAATCTGTTTTGTTGCAATCGCAAGACATTTGTTGCTTGTGTCCCCATAGTATATTTGTTTCTTGCTGCAACAAATTTCACCCATAAAAATGTTGCAGCAACAAAAAAAAATATCAAATCAGTTTCAGACATTTTGTTGCAATCGCATGAAAAATGTTGCCTGTGTCCCTGAAGCTTAAATGTTTTTTAGAGTGCAAACTGGAAGTTCATATGTCAGTTTCAGCTACATCAACATAGATGAAAAATGAAAAATGTTTGTGTTTTTTACCTTGCTATAAATTTGTTTCTGTAACACCTGGTTTCCCATAAAATAAACTGCAACAATAATAAAATTGCTTGAAATTAAGGGTTGTATAACAAAAGATTTGTTGCTCAGCATTTCTTATGTCCAACAACAAATGTTGCAGAGATACAAAATCCTATTTCTACAATGCAGTTGGCAAAGTTGCTTCTCAATTTTTTTTTCATATTGTTTTGATTGGAAACACGGTGACAGCATGTTGTTCAATACAAAAATCTGTTCTGTAAAAGAAATGTTTAGAATAATAGCATTTCGGAAGTTGAACTTGCTGTTAAACAAGATTATGCACCAATGACCTGTTGTATAATGGAAACTGAGGGTTGCACAACAACTATAATAACTACAATATAACTATAATATAATATATATAATATATATAATATATATAACTATAACTATAGTCCTGCTGGCTATGCCTACAAGAGAAACTAGAAATCCTCCCCTACCAAAACAAAGATGAACTTTTAAACAGAAGATCCGAAATTGTCTCTTCTTGCCAATTATAAGTCAAACAATTGAACGATTTTTACGACCTTCATAACCTTCAAACGTTTGTCTCATAATCGGTGTATTAATATATTATCAATGTACATAATCACTTATATATCTGATTACCCATTTTTATACTTGTATAATATGTATATGAGTTTTTCAAACTGTTTATTTACAGCTGATGATTGTAGAACATGAAACTTAAAGTTCTGTAAAAAGTTTAGTTTTTTTTTCTCTAAACCAACAAAATATATAACTATAGTTTAGTTGTTGTGCAGCCCTCAGTTTTCAGTTTTATTGACTTTTGAACAACAGCAGTTGTGCATCTATTGTGTGATAAATTTATTTCCTTAGAAGCCAAGGAAGGAAGTGGAGCACACACATACACATACATTATGAACATTCCATTCAAAATGAAAGTTAGTTATCTGATCATAAAATTGTGACTGATCTAGGAAAAAAACCCTAACACAGAATTTGAATAATATATATTAATTATTGTTATTATGTTATTCAATTTCCGTGCGCTATGCGTAGGAAATTGTTTGGTTTACACATTCTATCTATCTGACTGTCTATGTAACAGTTTTTTGCCGTTTTCGGAAAGTCCGTTCGGATTTCGGATTGTTTGTTTATTCAGAATAGTTAATGAAAGACCCAAAACTCTATGCAAAATGTAATACAAAAAGGCCACTTTCAATATTAATTCATAAAAATGTTAACTTTTTTTATACTGTTTTTATACTTTTAGAAGTTATTTTAGCCGTTTTATGTTGAAAACTTCCCAATCCAATTATCCTTAAAAACTTCTTTAAAAAGTCAGTAAAATATGCACACCGAGCACGTGAAATGTTCTCGAACCGATTTGGTTTATGTTTTGGAGGAAGTTGTATAGATTATTTAGAAGAAAGTTTGAAGAAGAATTTTAAGAATTTATCTACTATTGCAATCGAAATATAATCATGAGAACATTCCTTATGGAGGAAATATTGATATTTAGCTGACTCTGGAAAAAAATTCTTGAAACAGAAGGTGAATGTTTGGTAGTAAACGAAACTTTGGAAAAAACTTTAAATATCACAGCAGAAATTATGTATCAAAATTACTGGTGAATACGTCCTATCAATAAATGCATGAAATATGTTCGTTTCATTTAATAAATATTACACCGAAAGTTGAAGATATTGAAAAAAAAACAAAAAAACAAATGACATTGTCATACATAACAGCACAAATCACTTGTGTTGTGATCCAAACATACATACTGCAAGTATAAACATGTGCAAGATATTGGTGAACGATATGTCTTATAAAACTGTTTTTCTGGCTCTGAAACATCATAGTGAATTGAAAAGCAGTAATAAATTAAAGAAGGGAGTAGCTAATTTGGGGAATTCCAGACTGTTATCAAATTATTCATCACTGTACAATGGTCAGTCAAGTTATCACTGTGTTGGACTGATTAGCTTGTGAAAATTTGGAGTGTAATATGTTCTAGGACACAATACCTTAAGGGGATTTTTTTTGCGTGGATTAAGTTTTGCGACTTTTAAAAATATTTAAAAATAAATTGACGCAAAACGTCAAGAAATGAAGGATTCGTGAAAATAAATCCACGCAAAATTTCATGACTTTATTATGCTCATTTTTTGGCTCTGTGTACCTTTCGTATATTAACTATTTCCTTGTACTTATCAAGCACCCATTGGTTTTGCAATGTGGCAGGCATGGAAATGGTGATTTTCGCTGCAAATACTCTCTACCTCTGTAGTCATTAATTTGCAATTTTGACACTTTGTATACTCAGTACGATTGCTTTCATCAGTACGATTGGTTTCAGAATTATTGTTGTCTTCATCTTCTGTTGTTCGTATATAAAAATTTGTAATTAAAACTTTCATCACTTCTACTTTCAGACATGTTCCTTTTTCTCGTATAACATACGCTACATTTATTTTGAACTTTTCTACGTCGTTATAAATTCTCGGCTCCAGATCCCAAACTTTTCAGCGATCTTGAAAAAAACTGGCTTTATGCAGAAATATAAAGAGCTCGTTCATGTAGAATAAAAGTTTTTTCGCTTATAAAATTATGATTTTTTAAGTTATATTAACAGACAGGTTAAGTAGAAAAAGATTTTTGAAAAATTAAATTTTCAAGTTTAGTTCCCCTTTTAGCTAAGTACACGCATTGCACTTTGTGCCCATTCGCAAATATAAATCCAAACATTTTCCTTTAGAAGCTCAGACTTAAAAAATTAATCCATGCAAAACGCTCTCAAACCTTGGCTCGCAAAAGTTAGTCCACATAAAAAAATCCCTTTAAGGTATATCATGTTTGAAAAGAACATTTTCATACAGATCCTAACAAAGTTTCATTGTGTCATTTGTCTTTTCGTGCACATTGGTGTTATTTATAAACTGTATGGAAGTGGTAATATGGAGACTGGTGGATCTAGAGTGTAGTTGCAACTTGTGGAGAAGCGCATTGACATAATTTGTGACTTCAGTTCATGTTATCAATGGGATTATTTGAACCTTTTTCTTTTATGTTTGAATTGCTAACACTCTCCTACACAAGTTGCGGCTTACCTCTGGATCTGCCACTGGTAGGTTTAGTAGAAATAGATTTTCATATTGTATGTTATGTTGATTTAAGTTATGTATAAGCAATATAATTTTTATCTTGTTATCCTGTTAAATGTCATGGATTAAAATCTTTGAAATGCCCAAGTTTCTCCTGCTCCTATTAATGCAAGCTATGAACAATTTCATGTAATGTTTACTTAAATATATCACCAAATTCACATTTCTGGCAAAATTTGGAAGATGTGCACGAAGAACAATTGTAAGGTCCTGATATCAAAGTTGGCAGTTACTTGCAGATTTGGTCATAAATAGCCGAGGTCTTCAGTTTTTAAACGAGTTTGCTTGTATAACTTTAATAGTTTAATAGTGTTGTGAAAGTCTTCAATCCCATACAGCCTTTTTTTTCAAATGATTTTGGTTCACTTCTATCGAATATCATTTTATTTTCCATGTGAACCGTAACTCATATTTTGGGAATTGTGATAGACCTGTTCTCACATAAGCAGCAAGAAAATAATGGATAGTCATTCAGATATCTTGAAAGTTAGCCTAAAGCAATTTCCTCTAGGTCTGATGCGGAAATTGTTCAAGCCATGAGGCTTCTAGTTATTATTCATTTTCTCTTTACACACATTTGGTTGATTGAAATCACTGTAATTTTCTTCATATGTACCTATGTGATTTCACTACATCCTTTGATATTATCTTTCAGCTTGGAAGTGTTAGGCGTGGTTCCACTATGTTGTGATAATTGGGGATAATTGGTAGTGAATATTTCCTCTGATAGACTTCAAAAAGTTATTTTTGGCCTGTTATAATCATCTATACACTATACTAAAAAATTTTTACACAGGATACTAGTAGATTCTAAATTATAGATTCTATCCAACATACAATCTACTAATGAGTAACTAGGTGGTCTTTATTAGAATCTCACGATTCCATAAAACGTAATCATTTCGGTGTTTAGGGTAGATGATATATAACTTATAGAGCATAAAAAGTTAGTAACTGCTGCATAAAAGTCAACTACCTGTGTAGCATATAAACCCTTGTTGTTATTTTTTTCATTGGGGCAATTCTTTATTATGTTATAGATTATATATTAGTATAGAGGTAAATTCTTACCTGTAGGCAGATTATAGATAAATAATAATCTACAATATAGATTAAGTTCATGTTATTTTTTCTTGGACAGTCATAATTACTAAAAGCAACAATACATACAATATTCCAAGATGATCCAAAGCTGAATCAACAGAAAAGTTAAATCAAGAAATCATTTTACATGCATTTTTTTTTCAAAAGCTCGAAGTGTTACTAATATACAACAAGATTCGCAAAAATGCGACTATATATTTCCCCAAAGTTGTGAAACTTTTGTTAATTATTGTTAAGAAAAATATACATCATTAAATACCATAAGAAAAATATACATCATTAAAACTACAATGGTATAACTACCATCAATGTCATACTCAGATAAAAATGTTGTCCTTACTAAACAGGGTAGAATTGAATTTAATACCACAAAAGAACTTATTTTGAATTTATTAAGAAATGAAGATGTTCATGGTCAAATGATAAGGTTTCTCTTATAAATTTTAAACAACTAAATATCAACAACCGCACCAATGTGTAAGGCGATTTTAGCATAATAAACATAATGATCTTTATTGTTGCAGAAGCTAGACATCCTTTATACCATGAAATCACAACAAAACAATGTAATTCAACAGAAGACACTTGCACTTGCTTTTTGTAACTCAGATAAAACTATCTTACAACATTATACAATCAAATTTACAAAAGAAGAAAAGAAAATTGTCAAACTTAATTTTAATACTACAGTATAAGTATTAAAAATACTACGAGGTAGATATATAAGCAACAAGATGCCCTGACAGGCATAAGGATTTCTGCGAAACCAGCTGAAGCATGAAAAATGAAGGACTAGTGATATTCTTCAAATTTGAAGATTGTACGGCTTCCTACAATACAACATCACGTTTTTGATCATACACTCCCTAGGAATCCATGAAAGCATAACTGATTATAGATCAAAAATAGATAAACAAAAATGAAACTATAATAGTTAAACCCGCTAGAAAGTTTGTCAACTTTTGTTCATTTCCAGGGATGATGGCACATTACCTTTTAAAAAGTGTAAATAGGACTTAACTAAAAACAACAAAGAAAAGAAATACGCATAAGGTGCGAATTGTAACCATGGATACACATTTTATATGACAGTTTTTTTAAAAAAAAGAAACAATGTATAAGAGCGAAAAGAAAAAAAAACACAAACTTTTTCGAAAAAAAAAATTAAGAAACAAAAGCGAAAAACTCATCAGAAATACTTTGTTTAAAACTAACTACGTATCTACCTACCTAATCTAGCTACTAAGCATTTAAAAATATAGCTTTTAAAAAGTTTATGAACAACTTCGATAAATTTTCCTAACTGCAAGAGTTTTGAACCACAAGATGTTACCAACAACGAACTTTTAAAATCATAAGTTTATTACAAGCGATGCTTCGAATTTGGTGGAACTGAAGTTTTCCATTGTGTTTTTAGTGGGAGAAATGTCTGTTATTTCGTTAAAAGTGGCAAAACACTAAAATACTTATATAAAGAATGTTTTGGTAGTTTTCATGTAAAGGCACACACAAAATTTCAAAAAACCGCTAGGTTTGGACAGCAGAAAAAAAAACAAACCAAAGCCGGTTTTAATGTATTTCTTGCTTCCACAGAAATCCAAAAAGAGAATAACAAGAAGTTTCATTTTGATTTATAATTTAATTTAATATTTCGTCCTACATCCGCAGAACATCGTCATGCAGGACGAAATATTGAATTAAATTATAAATCAAAATGAAACTTCTCGTTATTCTCTTTTTACTAAAGCTTTACGCCCTGAAGAATATCTTCAATATATAAGTAAATAACTATCAAAAAGCAATCAAAAGCACTTCAAATTAGCACTTCAAATTCGGACAGAAAAGTTATTTTCAAAAAAGAGATGGGCTTAAAGTGACAATTAAATTCAAGTGTTCAGAATAAATATATATATAAATAAATATATTTATTTATTATTTGATAAAAATGACCATTGTAAATCCTAAATGAAAAAAAAAAAACCAACAGATTTCGGTAGTGAAAATAGACTACACATCCATAACCAAATCACTAAAAAGCTGAAAGTAGACGTTTCTTGTTCTGGCTTGATTTAATTTACAGATTGTTTGTTGGATTGAGCTTTGATTTATATACATTTGTTGTTTGTGTAAGGAAAATTGACAGTATATCAATTTTTCCTAAAATACCGTAGTATCAAAACAGTATAGGTGATCATGGAATTAATCCATAGTAAATTATGTTTCTGTTGTCAGATTAAATGAATATCCAGGGAAGCACATTTTTCGAGCAGATATCTGTGTCTCAATCTTGTCTGTTATTATACGTAGTTTGTTTTCTGACGTTCTTATTGCATATACGACATCACATTTTTACTTGTTGTTTTTGTAATGTACTTTTTGAATTAACACTGGTTGAACTGGTTGTTCTCCACATAAAAAAGGTTTCCTTTTATAGCTGTATATACGTACATCATATGTGCTTTCAGTTCATATTATATCAGGATGTAAAATAAAAATAAATCTTCAGCCTGTATTGATAATGAATTTTCGCCTTTGCACTGAAATCACAGCATCAATGGTTTGCTGTTCTAAGCATTTAATTACCAATCATCATCATTTCAACAAAAACAAAACAGTATTTTTCTGTTTTTTTCTGGGTTTTTTTTCTTCAAATGTTTTTACGAAACCTTTTAAGACAACACTGAACTAAAACGATTTATTTCCATCATTTAATTTGAATTCTCTTGAATCATTTTAAAAGCTAGTGGAAAAATCAAAAATCTTCTACAGCCCATCTGACTGAAAAAACATGGCGTACTACTTGACTGTAGACTAGCCTCAATTCTTATCTACTTTGGCGGCTATGCGAAAATTGCATTCTGAATTGCGGTTATAAAAGTGAACGGAGAAGGAGGAGGAGAAGGAAACTGCCGGTTTTAACATATATTTCGCCCTATGGGGAAATATATAATTAAATGTAATGAAATGTTGAAACCTGTGCCTTTAGTATTAGTAACAACAAAAATGTTACCAGACAGATTTGTAAAGAAGAATAAGACCATTCACAAGGGTTTTGAAATTTTCTCTAAAATGCCCTAATCTTTTTTGTTTCATTGAGATAGAAGTAACTTTTCTTAGGTCAATTTCTGGATCTTACATGAAGTTTAAAGGACTTATATTACAATCGTTTATGTTTTTCTTCTTCTTTAGATATTATTGCTTAGCAACAACTGCAGTAAGTGATAAAATACACAAATTAGTTTTTCAGCTTTTAATTTTCAGCCTAGTTTATTACATAGCAAAAGTTAACCATCCTGAACCTTCAGGAGAAGAAAAAACGATGTGTTGCCAAAGACAAAATCAAGTCTTTTGTAGCATTGTGCTTTCATCAGAGGGCATTATCAAGTTTCATTGTATCTAAGTTGGCTATCACTATTGTGTAATACCAAATTTTATTGTAAATTATAGAAACATAAATTAGCACCTAAAAATGCGTGCTTCTGAGATTTCCAGATACTATCTGAATAATAATAATGGTAATGATGTAATGTATGATTCAACACAAATTTCTTCAAGTTTCTTCAAGTTCTGAGCAAAAATTATTATCAGAGTAGGCAAGAGCACTGTAGTTGTTGAGATTGGTTTCATATTCACAAAACAATAAATGATCTTTGATAGCACAAAATTCATCAGTTACAGAGCTAGGGTATCTATTTTTACGTAAAATGTCCTTAAGTTTATCAAGTTCTAGGCAAAAGCAAGACATATCAGAATGGAAAAGAAGAATGGAGATTAATCCAGTTTTACAACAAACAGGTATAAAGCTAATAAAGTTTGTGTAGACAGTTCTAAATGTAGGCTTACGATATAGATGTAAAAAATTTACATTTTTCTCTATTAATAGACACATCCAAAAAGTCTGAGTGAAAATCTCTGAGTGAAAATGTCTATCATATTCTGAGAAAAAGGAAATGTTTTGATGGCATCATAAGATTGAAAAGCAGATACTTGTTCTGGTGATGAAAATATGATCAACATAAAGCTTATAAGCATTGGGACATTATAGTAAACCATTTCTCTTCTTAATGACCTAATGATAATTGTAGCCAAAGTGGGTCCAAGGAGAGAACCCATGGCTACGCTATCAATCTGTTGATAACATTTGCCATCAAAAATAAAATATTATTCCGTAACTGTTACTGTAAGAAGTTGTTTAAACTCTTCTTTATTTAAACCTTGAATTCTTACAATATCATAAACAAATAATTTGTTAATAAAAATATGTATGGTCTCATGTAAGGGATATAAAAGAGAAGAAAACATCAAAAAAGAGAATCCACATCCAAACCGGCCATAAACAAGTTGAAATTCTGCAACACAACATCTTCAATAAAAAGAAAATGTACTTTAAGGGACATAGTTTATCATAAGCATTTTCAGTTATGCTTCCTCTGTTTGAAGATGTTATATAGATTCACGTAGGATTTTGTAGGATTTATGTAGGTGTACCAATACTCATTAGAAGTGGCAACTGTCAATGTAGATGTTGTGTACTTTAAGTGGACCCGTGGGACACAGTTTATTTGTAAACATTGTTACTTATACTTCTTTTGTTTTATAAACCAATCATGCTTCTTTTGATTTAATCATCACAATTATCACAATCACTTTTCAGAGTTCTATATCATACTCAGGTAAACCATAGTTAAGTTAGGAAAATTAAATAATCTTATCAGGATTATTTACATTAGATTTTACTCTAGACAGTTCTTGTATTTTTTTTTTTTTTATGAGTTTCTTCATATTTCCAGGACAATTTGTCATTTGATGTTAAGAATAGTAAAACTATGTGTGTACAGTCAATAGGTTGACTTATAATTGCAAGCCAGTTTTGATTCCTGTGAAAGTTCATTTCAATATTGTCTGATAAATGACATTTTTTGTTGGATTTCCTCATAATGGCAACCTTGTTTTGCAAGACAAGTATGCTTAAGAGAGTTTGAGGCGTTTAAACACAGCACAAAAGTTCAGAAACCATTTTTATTTTAAAAGACAAATAGTATCTGGGGGATCTCAATAGCATACATTTTCATGTGCCAGCTTATTCCTCATTGTTTTACAATAAAATTCTTGATAACACTTGATAGTGATGTAAATGTACTAGTAACTTAGTGTCAGTAGATCTTGATAAATGTTCTAGTAACTTAGAGTCAGTCAATCTTGATAAATGTTCTAGTAACTTAGAGTCAGTAGATCTTGATAAATGTCACAAAAACATGCTTTTGTTGCTGTTTTGTGTTGTTTTTTCATCTCCTAAATCTTAATACTATCACATACCATCATTGCTTTTTGTTATTACGGTAAATTGAATTTGTTGACTTCAATCCAAGTTGCTTTTCTCTAGGCTTTGTTGAAATATGTGGAATTTATTCAAAACATTATTTTTGCACCAAGCTCATTGAAAATTGTTTTTAAAGGTGGAGAGTCAACAACATTGATAGGTAAATAGAAAATGTTTTTATTGTGTTTTGATTTTCTTTATTGTTTGACCGACACTTTGGTGGGTTTCTTTAGATGCCGCTGCTGCTCATAACCTGGAGCTGATACAAAATCTAAGACAACCAAAAAGTAATCACTGTCTTTATGGTATTTTAAATTATACAAAGACTGCTGGAGGAGGTATGTCACAAATTATCTATTGATAAAATATAAGTGGTAAACGTTTGCTGAATAATTTTGTGGAATGGATTTCAACATCAACTGGAATGTAAAAATATTGACTTCTAAATAATGTCTTTGTAATGACTCTCTGTTCACCATTCTCTTGTTTTAGCAAGGTTACTTCGATCAACTATTTTACAGCCACCATGTGGTAAGAAATCTAAATGATCAATTACTAAACTATTTGATTAAGTTGAATAAATACTGAAAAATAATCAAAACAAGTCATGTATCATCCCTCCTTTTACATTTGATTTAGATGTTTCAACCATAACAAACAGACATGACTGTGTTGAAGAACTGACAGAAAAAGAAGATTTATTTCTTAATCTTCAATCTGGTAATTATTATGAACCAAAATGACTCTTTCAACAACATATTTTTATACATTGCAGTGCTATCATAACCTTTCAGCAATTTGAATTAAGCTACAGCCATTATACTCTCACGAAAGTGGAAATTTGTTGAAATCTTGATATATACATATTTTGTGAACAGTTCCACCTGGGTTGTCATTCAATGCTTTAAAAACGCCAGTATCTAGATGAAATACCATTGTAGTTCCGCTTCTGTGTGCACTTTGGTTAGGCTTTGTCACCAGTAATAAAGTTCAGTTTTCACAAACAGACCAGTGCAAACACTACCTGTTGTGTGTGATCTATAAATACAAGAACGTGAACTCTTATATATGTAGTTATTACATTTCTTTCTCGTATTTGTAGTTCTTGGTCGATTTCTTGATGTGGATCACTTAATTTCATCTTTGATTCAAATACCAAAAAAAGAAGGTGTTAAAGTTTTTGAAAAGAAAATTTCAGAAGTTATCCATTTAAAACATACTGTTGAATTGGTGCATACTCTGAAGCAAGCATTGCAAGAAAGTGAAAATTCACTATTTAAAGCATATTACCAAGTATGACACTTCCTTCTAATCAAGTGATCAAAATCGTCATAAAGTCACTGCAAAGAGTATTTTTATTGAAATAGCGTGTATATTTCTATAAAAATGCACTCCTTTACACTGATTTTTCAACCAATTTGCCCACTGGATAGTCGAACTCTCAAGCAATACTTTAATTGCAAAAACTGGTTGCTATAATGAACGTTTCCTCGTCCTTCTAGTCTCTTGACGATCCAAGGTTTAAAGTTGTCTTGGAAAATATTCAAACAGTTATACATGATGAAACAAGGTATCAAAAGGGAACTCTTAATATGCGCACACAAAAGTTATTTGCTGTCAAGGTGAGCTGTTTGTACCAGACAAACCTGTTTGTCGTCTATGGGAGAATAGATATGCACCAATTGTCTATGTAACGGTGTACCTTGTAATGAAAATAACATTTTTAAATATTGACTCACCACCAAGCAGTTACCTGTCCTCTTCCCTATCTCTTGTTTTCTTTCGGGAAAATTCCCAGCTTTTCTGTATTTTCCTAGCTATTTTGTATTTTCTCTTTTATTTTCTTTCTGGTTTTTTTTTCCAGCCCAACGTTAATGGTGAGTGCTTTTTTAACTCAGTTATCTAACAATGATCAGAAAAATTTTTCATGTATGTCAGAGTGAGAGAATGCGATTCTATGTTAAGTATCTTCCTTGTTCCTGTGTTTAGGTCTTTTGGATGTCGCACGGCGCACGCATTGCGAAGTGGTTGAAGATGTCACTGGTTAGAGAATAAGCTTTTACACACATATTTTGTGTCAATAATCATAATAATTACATCCAGTAAAAATCTAAGGTTCATGTTCCACAATCCACTTCTTGTGACCAGTTCTAACTATCATGTCTAATAATATTAGAACAATGTACAAGGGGTTACAATCAACATTTTCTCTGGCAAGTAAACTTTTTTTACCATGAGAAGGCAAGTATTACTATCCTTTGCAGCCTTTTGTAGAGATGATCAAACAAGAAGCAACCAGATCTGGTTTACCTCTCAACCCTAATTACAATTCAACGCGTGGTTTTTACATTCAATTAAATACGAATGGCCAGGAAAACATAGCTGATAGCCTGCCATCAAATTTTATAAAAGTTGTCAAGCATAAAAATATTATCAGCTGTACAACAGAAGATTTGGTAAGTACTTTCCATCGTTCTGTGTGGTGAGTGAGGGCAGGTCTCAGTCAAGAGGTTTGTATGTATCAATCAATCAATATCGCTCCTTTTCCCATATTTTTCTAATTTTTTTTGTTTGTTTTCATGTGCTGACGGAAAGATCAAGTTGAACAGTAAGTGCACTAAACACTGAAGTTAAAAGACCTAAAAAATTACTACGGCGAAGAGCATTTTCATTCAAATTGTGTGAATATTTCTATAGAAATGCACTCCTTCGCAGTGATTTTTCCGATAAACTGATCTGCAACCCTCAACAAAATATATTGGGAAAACTTAAAATATTGGTTTTAAAAGGGAAAATGCCCCTGCAAGTTGATAAGCCAGGTCCCCCCTGCCCCCAAATTCAATGTTGCTTATGTTGAAAGATAACAGAATGTTTCTGGGGTGAAGAAAAGTAGTCGGGGGCCTAGCAGCACTTCATACAACATTGAGATCAGGGGGAATGGGGTTTTCCCAAATATTTTGTGGGGGCTTGTGGTGACATAGACATTTTTATAGACGTTGAGACCTCCTCTCTGCGCTGTGGCCACCATTGCGTCAAGTGATTGTGACTACTTCACTTTTAGCACGCTTAGAAGAGTCTGCGGAAGAAATTTACTTTTTATCAAACATGTAAGTCCACCTGCTTCTATACTTTTCTTCAATGAAGTGTTTTGAGTGTAACATATGCACAAGACCATATCTATCATGGAAGTAGCCAGGAATGGCTACTGCAATCATAAGAGAAACAGGCATAATCTTTGTCATTGTACCTAAGTTTTCACCTTCACCTTATGTTGTGCAGTTTAAAAAATAACTATACGTCATTCCTGTATATACGTAAAAAGGAAACGGTGTCAATCAGTGGGGTTCATGATTTAACCGTCTCCTTTCACAATTCCTCTTTGTTTGTCACATATAACTTTGAGCATACTCATTCGTACAGGACGCATGAAGGATGAAGTGTTCTTAAGAGATCTAATATTTCTAGTAAATTACAATCGGTCGACAGTCATTATCTGTCAAAATAATCGATTGTTGTCATATTCGTCTCCTTGCAATGATTGTATTAACAAGAAAAGGCGAACGTTTCTTTTTTTAAAATTGTGTAGTTGAGTTTTTTTCTGATCTTGACAATGTAACATGTGACTGCGCTTATATGTTTTACCGTCATCTTCATCTCCCATTTTTTTTTTTAAAAAAAAAAAACGCCTTCAATGTATTGTATTTAGTGCCAACAACCGTAATAATCCTTAGAAATAAATAGAGTTTATAAGTGCATACTAAAATATAATTTTACAGATTCCCTTTCTGTGAATGTGTACATTACTGAGAAATATTTGGGCGATTTCTCGTATATGTCCCGTAGTGTTGTACCTGAAGCTATATGATTATGATGATTCAGCATTATGTCGACGGGAAAGATGTGAAATAACGTTTAGTGTATTGCGACAAGTGTTATATTTCTTTCAGTGTTTTAACAGAACTCATGAAAAACATACGGTCTTTGATTGGTTGTTTGTATAAACTTGCAGAGTGTGTATCGGTCCTTGATATCCTGGTCTCGTTTTCACACGCGTCTACACTTGCCAATTATAGTAAGGCGTTTTTGTTGTATATTCTTTATCAAGTGAAAACTGTGATAAGTTTAAGATATATATATTTTACATATTTTTCAGCTCGTCCAGAATTTACTGATACACTAGCCATCAAACAAGGTCGACATCCTGTTTTGGATAGGTTGTTAGAAGCAGGTCCACCTGTTGCCAACGATACCGTATGGTCATATGTGTATTTACATGTTCTCCTTGATACCTCCTTCTGTTTCTTATTCTTTAAACGATTGTGATTTTTAGTATGCTTCAAATTCATCTAATTTCGTCATCGTCACTGGACCTAACATGGTAATGACTTTTTTTGTTGTTTCTTTGAGTGGAATCTACCCTGCGAGGGAGTGAATTTCTATAGAAATGTAAGCACTATTTCAATAAACGTGGTCTTCATTGTAGTGGCTTTTTGACGATTTTTGTATGATTGTTGTCTGAACGTCCGTTCGCATTATACATCTGTTCTTCACTCCACATTAGAGCGGCAAATCAACATATTTGAGACAGATAGCTCTGCTTCAAATAATGGCGCAATGCGGTTCCTTTGTACCGGCTGAATATGCTTCCTTTCGATTGACCAATCAGATATTTGTTCGTATTGGTAACGATGACGACATTGAAACAAACTGTTCTACTTTTATGTTGGAAGTATGGTGTTTACTGTTGGCTTTTCTATTTTATTTGGGATAGTTCACGAGAGATTCCTTTATTTTAGATGAAAGAAATGAACTATATACTACAGGTAGGTCTTACATAACGTTACAACGTAACAACGCTGCACAACGTAACAACGCGAAAGTCTAAACTAAAGTCTATGTCAACCGATTTGGCAGTTCGAACATTTTTTATGATTTTATGATAAGTCAAAATAAGTGATTTTAAAATAATTTTTTTTGCATCGTTAAGAGCACAAAAAGCACAATATTATAAACGACTTTTTGGGGGAAAATATAAAAATTTTAACGTTAAAATTTGCGTTAGAAAAAAAGCAACTTTTTTTCTAGTACACCAAAAGCGTTGAAACTTACACAGGAGCGAGATCAACCTTTCACAAAGAAGTGTACAAAATTTTATAACAAAATCTTTATTCTATCGGAAGTTCTCAGCCCAAATATGGGACACAGTAGAGCCCTAACAATATCTGATATTTTGCCATAAACCGGGGGTTAGATTATTAGTTATGACTGCGTTTAATAATTATTTGGTCGATTAAAGGCAATTAAATATTTTATAGATACATGTATCAACGTGCTTATTGTTTCAAAGCACTCAATCCATTCAAATTTTGACTTGATAATGTACCTACGTTACGAAAAACTTCGTTGAAAAAGATATACAGTGTGTATCAAAATGTCTTATCCACTAACTTTCAAGGCGTATTTTTCATTACATGAATTTTATATCACAAGAAAGAGCTTTTCATGCTCTATCCGTTAATATAAAATGTTTGCCAAAATATTTGTTCTTCGAAAAGATATTGAAGAAAAACTCAACGATTTGGCTCATTAAATTCTTAGAAGTCAAATAACTGACATGCTAATGACTTTTTAATGGCGCAATTTTCTTTTGTTGTGCTGATGAAACCTTTACAGAATTTTAAGTATAGCTTTGCGTATTAATTTCCCATAATAATTAATCTTAAAAATTTCAAATAAAAATTTTTTACTGTGCGATGATTTTTAATTTTTTTTATTGTGCTTACAAAGGGCCTTCATTGTAAAATGAGTTAATTGACTTTTAAGAATTTAATGAACCAAATCGTTGAGTTTTTCTTCAATATCTTTTCGAAGAACAAATATTTTGGCAAACATTTTATATTAACGGATAGAGCATAAAAAGCTCTTTCTTGTGATATAAAATTCACAATATTTTATCAGACATGTAATGAGATATACGCCTTGAAAGTTGGTGGATAAGACATTTTGATACACACTGCATGTTTTTAATGTGTTTTAAAATAATGTATTCATTCAAATATTTTATTAATTTTATATTTGCGCTGAGACCCCCAAATTGATATTTAAAAACATAAAAGTTTAATCGATTTTCTAAAACCTCAACATTTGATGTAAACAGACCCTCTAACCCCCGGTTTATGGCAAAATATCAGATATTGTTAGGGCTCTACTGTGTCCCATATTTGGGCTGAGAACTTCCGATAGAATAAAGATTTTGTTATAAAATTTTGTACACTTCTTTGTGAAAGGTTGATCTCGCTCCTGTGTAAGTTTCAACGCTTTTGGTGTACTAGAAAAAAAGTTGCTTTTTTTCTAACGCAAATTTTAACGCTAAAATTTTAATATTTTTTCCCAAAAAGTCGTTTATAATATTGTGCTTTTTGTGCTCTTGACGATGCAAAAGAAATTATTTTAAAGCCATTTATTTTGACTTAGTAATTATAAAAAATGTTTGAACTGCCAAATTGGTTGACATAGACTTTAGCTAAGCAGTGATTTTGATTTGCTTAGAATATTACTGATTCGTCGATGATCATTGTTGATGAGTTAGGACGAGGTATGAAAGCTTTATTTATTTATTTGTTCGTTTGTTTATTTTAAAAATAAAAAGATGTATTTCATTGCAGGAACAAGTATCGAGGAAGGAATCGGCATTTCCTATAGTATCAGTGAATATTTGCTCAATAAAAAGGTTTAATTCTTCGTTAACACAACTTCTTTTTGATTGGTTTTGATTGAAATCTTTAATCTTTAATCATTGTCTTTTATTCAAAACACTTTTCTGACGTTTTTACCTTCACGTTTGTGGTCTTGTTTCTTTGACATATTTTTCTGTCTCTTTCGCTTCAGGCATTCACCTTTTTCGCCACTCATTTTCTTGAACTTTGTGATTTGGAAAGCTTATATCCCAATGTTGAGAAGTAAGTGCATACCTTATCGGGAATAATTTCGTCGGGGAAAAGTGACGAAATTTTGTTTTTCGTGATGAAAATTTTCCCCGACGAAAATTTTAAAAAGTGAAATTTATGAGAAAGTATTAGTAAATTTTGCAAAATGACGAAATTTTCCCCGACGAAATTATCCCCGATAAGGTACCCGAAATTCAAAAAGACTATCATGATTGGTTATTATTGGCTCTTTTATATTATTCACACTTCTCATTGGCTCTTTTAATTTATTCACACTTCTGATTGGCTCTTTTAATTTATTCACACTTCTGATTGGCTCTTTTAATTTATTCACACTTCTGATTGGCTCTTTTAATTTATTCACATTTCTCATTGGTTCTTTTCTTTTTAGCTATCACTTAGCACTACAGGTACGTTGGAAGTTTAGTCATTTACATTTGAATTTCAACTAAAACATGACTGTGAGTAAAGCAGGATTGTCACTTACGTATTTTGATACGCATATCAGCACGAATCACTTCATTGATTGGTTATCGAGTTATTCTTTAAGCTTGGTTTCCAATAGAATTATTTTTGTTGCACAACCGTTTTGCAGCACTTTGTTGTGCAACAAGTGTAAGAAATTGTTGCAGAGATAGATTTTTTTCTATCTCTGCAACAGGTGTTGTAAAACATATCTTTTGTTGCACAACATTCAGGCTTGTTGTGCAAAAGTTCTGAAAAACGGTTGCACAACCGTTGTGCAACAAAAATAATTTTATTGGAAACCAAGCTTTAGTGTAAATTTTAAAATATTGTTTCGAATATATTAGTATTTTTCATGGCTGCAAGTTATTCTTGTGTTTAAAAACATTTCGAGACGCGTCTTGCAAAAGTTGAATTCATTTTAACTGGTCACGTGTCTTACCGAAATGTATCAATCTGACCAATTAATATGTATATCAAAATACAGAAGTGGAAATACCGCATAATAGCAATAGTTTTCTATCAAGCAACCAAAGAACATCTATCGGTGATCCTGTTAAATACAGGGTATTATTGATTTGTTGTTGATGGTCTTTTAGCGAACATTCAACGAAGGTGAGGACACAGAAAGCATAAGTTTCAACCACATGCTAGTAAAAGGTCGAACACAAGAAAAATATTATGGTATTTCTACGTTCATTTTTAGTACATATGAAAAAGTTCTCTTTATTATGAGAATGCTTTGTGTGATGTTTTTAGGCATTCATCTTGCAGAACTTTCTACTTTACCAGCAGAAATAGTGGAAAAAGCTAAACAACTGGCGGAGCAGATTAAACAAAGAGAAACGGTAACATTTTTAATTCATAAACTATTTGTGACGTTTTTACTTCAAACTCATCAATGATAGATGAATTTCTTTGAATTTTGGAGTTTGAGTGTCTGAAGTGACTGTAATCAGTTTGGAAGTTTCTGATTTATAACTTGGCAGTCATTTTTCAGATTTGAGCAAAATTGAGCAATCTGGGCCAAATTTGGACCAGATAAGAAAGTTCTTCGATTTTCATAAAATTTTCAGAAAGAACAATGGGAGGGCGTTGGTTTCGAACTTGACAGTCATTTTTCAGATTTGAATGGGAAATTCAAGCCATAAAAGTTTGTCCTTTTAAAAAAAAGCAACTGCTTCACATCAATCACAGCCAAAGAATATCTATTGGTTATAAGAATTCAGTTGTCTTTTGTGAAACGTCCTGAAATCTTCGAGCCATGCGGCTTCTTGTTCGTATTAGAAAATTCTCTTGTCAGGAAGTATTGCCCTTATTGACCGTTGTAACAATTGCAACACTTTGAAAGAGGATTGGCAGTAGATGTGTTTCTCAGTTAGAAAGTTTTAGTGTTATGGCCTTTTTAGGTTGTCGGTAAGACATCGTCATCATCACACGAAAAAGCTGTGTTTCGGTTAGCGACGCGTCTAATTCAGACAGCGAGAAATTCTCGGTTGGATAGTGAAGGATTGCTTTTTTATCTGAAAGGACTTCGAAGAGAATACGAGGCTGCTGCGAATGCCCAGCCCGAAGCATAACATTCGACACTGATCAAATACTTAATTTTTTTCTGAAATGGAATAAATTGGTTTTCAACGGAATGCTGCAGAAGTTAATTCAGAAACGATTGGGGAGCTTTTTGTGTTGTTATATTCTACCTGACCAGTGTTTCCTTCTTGCATCGATAAATCTCCATTTCGTTTTTGATAAGTACAAGCCAGCCTATCGTATGCCTAACGATGAATGTACAATCTATTATAATTTGAAAATTCTTTTGAAGTTTATGCGGATATCGCCGAAACACGATCCTTTATATTCCTGTATGCTCCAGATGAAATAAATATGTAGCTCGCGATTAACGTCAATCCCCAGTGGTCTGACGGCCCTAACTGATGTAATTGTGGCATTTTTCTATTGATTGATAACTTCAAACCCGTGACTGAGTATGCTATTGGGTATATCGATGAGACGTTTTGGGTCCCATTTCCCCAATTAGGCAGCAGCTTATCCTTTAAAATTCATTGAGGAACTCAAAGCTGATGTAAATGGTCACTGGCTCTATGAACAATTCAGTCAGAAATTCCACGTTAAACTGTGTTATCTTTTAACCCTTAAGCTAAACTGAGAATAAGAGATGCTGAAAGTTTGATCAGGAGGAAGTGTAGCTGAAATAGTTAGGCATCCAAACGAATGTTATTTGTTAAAATAGTCTTTACTGTCTCTGCAAAGTCCGAATTATAGGATGGTTTATAAGCGTTTGAAATATTGGTATGGTTGAAATACCACGGGTTCGAAATTATTAAGATTTGTTCTAAGTTCAACGTAAACTGTAAAAACTTAGTGTTGTTCAGGAAGTGTTTCAAATAGGCAGCATTCGAAATAAAGGACGTTTACTGTAAAAACATTGGAACAAAATCACATGCACAATAATTAGTGCTTATGAGTTTCCATCCTTGAGATATAGCATTGTTACAATTTGCATGAATGCATTCAGTTTATAGGCTCTGGAACAATCATCCACTATGGAATTCGCACTCTTCCAAAAAACATGATTTCCAAGCAGGTAAACTGCGGTGGAGTGCTGAAGTTAGCATTTCCAACTTCATTTGAGCAGATAAACACCGAGTGATTTGAACTTATCAAACAAACTTTCTAAACTCTCTTTATAAAGAAATGTTTTACGAATGTTTACCTAGACAACCATCCTAGACATCATTCCTACTCTCTTGCTAACTGCTAAACGGAGAGGAGTGATTATAGTCGCTGGTTTGATTCGGTCGGGGATTGAGAACCAGCGACCTCCCGAACAGGAAGCTAGCACTCTACCACAAGCCTACCAATTGAGTTGAGTTGAGACTCCATAAATTCATAAATTATCACTCATTGCAGCCTCGCTTTTAATCCTTATAGTTATGGCGTAATTCATCATAATAAAAGAACTTGGTAAAATAATTTTCCCCCGTTTTTTGTTAATGATTCAAACCAGAGATATGTAAATATATTTGTAAATATATTTACATATCTCTGTTTAAACTGATTATTATTCAAAACGAAAACGAGGTAAAAGGTTGCTACGATGAAAAAATTATGAATTTATAGATAGGAGTACTGAAATTATTGTGTATCCGCCGCCGCCATATGCTCCAACTTCATAGCCTCGCTGGTATCAGTCAGTGAAGAGTTTTCATTGAGCAGTTGGTAGGAAAAAATAAAAAAAATAAAAATATAAAAAAATAAAAAATAAAAATAGTCCGCTCGTTATTCATAAAAGTCTGGAATATGAAGACAACGAATATAAGTTATTTTGTTACAATAGAAATTTGAAGACGTATAAATTTATATTACATAAAAAAGACAACACAATGATGTAACTTCTGGTCAAGTGTGAAGCTAACCTCTTTGGATGTTGAATAAAAAAATATTTATCACCAATCGAAATTAACATCATTACTCTATGCAACGTAAAAGTATGTGTGAATAAATTGAATGATCGAGACATTGATTCAACTGAATGATCGAGACATTTTTAATTCATTTCCACACCTTGATCACACCATCTCTTGAAGAGCTAATCAGAAACGTTTGTGGCGATTTCGTAACAGCAACATCGGTGATATAATCACGATGACCTGTTGACGGTTCATCTGTGCCGCGTCTCGGTCGCTCGTCGTACGTCATATTCGTCCGTCTCGTCTCATAAGTTTCGTATAAAACTTCAGTACCATCGATCATTCGATTACTAGAAAAAAACACGAAGGGTGTGAACATGAGTACACTAAAAGTTGTGTGTTATACCAGTCCATGGTCACACTTACTTATATTTTAATGCAACTTGATCCAAATTATCTGTTGCTGATCCTGCAATAATTGATGATGATTCCGGATCACGTAAATCCCAAAACCGGATTCTCTTATCGGATCCAGCAGTGATAAAGTATGGCTTGCCATCATAATTAGACGAATACATTGCCAGAACACTTTCTTTTGAACTCTAAGAAGATTGATGAGGAAATTCGACATGTAAGAAAGCTGTGGAGGATTTTTTAACAAATTCTCGAAATCAAAGTAAAACTCACATGAGAATGTGATAAGGGCGGGTAGTTACTCGCCCAAAGTGTTTGGCGTTTGGCGGAAGTTTCTAAATCCCACATGGATACTTCGTTATTTCCTTGTATTGACGCAACAATCCATGACGACTCAAAAGGGTGGTTGCTAAGACGACGGATTCGACTGTCTGTCAATCAAAGAAGCAATTACTTAAAAATAAAATTCAGGAAAAAATCTTCAAAATAATTCCAATCCCCATTCCTTCAAAAAAACATACTTCGAGGATGAATAATTTCTGTGATTGGTAATTGAAATCGTAAGTCCCAACAGACCATGGCGCCATCACTTGTCCCGCAAGTTAACCAGCACTGTAACGGATCGACGACGAAATTTGATATCAGTCCTAATAAACAAAAAACAACATTCAGCAACGAACAAAAACGTATTCTTGTGGAGAAAGGTCATCTACTTCAAAAAGTTCATTTTCTACACAAGAAACTTTTTTTTTACCAAGCTTTGTGTCGTTTCTTAACTTCCAAGCACTTTTTTCTTTTGGTTGTCTCAGATCCCATCCAATTATATAGCCATGAACAGTGGCATAAGTTATAATGGACTGACTACCTAAATTTAAAACCATGACTTAGTGTGAATGACTTGCACAAAAAAAATTCCGAAATATTCCGATCGTATTTCAAGTTCTACCAGTATCGTATTGATGCATGTCAACAGCACAGCCTTCTTCTAAGACATTCAATCTCTTCTCAATCATTAAAGGAAGTCTTTTATCACTGGGCGCATGACCATCGATTCTAGAAGAACAATTTCAGTGCTTACAGTAGTCGCATGACTGACCAGGGACTTAACTCGTTTTAACTGCATGAAGTACTACTCATTTAGAAATGAATCTATCACTTCATCAAGCTGTAAACAACTTCAGCAGCTTAACAGACATCCCAGTTGGCAAAAAATCACCGAGACGAAGAGCCTCTTCATTGAACTAATGTGTGTATTTCTATAGAAATCCAATCCTTCGAAGTGATTTTTTTCAACAAATTTGCTCACTGGGATTGTTTGAAGTATAAGCGAGATATCATTGACTGAATCATGCAACAAAACGTTTGCTAACCTGAACACGTGAATAGATGCATCATCAGAAGAACAAGCCAGTGTGGTCGAGCTTTGACAAAACGTCAAACAATTTATTTTTCCAACTGAAAGCAAAAAAAACAAAACAAAACAAAAAGCTTCAAAATTTAGATTTTGATCAACGTAAACGAGCTTGTCTGTTGGTTTCTGATGAAGCAAACTCAACAAGATCCAACCTTGTTTGGTGTACGTATATTTTGATCTGTTCGTCCCTGATTTACCATCCAATCTTTGAGTATCCCATATCTTTACAGTGGAATCATCTGAAGCGGTGGCAAAGAAACTGTAATCTGCATTCGTAACTATCCTAAAACAAAAATGAACACGCATGAAGAGATGACTGTTTTGCTGAGTATATAGGAGACGTTCAGAGGTCAAACCTATTCACAGAAGCTTTATGTTCGTGTAAATGCGCCACCAACTGTCCTTTAGGCCTCCACCTAGAATTTGAATACAGAGAAACATTTTGATTAGGCCCCTTCTACACCACATTTAAATTTTGATTAGGCCTATTCTACACTACATTTATTTGTAGACTCCAATCATGTGAACAAACATTTCTTCGTTAGGATGGTGGATCGAGACTAATCGAGACAAATGGCTTCCTCACCCTGTTTGTTTATTCTTCGCTTCAATTACATTAGTAACAAGTGCTCTTCGCTTCATGTCTGTGAGAAAAAAGATCTTACTTATTAAAGATAATACACTGACGAAAATACATACTTTTTAAAGTAATCGAGATAAGAAATTGAAATACTGTCAAGATCAAAGAACGGAGCGCTCATACGGTCATACTTACCCGAAACATACTGATCCCTTTTCACAAATGCCAATCTCCGCGCGTCTTGCTTGCACTTGGCATATTTCGCTTGATCTGTCATGGCATATACAGTCCCCGATGAAGAAGGATCACCATCAACCTACCAATTCAGAAATAATTTCAACGATTATTTCCTGTAAACGTACATCAAAACGTTATGGCAACAACATTTGACTGACGTTAATTCTACCTTAGTTAACGACGGATCGGAATCAACTGTCGCGTCTTTGGTCGTGTTGACGGTATCACCTACTCGCACGACAGAGGAAAGTTGTGGCTTTTGTGACATGCGTTTATTCTGCAGTTGTTTTGTTTCAGCTTTACTTTCCGCCAGCCTACACAAGTCCACTTCTTTCATATCAGGTGTCTTGCTCAGTGAAGATAGGTCGAGTAGGCCAGGATACAATACTTCCTGCGCTCCTTGCATTTCAGGGCTACAAAGAAAAACCATGATGACATCTAACACGGTTTAATGTCCGTTATTCAAAATGGCTTCTAGTCTTAACTTGACTATTTCTTCAACCTTAAGCTCTTCGTTTTAACAATGTCTTTATCAACCTTCTTTATAAAGAAATACGCACACTCTATCTCTCTCTTTCTTTGACAATAAAAACTTGGTTACCCACTTTCCTCGGATCAATTTTTTAAAAAAACAAACGATATATTAAAAAAAACACATGTCCTACTTGGTTTTGATACCATTCAACCGAAGTATAATTTCTTTCAGTTTCACCAATTTTTTCTCGATGATCATGTTCATTCCTTGTGATTTCAGTTTTCTAGTAATTTGCGCCAACGAGTCATTATTCTGAGCGACAAACGGCGAATTAGGATATTGTTCGTAGTGTATTTCAAGCCTGGAAAAAGCCAAAAGATTTTGTTTTAGCAAGTTTCCTATCCGGACGGTTGTTATTTATGACCTTACCGTTTCAAAAACGAACGAGCCTGTGCTGACTTGACAATATAATCGTAGACTGATCTTGGGATAGGATCATCCAACACACTCAGCAATATAGTCTGGTGACGAGAGTGATAAAAGTTAACGTTAATCTCAATGAAGAATCATACCCAGCGGTCAAATTTGTTGAAAAATCAATGTGAAGGAGAAGTATGCACACTATTTCAATAAGATCGCAGTGACGTTTTGACGATTTTGCTCACTAGGAAAGTACAAAATTTCCAAAAGATAACCTGGTTGTCCATTTGTATAATCGGCTGTTTTAAATATGGCAGAACACTTGGTGCTAAGCGACAATGTACATCAGCTAAAGACATAACTTTAGCACAGGCTACAACGTAACCCACGGCACCATAGCAAATCCAACGATTCTGAAAGAGGAAAATAAAAAAATGGTACTGCGGTTATCCACCAATAGCAACAAATAATTCCCGTTAATATATATTGTAGAAGTTAAAAGTTATGAAATAATGATGGAAGAATTGTAGCAGCTGTTTGAAAGAGATTTGATGGCAAACCCAGCGAGCAAATTCGTTGAAAAACCTCTGCGAAGGAGTGAATTTTAACATAAATATACGCACTATTTCTATAAAATAGCTCTTCATCGCAGTGACTTTTTGACGATTTAACCCACTGGGAAAGAAGTAGTTGGAAAACTTTTAAAACCACTCCATCAACTGCCATCAAAGAATCTTATCCATCGCATATCAACATGTCCATAACAACACCTATTTTCATGAAGAGCCTTGGTAAACTCTTATGCAAAAATATCCATGGAAATAATCTATAAGAACCTTACTAACGAACTATGAATTATTCAAATACGTCAGCCAATCAAAACACGTTATTTTAAGAGTTTTCCTTTATTAGCCAATGAAAACGATCAGCGCCGGATGTTTACTTACAGGGTGACAAAGAAACTTGGTCACATCATTTATTAGTTCGTAGATGATAGGCTTTTGCAGTAGTGTCAACTCGACCAAAGAAGTTAATGCTTGCAATGCACGAACAACAACAAACTCTTCCAGGTCCTTTAAACCCTAAGAAAAACAAAACAAAAACTTAGCAGTAAACCAGAAAGCATTTTTCACACTAAAAATTCAGTAAAGCATTACCCCATTAAAATAGCATCAGCATCATCAGACTTGATTGAAGTTGGTTAAAACGGTGAGGTTATCAATCCGAAAAAATTTAGTCTCCAAAAACTAACCTGTTGTAGAAGTGGTTTCAGAATAGCTAAGCACTGCCAGCCGATATACACTGCTATACCCACAATGCTGTCAAAAAATGCCCCCCTCAACTGCCAGTCTTGTTTATCATTCAAAAATGTGATGATATGAGATAACAGCACATCGTTCGCTTTCTGTCTTCCAAAGAAAACACACAATCGAGTCAAACCATTTTCCATTAACGTCCGTTTCACTATGTTGTCAGAGTTTGTCAATAAAGCCACAACTTTATTTTGAATCAACTCATGCAAAGCATGAAGTTCAGCATCGTAACACACCTAAAGTTGGATCTACAATGTTGACAACACTTCAACATGATTCAAAAACTTTCAATTTAAAATTCAGATGCTTTTGTAAATCAAAAGAAAGCAATGCTTTATTACCAAGGTAAAAAATGTTCATTTTTTTGCAACATAAGAAAGCTTTGGCGCATTAGAAATATCTACAGTAGTAGCTTCAGATTCAATCGTTTTCATTCCAGTTTTAGTCTGTTTTGTTTAAAGAGCCATTTCTATTGTTCTTCATAACATTTCAGACAGTCGCTAATATCAAACAAATGCTAGATGTCTATATCTGTTTCACTCATCTATAGTTTCTATGGAACCTCATTTCTAAAGAGATCTGTTTGAGAATGAGTTTTCCAGAATAAAAATGTTAATCCTTGAAATCAATTTTCCTTTTACAGGTAATAGAGTTTTTCTTTTTATTTTATTATAAAAACACGAAAACACATACTTGATACTGGCTCTGACTGTCATGATCATTGACATAGCAGTTTAACTGTGCTAATTCCAAGAATCTCAGTGCGGTTTCTGCAAGTGATGAAATATTTTCTGCAAATGCACATTGAACAATAACTTCAGGATCATTTGCCAGTTGACTCTACAAAATTATAGTGTGTTAGAAAAGTTGTGTCTTCAAGTGTATGTTAATTTAGATATGAATGTGGCAGAGCTAAAAGGAAGTTGAGCATCTGTAGAAACCAGCAAACCAGACGTACTAAGTTTGGAAGGATATATTCTGGAAAAATGTTTGCTTCATTCTTTGGTACCACTGTGACAAATTGAACACATTTGGTGATCGTTGCAATGGACTTGGCTCGAACCCTAGGTATTTGGTCGTTGACGAGGAAAAACATGTATGGCAGCAACAACTCAAGAATGATTTCGTCTGACACAAATTGTGACAAGTCAAGCATTAAGTCTAATGCTGTCAATTTTGATATGCTAAACTAAAGAACGAAAATGTATTAGAATGGAATCTGAAAGACATTTCTTTCAAAGAAAGACTTTCAAGAAAAAGAGAAGAAAAGCAGACCAGAGAGTTAATTCAAGGATCTTACTTTAAGACTTCTGACACACGATGTTACCAAGGAAACAATCATAACAAAACAATCTAAATGAAGTTAAATGAGCGATGTGTATTTTTTCATGAAAGTGCCAATGAAAAACAATTATGTGATCAAAATCATACTGACTGTCATCAACGGGTATTTCTTTCCTCTCGTTTTCAATTTCCATCTGATCATGCGACAAAATACTTTTAATTGTTTCCATGTCTTCCGCTATTCTGGTAAAAACGAAAATATTTTTTTCAACTCCAACTGTTGAGTGTAGTTCACAAGTGAGGTGCAGTGACAAATTCGAGTTAGCATCTACCTCCAAAGAATACTTTATCATGAGATAGAGTAACCGGTGGAAAAAATGTTTTCTTTCATATCATTTCAAACCTGACAATACTTACTTAGCAATTTTTTCATCACATGTAAGAACAGGTAACAGAGCAAAACTGCACAGGTAGTTCTTCAGGAATGAATAAAATTCTTCTGGGAAAACAGTCCCTATAAAACACCGTAATCATGCAGAAACAATTTCATTAACAAAGCCAACCAGTCATACATCAAACTTTTACTTTTATAAAGTTTTGATAGATTTGGATCGCATTTTAAATATACCTATACCCTGTTCGCACCAAAATTAAAACCAGTTTTAATCATGTTTAAAATAACTAAGTTTTATATATTACCCGATCATACAGAAGTAAAATGAGTTTTGTTGAACTCGGTTTAATTTAAACAAGTTTTGAATAAAATAACATAGTGAGGTACTTTTATGTGTGTTTTATTAAAATAAATGGCTGAATCGTTGGAAACCAAACTAAAAGAAGAAAAGACTACATCATTGGGAAGAGAAAGAAATAAAGATTACAGTTTTTAACTGGGCTGAAGAAAAGATTCAGGAGAGGCTTCAGTTGTAGAAAGAAAATAATGTGGTGGTTTCATCCTCATCAAGCAATTCATATCAATGCATTAAGCAAACAAAGAAATAAATTTTTCCTTTTTCTACGAAGACTGACATAATAATAATATGTTTATATTTCTTGTATTCGTCATTTTGCATTATAGTCATAAGAACAGCATGTCATTCTTAGAAAATGAAAATTCGAAAAATCTTCTTCATCATGAACTGGTGTGAATGGGTATATTTAAAACTGGATCCAAATCAAAACAAGTTTTTATAAAACTTGTCTAATATAAACGGCTTTTATTGGTGTGAACAGGGTATTAAAAGGTAACTTCAGTCACAACTATCATAGGTAACCACCTCGGTACTTAATCATGTAGTCTCTTGCACATAGTCTTTTTGTTGGATCTAACTGTATCATGTGTTTGATCATATCCTGTAAAGAAGGAGGGTAAATGTGACCATCTTCATTATGTCATTCATACTTTTTTAAACTGTTCAATCAAATATGACAATGATAAAGATCACAACACTTCGAAATGCTTCGAAACAAAACTATAAACTTACTTTTATATTGTCATCAAGTTTTGACAGCTTCGGTTCAGGATTAAAATCTGATGTACGATAGGCAAGTAATTGTGATAAATCAAACAATCCACTTCCATCACAAAACAGTTCAGCAACAACACATCTAAAAGAAGCAATTTTAATGAATGAAAGACACAGACAAAAGCTTCAATACAATCTAGACGTTCTTATGGTCAACAGGATTTCTGCTTCATCATCCAAGCACATAAAAGAGATGTTCATCCATCTACAAACAAAAGATTTATTGGATTTGCTTCACCGCAGTACTGCAATAATTTTGCATACTTTATGATTGTGTTTGTTTCTTTTTAAAATTTCAAGAATTAAAGAGTCTCGCCGCCCATGTTAAGCCTACGTAGTGTCATCTTCCAAAGAGTTCACGAAAAATGGAATCAAGGAGTTGACAATGGAAAGTGTTACCATCTTGTAGAGCTCGAAATTCTGAGCAAGAAAATGTATGGGATCATATGTCTATGACGCACCATTTCGGAGATATCATCGATCAAAAGATTTGACCCGTCCCCCAAAAAAATTAGACCCAAATTTTTCGTCACCCCATGGCCAATATCGTGGACCCCAAAAAACGTCACTGATCCCTATTGGTCACCGAGAAAATTTTCCCTAAACGTTGCATTTGGTTAGGGTCTCAACACAATGGTTTCGCACTGACGTCGCACAAAATACAATAAAACAATCTCATCACACCTCAACGTGCCATTTTGCATGACAGACAGACAGACAAACAGAGAATCGGCTATTAATATATAGATGCAAAATTATGTGTATGACGTAGAGACTTGGTTAGAAAATTTAAACTTGGTGAGTTTCTTCGTTTGTTTCATCCCAATTTTTCGTTAAAAAAAAGTTCGCTTTATAAAAACTATTTCATGGGTAGAAATCTAAATATAATTTGTTGTTCTTTTTTTTTAAATAATGTCTTCAGCCAATAAGCATGGAAAGTGATAAGTTTGCAGTATGAAGCTGAAAAATTACCGCAATCCATAAGTAACCTATTGTATGAAGGTTGATTGGTTGACTGGTGATTTCACTTTGCAGTGATCTTCCTAAACCTGAGAAAGTTGGTGTCTTTTCAGAAATTGTAAGGAAATGGCAATTTTATGACTCCCTATCTGGAGTGCGTGTGTTGCCATAAAATTAGTTTATTTTTAGTTAATTATTAGTTTATTTTTATTTCGCCAGTGTATAAATAAATATTACAATCTATGACCGTAGATAATGGCTGGAGCAAGCAGAAGTGCCTTTTCACCAAGCCCCGTGTAGTTAGATATATACAAAATGACTAGTTTATTTTCAATATACCGCAAATAATATTACAATATTACATGTCATGACAAGTAGATTTATTTATATATAAAATATGATATGTTCATATCTTTTTAAGATTTCTCATCACGTGACGCTATTTCTTCTGGTGCAATCGTAGTGCAAGTGAGATCTGTCTTGCCTAACTTTTGTTGTTTTTTATTTTCATTAGCATGTCCCACTATGATAGGGTAGAGGTAATCAAAAGTTTTTTCTTCTTCAGTACTTTGACAACAAATGGAAAAACTAAACATATTTTTTTTAAAAGAATTTCTAATAAATATGGCTTGTCTGCGATTGGCATAAAAGTTATGGTCAAGCAATTTTTTTCTACAAACTTCGTCACATTATCATACTTCTTAAAGAGTGTGTTCACCTGAAAACTCGTTAACGTGAAAAATAAAAGGGAGGGTCGAATTCAAGAATAAAAAGGGCAGGAAATTTATAGTACCATGGTAGTCAAGTTGTCAACACGATACTTTTTTTTGACTGTTATAATTCAAAGGGGTATAACAATTTATTAGAATAATTAACTGCTTGTACTAAAGAAGAAAATATTTAAAAAGGGCACGTAGTTTCAAGATTGGGGGTCGATCGCACCCCTCGACATCCTCACGGTACGCCCAAGGTTACTGTTAAATTAATACGGAAAACACTTATAAAAGTATTCGAACAAACGAGGCAAAACCACAACCGTACCCTCAGTAACTCAGGTTAACACCCTAAAAGTCTGATGGTAACAATTTGTCAGACAGACATATCGTATAATATGTATTCTCAGGGAAGGTATACTTGTTCCCACAGTAATGGACAACAGATTTGAATTTCGTAAAAGAATTATCATGAAATGATTCTGCGCTTTTGAATACGATTAACTAATGTTTCGCAAGAGGGAGTCCCAAAAGCCTAGGTTGAACGACATTCATGTACTTCAATATAACTCTTTTTCGCAATTCCAAGTTGGTGAAAAATGGCTCTTATAAGGCTTGATTTTTCAGCATGTGCACTCTTAAGTAGTTCATTTTAATCTTCGGAAAAATATTAATAAATTAAACGGGAGTAGAAATATCAATGAGAAATGTTTTGCTTTTTCCGTGCACTTTACTTTCAATTAGTGATAAAACATTTTCATACAGATTTTTTTCTAACCAAGTCTCTATGTCAAAATGGACATATTAAATTAATCTCGTTTTGAACTTGAAAGCATGTTTACAATATGGCGATCGAAGAAGACGATCATGTGCCGAAGGAAAATTATTACAAAAGCATTATTGCGCTTAAAAAATCTTTTCAAGAAATTTGATCTAGAAATTCATAATCAGTGAAAATATATTTCTACAATATGAAATTCTAATATTTTAGCGGACACTACCTTTAAATCCTTTAAATCATTACAGTTGTTCTTTTACTTCACAGAATTGGGCAATTTAGGTACACAAAGGAATGGGTTTCACACTGCTGAGGCACATGAAATCACTTAGTCTTAAAATGACAAATAAAAACCACCATTTCCCTCACATCCAGAACAAAATCATTTATTTTGGATAAATGTCTGTTATCCGTAAACACTTTTAAAAACTTCCCCATACATATTTCCTATGTAAACCTGTAGCCCCATTTCACCCTTAATAAGTTGCATAAGCTAGGTAGGATGTATAGTAGATATTAGCATTGTGAACATTACACACACCAGAACTCTAAGGTCTTTATGTAAAAGGCTTCAATTATTTTGTGAACACTTTGTTAAGCAACAGTCCTTCTATTTAAGATTGTTTTAAATAAACATTCATTTCCTATACTGACAGAGAGCACATAAAGCATTTCCATCAACAAAGTCACAGAACTGAGAAGTCATAAAATAAATCAGATATGAAATTTTGTGTACTCACCCAGCAGAAAATATATCCATGGCTTCTGTCAACTCAAATTGGTGTGCCACTGGAAAACCTTGCATTGGCAAGAGTTGAGGGGAAATTTCATTCTTGGTATCACCCGAAACAGGATAAGATTCCTGTGTTTTTGAATTGATATCTCTAAATCTCTCTGGAGCTATATAACAGGTTCTACGTCTTGATGTGTCAAAGAAATAGTTGAAATCTGCAGGATTATCAACTGGTAAATATACTGGTTTAAAACTTGCTATGTCAGTCAACAGAACCCAGTTCCAACTTGTAACCATCACATTTTCAGTTTTGATATCTCCATGACACACCTAAACTACAACGTACCACTTAGGAAGTAAAATAATTTGATTTGGGAAAACTAATGAAAGGTACCTCACCTTTACACCATGTATCTGTTCAAGAGCACAAAGTAACTGAAAAACCATCCACTTTTTCTCAATAATACTTAAGAACGGTCGAGTACTAAATACATAAATACTCTTTTCACATCACATGTCCTAACGAAAGCATCCACAAAAGGAGTATTCAAAAATATATGCTTTTACCTAATGCGATCATAAAGATTATCATGAACATATTGCCTGATCATTAATCCAGCTCTGTCGGTAAGTAAGCTTCTTTGAAAAGGCAAAACATTAGGAAAGCCAGAAACGTGTCCTGCGATGTTCGTTAACTCCTCTTGATATGACAACAAAGGTAAAGATGGATCATGAATCACAAATACTTTAATAACAACATAACCCTCTCTAAACAAAAGTTCTCATTGTCAGTGAACATTGCTGAAGAGATGTCACAAATTGTTGAAAAATATTTCTTCTGCGTATAAACATTAAACGTACTTGTGTTTGGCTCGAGCAACTTTCAAAAATCTGGTACTGCCAAGACTAAATACAATAATTGAACAAATTTAATTATAATTTCTGGATTTATCATCTTTTGGGAAATATTTCGGACAAAGAAGAAAAAGAAAATAAACATCAAAAAATTAAGCAGTGTTTTAAGTAGTTTTACGTGTAAAAATTATTCTGAACTTTACAGGAATTGTCAAATGAGACATTTTCGGAAACCTGAAGCCTTTTCAGTTACATTTTTAGAATCAAAAACATGCAGTGAAGACATGCTGGATATTGTCTATTCCATCTTAACACAGAACTGATAAGAACCTGTTTGGTAACATAATCTTTCTATTATGCAGTATAGAGTTAAAAAGTGTATGAATCACTATAATTTCAATTATTTCAACATTTCATTGTTAGTGATAATGATATTATCACAAACAACTGCAAAGAGTCTAGCCTTGCCTGTCTAATCAAATACATTGCACCTTTTGTCGTCTAAGGTTTTAATTCAATTTCCAAATTCCTTAGGAAAATGGCTTGAAAAATATTACTTGAAAAGAATTCTTCCTAAAAAAAATTGATTAAGCAGTATGAAATGTTTCAGCACACTGATATTGGATATATTTAACGTTCAACTTGTGCTGGGTGATTCCATGCCAACTTGACAAATGACCAACTGGCCACTATCTCAGATTTAAATGAAATTTGCCCCATATGTTGGTATCAATAGGAAATGAAAAACTTCAAAATTTCAGCTTGTTATCTCAATGTGGTCTTGAAATATGGCCATTTGAAATTTTGCTCTATTTTCGCTGGGGGCACTTTTTTGCATTTTAACGATTTTTGAAAGGCCATAACTTTCTTTCTGTATAAGCTATAGACCAGAAATTTTCGGGACTTGTTGTACTCTCAGTATACTGTTAGGAAATAAAGATTCTAAAGTTTTCGTTTTACCCTGAAATTTTTGAAGTTTTTCATTTCTTATTGATACCAACATATGGTGCAAATTTCATTTAAATCTGAGATGGTGGCCAAAAAAATTGCCTGAAATTGGCATGGAATCACCCTAGTTTTTTCATCAAACTTTTTGAATACCTAATTAGCATTGAACCAAAATCCCTGACAACTGAATGAGCTAGAAATAACTTTAGATGTAGAAACATCTAACATAAACATCTTGTCATAAAGAATATTGCACTTTGTGATTCATGAAAGTGGAGTTATGCGAAAAAATGTTTCTTTGATTCACAAAAGTCAATATACACGAAAAAATGTTTTGAAATGAATGTCTTTGGCAATAAAAGCAAACCTTTGCAAAGCAAAAATTTCCTAGAGGCTCAATTTGCAAAAATTCATGCTGTTCATTTTGGATTATAGACGAAATTCCTTATTCACAATAACTTCTGTATGATACATGTTTATGATATAGAAATCAAACATTAATAATGCTTATTGCTAAATAGCTTAAGTCGCAGAAGACCCAAATACATTAAGATTAGTAAGAAATGTAGCTGGTTTGTGACATTTGTGCATTCACATTTTAGTAGTATCATAATGAAAAGAAATAGTGTACCTTGTGTCGAAACGAAATTCTGGCAGTTCAGTGAAATAATTTTCCGCGTTCAAAATCTGTGCAGGTGCAACACCAGTCAGCTGATTGCCCATATCTGCTTAGATGTATTATTATTTAGCACTTGAATATCTACTGCAAGTTCCTTCCATTAACATTTAATGATGCATCTAAAAAAAAATAATACAAACATTTTGAACAAAATTTCATGATTTTTTTTCATGGAAAAGTTTGACCCTGTAAAAATCTAAAACACTTGTTGATGAAAAAAGTCATTATTTATATATCATTCGAAAGAACTTTTCTTCTGTTCTGGTGTCTTCTGGTGGCTATGAGTGTGTTTATTTAAAAATTTCAGATCATCAAACTTCCAAGGTGAAAACTCTTACAACAGAGTTTGAAAGAACAAGGCATCACATCAACAGATGCTCACTTCTTTAAACGCATTTTACAAGGTTTACACCATGAAGTTTTGATGATCAGAAATGGCTAGATAAGCATGCCACTGGCTAATTCCTTTTTAAGCATTCTCAATAAATATATGCCTGTAAATAAACACAATGTAAAAAGCAGCAAAACATCAAAAATGAAATGTTTTTTCTTGATAACAGATAATTTAAAAGTATTTTGTATTTATTTGTTACAGCGTAAATTTCAGAATCATGTGATTATTTTTCAAAAATATGTCGCAAGCTAATATAATAATATATAATATACATAATATAAAAGAAAAATGAGAGAAAATGAATGTTCAGTTAGGACCACTCGACCGGAATCTAAAATAAATGTGTTTTATTATGAAAAACTGCCTCAGTTATTATTATTTTACTCTCCTATCTAAATACAACTGATTGAATGATGATGATCTAGCATGCAACTGCATAGAAACATAGTACTAGAGAAAATTTGCAACAGTAATTTTTATTTTATTTTTTGAGTGGTGAAACTTTATGTAAAAACAACATTTTTACCGTTGCACTTTTCCCTAATGACTCAGTTCTTCAAAAAATGAAGAAAGAGGGAAACAAACAGTTTTCTATCTTTGGAGGAGTACTGCTTTTCTAGTGTGATGTATTAATATCAGTAATAATCATAAGTAAATTGCGCTATTGTGTGGTGTATGGACTGAACATTAAAACCTATGACACAACAAAAACAATTATTACAAATAATTTTCGGGATGAATTTGGGAATGGATAATTCAATTCAATGAATCATTATGGTAAAGCGGGGTGACTTGAAACAGCGTCAAAAAATCGTTATTTCTCATGAAATAATGATGAAACTCCAAGTTTTTTTCAGATTCCTTTTGGAGACTATCTAGCGCAACATTCGATGGAAAAAGTTTTTCAATCAGGGAAATTCTTCGGAAGCTGAAGATGAAAAAAGCACCGAAAATCAGTACTGCTGTAAAATAGCATGTCACGGCAGGGATTTTTCCAAGCACTTTTGGTTACTACCGTTTTTTGTAGAGAAGATTGAGTTTGACAGTCCAGGAAGCTATGCAATTTTAGAGATTTAAATCTCCACAAACAGGCCTTGTCATGAGAGGCATGTGAAGAGAGTTGGAAACTAAGATGTTTTTAAATTTCATTGAATAACATGAAAACGAGTCCTACTGGTACCACTTTCGTTTTCATATTCTTTGGTAAGGTGAAGAAATAAATGCGTATAACAAAGGAAATTTCAAAATTACCTTAGCAACGGTGGTCGTTCTCCCTAGCAACAGAATATTTGGTGAATAATGGCCTAATTACTCTCTCAAAACATGTTTTTAAACACTATGCATTAAAGACCTAAAAAATATTTAATTGACAATGAATGATTGAGTTTCTAAACTCAATTCAAGATTGAGTTTTAACTACCGGTAAACGGTAGTTGGAAAGTGCTTGGAAAAATCCCTGCACGGCGATATAGCATATCGCCAAATATATCTTTTTTTACATTTGTAAAATAGAAAGGTCAAAGGGAGTAATTCCAGAATTTTATTGAAAAATATTTAAAATTGAAAGAAATATATGCCATTAAAATGTTTCGTTTTTTTTCACTCGATACACTTCGTCTCTTCGATTATTGCATAATATTCTTATCATTCATGATGCAATCGAATCATTGATGTGTGATAAAGTTCACCCGATGGAGTTTCAAAGGTGGTATAAGTCATTTAGTAATTATATCTTGTCTTTTTGATACATGGACGCCGTTTGATACTCCATATACATGTCATGTGCAATGACGCAATAAATTCGCGTAATCCGGATGAAATGATGAAGCGCTTGTGTGGAAAAAACTAAGATGATGGATCAATTTCTAAGTGACATCTGTATCAAAATAGAAAAGGAAATATATCCTACACTAAGAGAAGCACGAGAAAGAAAGTTGGGCACTCTGAAAAGATGCAACGGGAATTTTATTATATTCAATTTTCAAGTTTTCAGTAAGTACACTTGTGTAAACTAGCTATAAATTCAAATTCATCTTGCATGCTTTCGATATTGTTTCTGAAACAATTACGTTATCACATGTTTAATGATTTTAATGGCTTCAGATAACTTATTTTTTACAATGTTTTGCCATTCTGAAACTTTGAGTTTTCAAAATTTACTAACACTCTCCAACACTTAGAGTGCGTTTACATGAGAGCCGTAGTGAACTCAAACTGGTTTGAAATTTCAATCCTCCCGTTACGAGTTTCGATACGGGTAATTATTTCACTACGGCTCCTGGTCAAACCTTCAGCGCTGTTTACATGATAACGGCCGTACTGAAATTCTACTTGTGAAGTAGGTTTGAAATTTTGATACGGCTTGGAAAGGTGTGAAAGTTTTCACATTTCATTGTTTTATCATAAAATGTGTTAACAAGCATGTGCATGTTAATTAAATTTTGCTGACACATGAAATAAAAATGCAGAATGTGCTAAATTTATTCAATCGTGTATAGAAAATATTTCTATATTTCTACCGTATTGAAATCTCAAACCGTTGCGAGTTCCGCATGGCTCTTATGTAAAAACGCACTCGTGGAGAGAGCTAGAAACTAGTAATCTATTGTTTCGATTTTTACTCGACAAAACTCGCCAAGACCGTATCGAAATTTCTCATGTAAACAGATAGCCGATTCCAAACAGCTTAAAATTTCAAACCGGTTTGAGTTCACTACGGCTCTCATGTAAACGCACTCTTAATAAAAATGAAACTGGCATTAACAAATTATTTTGATTATGTTTTAAACGCAAAATCGTATATCACACGTTTTCTGTTTTGGCGCTCTATACAACAACATTTTTGAGCAAACAGCACTGTTTGAAGTCACCCACACACGATAAATTTCAGTAGGTGTACTTTGTGAAGCAATAACCTGAGATGGTATGCATCAATTAGTTTGAAACTTCATTATCTGAAAGACAAAAGATGAATGGACCTTTTTTCAAAATTTCATAGTATATAATTACTTTCTTAGATTAAAAGTTATGAGGAAATCTTTTCAAAAAACGGTGAATTTTGTTTCAAGTCACCTCGTTTTATGGTATTACAAGCTTCATCAGAAATATATACATTTTGTAACAACAAGCAATCAATAAATTATAGCTCTCCCCTAAGCTTAAAATTAGTACTGTAGTGTTTGCTGGTATCAGTGGTCATCGTCATCATCCATTTTTGGACACTACCGTAGGGCGCTTATTTAATTTTAGAGGTTCTAGGGTAGGTGTTTATTCACTTATACAAGGGGAGATGAGCACTTAGATTTGGGAGTAATAAAAAAAAGAAGTATATTATATATATGATTGACATTATCAAACATGAAACTATTTTTAAAAAGTTTCAATGTGATGAAAAAATGCATGAATGAATCTTTCTTGCTAAATTACCTTCCAACTACGTTTTCATTAAAAATGATTGTTTTTATGAAAGATATCATTGAAACAAGTAACTTTGCCAGCAGAATTCAATCATTTAACGGTGGAGAAGTTTATAATGAATTTGTGTGACCATACTGTCCAAGTGCAAATGTCTAAAAATCGGGAGACTTAACCAAAATCAGCTGGGGGTTTGGGTGTGCTACCTTTTTGTATGTAGACAACATAAATACGTTGCCTTTCTTTGGTATCAAAATCATATGATGGAGTAACAACGAAGACAGTGAAAAACAAAATAAAAAAACAAATCAACTTTCTAGGATTCGGAAGCTTTCTTTAAGAATCGTGAGATCGGGAGTTGAATACTAAAATTGGGAGACTCCCGTAGTAAGAAGAGACTTGGACCATCATATGTACAAACCCGCATGATGAAATGGCACTTTTTATAAGATTCCAGTTTCGCCGTTGTTTTTCACAAAATACCACAGTATGCAGTATGGATTATTATTGATGTGATATGTGGTTTGTATTTTGCGGATATGATTTTTTAAAGTCTGAAGCCAGGAAGGATGCCTGAACTTAGAGCAATAGACGGTCTCTGTTTAGAAGGGGGGAGGAGATTTTTAAAAACATCTTTACAAAACTACTGCTAGGGAATTATGCTGAACAAACTAGGCACCATCAAGAAGTCTCAGAAATGAATTCTACCAGACATTCAAAAACTGATCATAATATGATTGAATTGAATGATTATCATGTGTTTTAAAACCTAATATTTTGTTTTCAAGAAAGTAATCTTGCAAAACTCCACTCGAAACTGGGGAACCATTTTATCTCTATCATTCTAAGTAAAAAACGGTACTTTATAAAGCAAAGTCGATCTTAAATTTTTTTTCATTATATAACACGTGATAATCTAAATTTTTTATGCCTTTGTTTTTTCTTTTGTTATGCAAATTTTCTGTTCATGCGCATTCGGTAACTCTGTTCTAGTCTTTTTATAAAACGCCCCATGAGAATTATTGATAGCTAGTTGAACGTTTGTAGCGTGGTTGAGACGGTTCGATCAAGTAGTTTACAGGTATCGATAAAGCGTAAGGTACAATTTATAAATCTTTATTTTTTAATAAATTTATGTTTAAGGATTATATTTCTTTTCCAACGTTTATATTTTTCTGTTAGATCCTAAAGATTTAACATGGATCTCATATCAATGTTTATGCAAAAAAATGATCAGCAATTCGATTACAGTGATGCTGAATCTTTTGTCGAATCCATCTTGGACGAAAATGGACCAGAGTCCAGTTTTCCACCAGAGTTATCACAAGAATATCAGGAACAGTTGTCTCCACAGCAGGAAAATTGTTTTTCACCTCATAATCTGGCCGGTGAGTGTTTTATTATATACTGAATATTTTTATCTCGTCGAGAAATTCCAAGTGTTTTTGATATATATAGTCGAGAAAATATATAAGATATTTTTTGTTGTAGACGCGTTATTTGTGGGATCACATGGAATCGATTTTAACTTCAGTGACTACAAAAATAATTCAGTTGACATAAAATCACAAGATTCATCGGCTTTTGATTATGCACCTTCACCTGCCAACAGCGACTCATTGAATTATTATAAGGAGGAACAGTACCCCAGTTGGTCCAATTTTATGAACAATCCTTTTTCGCAATTTCCAAATAATCAAACATATCAAAATATATTTCAACAGCAATCAGCGTACTTGAAAATGAACCATTTGGAAAAAGATTATTCATGTTCTGACATATTTCAAATGGATCAGTCCATTAAAAACGAGGACATGCAACAACAGATTCTGTATGATTTGATGAAACAAAAAGAGAATTATATTCCACAAAGATCTAACAGTTTAAGCTCGTCGTCTCCGCCATCACCTGCTTCTCATTGTGGTAGTAGTGTACCTTCACCAACTTCTTATCAAGACTCAGAACTGGTTGAACAGGATAATCTCGATTATCTTGACGAAGAAATGCTAATAAACACTTTCCAAACGTTGGCAGACTTTGTGAACAACGAAAATATAAAACCCCCGATCCCAACTAAGGAAAGGGTCAAACCAAAAAGAAAGCGTGCCCGGAAATCTGAAAATGGAAAGCCAACTGGTAAACCCAGGCTGTACAATTTTTTAAGAGAAATCCTTGATGATCCGGAAAACTTTTCCTGTATTGAATGGGTTGACAAGACTACCGGTTTATTCAAATTTCTTGACTCTGCTGAGGTAGCTCGACTATGGGGATATCGAAAGAACAAACCCATGATGAAGTACGAAAATTTTGCACGCTCGTTACGTACCTACATCGCTAAAGGTATTTTGACGAAGCCGCGCAATAAATTGGTTTACTGTTTCGCCAAGCCGTTAACTGCGTGAAACCAGTTACAAACAGTGGACTTATGAAGTCATAAGTTCATTTATTTTTTTGTTAAAAAACCCCCTTACCGTGCTTGTTAGCCACTATGTGGTTAGCAAGCTTTTGTATTCACTATGTGAAGTTATTCTAGTATATTAGTAAACAGTGACATCGATGGACTTGAAATTATGTTTCTTGCGGTTATGTTAACTGTAAGTAAACATCCTTAAAAAAATTCTCATTAAAAGCCCTTTTCAAGTTTGTCGATTCATTTTATTTTTGGTCGTTATATTAAAGGTATTTGTAATTTGTAGATTTAATCGATATGTTCTAAAAAAGTTCACACTAAGTAATTAGTGGTATAACTTGAATGATTCAAGCTCTTGTACTTTTCCTGCTAAATCTTTTATCAGTTCGTAATTATATCGGAATTCGGTTTAGCGTCAGAGACAACTTTAATTGCTCTTCATTGCAAAACTAAATAACATAATTTTTTTGTTATGTGTGACGTTCATTCTAATGAGTTTTTTTTTTAATTATCTCAAAACTCTTGATATGTTCTCTCTTTTTTTTCATGACTAACCTGTATTATATTATATATATCATGATGAACATTGTTTTTTGAATTAGTTTTTTTCAGTATATAATCAATGAACCTGGTAAAAGGTTTTAAGTATTAATGCTTGCGGATTGAAAGGTTTATTCGCAGAGTTGTAGTTTTGGAATGTGGTTTTGTAAATAGTTGTGTTTTTAAGGTAAAAGAACGTTGTTTCTATATATATAACCTTAATATTTCAAGTGATTTTCGTTCTTAAGTATTTGGTAATAATTATATGAAAGTATACAAGTAGTGTTAAATAAACATATTCCTACAAAATTAGTTATTTTTTATAAATTTCTTTCACCCCTGACTTACAGGTGCATAGTTTAATTGGCATAGATGAGTGAATTCAAAAATCATAAATTATTCGAAAAATTCTCATGCGTGCGATCAAAGATTATAGTCACATGAGAAAAGTTCAACCAACCATATCTCAAAAGGACCGCTGTGTTTTTCCTATCGAAGCTTATCAAAACATATTGGTTTTATATTTGATCCTTTCCTTTTATCTTGATAAATTCCATAGCCTTTACATAAAGATGGACGTGTCTGTTGTGAAATTTTTGTTGGCACGAAAGATTGGAATTATGGATTTTCCAGACGTCAAGAGTTTTAAACTTAAAATTCTAAAAAAGATCAAAATTGGTTCTTTGAAATTCTACCAACAAAATGTTGTTATTGAAGCTCGAAAAAATTAAATTTTTTCTTAAAAAAAAGATCCATGTGGAAAAAACCATAAAATATTCATTTTTAAGATCACAGTTTATGACGTGTGATCGTTTAAACTGGTTCTAAAACAAATTCAACATTTTGTTTGCTCTAGTAATATTTGAAAAATAACCGAACCGTGAAAATGTATGAAAAATGAGGAGCGGTATTATGTGTTATCGTCGCATATGCGAGAAAAGGCGTTTCACAATAGATTTAAAATGTCAACATTTTTAGCTGTGTCTAGAATTGACAGGATTGCTCACTTGTTATTTATCATAATAACGCCTGTTTTTACTTTAAATAATAATGATATTCGGTCTCTCAAACATCTGAGAAAAGAAGAGGATTATTTGGAACAAAAATTGTTTTAATTTGTTGTTTTTTCACCTTAGTTATATTTACCTGTGTCTGGTCAAGCTTCTTGTCGTGTTTACATTATATCAGGCGAAATGAAACTCATGCCGGTCTGAATCTCATACCTGTCTGACAGACAGGTATGAGATTTCGTGCCGGTACGAGATTTCCATACTCTATGATATTCTCTATGATATATATTTCCATACCGATCATACCGGCACGAAACACTTCATGTAAACAGAAGCCATTTTCGTACCGGTATGAAATTTCATGCCGGTATGAGTTCATTTCGGGTTTCATGTAAACAGCCCCTTAGTTTCGAAAAAAAATAAATACGAACCATTAGAAAAACCGCTTAGACCTCATTGCGGTTGAAGTAATTTTACAAAGATTACAAATTGTTATGACAAAGTCTAAAAAAAATTCAAAGAGCAGGTTATTTTTCAAACTAATATTTCTTATATATACTTGAAGAAACCATGTTATTTAAAAAGTGCATGGTAATAATTCATTGAAAATTTATGACATCAACACGTGGGCCCGATATTTTACTGACGTCAAAACTAAATTCTCAATTCTTGAAACTATGATGTTAATTAATATCCTTCAAAAACACTTGATCGACTTGTGTGCGTGCGTTTTTGTTTTTTTCCCCAGATTAACAGGAGAACATATTTACGTTAAAAGGAAACGTCAAATGTATAGGATATTGTGGTATTATTTCACTAATGCCAATATATAATGACAAAAACTCTATTATTCTATACATATAAGAACAATCGGAACCCATCGGCTTTTATTTTTTGGTCGATTTGATATTATAAAGCTTTTTCGTATAAAAAAAATGTTTTTCTCTGAAATCTACATTGAAAAAACAATTATTATCTCAACTGATAATCAATGTTTACTCCTCCCTACCAATAAACTCCGCCGCAGGAGTTATTCTCAAACAAAACACGTTCGCATTAATTTTTACCAGTTAATTATTTTTGTATGTTGATAAAACAACACTTTTGTGAGTGGTGTGGTAATCATTAAAACAAATTAAAAATTTTTAAGAACAAACTTTGAGTTTTCAAGCAGGAAATGAAGAACACTTTTTTATGAAAAAAATCTACATCAAATCGTAATATTTGATTTTCTTGATCATCATTTGCAGGTTTAGAAGAGTTTTACAACTTCCTTTTTTGCGAAAACTTCAGAATGAAACCACGTGCATGACTTATTATTTTCACTTCAAGAAGCATATATCAAAAGAAAAGAGCATGATTTTTGCTGACATCGTCAAAAGCTCCTTTTCAAGAATATACTTTCTACTACTTTGTACCACTTAATTTTATATACACATGTAATGTGTCGTTGATTTTTAAAAATGAGACTTGTAAGATTTGAATCACACAAAACCCAGTAGCAAGCGCTTCTCATCTCATAATCAAAATTGCCGCGGCAGATTTCTGAGTTTGTCACATATAAAACCTATACTGACATTATTGACTCTTATTTCTTTTACTGATTGAGAGAAGATGGAAGAACAAATTCCGATGAGTTAGGATCAAAGATCGAATCTCTGCTTACTACCTCGAGAAGTTGGTACACACAAAATGTCAACTCACACGCTTTGAGTGTGTGACACACACATTTTGGTTATTACACACTGTAATTTTTTTTTTTTAATTCCTTATCTCTGAAATAAAAATTTTGTGGAATATTCAAATAGTTTTCTTCAAATCTTCAAATTTGTTACTTTTCATACTGTTTCCAGCAATTACTGAGTGCATTTTATTGCAATACACAGTATAAAATTTCAAAAAGTTCTCTGGTATGCCAACCAAAATGTGCTGCTTTTAAATCTCACACACATCTTATTTTTCAACGTTGGCGTCTCTACACATGGAAACTATAAAGCGCGTGGTTGGGCTAATTATAATTCTTTAAAAAAAATATCCACAATTTAAAAACATCATTTACGTCTCGCGGCTAATCTTTTCCGGAGAAGAAAACAATAAGCTTGTCATTTTTTAACCGGTTTTGAAAGGAGTCACAAAGATCGCCTGAAACTCCCAAAACACGGAGTACGCCATTATACGCCCTGATTTATACATCCATCTATCTCGCTCTATCTCCATATTTCTATACTTTAAATCCTAGTGTCCAGCAGGGGGGGAGGGATTCCCTCATTAATCATTAATTATTCAAGACCACCGGGTTGACTTTTTGATGTGCAATTTACATTTAAAGCCTTAAAACACCGGCTGAGAAGAAAAATTTTTTCAAAAATCTTTACATGTAAACCCCTCTTACGACAAAATTATTGGTGGGGCTATAGCCCCCTTAGCCACTATCAGTACGGGGAGGTTCATAGCTCGCTCTAGTATATAAACGTTTCTGATTGGCCACGATGCATGCGGTGCACTTAAAGTTGTGTAGCTCATGAACCAAAACATGCTACAGAGTGAGGATGATATCGAAAAGCTTTTTTGCTTTTCTTATTTGATATTTGATAATTTTCTAATTTTTCTTAAATTTGTCGTCTTGTATTATGATTTTCCCAATCATTCCACATCCTACACACTCAGCTTAGCAAAATGTCTCTGTGGGTTTATGTTGGAGGTTGTCTCCCCCCTCTAAAGAAGCTCTCAGTTTTTAAAGTAAGTGGTAACTAAAATATTTTAACAACCCAGAGAGGATTTGTTAACATATCACATGGCAGCAAGGAGACTAACATAAATAGTCAAAGACTAATACTAAATGTTAGCCTCCAAGAAATATCATAATGTTATGTTAAGTAGAGCAGTCTAGATACCTTTGATCTCTTATGATTAGTTAACAAGCAGAAATGCAATACCTCTTTATTTGCCCCAGTCAAGGAAAACAGCTAAATTTGCAGGATCCAGGGTTTATGCTGCAATTATAGCATAAACGCAATGTTTCTTAGATTTGCACCAGGTAGACTGTTTTCGACCCGATTTTCTTTCTTAAAAGATGAGGGGAGGCATATTTTGAAACTATCCGGCCCACATGTCATGTCACATTAGCTGATCTGATTTTCCTTTAATACATACCGTCAACCAACAAAACTTTGAACAGCGTCAGAACTTTTAACAGCTAAACAACCGTATCAACGAAATAAACATACCGTCAATCTTCCTAACTTCGGACATCCTTCCAAACTTCGGACACGTTAAATAAAAAGACCTGTCTGGTAAACGAAATGTAAATAACCAATCAACCCAAGTCACAACAAATACTAAAATATTAGATAAAGCTGATAAAATAATGTGTTGTAACGCAATAAGTAAGCGTGAAGCGTAAATAAGTGTGAAGCGCAATAAGCGTGAAGAAAATAAGTGATTTGAAAATAACGATAAACGTCATCCCCAAGGGATTGCAATAGCAATCATGTCGAACAAGTTAAAATAGAATTATAGCAGACGGTTTCTACTGTATTAACTTTTGAAATAACCTTTGTATCTTTAATCTGTAACTGAATGAAAACCAGGTAATAATCATTATCATCAAAGCAAACATTGAATATCATTACGAAATGTGAATTGAAATTAGCGAAATGTTTTGTTTACATTTTTTCCTGATTTTTTTCTTTGGTACAATACTCTTCCCTACGTAATGAACACCTGCGTATGTTCTACGGGGCTACGGTAAATTCATTACTTTTCCGTCATGGAATGTACACGGCGGATTGGTATCTGCAACACAGTGCGTTATTTCACGATCTCCTTGAATTTCCCAATCATCTGGTTCACACTGCCGCCGTAGAATCGCAGTTGCGTAAGCTCTCTAATATCACTTCATTCCCAGGACTTTAATCGATATCTTCTAAAATTCCTTTACCTAAAGTAAAATGCGCTTTTTAGTCATTCTTCAGAAAATGCTTTAAAATGCCTAAGAACACGATACATATGTGCTACCTGAAACGTCTGTGTGAATTATTAGATCTCTGTTGTTTAGATAGAGCCTTAAATCAGAGACGTAGTAATTATAAAAAATGACGTTGGTCTCAAGGGTACAGTCAACTAATTTGAATGTTTCATTTTTGTTAAGTTCAGTTATGTCAAGTTTTAGATTTAGAATAATTGACAGTGCAGTATGGACTTTTACTGATGTGGCTTGTATTTTGCGGATATGTTTTTTTTATGTCCGAAGTTTGGAAGGATGTCCGAAGTTAGGAAGATTGACGGTACCACATCGAACCACATTGAAAGTTTTGATGCTGTTCAAAGTTTTGTTGGTTGATGGTATCTATCTTGCTTTCTGTTTGTTGTTTTCTTCTTGCATTCGTACTTCATTGTAGTGTTTGGTCATGCTGTACTTAAAATACTAATATATAATATAGCAAGACAATGTCAGTTCAGATCAGATGACTTTTGCTATCCTGCAAACTAATTCAACACAGACACACAGCTTGGTTCAGAAAAGGGATCACATGTTTGAGGGGTCCCGTGATAAGGGGACATTCACATAATGTACGCACAAAGGGGGGAAGGGGGGTCTCTGCAAAAGCGTACGCTTGCATACTAGGGGGAGGGTAGGGGTGCTGGGGAAAAGTACGTACACACAAAAAAATATTTTTTGTTGCTTTTTTTCCTTGAAATAAATCGATTTTAGCTGATTAGAATAATTATGAGATACATTGCAATTGGTGGAGTAGATGCGTATGTTTGCGTACAAGGGGGCAGGGGGGTCTGATTTTCGACTTTTTGTGCGTACGTACTATGTGAATGTCCCCTAAGCTGATTTCCCTGACTGTTTGCTAAAGAATTGGCTCGGCAGCTATTATTTATAGTCTCTTCCCATTTAGATAATTGCGCTGTGATTTAATATTATTGAGTAATGGTATATATGGATAAATCATTCTTTGATTCCCAATGCAATGATGACTTTCCAAATGTTTTTATCTTGTTAGTTCTCAACTTATATCCCTAAAAATTTATTTAAATAAAAAGATTAAGTATTATGTACCTTATGCAAATTAATTAATAAAAATAGAAATAAAAATTTCACAACCAACCACAACGCTTGCGCAGTACAATTAAAAATTTCAGTGGAAGAAGCTCATAGAAACATGGCAGCAAAGTAAATTTAGTCAATTTTCAGTCCAACTTAACAATTTTAAATATAAAAACAAATTTTTTCATATCTTCAGTAGAGTCCATATATTGCCTTTTAGTGATTAATATGTTTGCTGTAATAGTAGATTGCAAAACTAATTTAATATTAACTAGATATCTATACGCAAAATTGGAAAATTGGAAAAAACAGACTACTGAAATATGTGTCTGCCAAAGAAAGAGGAAAAATTATAAATTGTGAAAATTGAGCAAATTATACATTATTATTGTGGAGTTGTGGTAGCGTCAGAAGTACTATATAATGGAACAGTTATTGCAATAGAGTTTATGAGATTATAACTGATGATTTGTTGCCATTAACTATTAATCCTGAGAATTTCATAACTTATGAGAAATTTCAATGACAAGAATGAACATTGTGAAAATTAATGTTTGTTGTATGAAGGGCAGCTTGGATAACAAAAGGACTCTAGTAATTTGTCTTATAATTTGTATTTCTTGATTATCCATGCGCTTTGCTGGTGTTAGTCTTTTACTCTCCAGTGCCTAATTGTAGGGGGAGGTCTCTTGCATTTTTGGGAAAAGTTCACCATCCATTTAACTTTATTACGACCTCCCCTCCAGAGTACCAAATTTTTCTAAATCCACCACCCCTACCCCATTATTAGAACCCTCCCGTTTTATGAATTCACTAGGTCAGTAACTAAAATTAGACATGTTAGACTTTCAAGGTGCAACTTAACTTTTTCAGTAGATTTTTGGCTAGTGATGAGGAAGTTATTAAAATAATAATAGAGACAATCATTTCAGATGCAACAAAATCTTAACATCTTAACGAGAACAAACAAATAAATAATATGAACAAGAAGAACATCAACATTTTTTAACAGAAAGTATAATGTTTCCTTTTTTCCCTTTTAATGTGCACCCTCCCTTTATTATATTTCCCTTGCAGCACAACCTCCCCTGCTTATTATGACCCTCCTACAATGAGGCACTTGAGAGTATTGTTATTGTTGACATAGCATTCCATTGCTAAGCCTTTTGTTACACCCATTTTCATCCATTACTGAAACACAATGAAAGAGTGCAGTTAGTCAGATACTTCTATGTAGACCATAATTAGCACAAGTGATTCTTTGTGACAGCTAATTACTGTCCAAAATTTCTTCTGTGGTTCACTAAAATGATTTTTGTATTCCTTAAGTTTGTGAATAAGCATTAATAATCAATTAGGTATATTTCACTTTTTATAGTTGAAGTGAGGAAGGTCTGTGGTGCAAGCATAATATTCAAAAACTTATAATCAAAAAAATTTCCAAATTTAAGTGTTGCCACTTTGGTTTTGTTCTTTAAGGTTCTGTTTTTACACATTGTATTTTTATTTTGATCTATTTTTTCTGTTACCTCATTGTTTTGTTAATTGTTTAATTAATTTTTACTTGTACTTTTTTGATAAACTTTATTATCACCTTGGATATTTAATTAATTACTTATTGATTTACTTTGATACTAAGTTTTTTTTTCATTCCAATTCATCATGTTGTGGAGTTAAAACTTATACTCATCAACTTTTGCACACATTCAAGTTTATACTGGCTATCTGGTAGGCCATGCTTTTTTCATTTCATGTTTTGTTAGCCATTTGCCTTGGTTGTGTCTTTGGCCAGTCTTTGCATCTGCCCTTGTCCTTTATTCAGCATATATCACCCTGGTTTGAAGGTAAAATTTAAGCATACTTGACTCTGCCCCAAATTTGCCTATGCTTATAAAAAAAGCCTGTAATACACCTTTTTCTAAAAAGGTTTCAAATCTATCTCACAAACCACTTTTTGAAGGCCTTATCAAAGCAAGCTTTTAAACATTGAGAAGATTTATAAGAGGTTTTGTAAGAGGATGATATTATATTCTTATTTGATTTTTTAATCATTTCAGTCAAGTTTTTTCCAGGTAGTTTAGTTTGCATATAGTTTATGATATTAATCAACAATTTTGAATGTATCACTCGAGAAAGGTGAAGTTTCTTTGGTGTAATTTCTACTCACTTTATCATTATGTCATCCATAATATTCATATCTCCAAACTTTTCCTAATTATGGTAATGTTATCTTTAAACTTGTAAAGCATAAAATCCTTCATTTGATTGTCTTATGAACTATGTTTTGTGAGTCTTGTAATGATAAGCATTTGTATTTCAACCTATCATTTTGCAGAGAGAACTTTATCTACTCAACTTAAGCAATATTGCAGTGGTGTCCTCTTTAGATAGTCTTGGAAGTATCTCAAATGAACAACCTTATATTTTCTTTTTAGCCGGAACAATTGTTTTTTTGTTTTTTTTTTAAATGACACAGGGTTAAAGGGCCTTGCTTGATGGTTTGTTACTATATCCCAGCCCAAATCCTTGAAGGATACTAAATGTTAATCATGGATTTTTTCCTTCCTTATTTTTTTTTTTTTTTTCATTTTGTGTTATTCTAGGCAAATTTTGGGACTATGTGATAATTCTCTCACTTTAAAACTCTGATCTTAATGTTCCTATGTTCCTGTTTGCAGCTGGTAACTTGCCTATCTGAATTTAATAAAAATTATTCAATTACAAGCAGGAGTAAATGCACTATCTTTCTTCCAACTAGTGACATTCAAAATCTTTCTGTGTTGTTGTTTATAATTATATTATTTTCGATTTCTTTGTAGTTTTAATAAAGAAATCAATGTTTATTAATGTGTCTTAAGTTATTTGTGGTTGGAATGCATAGTGTTCTGGTTAAGTACTAATTGCCTTTACGTTATTAAGTTTAATAGAGAGGGCAAATGAATAAGCAGCTTGAGTTCTATCATGAAATCCTTCTATTTCTTCACTTTGCATGCAGAACGTAGAACTGTACTATCAGGGCATTTTGTTTCTGCCTTTTCATTTTTTTTTGTTGTTTGTGGTGGTGGTGGTTTTTGTTTATTATTAAAAGGTATTGTATATTTTCTTATGATTTTCAAATGATTCAAAGATGCTTCGGATGTTTAGATACTAGATAGTTCACTAAAAGAGTGTTATGGTATGTTCAGCATGTGTATTTCCTAATTTGTGATCAACATGTTCCATATTGAAAATAGAGACCAGAGACATTTGGAAATATTGGTAGTTGGCGTCTGTTACTAGCCTATATAATGATACCACTGAAGTTTGGTTCCACTCTTGTAAGTAGTTTCTTGAAGTTTTTCTGTTGAAAGACTAAAGTTTGGATTTTGGATTCATTTTCAAAGACAGAAAAGTTTTGGATAAGATTGTAAATTTCACCAACATTTTGTCTTTTGTTCTATGAATATGGAAAATAAATATTAGTTAAATAAATGTCAATAAATCGAAAACTGGTCATGACTTAAACTATAAATGATATAAAGATATGATTCACAGCAAACAATAATTTATACTTCTGAGAACAGAATATATAACACTTGATAATATTTTGATTTTATTACAGAAGACAAGTCATTGATGCACAGTCACCTGTCAGACATCTGGAAGTTATAGCATGACCTGACATCAGTTCATCAGAAACATATATAATAAGATCAGTAACCCTCCCAAGATTATATGGCAGTTATAGTGGAATGCGTTCTATATGGGATAAATTGATCAATTTGGGAAGATGACGTTTTCAAATAATGTTGTTATTGCAAGATGTTGACACAAAAACATGTGGACCATTATATCTCTTTCCCCGCGGAGAATTTTGTATATTTTATTTAGAAAGAAACATATTAAATCGTTCTTTAACTTTTCATCATTTTCTCTATATTTCGATCATTCCGAGCTATATTCATACGTAAATTAAAAGACACAACAGATCCGTTAGTTATTGGCTTGTAAATAACATGAACGGTGGTCTGACTTATTTATTAACCTTAGCAATTAACAACTAAATCTCATTCCCTATAGCCGCACATTTCACTGTCTTATCTTACTGTAAGGTGACCACAGATTTACGTTGATTTAGTGCGCCCCCTTTATATTAACATAACTACCTTTCCCCTTAGTATAATGACTTTTTGTTTTTGGATTAATATACACTCGTTACAATGGTGGTAACACCTGGCAGGTGTCCTGCAAGTTCAAATTTGAATTTCAACTTGTACTAAGGTAAGGAATGACCCACGTAGCTGAATGACTTTGCCTCTTCATGAGAAGACAGTAACCCTTTCTGCAAAAACATCAACCGCGCCAGAAGCACCGTCCGATTTATTCATTCTCAAGTGCGCAATTTTAAATAACTTTACTGTAACTTCATCTATTTCCAGTAAAGCATTACAAATCATCTTCGCACTTCGCCCAACATCAACAAAAATACTATTCAGGTCGTCTCACTACTGCTTAACTTGTTCAATGGCCACGCATTACAGTTCTCCATCAACATTCCCGAAATAAGCACTTGCTTCGCACCTTGTTCACCTACAAGACAGATTTGTCGATGAATTGTCGAGTTCTTATTATGCGAACTGAACTTCCCGAAACGAGCACTTGTTCCGTGAAAGGTAACGCATGCATCACCTTGTTCACTAACCAGACAGATTTGTTGATGAACTGTCGAGTTCTTATTATGCGAACTGAACTTCACGATACGAGCACTTGTTCCGTGAAAGGCAACCGCATGCATCACCTTGTTCACCTACAAGACAGATTCGTCGATGAATTGTCGAGTTCTTATTATGCAATCTGAACTTCCCGAAACGAGCACTTGTTCCGTGAAAGGTAACGCATGCATCACCTTGTTCACCAACCAGACAGATTTGTTGATGAAACGTCGAGTTCTTATTATGCGAACTGAACTTCCCGAAACGAGCACTTGTTCCGTGAAAGGTAACCGCATGCACCACCTTGTTCACTAACCAGACAGATTTGTTGATGAACTGTCGAGTTCTTATTATGCGAACTGAACTTCCCGAAACGAGCACTTGTTCCGTGAAAGGTAACCGCATGCACCACCTTGTTCACTAACCAGACAGATTTGTTGATGAACTGTCGAGTTCTTATTATGCGAACTGAACTTCCCGAAACGAGCACTTGTTCCGTGAAAGGTAACCGCATGCACCACCTTGTTCACTAACCAGACAGATTTGTTGATGAACTGTCGAGTTCTTATTATGCGAAATGAACTTCCCGAAACGAGCACTTGTTCCGTGAAATGTAACGCATGCATCACCCTGTTCACTAACCAGACAGATTTGTCGATGAATTGTCGAGTTCTTTTTATTCGAACTGAACTTCCCGAAACGAGCACTTGTTCCGTGAAAGGTAACGCATGCATCACCTTGTTCACCAACCAGACAGATTTGTCGATGAATTGTGGAGTTCTTATTATGCGAAATGAACTTCCCGAAACGAGCACTTGTTCCGTGAAAGGTAACCGCATGCACCACCTTGTTCACTAACCAGACAGATTTGTTGATGAACTGTCGAGTTCTTATTATGCGAACTGAACTTCCCGATACGATCACTTGTTCCGTAAAAGGTAACCGCATGCATCACCTTGTTCACCTACAAGACAGATTTGTCGATGAATTGTCGAGTTCTTATTATGCGAACTGAACTTCCCGAAACGAGCACTTGTTCCGTGAAAGGTAACCGCATGCACCACCTTGTTCACCTACAAGACAGATTTGTCGATGAATTGTCGAGTTCTTATTATGCGAACTGAACTTCCCGAAACGAGCACTTGTTCCGTGAAAGGTAACCGCATGCACCACTTTGTTCACTAACCAGACAGATTTGTCGATGAATTGTCGAGTTCTTATTATGCGAACTGAACTTCCCGAAACGAGCACTTGTTCCGTGAAAGGTAACGCATGCACCACCTTGTTCACTAACCAGACAGATTTGTCGATGAATTGTCGAGTTCTTATTATGCGAACTGACCTTCCCGAAACGAGCACTTATTCTGTGAAAGGTAACGCATGCACCACCTTGTTCACCTACAAGACAGATTTGTCGATGAATTGTCGATTTCTTATTATGCGAACTGAACTTCCCAAAACGAGCACTTGTTCCGTGAAAGGTAACCGAATGCACCACGTTGTTCACTAACCAGACAGATTTGTTGATGAACTGTCGAGTTCTTATTATGCGAAATGAACTTCCCGAAAGGAGCACTTGTTCCGTGAAAGGTAACGCATGCATTACCTTGTTCACCAACCAGACAGATTTGTCGATGAAACGTGGAGTTCTTATTATGCGAACTCAACTATCCGTAATGAGCACTTGTTCCGTGAAATCAAATATCTCAAGGTAATTACTTATTTTGCCATCTTATTTGCAAGGTCATCAGGATATGGGCTATCATTTGATAACGAAAAGGGAAATAGATATAGAAGAAACATTTAATGTTTTGCAATTATTTCTCTTTCGTATTAAAACGAAGGATATTTGCTGCTACTGTGATGCAAATTATCAACAAAAAGAAATTTTATTACTCTAAGTAAAAAAAGAAAACGCACTTACTCAGCACCCGATAAAGCAATCTGAAGTTTTTGATCGAACAACTTTTTCTTCTTCTCATTCCATATATTTATCATGTACTGGATGAAAAACATGAAATGCTCTTGCGACATCTGCTTAGCTGAGGCCTAGATACATTGAAGGTATGAGTTAAATTGCTCACATATACTAGTGTTAACGACACGAAGATCTTCGTAAGTTCTTTGAGATGAATGCGTGACTCTCGGATAATCTTTTCGGTTTCTTTTTGCTTGGATATTGGTATATCGTCAGACTTTTGAGGATATGCGAGAAAACATCTATCGAAACGGCGATGAAGGGTATTTTGTAAATCGGTACGTATGGAAGGCTCAACTGGTTTTATGTTACAATGTTTCTGGTGAATGCCAACCTTCGTTGCATCGCAAGCCAGAACTTTAGGAGTAAATCCACACCAATGACACGGGGTACGAAATTCACGACTTTGACTAGAAAAAATAACTTCCGAAATGTTTTTGCTGACATAAACAATCTAGGGGATTGGTGGCGGATGTACGTTTTGTTCATTAGAGAACAAAATGAGTTGAAGTTGCACTTCATTTCTGTTACCATATCGATAAATTCCCAGCAGACCTCTTCACCGATACAAACTAATCCGGAAATGCGGTAAATATTTTCACAAGCACCATTCCAACTGATCGTGCATGTTTTATTCCGGCAAATAATGGAAAAGACATTCACGGAAATACACGTAAGCTTCGTGTACAATGTTGTAACGCAATCAAATTGGTATAGGAATTGCCCAGTTCCGTCTTTTGGCCAAGGGAGCTAAATTATAAAAGGTTGTCAATGATAAAACACGAAGACTAAATACATAAATGATACATATTAAATCTTGGACTACATTTACCTTGCATTCACAAACTTCTGTTTTACAGCTCGGAAACATTGACACATGGAAATCGGAATTTTTAATTTTGTATATATACGTCTGTCGATCTAGGCAATTTTTAATTAACTGGTCATCGAAAGGATCATTACCAACTTTGCGCTGGTATGGTGAATAAAATCTCCAAAAGCCATCAGATTGATTAAATGGAACTCTCCGCTGAAGAAAGAAACAAATATTCAATATAGCAAGGTTTATATATATGTACTTCTGTTTCTTTTTCTCTTTACCGTCCCTTCTATTAACAAACTTTTATAAATGAAAACATCAGCTGGGCAACATGAAAACTTACTTCGTTGAATTCATCGGAAACATTCCTTTCATCGCCATCTTCTTCTAGAAATTCATTGACACATTCTTCGTTGTTATCATCATCATCATCATCACCGATATTAGCATCATCAACATCTGATTCATTTACCTCATCGGCATTACACGTTTGCAGCATAGCATATTCATTTTTGCGAAAGTCCAGACGGCATTTTAGGAATTTAAGATGTGGACACAGCGTAGTACATGTATTAAGTTGAATGATGTTTTTCTTCTTACTGAACTGACTCTGGCAAATTCCAGAGCAACACTTAACATATACTTGGTTGTTTGATTTCGATTTAAACATGTGCGCAAACTCAACATCGAAACCAACACACACAGAAAACTTCTCAATATCTGCGTAGGTTGATGGCAAGTTAACAACCGGTTCTTTTGCAGTATCGATACCAGTTTTTATTTTTTTGACTAACAAGCTATCTGAGATGCTTTCAACATTCTATGAAAAATTAAATTACCGTTAGTATAAACACCGTTGTAATGACATTAGGGAGCTTAAGCAATCACAACGGCAACGAAGACGGCGACGTGTTTAAAACAAAAGCTTGGTTTTCTATGTGGAATTTGTTTAGAAAGAGAGTCTACCACTTATGACACCATTGGGAAGATAATTACATCATTAACATGTTTGCACGTTCTATGCTCAACGTGAAAAGTCATGTTTTGAAGTCGTGCTGAGAACGGAGACGTGATTATAGAGATCAGCCGTTTTCTCTTATATAGATTTTATAGTAACTTCATAACTTTCCAGTCGATATAAATTTATAAATTTAGTTGTTTCTCTAACAAAAATAAGTTCTCCAAACTTTTGATTGGTAGTAATTATTTATTTCGTTGCTTTTGCTCACGTCGTCGTCTACGTTGCCGTTGCAGTTGCTTAAGCTCTCTATTACAATTTCTAGATCCTCTATATACTACCATCTTACCATGTCATGAATTTCTGCAAAAAACCTACAATGACAACAAGTAATCCCTTCCCAATCATTTTCACCGAAATTAACCAACACTGTTGACATCAACGTTCTATATGTTTCACATGTACAAGTGTATGTCATTCTACCTTCCATCATTGTCTTTGTTACTATCACGTATTCATTAAACTGCAAAAAAGAAAGTAGAAATATAAAACATATTTAGAGGACTGATAAAGTTACAACCAATGTAACAGTTTTTAAAAGCATATTATATTGCCACCTTAAAATTTCCGGTTTCCGAGTTGTAATCATTCATAACCACAATTTCATCGTTAGGTAACTTCACTCGCCATAGTAGAGTTCCATCTCCAATGAGGTTGCTTTTAAAGGAATTGTAGATAGATTGGGTACCAACTGTTGTTTGGATTTTCATTGTGTCATACTCTTCATCTGTTATTCCAAGGAAGTCTAGCAAATCATTTGAGTTAAGTTTGACACGTTTTCGAGGATTTACTGATGTTCGTTCCAACGAAAAGTGAGGCAAATTGACTGGAACAATATGATACTTGTTAGCATCCACAAAAGAAAGAATAGTTTTTAAGTGAGCTCTTATCTTATCTATTTCACTACTTTCATTGTCAAGTTCTAAAATCCTACTAAGAACAGTAGTCATAATCTGGTGGCGTGGTGATTTTCCTTTAGGTAGGAAATGCTCTTCCTTTTTGACTCCGTGTGCTTTACTTGAAGCCCAATGATGATAATTGGGGCATGAAGATAACACGAAAAACTGTTGCTCTACAGAAAGAAATTCAACATCCTTGAATTTTTCGACTGCACCATTAATAGAAAGTTGATTAAGATGTGGATCTAGCATGTAATCTTTTATTTTTCTGTCCCAAAAAGAGAATCCCCAAGATTGTGCAACTTGAAATAACTACAACAAAATGAATTAATTAGATGGAAAGAGGCTAGCAGGTTTCATACCAAAGCTAATAAGTTTATAAAGCTCACTAGTTATCAGCATTACAACTGTCCTTTGAATAACGGGACATTCGTTTGCAAAACACCACATAACCAGGTGCATATTCATCAAATTGTTTCTGGATTGTAGCATGGGCAAGTGGAAAATATTTTGACACTGATGTTTTATTGTGCTGAGTTATATTTTTAAACATAACTGAATTTTTGGCAGGTGTAGTATCTAAAAAAAGTAAAGCCACTGAATAAGATGATTTATAGTGAAGACATAAGAAAAGATCATAGCATTAGAACCAGAAGATAATCCTTTTTACTAACCAGGTTTCAAATTTTCACGATGTTGTAATGTTTCTGCAATGTCCCAGTCATTGAAAATATGCATAATATAACATTCTTGAATATTAAACTTTTTAATTAAATCTGCAAATAAACATTTCCAATTGCTTTGGAGAAACTGTTTCAAAACACCAGATTCAAAACACCTGAAGAGAAAATGATACAATAAACATATGATTTGAAAGCAAGAAGATATTTGTATTTTTAAATGTTCTTCACATACCTCAAATATAAAATAAATTGTCCATTCAAATTAAACACCAGTGGTATACAGTAGAGAATTCCATCAGTACAATTTGGATATGAAGCTAGTAACAATATCTGCTTTTCAACAACTAACATATGTGGAGTTCCCAACGTATGCTTTTTAGATGGATCTTCAAGGAATATGGTCAAAGTAATTGACTGCTGGATGTGTTTTTCGTAGTTTGCAGCTTCCAGTGAATTTATAAGCAAAGCAGAAAATCTTTCAACACTTTCTATGAAAAAGAAAAATACATAATAATGCACATTCATAAACATTTATGCCAACAATGTTATATATTGTCAGTTGAATATAAATGAACATACTAACCATTATTTGTAGACAAATGTAGCATACTGCTTTGCTGCAAATGATCATCTTCTGTATGCTCTAAATTGTTTAAAATAAGTGTAAGATACCAATCTAATTGCATTGAATTTCAGAAAGGGATGCATAGTAGACAGTCTGCTACATTATCTTTAAGATAGTATGTTATTAAAAATTCATCAATTTCATGAAAATATTTTGACTGAAGGAATAGACATTCGTGGAGGAGTAGGTAGTACCATTGATGCATGCCATACTTGTTGATGATGTGTTTTGCTGATCCATTGTCCTAACCAACTATCTCAGGTTCCAAACCAATAAACTAAAGCAAATCATAACAAGATCATAACAGACATTAATCAAAATGTTATAAATTAAAAATTTAAAGGATTTATTATGGTTTCAGAATTATCTTCCTTAGTGTTATATCATGAATACAATGAATGATATTTACATAAAGTAATATCATTAACTACACATTTACATACACATCTGTCACAAATTACAAGTCAATTTGTCTTTATAAGCAGTCAAAGTGTTTCCTCTTAAAAAAATAGAGACAGACAACCTATATGATTATCTGTGACGCATTGTTTGTAACTTCCATATATATTTTTCTGATCACGGGTTTTCTCCAAATACCCAGGCCCACAAAAGATAATCACAAAACTATTAGCTATATATAAAACAAATTTCTAACCATGATTAAGGAAGTTAAAGGTTAAAGATTTCTCTATTTTCCTGAAGAAATTTGTCCATTGGTGAAATGTTTGGTATATACGCCAAATGAAACTTAGGAACTAATAAAATAAATTTAGAAAGTCATTCGTAACAAAGTAAAAACAAAATTAAAAAAGTAAATCAACATATCTGTATAATTTCCTTGCTACACTGTATCCAGTCTGGCAGTTGTACAGTCCTGTAAGGTAAAATGTGTGTACTAAACTAGGTAAGCACTATATTCAAAACCTTATTACCACATTTTTAGTTTCAAATATATAAGCCTTTAGTTAGAAATTATCTTTTTAAAGAGCAACAAGATAACATTATTTAACACAACTCGAGAACTCACAGCGATTGCTATCTGACAATTACTAATTACTTTGATGAGTCTACATGGAAATTTGTTTGAACTTGGAAAATGTCAGAATAAGAGTACTTACCATTCAACTAGTTCCAGTTAATGTTTTTTTCTGTTTCTTTTGTCACCGTCCCTACCGAAAAAAGGAAGAGCAAATACGATCATATACAAATTGTCACATGTTCAAAAAATGAACATGTTTTTAATAACAAACACATTCCTCACAACTTAACTTACTATGTGGCATTTTGCTTGGTTATCATCAGCAAATAGTATATAAGCCATAAGGCTAATTATTAGGATGATAATATGATGAGTTGCATAGCCTCAATATTTAATTTCTTTGTTTAAACGATGCCTTGGCCTTGTTTTATCCATACACTGCACTGGTTTTGTTTATTTAGTTTTTTTTGGACTAAGTAAAGTGTTGCCCATGACATTGTTTATAATGCATACAGAATTAGAAAGGCTGATTGGAACCATGAATATTAACGATTTGGGGAATGTGGGGAACGCCTTTTTCGTCTGTGGTTTGACCACATGGGTATACCCTAGTTGCATATGCATGTAGAAAGCAGTGTTATTATTTTATATTGATACTAGTTACATCATTTACTAATTTACCAACTACAACCATTATTTGTAACAATAAAAAATGCAAAAAATCCCGCTCACCAGCTCGCCAAAGGAAGTGATAAAAGATCAAGACTAAAGCACATTGTTAGACTTAAATCTCTGTGATTCAAAGAAAAGTTTGCGACACGATCGTCACACAGCTGTAGTACCATTATTAAATATTTCGGACCAAATGTACAAGAGTATCCTTTGACCAATGAAATTGTAGAATTTTTATAAGCGAGCCATGAACTTCCCCGACCTCCTATTCTTTTTAATGATGGCGTAATTAACTAAATCACGCCATTATCAACACCCACCACCACGTTGGTTGACGAAAGAAATTGTTATAAAATGGTAGATAAGCTATTGAGAACTACAACGTGGAGCCAAATGAATCAAGGTAAAATAAAATTGTAAGCTCATTATGCTTCTTCTGTTGGATTGCATTTAGATTGATTTAGACGTATTATTTTATTTATTTATTTTATTTATTTATTTATTTATTTAGTAAAGCAGGTCATACAAAAAATGGCAGTGAAATAAACACTAAAGTAAACAAACAGACCTACAATACAAATTTAAAAACTAATAAATTAAAAGTATAATATAAAACCCTGGGACTCGGGAAGATAAGAGGTTTCAAAACGAAGGGTTCAAAGTGCAGACAAAATTGACGTTCCCAATTACATGAAAGTTATAGTCCCAGATTAGAGCCAGTTAGGCCAATGGAAATTTTATATTTTAGGCGGTAATCGGAAACATCTTCTTCTGTTCAGGTCAAAAGCAGCCTTAATTAATCAGCCGGTCTTTTGGTCGGCATCAAAAAATATTGGAACTTTAACACAGGCTGCTCTATACTAGCTTTCATTCTCTAACTCTATCGCTCTTCGTTCTTTGTTTGCATGCTTTGATGTTGTAGTAAGTAATGACCATACGATTGAAAATGTACAGAAAACTAGTCTCAATCTGCAAAACATAATGACGGAAGAAAGAGAGAGGCAGAGATTCGGTCGGTATTTTTTAGATTATTGCAACATGTTATGTTATCAATACTTTTTCTGACAATTTTACTGATTTTCTTCAAGAAGACAGTCGTTCGGAGGACCCCCGAACAGAAGATATGTGACGATTCAAGGGAAAATCACTACAAGCGATAATAGCGCTTTATACAAAGTGCTAATAGCGCTAAAAGAACAATGGGTTTTAGCGCTAATTTGTTCTTATTTACAAATGTAGTAACAATATTAGTGATAAATTTAGCGCTTGTAGTTTTATCATTATCACTATTATCGCTTATAAATATCGCTCTTTACGAAAAAGCGCTAAATTTTAGCGATAAGTATTTTGATTTATCACTAAATTATTTGTATAATAATGTTGGTTCAATTAATTATGTGAAACGGACAGAATATCGAATGAGATAAAAGTGAAATCGTTAATATCATTAATATCCTCTAAGGGCACAGATTACTTATTATCGTTAAAAAGTTTTGTTCAAGTCTTTTGTTTATACAATTTCACATACCATGTGTTGTTTTATGAAGTTCTCAAATAACAGTGATTTAATTATTGTTTCGCCAAATAGATTCATTGTGTTATGACTGAACAGACGAGCGGACATATTTCTCGAGAAATAAAAAGTTTCCAAAACGCTTTTTATTTTATTTGTTATTCCGGCACCTTCAGCACAAATCTGAAAGCCAATTTAAAATACTGTGTTATTCGATTTGGTAATGTATTATTTTGAAACATTTACAGGTAGCACCTGCTTGTGTATTAAATTGGACTTAATTGGCTGGTTCCTATATTCAGTTGGAGATTAAAGATACAGAAGTTAGTTCGAAAGCAACCACAAGTAGAAACCATCTGTGATAATTCTTTTTTCTAGATTGTTCGATTGCCATTCTATAAGCTCTTGGGAGAAAACTTTTACAATATTAAAGACACATTACATTAAAAGTTTTTTCGATAGCAAAACCTTTATTATTATTCTTTCGAAAGACATTTCACTTGCACTGGGTGGAGATGTACCCTTAATTAAATTGATCACAACGTTTTTAATGATCATTATTGACTTCTGTCACTGCATCGATAATGTCTTTAGGTTCTACTTCTCGATGCGAGCGCTATTATCGCTTGTAGTGATTTTCCCTTGAATCGTCACATATTTGCAGTTGCCGCCTTATATTAGTTAATGACAATTCTTTAACAAGAACAATACACCATCCACTTCATTTGCTTGCCTACCACCACCGACCATCGTACCACAATTCAAAATATCCCAGTTGCTCTTTGGCGTGTCTTATGACTTCACCAGTGTGTTCCATCTAATTAAAGGTAGTGAAGTTTCGACATTCGTTTACGTAAATCGAAGTAGACATTAATTTTTGCAGAGTTTTGGAGTAATAGAGTTATGGTTTCAATTTCTATCAGATACATGCTGAAAAAAAACAACTTTGTGGAATACCACCAATATGCCAAATTACAGACAGCCTACATTCACCAGGTTCACCACATATAACTGAATAGAATATTTTATGAAGCAGAGCAATAGAGAACAATTACCAGCAACACCTTAATAAATAGACCATGAAGAATCATAATGGCCTATCTATTTCATTACTCATTAAGGAATATATGTTTTAATTGATGTCTGTAATAAGGAAGGCTGTCCGTCATAAGGAACATTAACATTTCCTAATTTGCAAAACTAAGTTCCATGAAAATTTCTTCTTTTTCAATAATGTGATTGAAGAATAAGCAATCTCCGATGGGCAGGGTGTATTTGATGTGTTCTCCAGCTATGTATGGTACTAGAACAAAATTAATGAATAATGAAAACATGCCGCATGACATTTTCAGGAGATAAGTGATACTAAACTAATATAAAATTTCCATCGGCCTTATGTAAAAAGCTCCAAACAAAGATGATAGGATGAAAGATATAATGATAATGGGAAAAGGGAAAAAAGCTATGTAAAAACTAGTGTTAAAAATCTTGTATACAAAATCTACTAAAAGAGAAAAACTTAACTGTAGGTAGATCGTCATAACCATAAGTTTCCGATGATGTGTTCATTATTTCCCTAACAGGTCTCAAGCCTGTAGCAATTACTGAGACAATCTTTTCTGGATTTGAACAAAATGGGGTTTTTTTTTCAAAATTGTTAGTTAAAAGAGGGTTATTATCATTACATGACCTATTTATAACCCTTTTTTATATTTGCACTTCTTTTATCAGTTATAACAAAGTTTATGCAAGAGTTCGTACTCAATTAGTTCAAACTGTTATTTCATCAAGTTTTCATCATTATTTCGCTGTTCCACCTCTGCGTCAGGTATATATTTCATTTAATGCAAGCTGGCAAATTAATGTTTATACTGTTTCTTAGTTTATTTAATCAATGTTTGTAGGTTTTCAGTGTTTGTATATATTACTATTTCCTAGTTTGGACATTGCTATCTTCAATCGCCCTAACCTCAGACATCCTTCCAAACTTCGGACATAAAAAAGCATATCCGCAAAATACAAACCACATCAATAATAATCCATACTGCACTGTCAATTAAACTGTAGTCCAAAACTTATCATAACTAAACTTAACAAACACAAACTTTTGAATAAGTCAACTGTACCCTTGAGACACACGTTGCACAGATATTATCTCTGAGCTTCGCAATGTAATTACGTATGTGATTTAAGGCTCTATCTAAACAATGGATCCATGGAATACACACTTACTTGATTTACTTGGTTTACTTGATATTGTTTCTGTGAATCCTCATACATCCAACTTGTTGAGTCCAATGCAGGTCTTCATATCTGGAAGGCTGTTTGATTCAGCTTGCCTGAACTGGACATACCCAGGAATAAGAGGGTGATCAGGCACAGTACGCAGATATTTATCAAGTTTTGTTTTGAAGAGCACAATTGGTACAATTCCTTAGTTCCCTAGGAAGCCCATTGAAGAGTTTTGGACCATGAAAAGTAAATCTGCTAGCGATCAGACTTCTGTAGGGCCCAAGCTTGGGTACTCTGGTAGTACTCTGACAGACCTGTCAAATTGCACATATTTATTGTGATGTGTTTGACATTTTAATACTTTCCGAATTCCGCTCACATTTGTTTAATTCTTTCCCCCATATTATCTGAAAGTTAGTAGTGTCTGTTTGGATTTTTAGAAGACTCTTAAGTGCGATTTCCACTTATATGAGAAAATTGCGAAACATTTTCGCTCAAACTACGTCATTGCTTATTAGTACGCATGTGCAAACACTTTTCTTGAGAAATATATTTCTTTTGCGGTGTATGGTATAATACCTGATTCTTTTTAGATAACAGGAAATATATCCTTTATAATCTATAAAATTTCATTCTTTCTTCCTGTAAGGGATTTTCTCCTAAACATAATTAAATACTGTCAATCGCCTTAACTTTGGACATCCTTCCAAACTTCAAACACACTAATAAACAGACCTGTCTGGTAAAGGAAATGTACATAACCATTCAACCCAAGTCACAATAAGTACTAAAATATTAGATGAAGCAGATAAAAGATGTTGAAACGCAATAAGCGTGAATGATCACCATTATTATTATAATGCTGGATTTTTTTAAACAAAAAATTCCATATCCCCTAGAGTATCATCAAAACAAGTAACTTTGCCAGAATTCATCATCTTACGTGTGAAGGTTAATAATGAATTTGTGTCACAAACACACAAAATGGCACTTTGTAAGATTCTGGTTTTGCTGTTGTTTTTCACAAAATATCACCTCATTCCCAGGACTTTTACTGATTGAGGATCTGCAAAAAGAAACAGAAGGAACAGATGCTAAAGAAAAATGTGTTGATCCGTGGAAAATTTTCGAGAAGTGAAAAGTGGCCTTCTTAAAGTCCAATTTCCACTTACAAAACTTCTTGAGAAAAATCTTTGCAGAGAAAGAATTTCTTGACTCAACAAAATTTCAGCTATGTTAATTTCCACTATTCAGCCTTTCTAATTTGCGTCGGCATTCTGCAAACGTTTCTTATTATGGACAGACATCTTTATTATGGACACCATCTCATACTGTCAACCAAACTATAATAACACAAACTTCTAAATCAGAGATCAGTAAATTTATTTCAACGCTTCAAAATTACCAACATGCTGTTAGAATTTATTTTTCTAAATTTTAAATGGTACAATGGTAGCCGTACCTACCAATAAAAAATAATAATGGCCATCTCCGTCATATAATCGGTAATATCATCATACGAAACAGAGGGCTTTAACTGGTCTAAAATTTAACTTCAAAAATTAGTTAAGGAATGAAAATGAATTCAGAACATATGCTTTTAGAAAGTTAATTTTATCATAAAGTAAGTCAAACTAGAAGCCACTAGGCTTGAACAATTTCTGCATCAGCCCTTGAGAAAATTGCTTTTAGGCCTGATTTTCAAGATACCTGAATGACTTTATCCATTCTTTATTGTTGGAAATGCTTATGTTATGAGAATAGGCCTGTCATAATTTCCAAAATATAACTTATATATTGAATAAAATGATATTTGGTAGAATCAAGCGTAGCTCGAGCTCAGTCAAAATTTGTGGAGGAGAGTTAAGTCATTTAAAGTAGAAAAGAAACGTGCAAGAAACCTTATCGTCACTTAAGACCTGAAAAATGACATTGTAACGTTGGACTCCTCCACTTGTTCTGACTGACCATGAATACACCTATGCGAATGTGCATATAAAGACAAATGACACAACAAAACTTTGCTAGGGTCTGTTTATTACCGTCCCGTTAAGCTTTGTTCTTTTCAAGCAGTATTATCATGGAGAGGTTTTGTATACCCAGTGATGTAATGTCTTTTACATATGGATTCATATCAAGAACATATTACACTACAAATTTTTCACAGTTTTGTGGGATTACATTTTCATGTGTATATATATTGCTTAGATAAATTTTCTATCAATGTGTTGTATTCACAACATGTATGACATAAACATTAGCCAACCAAAATCTCACTGCTCTCATCATCATCAAAAGTTTAATGACTTTATGCCAAACTAAATCATTGTGCTTCCATCAAGTGGTTCGTAGTGAAAAAACCTTGATAATTTTAAACAATGTCATGTTTTTCAATAGGAATGTAACACTTATCTGTCCCACACAGTCATAACTTGACCTAACATTGCACAATAACTAATAATTTGATACACACTGGAATTCCCCAAAGAAATCCCTTCTCTTTAATTTACTCAATTTAATCTCAACCACTTTTCAATTCACTTTAACATTTCAGAGCCAAGAAAACAGTTTTATTGGACATAATTGTTCGTCAATATCTTGCACATGATGTTTATACTTTCAGTTTATATCAGTATGTAGGCACGGTTTGAGCATAGAAATGGTTTGAGTCAATTTTCTATCAAAGTCAAAGTTCTATCATGATAATATTTGGATTACAATAGTAGGTATAATCTTTAAACTCTTCTTAAAACATTCTACGAAGTTACTTCTACAACTTTCACAAAACATAAAGGAATTCGGTTGGAAAGCACTTCACATGTTGTGTGAGTATATTTTAAGGACTCGTTAATAAAAATTTTAAAGATTGAACTGGGAAGATTTTAGCATAAAACAGCTAAAATAACTACATATTTTAAAAGTTTATAAAAACCTAATATTTTCATGAAATAATATCAAGAATGGCCTTTTTGTATTACATTGGCATAGAGTTTTTGGGTCTGTCATTAACTATACTAAATAATCAAACAATCCAAAATCCGATCGGACTATCCGAAAACGACGAAAAAACATAGATAAATAGATAGAATGTGTAAACCAAACAAAAATTCTACGCATAGTGCATGGAAATTGAATAAAAAAGTTTTTTTACGTCAATCACAGTGGAGGAGGACACTTTAGAACAAGTATTGAAATAAATAAGCCATTATGATTCTTCATGGTCCATTCTTCATGTGTTGCTGCTAATTGCTCTCTATTGCTAGCTCTGTTTCATAAAACATTCTATTCAGTTATATGTGGTGAACTTGGTAAGAATTAATATATATTTTCGTGACAAGAATTTTTGCTTACTTTTTGTGTCCGTAATAGGGAAGGCTGTCTGTACAGGGGGTAATACAGGCCAAAAACCCTAATGCAATAGGCTATTGGGCGTTGAAATTCTGAATTCACACTATTCAATTATCTTTCTGCAATTTAACAACTGGGATTGAAAATGAAATAAAAATGGAAGAGGAGGAGCTAGGAGGTAAACAAGGAGTTGTATCTCTGTGCCAGCTCATGTAAAGGACATCTCAGAGATTTTATTCCGTTGGTAATCAATCAATTTAACTTCTGGTTTTGCAAGCGAGACTCACATGTTACTCATGCCGCCCAAATTCAAATTCTGTATTCCCCCTGCCCTAATAAGGAACATTGTTAGTACCAATGTAAGCAATAATGTTGTTTTGAAAGTAAAAGGAAAAATGACAAGCAAAACAAGGCAGACAGGGTTACTGTGAAACTCAATTTTTAACATCAATTTTTGGCTCTCACTTAGTTCTTTTTTTTTTATCAAATTTGAGGTTCTTGTTCTTATAAAAATAGAGACAGTATCCATGTTATAAAGCTCGAAAAACTGAGCAAAAAAATGTATGGGATTGTTTCGCTATGACCAACCATTAGAGAAATATTGCTGATCAAAGATTTTGATGACGTCATAGCCGCTGCACCCCAAAATATTGAGGCACAAAACTTTCGTCACCCCATCGCCTGTATCACAGACCTGAAAAACGTCATCCCTATTGATTCCTGAGATATTTCCCTAAAACGTTGCGTTCGATTGGGTCTGCAATGCAATGATTCCCCCTGCGATTATAAAAAAAACTGACGTCACATCATTGCTTTCATACTAATCGTGAAAAAAGTGTCTCTTGCCTCTACATGGTTTTATGTGCAGCTAAGAAGAACTTGACTGCAAACTTTTATTAAATATATCCCTCTCTAAAATGAAAGTGTGACACAACACCGATGATTATAATAAGATTTTTTGTCATATTTAGAAAATTAAGAAGGGCGTGTTCTTAAAAAATAAATATATCACCTTTCATGTAAGTTAATATCTTTCATTTTTATTTAGTATCAGTGTTGGATCTATAGGGTAGTCGCAACTTGTGGAGAAGCATAGTAACATAATTTGTGAATTCAATCTATATTGCCAATGGGATTATCTGAGCGTTTTTTATGTTTAAATTACTAATACTCTCCTACACAAATTGCAACTATATATCCTCTAGATACACCACTGAGTATTGTTGCTTGCAGTCTCTGCTCAGTTCTATTTTCAATTTGGCTACTGACTTCTTTTTTCTTTCTTTTTTTTTTTGCAGGTCAATTTCATTCCGATTAAAATACGCAAGGTTCAAGTCATTTCAATTATTAAGTTTGATTTCTACACGGTTTGTTCAAAGTAGTAACAAACAATTATTTGAAGCAATGAGACGTTGGAAACAACCACAAGGAACTAATGAACTTAAATTATACAACAGTTTGACGAAGGAAAAGGTAATAACTGTTGCTATTGCCTGAAAAACAAATAATAAGATAAGTTCTTAATGCTGTCACTTGAGGATTAACGAAGATCTCAATCAAGTTAACTTATAGAAACAGATCTTTGATAAGGTTTAGATTATAATAGTGTGCCATAAGAAATTCATTTCAGGACTGTGTGCCTTAATATGCTACAGATTCAGACATACAAACGTACATGCTTATTAATATTCATTATTTATAACTTCGTTGGAAAAGTCATTTTCAACAAGGAAAATATTTTAACAGCAATATGGTACAATAAAAAATTCTCTTAATTATTAGCATATTTTTGATTACATACAGCAATATGTATATTGATCTACTGAGAGAAAAAAATTGAGCTGATGACCATTAATGTTTTCTTGGAAACTGGCAGGAAGACCTAACTTTTTATATTGATTTTTTGTTTAAAACTTTTCTTTTCTTACAGAGACGAAATATAATACTTTTTTGTTCAAAAGTAATTTCTATACAATTATTGTTTTAGAATGAATTTGTTCCTAAGTATGGGAAACAAGTATTTTGGTACAGCTGTGGACCAACGGTTTACGATGCATCACATATGGGACATGCTAGGTACGTTTGATGTCTTTTTTATAACAAATTCATAATTTCTTGTGATACCTAGCACTAAAATAGTACAGAACAAAATAGGAAGGGTCAAATACAATTTAAACTAGCATGTAGCTTTAGCTAAAAATGCCCCGCCTTCAAGCATTCCTATTTGTACACACAGCAAGCTATACATTGCAAGCTATACAACGGAAACAAAAAAAAAAGAAAAATTTGTTACTTTTTGTTATCTATTGGTCCTATGTCACACTGATGCTAATTTATACCTTTCAAAAAGTGTAATTAAGGCTTAACAAGTAATATCAGAAAGTATTGGCTACAAACAAAAGAAATGTGTGAACTGAAACCATGGTTACGTATTTTATAATCAAAATAAGATAAACATTTGTTAAAGAAATTCTGTAAGAGCCAAAAGAAAGAAGAAAAACTTTTTCAAAAAAATAATTAAAGCGAAAAATCCATTAGAAATCTGCTTTTCAAACTTTGATTCGAAATAAGAAATAGCCAAAGTTTACATAAAAAACAAGAAAAAAATATAAGAAGGTTTTATTGATCATGATCACACCAGGTTTGGGGGTGGACAGAAGAAGGAAAACACGAAGAACGACAATTTGTAGGCTTTCTTGCATACACAAAAATCCCAAAAATCAGTGCATTGAATGAAATTTATCGAACAAAAGATTATTTAGAGCTAAAACATATACAAAGTAAAATGTTGTTGGCAAAATTTCAGATTTCAAGCTGTGCTTCAAAATCCTAGTCGTTCACTTCACTAAAACAGCACAAAAGTAATATGAAAAATGTCTAAGCAATTTTAGCATACGAACTTCCAAAATAACATAGTATGATATAATAATATTAGGAAAGAGATACGAAAAAACATTCCACTTACAGTACCATGCTTTGAAACAGGAAAAAAGCAAAGTCAGCTAATTAATTGTATTCCACCGTGTAACGTCAACACAAAAGTTGGAAGATGATGATGATGATGATGATGATGAAGAACAAAATCGGAACTGACATTCGCCTATCTCATGAAACTACTATGCCTCCTCGCTCGCTGTGGGGGCAAAAAACAATTTGGAACAATTTTTTGTCTGGTATCAAAGGTGAAGCAATACCTTTGATATTGGACAAAAATTGTTCCGAATTGTGAAAATAAAAGAAACCACAATGTCATATTTTTAGGTCATATATTTCTTTTGATATTTTGCGACGTGTGATGTCTGGCTACTTTAACTATGATGTTTTATATGTGATGAACATAACGGATGTTGATGACAAGGTATATATGTTTTTTCATAGTTTCAGAGTTGGTAGTAAAAAAAGTTGTTGGTTCCTGTAGTTGTTGTTCTTATTCAATTTTTTTATATACATTATCAACAACGGAACTGATTCTTAAAATTATGCTTTATTTGATCTAAAATTTTGATTCATTGGTATTTGTTAGATTATCAACCGTGCACGTAGAAACCATTTGATGCAACAATATAGAGAGAAAAAGCACAATGTGCCAAAGATACTTGAAGACTTGAAGGAAGCTTTGGTTGTATGTTGTTTGAATTTTTTTCTTCATGATTTTTACATTCAATTGAAAATGTTTTAGGAAGTTGTTTCTAAAAATGAAAAAAAAATTGAACAATGATGCAATTGACAAAAAAAAAGGTAAATGTTTAACTGCTAGTCAAGTGCAACATTTGTGAGACAATGTTGCATAAAAAGTTGCACTTGTTTGACATGCATGTTGCACGATGTTGTATGACCATCTATCCAACAAAATGAACATGTTCAAAAATCATTTAATTTGTGTTGCTACATTTGTTTGCCATATGCTCAAACATTCTGTGCAACATTTTGCCTCTTCAAATGCCAAATCAAACGCCAAAGCGAATGTGAAAATGAGATTTTTTGGTTCACACAACGAATGTTATTCATAATGTCAAACAAGTGCAAATGTTTTCCAAATGTTACATCATAATGTTGCATCTAATGTTGCAATCGTTTGACCAGTGCTTTAACAATGGAAAATAAGATTCAATTCAATTATAACTCAATTGATAGAAAAAACGTAGCGTAAGTCAAACGTAGTCTTCACTATGGTACACAAATCTCTTTTGTTTTGTTTTGTTTGTTTGTAAACTATGATCTCCACTATCCTTTGCAAGAATTATTGTAGCATAGTGTTGCTGGATCTACAGTCCTTTTTCGCAAAGTGGGAGAAAACAGATTGTAATTGTGAATAATAGCGTCTCTTTATGAGTATGTTGTTTTTTTTAAATATCTTTAGATATACAAGAAAAAAGTAGAGAAAGCAAATGATCCTGACAAAAAAACAATGTTAACGAAAATATTAGTAAGTATAACAAGTGTGATTTTTAGATGAATTGGCTGGTTCAAGTTTAACAAAATAACGAGGTGCACAGAAGTCCAAGCTCCGTTAGAGAAGTTAATGTTATATTGTAGAAATTATTAGATTATTTGTTCAAATTTCTTAAAGAGCATTTTTATAAACAGGTCAATAATGATTTTGTAGAAATCTTTCTGCTTGTACAGACTTGTTACTTTTTATATTTTTCAGAATGATGTTCTGGCACAAGAAGAAATTTTACAAACGGCAGTGAAAAACAATATTAATGAAGATGAATTGCTTGCACTGAAAGAGGTTCGAGCAAGATTCCCCATCATTGCATAAGACTATAATAGAAAATAATTCTATTGTATATGGTTGGATGTTTTTAGGAACTCTTGGTGAAAGCCAATGACCCGTTATCAGAATTACTTGATAAGCAAGTTAGTTTGTTGTTCTTCTACTTGTTATGCAGCATCTTCTATAGAATCAAAGAAGTGCATTTCTATAGAAATATACACACAATTTCAATAAAATTGACGATTTCCCCCATTGGGAACTCATTCTTGGATTTGAAGAAATCCTCTTGCACGATTGATCTTTCCATCAATTATTTCATACCAGGTTCCCTTCACTTCTAATCTCAATTATTAAAATTAACAAAGTGTAATAAATGAAATTATTACATTAACATATTATTTCCCAGCAGGCAAATTTGTTGAAAGATCACTGCAAATGAGTGCAGTTCAATACCAATTATTTCAATAAAAATGCTTTTCATTGCAGTTTTTGAAGATTTTCCCCACTGGGTTCCTTTTGAAAACAAGGCAAAAACTGCTCTGGCATAATTTCAAGCAATGTCAATCAGGACACTCTTTTTACCATTTTGAAACATGACCATCTCCTCTTCATGTAGTTTGGAGCAAGCATAACTGATCATAAAATCTTCAGTATGCTAACACAACATTGGGAAAGAGAATACCATGAAGATATGGCTGCTTTGAATGTAAGACGTTAATAGATGGCTAAGTAAGATAAAAGATTATTTCTAATTCAAATTGTTGTTTGATTTCTTAGGTTCTACCAGCGGATATTCTTACACGTGTCAGTCAATATGTACCAGAAAATATCAAATACATTGAAAAGATAATGGAAAACGGATTTGCGTAAGTTTCAATATTTTTTAGTTTGTGTTGCAAGAGTGCTGTTCTGAATATCAACATTTTTAATCAACCTTCAGGTATGAAAGTAAGGGCTCAGTATACTTCGACACTGTGAAATTTGCTAGTAGTGAGAAACATCAGTATGCAAAACTTGTTCCTGAAGCAGTCGGAAATCTTGATGCATTAGCAGAAGGAGAAGGTTTGTGTGCACAAGTTTATTGTTTGTTTTTCCTCTTTTTTTATTCAATGATTGCCTTCAATAACAAATTCATGTTTAGGAGAATTGAGTCAGGCTAGTGGTAATGAAAAAAAATCTGAACGTGATTTTGCATTATGGAAAGCCAGTAAACCTGGAGAACCATTTTGGGAATCACCATGGGGAAAGGTAAGAATTGTACTTAGTTGTATTCATATTGTCATTTCCATGATATCTAGAGACTGCATTATGTTGCGGCAGTTTAAGCTTGTTTTCCACCAGTGAGATGTGCTTATCGCGTAATTTTTTACGCGATAGTTCAGAGAGATAGTTTGGTGGAAATTAATACGCGATAACTTTTTGCATTCCATCTCACAAAAATATTGTTTGTTCCCTGTCTTAAATTTTTACACGTCTTTCGTTCTGTTGTGAACTTTGCGTAAGACATAAATGCATGTTAGTTGTTGGTAAAGAAGGAAAAAAGAAGGAAAGTGGGTCGAAAAAATAAGTCCGACCTGAAAGAAGATGCAAGTTTGAGCGAAGTGGTCAAAACGTTCACTTGTCTTTGACAAAGATGATCCAGGTTATCGAGAAAAGGATTTCTTCTTGTGCCAGAACCTCATTCTGAAAAATATAAAAGTATAAGTGATAAACACTTGGTGCCTTTCTCTTCCTGCTCTTCAGATTTTTTATCAGCAACCACGCAGCAACAATATCCTCATCATCATCTGATGAACTTTCTGACATTTTTTCTTCTAGCACGTTCAAGCTTCTTCTTCTCCACACTTTTTACTTTTACGCGACAACTGCTGATATTTTGTATTGGCATGTTATCTCAAAAAAAGCTCACTTGATGAAATAAATTCCATCTCACTGAGCCATCCCGTAAAAAATGACGCGATAAGAGATATCTCACTGGTGGGAGACAAGCTTTAATAACGCTTCTATATCAGGGGAACTATTCTTTTTCTGCTGTGTAGTGAAATCTTACAATATTTAAACGTTAATCCAGGAATAAGTGGTTTTGGTTTTAGGGACGACCCGGATGGCACATAGAGTGTTCTGTAATGGCCAGTGACGTGTTGGGTGATAACATTGACATACACACCGGCGGAGTTGACCTGAAATTTCCTCATCATGACAACGAGTTAGCACAATCCGAGGTGAGACTATCACCGTTTATTATTGTGTGGTATTTCTGCCGTTAACTAACAATGTATTCAGCTTTTATGATTTTGTTTGTCAGGCACATTTTGGTTGCGAGCAATGGATCAATTACTTCCTACACACTGGTCACTTGACTATTGAAGGATGCAAGATGTCGAAATCTTTAAAGAATTTCGTCACAATAAAAGTATGTCATCGATTGCGTGACGTCATAGGCTTTTTAGTAGTAACTTAATATTTTCTCGTCAATCTTTCTCTCTAAATTTTGTATTTGTTTAGAATTATAGGAATTTGTATTTATGGTCGTACACATACTAACTACTTTGCGTTCCCAATAGCGCGCTATATAAACCTGTAAAAACATCGTTATTGGTGCGCTAAAACTTTAAAAAAACATCGTTCTAGGATGCATTGACTCGCAACACGTCGCGACAAATCCGTTTCGTTTTCCTTCTGCATGGTTGGAATTCAACGTTAGATTACAGTCGAAACGTTTTAAAAGAAGCTGAACAGACAGAGAAGATCTTTGCGGTAAGTTACAAGTAGTTTTTCTCCGAATTTTCTGAAGACTTTTTTGTAGATTTTATTTCTTTTGTTGTGGTTTTTTTTTTTACATTTCATTACATTTGTTTATATCATATTATTATTTTTTAAAGGATTTTTTTCTGAGTGTAAAAGATATTCTTCGAAAGCCCGAGAATCTTCCATTAGATGCACACAACTATCGAGAAGCAGAAAAGAAGTTACAAACTGCGTAAGTAATTCTTTGGTTTCCCTTGTCTTAACTCTATGATAGAGCTTCGTATGAAGAAAAGAATACAACCTTTTTTTATTCTAGGTTTTTAGAAAAGAAGGAACAAATTCACGCTGCTTTATGTGGTCAGTATTTCGATAAATTTTTTGTTTGCCTGGTCAGTGGCTTGGTGTGCCCATTGGGGAAATAATAATAATAATAATAATCGTTTATTTGCCTCATCCATTTTTATACAATGGTTCTTCGTGCTATAAAATTAAAATTACAAATGATAAGATTAATGGTTAAAAATTATTTTATACAAAATGTATATATACACATATACACACAATCACATACCTACATATAGTTATGGTAAAAATGAATTGTTAAAGTGAATAAGAAAAATAAAAATAAATTAAAGCAATCGAGCTAAAGCACTGTCTAAATAAAATTGCTTTGTGTTAGTTCTAAAGTAACTTTCGTTTGACGATTCACGAAGAATTCTCGGAAGCTCATTGAAAAGAGTCACAGCTCTTGAATTAAACGTGTTTTTGTGTCCGCTTTTGATAATGGTTGGACCAACGTCATTGCATGAACGAAGATTTCTTTTTGGTTCTGCAAACTTCAACTTCAGATATGTTGGGTACTTCTCGTAATATAACGCTTTGAAACAGAGATTAACCAAGTTCATTTCCGTCCGTTCCTTGATAGGAAGCCATTTCAGTTGAAGAACATCCTTGGTCGTGCAGTAGCGGTTGTAAACAAACGCAGCAGTTGTGTTTTGCACCTTTTGTAACCTTTCTGTTTGATCACGTGTAAGCGGGTCATATACCGTGTTACAGTAGTCTATTTTTGATAGTATTAATGATTCGGCAAATTGTTTTCTTAGTCGCCACGAAGTTAGTCGTTTAATCTTTCGTAGTGTGCTTAGTGCTGAGTAGCAGTTTCTTGTCACTTCAGAGATATGTCCGTCCCAGTTCAGCTGTTGTTGGAACAAGACTCCAAGAATTTTGGTTGCATCAGTTCTGTCAAGCGAGTTGTAACCATCTGGTTTGAAGGTGTATTGAGTATAACGTTGTTTTGATTGTTTTGTTGTGAAGATCATAAATTTTGTTTTTTCTGGATTTAAAATTAAGTTCTTTTCTTTTGACCAGCAGTAAACATTATGTAAAGCCGATTGGAGTTCTCCGATGTTTTTATCGATGTCAGATGGTTTGCTATGTATGTACATATTGGAATCATCCGCGTACTGATTGCAGGTGCAGTTGTTACAAATTTCATTCATGTCACTTACGTAAACGTTAAACAATATTGGGCCCAATATGGATCCCTGTGGTACTCCAAAGTTGATACCTTCTCTCGATGATTTATTTTCATCTAGTTGTACGTATTGTGTTCTATCGGTGAGATAGCTTGTGATGAGTTTCAAACTTGGTTTTGAGATGTTCAACCGGTATAATTTCTTGATGAGAGTAAAATAATCGACTGTATCGAATGCTTTGCTATAATCAGTCGTTACAGCTAAGGTAACTTCTCCTTTCTCTAGGGCATTAAGTATGTCGTCTATCATTTTAATAAGAATAGTGTTGGTCGAGTGATTCTTACGAAATCCGGATTGGTTGTTAGAGTAGATTGTGTATTGTTCGATATAATCACAAAGCTGTCTCATAATTAGTCGTTCAGAAACTTTTGACAGTATTGGTAATAATGAAATAGGTCGAAAATCCGTACTATGTGAAGGATTATCTATCTTTGGGATCGGACATATCACAACCAGTAGAACAATCATTGCGGATTGATGTTATTTCTTTCAGTACTTGTTTATACGTGATATTCTTAAATTCACAGGGACAATTTGAGGTTGGTAACTGGTCTATTATTAAATCAAGTTCTTTTTTTGTTTTTGGTATCTTTCCGGTTAGCTTTCCCGCCATTGTGGTATAGTGCTTGTTTAGAGTAAATGGATCAAATGCGATACGTTTTTTGTTAGGGTTCAGGATGCGGTGAATTGTTGACCAAACTTCCTTGGGACGTTTAGAATTGAGTGCATTTTGATAAAAGGTCTTCTTCGTGGCTTTGATTTTTGATTTAAGTTTATTTCGAACATTTCGGAAAAGATCCCAATCACAATCAAGATTCGTCTGATGGCATCTGAATCTAAGATTCCTGCATTCGTTTTGTAGTGAGATGATATCTAAGTCATTCATCCAAGGTGCAGGCGGACGGGTGACACGTATTCTTTTCATAGGCGCATGGTTTTCCATGTGTCGAAGTATCAGGTCATTAAGTATGCTCAATTGATCATTTGGATCATCCATGGCGTAGATGGCTGTCAGTGGTGCATGATCAAATGTCTCAATGAAATCCTCACGATCAAAATTTTTCATAGAACGTATGATTTTATAACGTGGCTCAAAAGACTTCGATTTTGTATCTATTATAACATATGGTGAGTCATGGTCACTGATCTCTGGACAGGGAATCACTCCAGTATGCTTTATCTTGCGCTTTGAGTTGGTAATTATATGATCGAGTATCGCATTATTTCTCGTTGGACTGCTTATAGATTGGGTTAATTTATGAGAACTTAATATATCAGCCAACATTTTGTACGACGGGTCATTATATTTTGTATAATCAATGTTCATATCACCAGCAATCACCAATGTGTTATCCCACATACTTGAAACTTGGCTGATAATGTTGTCAAATTTGTGAAGCCATTCAACCTTTGATGAGTGGTCAAAATTGTCCTGGTAAAAAACTCCTATTAACACTGATGAGTTTTTGTTTATTGTGTTTATCTCAATCCACGTATGCTCCACTTCGGGCTCAATGTTCACTATATCATTTCGTACTTTAAATTTTATATCCTCTTTAATATACAGACCCACTCCTCCCCCTCTCTTTCCGGTTCTGTTACGAAAATGACTGCTATACCCGTCGATTTGAACATAATCAAGCATGTTTTGGTTATTTCTTAACCATGTTTCAGATAATGTCACTACATCAAAATTGTAATTGAAAAGAAATACGGAAAATTCGTCGAAGCTGGAACATAACGATTGAGTGTTGAGATATGAGATGGAGAGTTTTTTGGAATTATTGCTAATAAGTTTTCTGTGATAGCACTCTGACATGTCGTCGAATCCCGTTGTTACACTATCATCAAAATTAACTTTTGCGAATAATAATTTTGTATAATATGAATAACACCAGTATAAAGAATGATTTTTTCAGCAGCATGGTTTCCACACAGTCGGTCATAAGAGGCTTCATAAAAACTTTTCGATCAACATTACAAAACCTCCAAAACAGTTCAGTCTTTCATCAAATCATCAAAATAAAAACGATATTAATGATTCAGAATCTGCAATAATTCTTCCTCTTCTTAATCTTCGAGGTTATCAACGCAACAGCAAAGTTTCCGGTAATAAACTTTTGAATATCAAATATTAGGAACTCTCTGGAAAACACGTCCGTCTGCTACGATGTTTCCGATTTATTGAATATGTTGAAAAAGCACTACACACTATTTCAATAAAAATGCTCTTCATCGAATGTCGTGTTTGTATAGTGGTTATCACTCTCGTATTTCATGCGAGAGATCGGGGTTCAATTCCCCTTGGCGGCGATTCACCATGCGCGAGTGAATGTACCATAGCGCCGGGTCGACCCATGCCATGTGAGGGAAATTGGGCAGATGATACGTTGGGTGTTGCAGGAAGGTCATCCAGAAGAGCACAGTCCCTTGATTGGGTTTGTGTCACTCATGAGAGTGTCAAATACTTCGAAGCCTCCAACCTAAGCCGTGGCCCCTCCTGGAACTGAGTGAGGCTAGCCACGTAAAACAATACCAAATAAATAAATAAAAGTATCTTTCACTTCTTTTCTAATCCTGTGAAATCTTTCATTAATGTTTTTCAGATTCAATCGACACAGCCGTTGCTATGCAACACATGCAAGCTTTAGTTAAACAAACCAACATCTATATTGGGCAAGTGAGACAAGCTGAACAAATCCTCAACCATTCGATCTTAAAATCTATAGCAAAATATCTAACCAAACTGTTGAAAATATTTGGCGCGAATAATGGCGAGCAAGAAATTGGCTTTCCATCTTCCAGCGAATATTTGACAGGAAATGTATGTTTATATGTTTTTCCAAGACATTCAAGTATTTATTCAATAGACTTTTCCCGAATTTCAGTTTAAACACTGAACTGCGACTGAGTTTCATATCTAACCTCGTTTTCAAGCGATTCATTGTTCCACTAATTTCATTACTTTAAAACTTAGTTATAGTCTCTATTATACTTAATTCCAATTCCGATAATTAGAAATAGTTTGAATAACAGAAGCGAGGTTAGGCACGATAACTTGGCCACAATGCATCGTTTAAACAGAAATTCGAGAAAGGTCTATTTCCTATGAAATAAAATTTCTTTGGACATCCTTTTTTAACTATTTTGCAGTAAATTAGAGGCTTGATATATAATTTCTATAATGAATGAAGAAGCAACGAATTTGAAACTTCTTGTTAGCGCGAGGAGCTGGTGATGCCTTTCGTGGAAATGATGGCTGACTTTCGTAAAGATGTTCGCAAGATTGCTCGAGAAGAAAAAGTCAACAAGATCTTAAAGCTTTGCGATGATGTCCGTGATAATCGACTGGTTGAACTTGGAATCAAACTGGAAGATCAAGAAGGTATCCGTCTGTCAAAATCCGATCTAAATCGGGGATAATAGAAGGAGACGGTTGGGAATATTACAATGTGTGCTCTCCTCCGTTTTGTTGTTGGTAAGCTTCTCCTCATGTTTTTTTTAAGGTGGCTTGGCTCCTGTGGTGAAGCTGGTTGATAAAGAGACACTTCTGAAAGAGAGAGACCAAAAACTGGCCGTACGTCTATAGCCTGCCTCGTTAGTGTCTGTTTCATGAAATCTACTGAAATTGCATGAATATAATTTTTGAAATTGGAGTCTCGTGATTATAAGGAATTTAACGGGATTTGGTGATATTTTTGGCTGTCCCGTCGGTCGGTCAACTCCATCATACTACGTCATGTAAACGTCAGTTTGTCACGCAACTGTCGGTAGTTTTCATGATTTATCACTTTCCCGACTCAACTCCAATTATGTTTTCTTTAATGCATAACATCCTATACTTGGTAAAAATGCATAACATCCTATACTTGGTAAAAATTGAAACGAAACTCTGTCGTTGTTAGGAAATAGAAAAGAAGAAGAAAGAAAAGGAAGAAGCGAAAAGGAAACAAATGGAAGAAAACGTAAGTGATGCATTCCTTTTTTTTTTTATTATATTTTTTTTTTCTTTCGTTTCTTATTTCCATCTATATCTTTTATTTGCCTTTAGGCTGCCAAAGAAGCTAAAGCAAAAATCCCGCCTTCCGAAATGTTTCGATCGGAAACAGATAAATATTCTCAATTTGATGAAAATGTAAGTCCTTTTATACCATCGGAGTAAATTGCTACGGATTTAAAAATATTTGGATTGGTTTTTGGTGTTTACATTTGTTTCTTTAAAAATGAATTATTCCTAAAGTTTTAAAGTGTAAAGTGTACGATTTTATATGGAAGTAAAATGTATCTAGCACTTAAAAAGTGTGTTCGACAGTACTTAAAATTGTAGGGAGTTGTGTAAGTGTGTGTTGTTCGGAAAAATTCACATCCTTTTAACATCTCATTTTGTTTTTAATTGCAGGGAATTCCAACCCATGATATGTGTGGTGAAAAATTAAGCGCATCTCAGGTGAAGAAGTTGAAAAAAATGCACGCCCAACAAGAGAAATTATATCAGAAATATTTAAATGAACAAAAGAAATAAATAATATTTTGATTTTAATTTTAAGAATTCATATTTATTTAGAATGCGTCACATTTTTTTGTAACAAATACATCTCACGCAAAAGGTTTTTCAAACATGGTGGTTATATCATAACCTGTTGAATGCTGCAATAATCTCGCCATTCTCAATCATATTAGATCTTATATATACCCTGGGTCTCTTTTGAACCGAATTCAATTCTGTTTTTCCTGTTTTTGACATGTCTGCTTTTTTTTTGCCTAGTGGAAAACAGCCTTAGTAAGGGTTTCCGTCGATTCAAATTATAAGGGGTCATTATATTCTAATACAGATCTAGCTAACCAAGTGTGATCTTCTGCCAAGGATCTAGATTTAAAATAGCCCATCGCATGTAATGTGAAGTGAATATTACCTAGCAATAACGATACAAAATTTAGTAAAACAATACACATAGAATCGGAGTGGAACTTTATAGCTATACAGTCGACTCTCGATAACTCGAACTTTTCGGTATCTCGAACAATCCCCTGACTGATTTTCTCTCGTTATCACGAACTTTCCCCCAAAACTTTTAGAAATTCCAGGAGTGATTTTTTGCTTTTTTTAATGTTTTGATAAAATCCCATTTTTCTAAATCCGAAATTTCGAAAAGTGTATGAATTTAGTTTTTTTGAAAGATTAATTGATTATCTCTACTAAAGGCGAAAACATGAAGCTCGTTCAGCAAAGATTTACGAGCATATCTGTTGTAGAAAGTATAAAGCATTGAAAGACTTGCAGAAAGGATGTCTAAAAATGAGTTATCCCAAAGGTATGGTGTCCGAAAGAACACAATATCAACCTGGATTAAGAATAAAAACAAATTATCGACCACGCTGGAAAAAAATGGCACGAAATCTAAGCGAAAAAAACTTCCTACCCCTTTCTCTCGATATCTTGAACTTTTCTCCTGGTCCCCTGAGATATCGAGAGTCGACTGTATGTGTATAAACAATTCGGAAATATTGATATCGCTTATCGATAGGGGTTTGCATTTAGGATGCAAGTCTGATCTGAGAGGTGATTTTATTATGGAGGCGGTCTGGCTCGGCTAGGCGAGATCTCGGTATATTTAAGAAAATCGCATTAAAAAACATTTAATGTGTTCATATGGGAAGCGTACCAGCCCGTTTCGCCGAAAAATCGACTAGGTGGGATGAAAATTGTACATATGAACATTCCATCCCGACGCGAGGCGAGCTCGGATTTCATCAAATTCCCGCTCAAAAAATGCGAGGTCACGTGATGTAAAAAAATCCTAGCCCGGTTGAGTGGGATGAAAATCAGCCCGTCTCCACATGAACAGCCTCTAAGTAAAGGTAGTGTTGTTGCCATGGAGCTTTATGAATCTGTTTGCTTGCAACGCTAAAAAAACGGGAGAAACATTTGTCACGGATTTTCTATCCTTCACTATTCAGTGAAGCGACAATGAAAGTGAGCCTCAGTTCAAACTTTTAGATCTAAATATCATCAAAGAATATATCTAAATACAACATTACAATATTGTTATCAAAATTTCTATCCACAGCAAAATACCGCAGAAATCCTAGTAAACTCTTCTTTTTATAAATTGAGGAGGAAATGAAGTAAATATCCAGACCAGATGAAATTGTTGGTATTAAGCTTGGAATACATTTAAATGAATCACTTTAAAATGTATCAGTTAGATTTTCACCTGTTTCAGTTTCAATGGAAAGTGTTTGAAAAAATTGAACGTGTTCAATTGTTTTCTTAATTCCTGTTGTTTTAAATAAAAGAAAAGGTGATAGATAGTGGATTAAATAGAAATATATAGTCTCAGTGGGCGAAATCGTCGTAAAAAAATGTGTAGTTGGTTACGTTTGTTGGATAAGTGACACCTGTGTTGAATCAGTTTTTTTCATCAGTTTCTTTCGTATCCATTTGAACTGATATATATAAACTGATCCATTTAAATGGGTAATGTACTCCAAGTAGTTTCTTCTATCAGCAGTGGATCTAGAAGAATAGGCGCAAATTAAGTAGAAGAGTGTTGAACTATAAAAGAAAAACGTTCAGATAATCCCATTGGTAATATATGCACTTAATGCACTTCTCCTCAAATTGCGACTACCCTCTAGATCCGCCGCTGTCTATTCCTCCTATCAAAACTCAAGTAATTCTTTGACGATTTAACTTCTAACAGTTAAATGACCACTTTACTACAGCCACTCCATTTTTTCACTACAGCGCATGACTAATGAAAAATATTATTCGAATGTCCGTTTACCCAACCTCGAACCCAGGGTCTCTTGCCTTTTCACTATACGGTAAAAGGCAAGAGACCCTGGGTTCGAGGTTGCCATTTACCATCCTCAATAATTACTAGAATAGAATATCAGCTGGTTTTAAATTTACAAATATTTGAACAATGCAAATACGAATATAGGTTTAAAACACAAATAAATAAATGACCATCAGGCCGAACGTTTTTTCTGTCTTCCAACATCGTTTCAAGGTAGATTTTCTTTTTCTCTTAATGCTTCATTTTCGCGCTGGTAGCAATCAACGCGTCCTAACGTGTTGTAATCATTTCTAAGACACGTATATCCTGTTAAATCAAAGGTTCTACTTATACACTATAACATTCCTTGGCAGGTTTTTCCTGCTAGCGATTGAAGTATAATGTTGTACGAATTTATTTTAGCTCGTAAGGCCATGTTTTTCTCTCGATAAATGGTTATCCGGTTTACGAGCTGCACATGCGCTTCTTGAAGTCTTTTGATTTCAGTACTCAAAGCTAATGAGACATAGGTTGCTCTCACTTGCTGGATTGTAGACAGGAGATTTTGCAGTTCGGGTGCGTTTATTGTTTGCAAGTTATTAATATTAGCTGACAGAACAGTTATTTTTTGTGCGATTGACAACGATATAGCGTTAGCCTGCTGAGCGTTCGCTAAGGCGGTTAAAGCTGATTTGTAAGCGGCGTCGCTCTGCGTGCGGTACTTGGTGCACTGTGCCAGTAGAGGGTTCAGGTTGACTTGTATGTAGATGGAGATTGTTTGACCCTGCACTAACATTTTAGCGGACTGTGTCTGTTGCTGCAGCGTGATGGCCGCCTCATATAGACTATCGATTCTCTTAAAAATAAAATCATCCAATGTTAATTCCGAAGCTTCTGACTAGATTCTAGATAGCTTACTAGACTTACTTTTTTCTCTTCGGCTGTGACCAAGCTAGCTGTTGACATGATCTGCAAAGCCGTACTTCCTGTGCCCTTTGGACCTTGGATTTGGCTGCTAACTGACAACGCTGTAGAAAGTGCTGACTCGACAGAAGAACGAACTGTATCCACCTAAACAAAAAGAATTATCGTATTCTAAGTGGCTCGCGCTTCAATCGCCCTGAATATTCACCATGGTTATGTTACCATGGAGATGTTGCCATGGGGATGTTACCTTCTTTAAAGCTTCATTTGCAGCAGCTTGTGCTTGAGCTGCCACGTTGACAAAATTTCGGACGGTTTCGTACATCGTTGTAGCTTCGTTGCGGATCGCTAAACTTGTCGCGATAGCTGTATTTGTTTTGTTCTGCAGGATCATGAGGTTCGTTAAATAAAGCGAAGATCTTCTTTCAACAGAGGCAATTTGAGTTAAAAGCAAAGATGTTTTTAATTTCGTAATTTCCAAAGCCACTGCATTGATGTCGTTTGATAGTGTGTACAATTTTGCGGTATTGCGACGGTATTCCTCCGACAATGTCGTTGTTATAATCTTCAGTGCCGTAATGTTCTTGAAAAGAGAAAATCATACAGTATAGATTAGAGAGTAGTGTCATTTTAAGAATGATGAATAGTTTCCCAGCGGGCAAAATCGTCCAAAAATCACTGCGATGAAGAGCGTGTTTATTGAAATATTGTGTATATTTTTATAGAAATGAACTCCTTCACAGTGATGTTTCAACAAATTTGCCCATTGGACAGCATGATAAATCATCACATACCACAGTATGATCTGGAATTGTTATAGCTATACTAGCTAACACCTTTTGCGCGTAACTGAAAGCTGCGTTTGCTTCGGTCAGCCATGTTTTTATAGAAACGATGCAAGTTTCAGCGTACGATTTTACCTCTAGAGCTCTCGTGTAAACAGGAGTTAAAGTTTGGGTCAGATTGAAAGCTTGATATCTGATATTTTTTGCCATGTCAGCAGCTTGTTTGGCCGCGTTTATCGAAAGCTGGATCTTTTGTTGCAAATCGTATTTCTTGGTTAGAATCATGTTAGCATTGGACGTGGATTGCCGTACAAAACCTGACATTTCTTCGGCTAGTTTATTCAACTGGTGCAAGGCTACGTACTGCTGCAACATATGAGCACGGACTGTGTTATTCAGGAGGTTATGATTATTGATGAGTAAAACATATATGTTGTAATATTGATAAACCGTTGAATTATGCATCGAAAAAATCAAGTTTGCTTCTTTTAATAAAATATCCATTTTGGTTTTGGTTGATCCTTGAAGTGTGGTCTCGAACAATGAGATTTTTTCGTCTAACGTTTGCCATAAAAAATCCAGACCGGATAGTGTGACTTTGCCTTGACTTGCTCTCACTGTTAAGTTATGAATTGTCATTTGCATGGAAGTGATTGCTTGACTGAAGGGAATGATTTGTGTGGTTGATAAGACGCTGAAAATATTTCTAATTTCCAGCTGAACCTTGAAAATATTTTGTCTCACGAGCAGAATGGAGTTTTCAATCAAACCATAGCAAATAGGACATTCTAAGTGCAAAGTAGACAAATGTCATACGGTATTCAAAAGTTATCCTGCTTAAAAAAAGAAATCTTTCATACCTTGACATCTTAACTCCTCTCCGAGGGAGATGTTAAAAGAATTCTCTTTACAGTTGTTGCATTTCCGCCCTCCTACGTTGATAGTTTTGTTACATAGACACTGCCCGGAAAAGCTTTCACATACCCTTGTGTTTCCATTTAGTGTTCCTGGCAAAAAACAGTCGCACGCTGAAAATAAAAAGAGTAGATTTGAGCAGATGTGACGTCACTTGTAGAGAAAACATACAGAAACTAATTACGTACGTTTGCATCCATCCGGCTGAGTAAACAAACCCCAATAGCCAAGCTCACAGCGATCGCAGTTTGGTTCTTGCACGTTCTCCAAACATTTTTCACAATATCTTCCTTCAGTTCCAGGCCTACATCGACTGCATATTCCACTCTGCGGGTCACAGAATGATGAACGATTCCTACATTCACATGGGACACAGTTGGTAAGTGGTCCGCCATTTGGTACCAAGCGTGTGTAACCTAAGCGACATCAGAAATGGTATATCCATCAACAATGCTCGCTAAAAACTGAACCTGATTATTTAGTTACTGTGGTGATGAATAAAATGGAGGGTTGCTATGGTAACATGATATTATTAATTTCTTACCAATATCGCAAGTCTCACAGGATAAACCTTTGTAGCCGACCTGGCAGTCGGCATGCTCAATATAATGCAGCATTATGGAAACATTTGTATTGGATGGCACAAATGTGCCTGTCTCTAGCATAACTTTCTTTAAGGTGATGGTAGAAGGTGCTTGAAAATATACGACTGCTATGTGCAGACCAGTAAGTTGACCAAGCATTGCTTTAAAATCAAACTCTGAGAGTTTAGTCGTGTTCAGCATGTAATCTTGATGAAGTCTGATTGTGTACTTTGTGCGTGTTTTCTTTATCTCCTCCAAAAATTTAAATTGTGCCATGTGATTTCCACCAAGAAGTCGAACATGCCAAAAAACATTTTGAGCAAGTCTTTCAATGATAGGGTAAATCTCCATCTACAATTACAATAACAGTTAGGTAAATGAAAAGAATAACAATTACAATCGATTTCAAGGATGTAGTAAACTTCACCTCAATTATGAGTAATTGACCATATGAGTATAGTTGATCTCCCAAGTATTTGGATGGTGCACTGAAATAATAGGGTAGGTTTCTTTCGTCGGTGAACTCCATTCCTATCGACGTCTTGATCAGGAGATTGGTGGCATCTCTACCGAACGGATCGATCAATCTCCAATCATCAAATGATATCGAATCTGCAAAGATATAAACATTTTTATTTTAACTCTTTCAAGATCAAAGACTTTCCTTTCTAGTGGGCAAAATCGTCAAAAAGCCAGTGCGATGAAGAGCATTGTTATTGAAATAGTGTGTATATTTCTATAGAAATGCACTCCCTTCGCAGTGATTTTTTCAACAAATTTGCCATAACATAAACGTTAAGTTGAGAGCTGCTGTGACATTTTTTATTGGTTATCATTGTCTTTGTATGGCGATGTTTCTCTCTCACCTTTGAAATTTGTTGAAATATATGTCCTCACAAAGCCAGCGGCTGCTGTACAAGTGTGAAGATGTTTCCAACCAAAACAGCTTTGACAACCTTTTGGATTTGTCTCGCTTAGATGAAAATAACCATGCAAACATTCATTGCATTTCAAGCCATGTGCGTTCTTTTTGCAGAGACATTGTCCAGTGTTGTGATTGCAGGCGTTAGACAGACTTCCAGCAATAGAACATCCACAGGCTAAACAGAGAAAATATTTACATATCTCAGACATCAATTAAGTCCAAATAACAAGTAATGTTCGAAAGACCTTTTACCTATGCAACCAGTTGATGGGTTTCCATAGTAACCAGGGATACAATGATCACACGCTCTGCCACCATATCCAATTTTACAATGGCACTGACCTCCATACGTCGCGCATGAATTCCATATAACAGAACCAGGCATGAAACAAGCGCAAGCTAAAAATCAAGTCAAATTATTTGAAAGGCCTGAAACAGATGAAACTACAGGAGTAATAAAAGCGTTATGTTCTGACCCAAGACTCGATCATACAACTGCGTATCTATAGTGAATGTATGGGGTCCACATGAAGCCAGCAAGTTATACGTCGTTGCTAATGCTCTCGAACTTTGAAAGCAGTTTTCGATTTCTGTTTTCACGTTCAGGTTTGTCATTGAAGAATAATAAGTTGCTGCGTTATAATCAAGCATCAAAATAAAAGAATCTAGAAGAAGTGGCCACGGTGCACCGTGGTTGTTTGATGAAATTTTGTACTCCAGTGAAAATATGTATTCTTGTCCTGTTACTAAGGAGATACTTGTGGTGGAGATCCAACTTCTGTCGTCACCTAGCAACAGATCAGCAGCCGAAAACTCTGTGCTTTCTATCACACTACCGTCCAATTTCTTTATAATCAAAACAAACATCCACTTTGCTGGGCGATCACTTTCTCTCAAATAGATGTTCATATCAGTAGAACCCGTCCAGTCGACAAGTTCTCTTCCCTGTGGCAAAATATGCGAATACCAATCGAGATTGTATAAACTGTATCTTAGCAACAAGAAGAAGTTGGTTGAAGTTGGTACTGTGAAAGAGAATTGGATGTTTCCCCCGGCATTCAAGCGAGCAAAACCAAATCCTGGAATGAACAGATGAATTAGGTCATATAATGTTCCCACAAACCCGCTAGAAAATCAATCCATGCATGCTGCTTACCTGTGAAGTATCTGGCGTAATTCCTAACCAGTAAATGCCAGGAGAATGTCCCATTGGCTGACTTGAATTCTGGTTCGTATTTCAGATAGGTGAAATTTGGGAAAAAATATCCTGGTTGAACGCGATCACATATAGGTCCAATCACACCGGTTTTACATGCACACAAACCTAGATAAAAATGTTTTCACAATTACTCGCTAATATTTATAAAATAACCGTTTTTGGCTGAAAGTGAAGCCATTGCCAGGAAGAAGGATATAAAATATTTGATTGCTGGAAAGAAAATTCATCTCCCCTAACCGCGATGAAAATTTAACGCCCTACTTCACAATGTTCTCACCTGTGATTGGATTACAAGACGGATGTGCGCCACCAATGTTACATGGGCAAGGCTGACAATCAGCTGCGAAACTCGAAGGGAACAAGTAATAACCAGGTTTGCACGAATCGCAATTTCTTCCCATTGTGTATGGTTTGCACTTGCATTGACCAGTATATGGATCACAATTCTGATCATTATTCAACGTTCCATAGATATTACAGCTACAATCTGAGGAAAGAATGGTTTTTATATCACATCAGCGATACTCCACTACGGTGCGCTTTAAAGGAAGCGTATTAAAAGCCATTGACTGACTGCACACTGGCCTTCGGACAGATCTGGCGGTAATTCAACTACTAGTTGCAGTCAGCGGGCGGAAGAGCAATCTTTCCGGTTGAGGCCCAAGGACTAAAAACTCCCAGTTACTTACTTACCTTACATCACCACTAACCTGTGGAACAAGTACTTGAAACTCTTTGCATATCACTCTCAAACTTTCACTTTTCAGTTTGATCAAGGGAAGTTGGAAAATTGATTGGGAAGAAAAATACACATCCTTGGTCAAACTCGCAAGGACTTACCAAAACAGCTTCCAATAGGTGGATTTCGAAATCCCCATTTTCCGGGCACGCACTGGTCACACCGCCGACCATATATTCCAGCCTTGCAGTTGCACTGTCCAAGCAGCTGCGTTTGGGTGGGATTCTGAAGACATTTTCCATCATCACTTATACCAGGCTCAAAACAATCACACGCTAAAACAAAGTTGGTAAACCACTGTATCTAGCGCATGCGTGAAGAAAAATACTTTAACAAAAGTCTGAAACCAACCAATGTGTGTATATATATATGTTTAATCATAGTTTATAGAAAATATGGTTTGGGAAGCGGTGTGATAGTCAATCAAATTAGCGGTAAACTTCAAAGAAAATCCTAATGACTCTACTCGATGTTGAAATACAATAGATGTGCACTATCAGCTTTTGAATTTCAACGTCATATCTTTTGTCAAGTTACAGACCCTCCTGGGAGATTGCCAGTAAAAACAAAGAATTTCAAAGGAGTTAATGTAGCGTGATGGTGCACATTTGTAACAAAAACATAGAACAATTGCTTCCAAACCATCTCTCTCTATAAACTTTGGTTTAATCCGCACACAATGTACCTTTCCAATTGCAGCGCAGAGTTATCGGATCGAGTGGGACTCGAACCCATGACCTCTTGCTTGCCGTCATTTACTTATTTATTTTTTCACTATCTATAATCCATCCATTTATTCAAATTAAGTACATGGAAGAAATTCCCTAGCAAGGTAGAATGTTTTAACGAGATCTGTAGCAGAAAATAATGTCGCATTAGAAAATAATGTCACACCGTGGTTTCAATATATAAAGAAAGTAACATTGATTTAGAAATTAATAATAATAATTAAGCCGTAGAATGAAGAATGAAAAAGACATATACTGAAACCACGGTGCGGCATTATTTTCTATTACAGAATCTCGCTGTTACTCTTTTTTATCAGATATGAGTAATATGATTGATACAACCATCATCGTGTTTTTTTCCGCATAACACCGACATTTTTTCTGACGTCAGAAGTATACGACAGATCATTCAAAACTTCCGTCACTTTGTCGTGATGGCAATTTTTTTCATATACCGTAAATATCCGAACAAGCGCCCAGCATTTATTAAGCGCCCCCCTTTAATAAGCGCCCAGGTAATTTCCACAAAGTTCAATAAGCGCCCAGCACTTATTAAGCGCCCCTCTCGAATGAGCGCCCACCTTTTAAAAAGGGGCGCTTAATCGAAAACTGCCTTGAGAAACTGGGCGCTTAATTAAAATTTTGCTTTCTTATATCGGGAATAAAAAAACTGAAACTGAAAAACTAAAAAACCTAGTAAGACGAAACCTAACTTTTTGTTAAATCTTTTTTTCAGTTTTATTTTCCAGGGAAAATTATAAAAATCAAAACATTGTCTTGTACCGTTGTCTTCAATTTGTACTAGATTATAAAAGTTTTATAAGCGCCCAGCATTAATTAAGCGCCCCCGTCGATTAAGCGCCCATGCAAAAAATCCAAAAATTTAATAAGCGCCCAGGGTGCTTGTTCGGATATTTACGGTAACCTCATGACAGAAAAAATATAGTTTTTGAATTTTGGTAAATTCTCCCATATACCCAGACTCCAACTCATGGCTGCCTCTAACTCATGTATAATACAGAAGTCCAAAAACTTACGTATACAGACAGATTGACTGTATAAGGATTGACTGATGTTCCGATAAAATTTTTCCACACATTGATCGCATCTTATACCACGCGTGTTGTGTTGACAATTGTTACAAATTCCTTGCTTGAGAAGGTTACTGTACGTACAGCTTGTAGCGTGATCAAAACACTGGCACTCTGAGAAAACAACAAAGTGATACAAACCAGTGGACAAAATCGTCAAAAAGTCGTTGCAATGGAGAGCATTTTCATTGAAATAGTGTGTATATTTCTATAGAAAGGTACTCCTTCGCAGTGATTTTTCAACAAATTTGCCCATTGATATTTGACATTTGTAACAACAATTACAGCAATCTTAAAACATTCCATACTCCCGGATACTTCATACATATCAAATTTCAACGTCAAATATAAAATTTGTTTCTGAAAATGTGTTGCTTTGGACAATTTATGCTAAATACAGGCACTAAAATATATTATTGAAGTCAGTAAAATTTTTATAAGAATAAATATAATAATAAAATGAAGCTTCTATCATAAATATGTATCTATTTTGCATTATTTATTCTATGAACAACGTTAGGTAAACATCACTTACTTTGACAGGGATTTGCATGTGTTCGATTTCCAGCTTTCCACAACCGGTTTCTGTATAAAGGCATGCAAGTTTCACAATCATCTCCCATCGTGAAATGTTTGCAATCACAAATTTCAAAACCGTCACTCAAATCGCAAAACTCTGCGTGTCCATTGCAATCGCATCTGGCGTCAATACGCAAATCACTTATCGCGTAGAAATATTGATTGAGAGTCGACTCCTCGTTAATGTATTCGCGGCCATCCGTACCAGGATATTCCAAACGTAACCTTACCGAAGTTGCTTCCAAGTATGTGTGGACGTCTGCGTTATAGTAATCAGATGGTGAATATCGAGATCTGGGATCGAAGTGTACAACGCCTCCATAACGCGGAAATTCTCCACTATACAGTTCCGAACAAATTTGCTTAAATGGATCTGCTGGATCGATGGCAGGATCAGCCTGAAGGTTATATGCGGAGCGGCAATTCTTTGCATAGTACTGATAGACGTGCCACGTTTTTCCGAAGTCACGTGACTTTTCGATGATCATTTTCTTTGGTCTCTCGGTTTTGAAAGTGACATAGACACCACCACTGATCAGATATCTTTTGTCGAGATTCAAAGTGACGTTTACTTGTAAAGGTTGAAACATTTGCGACAGCCCTTGCTGGTTCGATGTCCACCATGTTTGAGATTGCCACCATGTTGTGTTAGTAAGACTAAATTTATCAACCATATTGGAGGCAGGATGGCTCAACGCAGGATTTCCTTGGTCACACACTTGACATGTTCTCTGTGGACCTATGTAACAGTAGCCTTCGGGTGGGTTTCCGCAGGTATTAGTAGCGCTTATATCTTTGTTTATAGCAGCGTTTATTGGTGACGTTATACACGTTAGAGGATTATTTGATTGGTCATAACACGCCGCCCAACAATGTGGCGTAAAGCATATGATTAATGACCCTATTAGCCAATCAAAACCTTTCATAATTGAATTACAAGCTCCAACAACTTTGTCTTTGTTTATATTTTCACAAAAAATAGAATGATGTTTATACTAAAGGAAATATAGGAGTTCCCATGTTCATTCTAGTGAATCATCCTCTAGAATAACCTTCAGCTTTTCTGGAATTTTATTCCTGATTGTAAAAGTAAATACCAGATGTTAAATCAACAATGACAATATCTACCGATCGACTTGTGCAGTAACCTTCTTAAATTTTGTTTTTTACTGGCAGCGCGTATCGACCTTACTCTAAAATGTCTTGAAACATAGCGTCCCTTGCATTTCATTGAATGCTAACAAAAACTGATTCATTAAGCATATTCATAAATTAATACATTCGGTAAAATACAATGATTGTTCCATTCAACTGTTCCATATTTTAAACAGTGTTAAATCGAAGCATCGCGTTATTTGATGCTATTCTCGCCTTGATTTCAAGCTGGGAATTTCTCTTGAGATTTTAATTCACAAGCGTTTGATTTGTCAGTTTTTCTCTAATTTCATGAGGTCAGCTACACCAAGCAGTTATTGGAAGAGAGTTTGAAGGTTTGGTCACGCCATGTTCACGCAGTTCACAACGAAAGTGCATCAAGCAGCAAAAGTTCTCATATTTTTTTGAAATTGAATTGATTCAAGTTTTCTATTGCGCGATGTGAAAATATAAGTTTGATTTAAGGCGTTTGAACTTTTTTTTATTTCCACACAGAGGGAACTTTCAACCAATCATAACTGACGAAAAAGTCACCAATTATTAAAAAAGTTTAATTCTCCAGTGACTAGTCCCTTTTTGCGGTCTGTACGTCAAATCATTTCTTTTCCTAATTGCCAGGATTATTGAAAAATAATATAAACAATAAAAGTATAAGAAAATATAATAATAAAAAAATAAAGAAATAACAAAAATATTCTCAAAACTGAACACCTGTTAGCCGGTATTCAAACTGTCAGCTGATAATCAGTTCATGCGTACTTTAAATTTAAAAATATAATGGAACTCATTCAAGCGGAAAAATGTTTTGAAATTTTCAACCAATCACTGTTAACTTTGCTATATGTATATTTTCCATTACTTCAGACTACGTTATACATCATAACAAAAAACAGAAAGATGAAAAGTAAACTCCAAATATTTTTACTGGAGGTTTCTTTACTAGAGAAATTTGGCTCACAGTGTTATGGTTCCCTCGAATAAAATGTGAAACAAGATTAATTATGATTGAGAAAATCCCTAATACCTTAATACCGTGAAAACCTGTTCCAAAACAGTGTCATAAAAAGCTATAAAGCTGAACCCAGTGGGTAAATTTGTTGAAAAATCATCGCTGTGACTTTTTGGCGATTTTGCCCAAAATGAAAGGCTTAAAATTTGTGTTCGTCATCTGTTATTCATCTGCGATATTTCGATGGCAAAACATCTTTAAGGACCAGTCTAAACATCACAAGAATAAAAAGCACGTATAGAAAAGAATGTATGGTTGCAATATATAAATTCTTAATAGTGGTTTCCATGTATAGAATATAGACTTGAACCTGCTAAAATAGCTATATTTTAAAATCATTCTATTGTATACCTCATTCTAGCAGGTCATATATCTCGTTTTGAAATGAAAACAACCTCGTTCTCTTCTATCGTAATTTTGCCGTTATCTGTTCTGCATGTGGGGACTGGGCAACAAGTGTTGAAATGATACAGAAACATTCTACGTGTTAGACAGAAGGTGTAATGGTTAATAGCTGCATTAATTAACATTTTAACGGACTTATTGATCGATCAAATAGGTTACGTTAAACAAGACTTTTTTTCTCGAAGAGTTGTTTCAATCTTTCTTGGTTGAATCTCGTTTTTGATTGAAAGGATGGCAGCCATTGAAAACGTTGACGAGATTCTTTTAAATTCTTTTGGAATGGAAGATCTAGGAAACATTGATATCGATAAATATCAAAAAGGAATCTTCTCACCATCACCAAAAAGCGAAACACTATCACCAACACCTGCGGCTGCTCCACCTACACAAGTATCGTCTCCACAAAAGCCACTATCTCCACATGTTGTACCGCACTTGCAACAGCATCAACAATCACCACGCCCATATCCACAACAAGCACAAACGCCATTAGTATCTGTGGCACAACACCCAACCATGACACCCCAAGTAAAACAGACCACGCGCATTCCTGGCATTCCGCAATTACCACCACAGCCACCACACCATCCACAAATGCAGAGAAAAGTACAACTCGGTCCAAATTTTGACAGGTTAGGAATTTTAAATCAAGCAAATGAAATTCCACCAATGACTGCGCCATTTTTTGCCAAGGCATTGCAACAACACGGTGGAACAACTTTGGGCGCGATCTTACAAGCTCACCAGCATGCCCTACAGCAACAAATACAACGAGAGAACTTTTTCCTTCAACAAGCCGCCCAGCATCAGATGATGCAAACGCTTCCAATGCATAACATTTACCAACAGCAAAGACTACACAACTTGATCATGGAAAGGCGAGCGGACGACCAAATAGTTCCTAATCCACAAGCGGCACCTGATCATTGGTTGCACGCACAAGGGAACATACACGTACAAAAGCAACTGCAGTTAAAGCAAGAATGTGAGGATGACCGTTCCTCTGTAACATCTAGCGTTGCTAGCGGAAAAGATTCGAAACCACGTGATCATTACGTCATATTTAATGACGAACATTACACTGAAAATGCAACAGATGAAGAAGATGAAGAAAAATCAGCGTCAAGAATCCGACCACCGAGGAACACTCAATTTGTCCGTTATCAACCCGAATCAAATAGATGCCTACCCTCGTTCTCTGAGGCTTTTTCAGGACATATTGATAAGTTGAAACAGAAAGAGGAACAACTGAAGCAGATGTTATTACGTAATCAAATGCATTATGGGCAGTTTCCTATGCAACGGATCAACTATGGCACCATGGCGATGGGTAACAATAACTTGTTTTTGCAACAGCTGCAACAACAACAACAACAGCAACAGTTGCATCAGCAACACATGTTACTAAGGCAACAACAGCAGCAACATCAGCAGGAACAACAAGAACGTCATCATCGTCAGCAGAAATTGAAAATGAAGGAAAGTAAAGAGGGAAAGTCAAACGATTCCCCAAAAATTCAATCGAAAAAACTCAAGAGTACCGACAGCAAACAAGATGTCATGGAAACAGTGCCAACGGGAAATACAGAACAAAACAAAGTAGATAAACAAGAGGATAGCAAAGGAGTTGAATCGGAGTTCAATCATTTGGAATTCCTGAATGACGTCAGTAAAGATACTCAAGAAATTTTATCATGCTTCGAAAACACAAAAGAAGTGAAAAACCAGGACCGGCCAGAAAAACCGAACGAGGAAACACAAGCGATGGAGCTGAGTGACATTCACATCCCAACAAGTGAACCGGAAGTGGATGGAGAACATATTAATATGTTTCCGGAAAACCTCGATTTGGGGAACGAACATAGTTATGATAATTTATTCAACGGGAACTCAGATGAGCATTATTTTCAAGCATTCAAAGATAATAATTTACACCTATTAAACGACCTGAACGAAAACAAAATGGAGAACGGAGAGGATATTTTAAAATTATTACATAGCCCTTTAGATTTTATAAATGATAAATTTTTGAAATAACTTAAATTTTATATAACATTAAATTAATTGTAAATTTAATTATTGTAGTTTAATAATGATACATTTTTTTAAATAAAATAACGAAGAGCATTGCTGTGTCATTTTTGGTTTCTTGTGTATTCATAGAACTCAAATGTCCATTTTTTCACTCTAAAGGAATATGGAACATTATTTCATATGACCAACATAGGGACGTGAATACATGTTGAAATGTGATTTCTGTATCATCTTCTTGTTGCGTGACATATTTTTTATGTTCAACCTCATTCACTAGCTTGGCAACAAACCTTCACTAGCCTTGAAATCATGAAAGGTTTCAACAGCGCCGGGAGGATTTTCCCATTAAAGCACTGATTGGGATTTCGAAAAATGAATTACTTCATCGATCATCATAAAGAATTGACGAAAACTGTTTAGATAACAACGGTGACATCATCAACTATATAAACCTGTTTCGAAGCATTTCCATCAATTCACAAACAATTATTTCAATTAATTCAATAATTTAATACTTTCACAATTTATATGATGATTATATGAAATAACTCATTTGAGTGAATTTTGACGTGCAAAGCAGCAAGCGCTTTCTCATGGCATTGTTTTCAATTCAATTCTATTCTAAAATAGCTCCAGATATGAGATTGACAACAATTTGAAGAATGCACAAGGAGCATGAAAAAGCATTGGTTCGCAAAGATGTACAAAACACGATTCACAACAATGTGAATATGAATATGCAGTGATGACGCAGTGGTTAGTATTTTCGAGCGCAACCGTTGCAACCCGTGTCCAGCCCCGATCATATGTCGCATCTCTGTACTCCACTATAAAAGCTATGCTCTATAAAAAGCAGTGTATCAACAACCCATTAAGAGCCGTCGACTGACTACTAAGATGCTATACACGGTAAATCTATATTATCTTGCAAAAATTGCAACGAGAAGGGCAATCAAGTTATTTTTTATCTATTCATGAAAGTAAGTGATTTTCAATTAAAAAACACGCGGTCCTACCGTACAAAACCTATTTTAAAGGAAGCTTTCTTCGAATAACCAATAACCTTATCACAGTCATCACCATCAAGAATCGTTAAATAAATTTATGTTCAGCTACAATGAAATATCATTTGAGAAAATTGCACAGTTGAGTGTTTTGTTACTATGCAGTGTCAAACCTTGCTGGAACGGGTATGTTAGCACGATACACACGTTAGGAAGGCCTTATCTACACGATACACACGTTAGGAAGGCCTTATCTACACGATACACACGTTAGGAAGGCCTTATCTATAATTTCTGCTTAACTGAACAACAACGATAAATTGTATTTGGGGAATAAGTTCACATTCACAGTCGACAACACAAAAAAGCAACAAAGTTACTTTAAGACGTCTGAAGTATGAGTACATAGTACGTCTGTAGTACATGGTCAGATTTTCCAAGAAGAAACTGCTTAATGAATGGGACTCTTTCGTTTCAAGTTCATAAACACAAAGCTGACCAACAATCATGTGAAGAGATCAGTTGCTAACTGCGCCTAGTGGGCGGCGTCTTCAAGATTTATTTTCGAATGCAGGTTTCAACGTGAATTCGCCATAACGTTCGGCATGAAAGACCTTAAACATTCCAAGGAGTTGCGATATTGAAAGAGAACACACACTAGGGTACATTATGTCAATGAAGGACAAAAAACAAGCTTGTGATTCAGCTGTGTTAATTCAATTTTTTTTTTAATTCTTTAAAGGCTTGGAATACAAGGGTACTCTCCTGCAGAAGAATTTTTGTCCACACCGCATCGAAACACAAACAACAACAAACATATATGCCAGTTGTCATACTTTCAGACCATCAATTATTCAAACTGTGAATTTTAACCCAAACAACTACAACGCTGATTGATGGGGAAAAAAAGGTCAGAACTTTCTTTGTGTTCTAGTCACAATGTCATGACAACGTGGTCAGTCCTGCGAGAAGAAAAAAAGTTACTGTTGCTAGAATGAATCCTTGACGGTCCGAACATGGAACTATATGTATGAAAGAACTGTGGTGAAGGCATTTTAAAAAATCATATAAATAAATAAATAAATTTATAAATAAACAACCTCCCCTATTATGTTTAAATAAACACCATTGTTTTAGGAAGTTAGTTCCGAAGAAAAGAAACTGAAGTTTCAGAACGCTGACTCTGTGGAAAAAAAAGGGTGTTCGCATGAGAAAAAAACACACGAAGACTTAAGTATTGAACATATTAGCTTTTTTATAAAAATAAATAACTAAATATTTTTTTGATTTATTCATTGAAAGTGAAACCTTGAAATTTACTAAACGCAGAATCACAGACCGAACTGTCTTCCAAACTATCATCTTTCATTTCTTCGCCCTGCTCATATTCACAAGCAGTATTAAAATTTTCGTCTGGCGTTTTGACAGGGGTACTTGACGTTAGTCGGTGTCGCTTCAATGTCGGAGAAACTGCAGAAAACCGTCTCTTTTTAGACCAATATTCATATAAAGCTTTGTATATAAAGATGTATTGATGGTCTTTATCTACCAAACCACCCCTACCACAGAAGAAGAAGAAGAAGAAAGTCATTTCACTCTATTCACACTCACTAAAAAAGAGTGTAAGTTTTTGACATTTGAACATACTTATAGTCCGGTGGCGAAATGGGGTATTTTGCTTGCACCCATACATTTAGTATATATGGGTTTTTGTTTTTTTCTTCTCATTTTATGGTCCCTTGGGACTTCAAAGCCGGTTTTTGCCAAGCCGGCAAAGCTGGGGAAAATTTTTTATAGGGTTTTGAATTGGGTAGGGTCATTGCCCTCAGAAAGTCGATTTGGTCGACTTAGTCCCCAGAATTGGATGAGACGTCTTTAAAAATGCAATATTTTATTCAAATTAGACAAATGACCCAAGCCCTATCTGATGGTACAATCAGTTTTAGCTTAATAAGGGACCATATAATGAGAAAATAAAATAAAAACCCATATATACTAATTGTATGGGTGACCAAAGATCGCCACCGGACTATTAGGTTGACGGTCCAAACTGAACTTATATTTGTGTTGAAAAATGCATCTTATAAAGAAGATGGGAAGTCTGATTCGTACCTGTCTATTCTCATTCGGCTTACTATTTTTAAAACATCTACTTTATTTTCTTCCTAAATAAACAAAAGTAAATAAGACAATACGTAAACAAAACAATAAGATAAACAACCGAATGATTAGTAGAACTTACATCAATTTGTGAAATACCTAAACACAGGGCGATAAAACAACCAGTTCTGCCGCGACCGGCGCTGAAGAGAAATAAATAAGAAATAAACAGAGTAAAAAATTGGATGTGGGTCAGTCAACAGTCGAGTCAACGTAATTCCTCTTCGCCAATTTTGTTATTTACGACTTGCAATTTGCATGTAGGGACCATAAACGGGCATTGTGGAGAAACAAACAAACAAACAAACGGGGAAAGTAATACCTGAAGAAACATAAAAATAAATGACCAACCTGCAGTGAATAAGTACAGGGGCAGATTGTGTGGATTGTAACTGTCGAACATGTTTGACAAGAGAGACTACTTGAGAACTTTCTTTCGGAACTTTATGATCGGGCCAACCAGTAAACCAGAAATGCGTGATCTTACGTGGCGTTTCTTCGGAATTCTGTAAGATATTATACAGACATTCAGACATTATACTTAGATCATAGGATCAAAGGATTTATCAAAGTTTCAGCTGGATTGAAAAAGGTTTTGGAGATTGTGTTGTCACATTAGTTTTGCATTATGAAAGGTAATCTGAACACCATTACTTTAGAAGAAGATGAACTAGCTATTCAAACCTGAACAAAACAAGAAATACATTTGTTACAAAAGGTTACCAACAACCCATGGACCTTCTCCTATCCAACAGAATCTCTCGAAATCATAAACGAAGAGGATGTTGCTATGGAAATTGAAGCACTCTCAGTGTGTGCAGCATATAAAGTAATGATTTTATAACCGCTTCGTTCGAGCTCACAATCATATGTGACAACAATATCACCATACTGTTCTTGCGTTACTGTTTCGGGACTAGGCCAATACTGCGTGCACTTATCCTGTGAAAGAAATAGTTTCAGTTTGTTGTCATCTACAAGAGAATACACGAGAATACCTTAGATGGTCTCTCTCACCTTGCTTCTCTCTTTTAGTTTTGTAATCATAACCAATATCGAACAATTATATTGCCACACCATCATCCAAAAATCATCTAATGTACATGGTAGTGGTCCTAGAGGAATGCAACGATAATGAGGTAATGACGCGAGAAAAAACAACAAGGTTTTGACATTATGAAATGGAAGTTACGAAATATGAAAATGAGGATATACAACACACGATACTAGTGGTCATGACATATTGAACACGAAGCACTACCTTGAGTTGCAATATATTGACCTGGAACACCGTTACATCCCTAGGAAAAAGACAGCACAGGATTACACTTTATTATGAAAAATTCGAAGTTCTAATCATTTCCATGAACCTAGACTAGTTTAGGAACAGAGGTACATATCAATCTGATTCTAAGGGTGAATTATGCAAGTAAAGGCACCAAAGCGACCAATTCCCTTCAATCATATTCAATGTATTTGCCGTCATCAATGTTTTAAAATATCATTGTTAAACAAGCCTTCAAACACACAGACAGCAAAATCTCACAACCTTAGAATTATAAATTAAATAACACGGAATTAGCTTCATATTATACGTAAGTTCACAACTGTATGCCAGTCAGGTGTTTCTGGAATAAATCAGCAATCCGTTGGATAGTATCTTACCCTAACAAAATTTGCATTAATATAAACATTGGTTTCGTCTTCTCCTTTTAAGCGAACCATAGTTTTAGAATCTAAACAAGAAATGGATAGTGTTGATATCTGTGCTGCTACTACAGTCAAACATCAAAACTGGAATTAAAGACTTACTTGGTATAATGTCTGGATATCTGTTTTTTAACGAAAATTTGATGCTAGACTCTTTTCGTGACACAGTGTTTGGAGGAATACTCTAACAAATAAAATGGTGATCTTCAGATTTTCAGATATTCGTAAAAATTTTGAAATGAAAGATGTAAATAACAAAAATAACAAAAATAAATAAATAAATAACAAAAAAGAGAACAGAAACAACAGAAATATTTTAAAGAAGCCCCACCCAAAACTCTTCATGAAGTTCTTTTTCGTTTTCTTTCACATATTCTAGCTGTCTGTAGCGAAGAATCCGACTTTTTCTTAGAAGGATTTCCTCAGTTGGGCTAAAGTAACAAATATTAACAAAATATTAACTGACAAGACATGAAGGGGTATTGAACATGAAACAAGGAAGGACTTTACCTATCATGAGTGATAAAATCATGCACTGGACTTCTGGGTGATAAGTCAATGACCAAGGAAGCTGAAGAGCCGCGCCTGAGGAAGTAAAAATGTTACAGCTGGCTGATGGCTTCTTCAAGAGAGTGGGGGTTAGAGAGTAGGTAAACAAAAGCCATGTTAAGAGTAAAAGAAAATATAGACATACCTGGATTGTAATAAATTTTTAGATCTTTCGAGTGAACTATTGCCAGAGCTTCTATTTGATATTGAGCTTGTACGTCGATCAGAAGACAAACCCGATCCAATAGGAAATAACAAATCTAACTTAGGTTGAACCAATGAAGGTGGTGTTGTTTCAATCGGGTTCTTTGATGCATATATGACCTTGTCTTTATATTTACCAGGAGATGTGAATGAAAAGATTGGTGTGGAATTCTTTTGTGGAGAGTATACAAATTTTTTAGGAGATTTCGAAAAGGAGTTTCTTTGTTTTATTGGTGAAATTGTAAAACTTTGAGGGATATTAGAGTTTAATGCAACACCATCCAATTCACCTTCTTTAACTTTCCGTTTTCGACAACAAAACTGAAATCAAACACAGATAAGAACAAAATATGAATGATGAATACGAATATATTTTGAACTTATCAACACAAATTTTTAAAAACAATAATATATGATTTTTTATAGACAATACTGATGATGACATAAGAAATCTAAGACGTCTATAAAAAAATCATTTTTTTTCCAAAAAAAATCTTTTTGATCAAGTAAGCAATGAAAGTTGTGAATAATTATAGTTTCACCGTACAAAAAGAAATCATATTTTAAACATTACTTACACAATACAACATGATGACGCAGGCTAATGAGAAGAATGTTCCAAAAACAAGACTCAAAATAAACCAACGCTTGTGTGTAAAGGATGAAGAACTTTCATCTCTTTTCGAACTTTGAAGACTCTATCATAAAGACAGTTTATAAATTTTATATAGAACAAGCATGAGTTTATACAAAGGTTTACTTAAAAGTTAATCAATTGTGATTGAATGAGAGACCGTCTGATGATTTAAAAAACTCAGTTTGATGTGGTTTAGAGATATGTTCTTCACAATAGTGGTAAATGCTTTAAATAAGTCAATAATTATAATATTTACACTTCCATCATCGACAAACATCTTGGAAATTTTAACCAACAATCAACAAGATTCGCAAAAATGCGACTATATATTTCCCCAAAGTTGCAAACATTTTATCAATTATTGTGTGTACATTGATAACCATGAGAAATATGTATCATTAAATAATTACAGTATAACTACCATCAACCTGATACTCAGATTGAATTTAATACCACAAAAAAACTTACTTTGAACTTATTATGATATGAAGTTGTTCACGGTCAAATGATAAAGGTTTCTCTTAAAATTTTTTGCTGAGGAGTTAAAAAGTGACTGAGAAGTTACTATGGACACGTAGCTAAAATGCGACTAATATTTCCCCTTAAACAACTGCATATCAACAACCCCATCAATGTGTAAGACAATTTCATCATAACATAATATGTATGATCTTTATTGTTGCAGAAGCTTGACAAGTTTCCTTTATACCATAAAATCACGGTAAACAATGTAATTTGAGAGAACACTTGCTTTTTGTAACTCGGATAAAATTATCTTACAACATGATACAATCAAATTTGTATACAGGTTTTCTGTACAAAAGAAGAAAAGAAAATTGTCAAACCTAATACCACAGTATACTTTCGGGTAGACATATAAGCAAATAACTATCGAAAGCAATCAAAATCTCTACTAACAAATGTTACGTGTAACATTTCAAATTAGGACAGAATAGTTATTTTCAAAAAAAAGATGGGCTTAAAGTGACAATTTATAAAACTAAATTCAAGTATTCAGAATAAACATCTATGTTCAAAAAAATATGTTCACACTCATTGTTTATTTTGTGGTAAAAACGACCTTCATATATAAATCCCAAATGGAAAAAAAATTTTTGGTAGTGAAAATACATATTCATAACCAAATCACTACATAGCTGAAGTAGAAGTTCGTGTTCCGGTTTGATTTAATGTACAGACTGTCATTTGTATTGTGTTTTGATTTACGCTCGTTGTTCGTACAGGAAAATTGACAGTATATATATAAATTTTGACATATATAAAATATGACATACAGTATCAAAATAGTATACGTGACCATGGAATTCATCCATAGTAAACTATGTTTCTGTTGTTGGATTAAATGACTATCCCGGGAAGCACACTCGACCGGATTCTTTCAAGTTATTATGTGTCTCAATCCTGTGTGTTTTAAAATATTATACGTAATTGGTTTTCTGAACTTCTTATTGCATATACGACATCACGTTTTTACTTGCTGTTTTTGTATGTACTTTTTGAATTATCAAACTGATTGAACTGATTGTTCTCCACATGAAATAGGTTTCCTTTGTGGTTGGTACATCATGCTTTCAGTTCAGTTGGGCTACATTATATATCAGGATGGAAAATAAAAATAAATCTTCAGCCTGGCTATTGATAATGAATTTTCACCTTTGCACTGAAACCACAGCTTCAATGGTTTGCTGTTCGAAGCAAATTAATTACCAATCATAACATTTATCAACAAAAACAAAACATCATTGATATATCAATTCTTTCTGGTTTTTCCACGTTCATTTCATTCAAAATTTTTTACAAAGCTTTTTAAGAAAACACTGAACTAAAACGATTCATTTCCATCATTTAACATCATTTAACGCTTCATCTATTGAATCATTTTAAAAGCTAGCAGAAAAAAAGCAAAAATCTTCCACTGCACTGACTGAAAAAAATGGCGTGCTGTAGGCTAGCCTCTATTCTTATCTAGTTTGGCTAGGCGAAAATTCAATACCGAACCGAGGCTATAAAAGTGAACGGAGAAGGAGGAGAAGAAGAAGAAGGAAAATGCCGGTTTTAACATATATTTCGCCCTATGGGGAAATATATAAAAATGGTCTCATTAATCAACGTAAAACTGAAAACAGAAATATAGGCCACTTACATCTTCATATGAATCTTCTTTAGCATAAAACTTTGTGATGTTATATTTTCGCAGAAACTGTTTCATATCACCACTAATTAGAAGGCGATCCAGCTTATGCACAGGTACAAATATGGCTGGCTGAGATCTTTTAGGCAACATGTAATAACAATACAAATGAACTAGCACTTGTAGTGAAGGCTAAAAAAAACCAGAAACAATCTTTTCTAAAGAAACATATGGGAAAATTATGACATTATGAGAATATTGTGACGATTAAAAATATGTGGTTTATCTTCATAGTATTTTGGTCAAACAGATGCATTGATAAACTATGTATAATTTACATTGATAAAAATAAATGTCTCACTGGTACTCAGATAACTTTAAAAAATATCCTTCGAAAGTGAGCTCCTTCAAGAATGTACACGTAAAGTAAATCTCATAGATACTTCTTGATAAGGAAGGAGAAACGTTTGTTGAAAATACCTGATATACTACCAAAAGTAAAAACACTGGAGCAATGAAGAATGGAGTTTGATTTTTTGTATCAGTATTACAGAAATTTTTTTTCTTCATTCCTTCATTCATTTTAAGAGATGAAAGAAAAGGAGATTAAGACAAGCACAGGTGCATCGCAAACCTATTGTTAAAACTTGCCACAAATTTCAGAATTTGTTCAACTTGATCATGATCTTAACGGAAGATAAAGCAAAAAATGAGAAATAGTTGGTGAAAATACAGATTTTCAAAAATAATAAAACCTTGTGGGTATGTTTAATAAGATCAACACAAAAGGAAAAATTAAAGAGTGTGGTTTACATACTTGTTGCTCGGCATTTAAAATACGACATTTTACGTTTTTTGTGGGAATGTGCGACTCAATTCCATTCAAGAAATCATTCTGATGTGATTGAAAGCTTTCAAGTGTCAATGCCATATTCTACAAATCAGAAAAAAAACAACCCAAAAGCATGAAATTATAACATATGCATTCTATGGTTTAAGGAACAAAGTTTATAAAGTAAGAAAGCAAGAACTGGTCAGACAAACACAACTGATGGAGAAGCCTTGTTTTTTAAGATCATTCAATGAGATTTGCTTCTTTACCATACATTATCTTAGCATTTTCCCTCATCTTAATTCTAGGTAAGAACTGACCAGTTAATTCAATGTGTTTTTATAATAGCAGGAACACAATATTAGGAAAAAAATATTTACCATGACAAGAATATCCTTGAAGTCACTAGAAAAGTTGTTTTCTTCCATTTCATTTCCCATATTTTGGTTGCTGAGTTCAAACGTCATTGTGCTTTCATTTTCAGACCTCTTCGTTTGCAATGCCATCAAATGTTTCAACAATGCATCTTTTAAAAATACTTTTAAGATCTGTTTTTCTTCTTCATGCTTTGGAGAAACTGTCGCCCCTATAAAATAATTTTCTCAACTCATAACTTGATAAATCATGTTTGAAATGAACAAAGAGTGGTCTCATTCACTATCACACACTTTCCATGATAAAGTTAATTTTCATCATGTCACCTGCTTTGTTTCTACATGATTCTGAAATCTTGGGTGCACAAAAAAAATACAAAACAATCTCTCTCCTTTAACTAGAAACAGAGCAAGAATTATTACATTTGCCTTTTCATAAGAAGGCTTTAACTCATAGAATTCAACTTCATTGAACAAGTATTTCATCATGTTTCAGCAGTTGGTCTAGCATTTTCTACATTCAGTATCTGTTAAGTCTAGGAAGTCAGCTGTTTACATAGTTTATCCAAGCTTTTCAGTTTGTTTAATTTCTTTTCTCATTTCATTGAAACAAAAGTTGTCATCAGACCATTGTTTGTTTATTATATCAGAAAGCTAGGGAAGGATGTGAGAGTCTATGAATTCTCAGCCCCAGAAATAGGGGGATGCAATTCATTTTTATATTTGCATGAAAGAGCAACTCGTTTAACTCATTGACCATTTGAAATTAGGAAATAGGTTTGTGTTTTCAATCCAGATTGAGTGAAGTCCAAGTTTACATGGTCGAGGATTGGCTTACTGACTAATTCTAAGGTTTGATCAATCAAAAGTGTGAAACTGGTCAACCATAAATGTAAAGCCATTTTTAGCCACATCTGAAAAAGTGACTGGCAAATTGGAAAACAGCACCTTCCTATTGTTCCTTGTGATTAAAGAACTTTTGAAATTTGGTCTAAACTAGGGTCTAATTATGAATTTAATTCATTTAAACATTGCACAAAATTCTTCATCACTTTGATTAGGAGTAGGAGAACTTTGAGTATTTTAAGCTTGGACATTTCAAAGACTTTATTTCACAACAACAAATATGATTAGAAGATGAAAATTATATTACATAACTTAAATTTACATTGAATTAACATCAAATTTACAACACTTCAATTGAAAAAAACATTTCACCACATTGAATTTTTTCAAGGAGTTTATCAATAATGCAAATGGGCACGAAAAGACAAACGACACAACAAAACTTAATTTTTTGATGAAATTTATTTGGGTCTGTTTATTACATTTCCATTAAGCCTTCTTCTTTTTACTAACTGGCTGAGTCTATGTTTTCATTGTTTTCGTGCAAGCGAGACCTTTCACAATTCTGTATAAGTCATATGTATTATTATATTGCCAATGTGAATACATCTCTCACAGATCCAATCATCATCAAAAAGTTATTTATGTCTTTAATTTATTTAACTTAATCTCAAGCAACTTTCCATTCACTATAGCCTAGCGTACCAATGTTTCATCAACATACAAACTCATGCATTATACTTTTACTCTTAAAATTAGAAGTCAATATGTGTTATAATAAAAAACAAAATAATTCGTTTCATTAAGTTTGATTTGATTTAGATCAGTTGTTGAAATCAAATGCTTGTATCCTGTATTATCCATTACTCAGTCTCTTCATTTGAAAACTTGAAATTAGAATACAGTCAATCATCCTAACTTCAGACAAAAACATAATGTGCTAAATGTAAACCATATCAATAATAATCAGTACTGCACTGATAATCAAGCTATAAATACAAAACTGATCTTGGCAAAAGTTGACTGTGCCCTTGAACCTTGTCACCCACACAGGGCTTAAACTAGGATTTGTGAGAAGGGGCCGTTAGGTTCTATTTGGGAAATAATGTGAAATATTTTTGGGGGGTTTGGGAAAACTGGGCCTCAACTGTTTTGTTTGATGAGTTTGAGCGTGCCTTTCGTTGTTTGCTACAGTAGTTGTAACAGTGAAGACGTAAACATCATGGTTAATTTGTCGATAGCAAAAAGTTTAAAGATAACTTTTTTTGTGATAATCCAGAAGATCCTTCAAAAATTATGAAATTAAAATGTTTAGTGTGTAGCGAATTTTACGGAGAAAATCCACGACTTTCGATAAAATGTCACGAGGATTCTCGAAAAGTGAGCAGGAACGCGCCGATTACTCTAAGTTCTAGATACGTATAGGAAAACGCGGGGAAAGGCATATGTAATGAACAATTTTGCTGACGTGAAAAACATATTTGCCGACGTGTCCAACAAAATCATCATATCATGACGGCAAAATTTTGCCTAATTAAAAGGGTTGCAGTTACTTGTTAATTCACTGTCACTTCACGTCATTTCAATGTGTTCTAAAAAAAGTTAATTGCCAATTGGAAAAAAGGGTCTCTATTTTGGTTTGGGAAGGGGCCGTTTAACGGTCCCCCACAACGCTAGTTAAGGCCCTGCCACAGATAATTTTATTAAGCTTTGCAATATGATTATGTGATTATGAGCTTGTCTAAACTATATACCATGCTTCTCTGTAATGCAAAGTATTGTTGCAAAGGTTGTGCGATATGAAGCTTACATATGTTCGAAGTCAGCAGTATGAAACAAATTTTATACAGGTAGATATATATACGAGTATATATTTTCCATGATTTTGGTAATTTTGTGAAATTAGTGATACAAGGTTTCGCTCCTTCATAGTATGAAAGGAAGGTACAGCTCGTTGTATTAGTTACACAGGCCCAGTTCGAAGGAAAACTCCGAACCAGGCAGGATTTGAACCCACGACCTAGGAATTCTAGTCAAATTGTGAAATTAATTGTGAACATTCACTTTGCTCAAAATAAAAGTTTTTAAGAGAAATTTGCAGTCTTCTCCTTTTGACGAGTGCAATCGCATGTGTATGCGCTGTCACACGCATCAAAAGTCCTAGGCATACATTTAATAGCACAGGCCAATTTATCATCAACGTGTGAAAGAAAATCCTTTGTTTGTGGGTATAATGGCGTATGATTTTAATGAGTCAACAAATGCTGCAGAATTGACTACAATCACCTGGTTTCTATTTAGAAATAATTTCCAAAGTGGAATATTCACTCTATCCTTTTGTTTCTTAATAATCCGTAGAAACAAACAAAGATTATTATGCAATGGTATCACTTATTCGTTTTCACAGTTATATATCAAATTATTATTATTATATTTTCCAATCACGTAAAATATCAGATCGCATGCATGTAAATTTCGAGCAATGTGTGATCGCACTGGTAAGGTACGATGATGAGTGCAATTTTAATCACAGGCATATGAAATTTTACAAGTGCGTTTTATCGCACGCATGGTATTTTTAAAAGGAGAAGACTGAGATTGGACTGCCACCAAAATACCGTAACCACAGGAGTGATCTGCAAGGAAGCCATACCTTGTTCAATAACCATTTTTGTCAAAGATATTTCTCATCCCATATGTATCATTTTATAGATTATTATTTCATCAAAAATCTTTTTTTCTTTATAAAAAGGATATATATATATATAATACTTTGTATTAAACACCATGCATTTCTATCTATATCTCTTGTATTGTAACTCCCATGAATGTTTGTTTAAATGGATTATTAATATTCAACATTCCATTTCTATTTAATCTATATATTAATAGCCGATTCTCTGTCTGTTTGTTTGTCTGTCACGCAAAATGGTAGATTAAGTTGTGAGCGAAATTATTTCTTTTTTTGTGTGCGACGTGAGTTCGAAGCAAATACATTGCAACCCCAATCGAACCTGACTTTTTTTGGCTGATGAACTAATAGGAATAACGTTTTGTTTTTATCATTATTGTTAGTTTTATATTCCACGTTGACTTGGCTTTGAAAACAGTACATCAACTAAATATAAAGAAACTAACTGATTAAACATTTTGGACAAAAAGCAGCAGTGGCAGAACGTGGCAGCATATGTTCGGTTTGCCTAACTCTTGCCTGACTGTCTGAGACGGGTGAACTTTTTTTTGAGCAATCAAAATGTTTAAAAACCGATAGGTAAAAAAAGAGTATCATATCAAAACAAAATGTTTTTTTTTTTTGCTTTTCTTTCAATAAATTAATTTGTTCTTTTAATTGTTAAGTGTTCTGATCGAACGTTTTTTTATTCTATTTATTCATTTAGCACGTGCCTTTTTTCTCTCCTCCGTGTGAACTTTTAAAGAAGAGAAACCATTTTCCCCCTGTTTGATAGCACCCATGTTAGAGCGCGTAACTTTTTTAAAACAAAAGCTAATAAAAAGTTGAAGTTTTCTCTCTCTACGTTTTGAGTGTATTGTTACACTGATAAAAGATTGGTTTTACCAGAGGTTGTGACTTCGAATATGCTTCTGGTTGAACACAAGTTATACGAGCCGTTTATAAGGAAATTTGATACAGTGATACAGAGCAGGTGGACATGGGCGGCGAGCGACGCCGCCTTGGCGGCTAGTAAAGTATTTTAATATTTCTTGAGCATTTCATTTGGTGTTGAGTATGTATGTATATATATTTTTGTTAAAGTCTTATTCGTATCCAAAATTCGGAAGGCCATCAGCAGTTACGAAGCTTGATGGTACATATATAGGGGCTAAGATATACAGATTTTATAAATAGATTTTCAAAAGGCACTGGATTATCACAATGACAGTTACATCATTTTGACACACCGTACCGAGCGAGAGCGAACGCTAAAAAATAATAGAAGTACAAGTTAAAAAGGACGTCTTACCTAAACATATGATCAGATAAGGAATAGAGAAAAACACAAGAAAAAGCCGAACCATGCCGTGAATATGGTGGCATGTCAAAATACTGGCACTTCAAACTTGTGTTTTGTAGAACTTTTCCTCTCTTGATCTCAAACAGTTTGTTGACAAAAATGCCAAGTCTGTGAAACGCGATTACTGTTCGTGCAATATTCTTCGAGCGCGTTTTTTGGTGTAATAACAGCACCAATTTTCTCTCCTTAGTAGAGGTTTATCTCCTAATATCCTGTTGGATTCTACAGAAATTGAAAATTTTATGTGAGAGCTCTGAAAACTGCAGGAAAGCAAAAATCTTTTATTTTGTCTACTTCCTTCCGCATTTTCTTGCAGGCTATAAACTATGTAAACAGCTGCGCGTTTGTGCACATTTTGCAAATCAATATTACGAGTTTTCTGGGGAACTTCAGATTACATTTATTGGGAAGAAAATGCTTTAATCTTGAATAAATGTAACTTCTATAATTTCAGAATCTGCAACATGATTTCCTAAAATATTTTTTGGGGGTGGGTAAGGAGTGTTGTCTGGGGATGTGTGAAAAAAAATAATAAATTAGTTGTGTATAGCTTTTTCTTAAGTTAATTATTATTTCTTTACTCAACATAATGCAAATAATGTTTACAAAACAAGTGACATTATTATTTACCATTTTAAGTAATGTCAAACTTAACTTTCTGGTCCCGACACTGTTGGTAAAAGTGGCACACACAAAGTATTAACTTTCAAAAGCAGACTTAATATGTTTGTTTGGTACTTAACAGCTGAAAAATAACACAATTTTCAATCAATTAGAGCAAAAGTTGTTTCGTTTAATGATTTACTAATGAATAAGTTAGTAAACCCAAATGTCTAAAAGTTTTCTTTTCATGTTGGGGAGTTTATATTAGATTTCCATTTATATAAAAACAACAGTATAATTGAAGTATTTACTGTGATGATGGAAAGACATGTTTATTCCAGAGTGTTTACATGGGCTGTTATAGTCACTTTTAAGCATGTACTAACAAATTGTTATGAAAATACTACATCATCATTTTATGGTTAGTTTGATGAAAGCTTAATAATTGTGGCAAACAGAAAAACTTGTTGAGTTTTATACAGAAAATTTATGGATCTATATGAACTGATATATATGTTTTGGTGCTCATTTTTAGGCTTCTATGTAATGCCTTGTGCTAATCATTTCTTTTATTTTCGTTGAATGAATCCTAAGTGGATTACTATTTGTTCTATCACTGTTTTGTTTTGTTTTCCTCCTCAAACCTGCCTTATATTAAAATTTGCATTTTCAATTGATTTTTCTCAGTCATGGTTACAATACTCATGTTGCAAGAATTTGGTTTGTTTATTTTGGATTGTTCAACAATTCAAATCTTATTTGGATTATATTTTACATTTTGTTAAATCCCAATAAATCAAGTGATGCAATGACATTTACACACTATTTTTTTGCAAACACTTGATTTTAATAATAACACATTTTAAAATTACATACAAAGCTTTTTGCAAGTGCAAGCTTACATTATCAAGTGATAATGATATTCATTGTTTGTTATTTTTTAACTCGATTTTTTGCTCTTAGCTACTTGCAGAAGAATGCCCCTAAAAATGTTTAAAGATACTATAAACATATAATGACAAATTTATTTATATACATAATAAAATTGTATTTCAGAGAATTGACTAAAAGAAACCTTTGATAATGTTAACGAGTTAATTAACTCGTAGTTCCTTTAATGTGTGAAATATTACTGTCCAATATGTAATAAGCTTGTTCCTGAAAACTGCAACTCCATCTTTTGTGATCACTGCAACTGCTGGATTCACAAAAAATGTAGTAAAATTTCCAACAAAGATTTCGAATCTCTTGTTAAGTCTGACAATAAAGCCCCTTGGTATTGCAAAGATTGTAATGCAAAAATTTTCCCTTTTCATAACACTAATTTCGACTCCCCCCAAGACTGCCCTACTTCTTCTAGTATTGATTTACGCGAATTCAAAACTCTTTTTACTGCACTTAACACTCTAAGCCATGAATCTACCCAATATTCTTATGAAGACTTTACAATCAATAACTTAAACTGCAAGTATTATGACTGTGACGAGTTTAAATTGATTAAGAATAAATCTAAGTCTTTTTCTGCCTTCCACTTAAATATTGCTTCACTAAATTCCCATTTCGAAGAGCTCCATACACTTTTACTTAGCCTTAACCATCATTTTGGTATTATTGCTATAACTGAAACTAGATTCAAATCTGCTTCTCCTCCTATAAATTTTTCACTTCCTAACTATTCTCATATACACACTCCAACTGATTCTTCAGCTGGAGGTGCTCTACTATACATCTCAAGCAATCTCTCATATAAACCTCGCAATGATCTAGCAAAGATATTATATAAATCTAAACAGCTTGAATCAGTGTTTGTTGAAATAACCCAAGGAAAAAAAGGCAACATACTGGTTGCCTCAATTTACAAACATCCTCTGATGCCTATTCAGGAATTTAATTCTGACTACTTAACTCCTCTTCTGGAGAAAGCGTGCAAGGAAAATAAAACCTTAATTTTGTTGGGTGACTTTAATATTGATTTATTGAACTCTGAAAACTCTCAGTGCTCTAGTTTTTTAGACATTCTTGGTTCCTATTCTCTTTCCCCCAGTATTCTCTTTCCTACCCGAATAACAAATTCATCAAAATCTCTCATTGACAATATTTTTGTCTCTTCATCTAAATTCAAGCTTATTACAGGTAATTTAGTTTGTAGCATCTCTGATCATCTTCCCCAATTTATATTTCTTCTCAACTCTGAAAAGTCAAACCCCACAAATACTCCTACCTACAAGCGTGATTGGTCAAAATTTGATCGAGCAAATTTTATGCTAGACTATTTTGATATTGACTGGGATTGTAAACTTGAACTATCTGCTGGTAATGTCAATACCTCTTTTGAAACATTTTTTACCACTATTACAAATTTAGTAGATCAACATGTGCCTCTCATCAAACTGACCAAGAAACAAATTAAATTTTTATCAAAACCCTGGATAACTTCAGGAATTAAGAAGTCTATGTCAACCAGAGATAGACTTCTCAAACAATTTGTTAAAACTAATGATGCATCTTTAAAATCTTCTCTTCACTTACAATACAAGCGTTACAGAAACCAAATTGTGTCATTGTGTAGAATAAGTAAGAAAAGTTACTACTCTGAGTACTTTAATTCCAATATCAATAACATTAAAAATATCTGGAAAGGAGTGAAAGAAATAATATCTGTTAGCTCCTCCTCTAATCTCAATTCTTATTCGATATCTGTTAATGGTGACATCACCTCTGACCCTTCTACTGTAGCCAATGCATTCAATGATTACTTCTCCTCTGTTGCTGATACTATAAGGGCTTCAATCCCCTATACCTCAAAACATTTTTCTCGATACTTAAAAAGCCCTAACCGTTTCATGGAATCATTCAATATATCTCCTGTAACCGCTGACGAGGTTGCAAAGCTTATTAATTCCTTATCTGATAATAAAGCAAACGGTCCTTATAGTATTGAAAACAACATTCTTAAACTTCTCAAATTTGAAATCTCACATCCACTACATAAAATCTTTAATCTTTCCTTCTCTACTGGTGTCTTTCCTACTCTTTTAAAAACCTCTGCTGTTACTCCTGTTTTCAAAAAGGGATCTCCCCTGGAAGTCTCCAATTACCGACCAATATCTCTTCTATCTAACATTGACAAAATTCTTGAAAAACTAATGTACTCACGTCTCATAATGTTTCTTGAAAAACACAACACCTTGTATGAGAGACAATTTGGCTTCCGCAAAAACTATTCTACTTCACATGCTTTAATAAGCATCACTGAACGCATCCGCTCAGCTCTAGACCAGGGTCAGTTTGCTGTTGGGGTATTTGTTGATCTACAGAAAGCATTCGACACTGTGGACCATGAAATTCTATGTCAAAAACTATCGTATTATGGTGTTAGAGGAACTGCCAATAGATGGTTCAGGACCTATCTCTCTCATAGAACACAGTTTGTGAAAATTTCAAACTTGAATTCAACACTTAAATTAATTAAATATGGGGTTCCACAAGGTTCCGTCTTGGGACCACTTTTGTTTCTTCTCTATATCAATGATCTTCACCAAGCCCTTGCATTCTCAGAAGTTTACCATTTTGCTGACGATACTAATCTTCTTCACTTTAGTCACTCACTTAAATCTATCAACAAGAAGGTCAACATAGACCTAAAGCTTCTCATTCATTGGCTCAACGCCAATAAAATATCTTTAAACACAAGCAAAACTGAGTTTGTTCTTTTCAAATCCAAATGTAAACCATCTAATTTTAACCTAAGAATTAAGATTAATGGGAAAAGACTTCAGCCAAGTGAACATATTAAATATCTTGGAGTACACTTGGATCAAAACTTAAACTGGAAAAAGCATACTGATGCTCTTTCCATGAAACTTCGTAGGGCTAATGGTGCCCTCTGTAAAATCCGCCACTTTGTTCCTCATTTTGTTCTTCTTTCTATTTATCATGCTATCTTCTCATCTCACTTACGCTATGGTTGCCAGGTCTGGGCTCAACAAGAATCTTTTATCACTAAACGTATCCTCCTACTTCAAAAATCTGCTGCTCGTATTATCACATTCTCTCCTCATCTCACCCCTTCCAAACCTCTCTTTGCTAAACTTGGTTTTCTTACTATCTTTGATCTTGTCAAAACCTGTAATGTATTATTCATACATTCAGCCCTCAATCATCAGTTACCTCGTCACATTCAGAGTACTATCAAATTTTCTAAGCTATCACATGAATTTAATACTAGAGGAAAGTCAATGGGCACTCTATCTAAACCCTTAGTCAATACTACATCCTTTGGAATACACTCTATTACCTACCAATCCATAACTTGTTGGAATTTTTTCCAATCTACTTTTAGTCACCTGGAACTAAGTTCCATGCCTCTAAGCCAACTAAAAAACCTTGTCAGTGGTTTCTTCTTATCACAATACACAGACAGTATCTAATAATTGAGCAATTTTTTGTTGTTGTTTTTGTTTTTTTTTGTTTTTTTTTGTTTGTTTTTTGTTGTTGTTTGTTTTTTATGTTGTTTTTTTGTTGTTCTTTGTTTATTTATTCGTCTTTTTCTTGCATTTTAGTGTATGGCTCTTTTGCTATTTGTATTATTTATTTTGGTGGCCACCCCCTCTGTTTAGATAAGTCTATTGGGATGGTCTCCAGTCAAATTGTATTTATTTTAGCATCTTAGTATTCTTTTTGTTGACAAATAAATATTATTCATTCATTCATTCATTCATTCTTGACACCCTCTCATATAATTTTAAATTATGTAATGCAGGAACTATGCTATGTGACTAAAGAAAAAAAACTAAAATAGAATTAAGAGATCAATAAACATCTAGGATTTGTGAAAACAATAGAGATTGGACAGACTAAAATAGCGTAGACACTCTGTAGACACTATTAAAATTTAAGACATTTTATTGAGCGTTTTAACCCGAGAGTCGAATTCTCATTTCTCATGTACCAATAACACTGCTTCATTGGGCCTGTTTCCATTGCTACGTCTTGAGATGGAATGCTGGAAGAAGTTAATGTATTGATTAGGTCATTTTTCTTTATTTCATTATTTGAAAACTTTGACTGCTGATCTTTGTTTAGCTTTGTTGATGATATGATTATCAAGGGGTGCTCTGATGAAGGGATTTTTGTGGTTTTGTTTTCAATAATTTCACGGTAACTTATTTCCACCTTCAAAAGAGGAAGATTTTGGCAGGAATTAATTTTTGTGGAATGATGATTTTTTAAACTTAAATTTGGTTAAGCAAAATGGTGAGAAAAAAAGATGCGAAGACAATGAAAATAATCAAAAAAACAATAAACTTATCCTACTTTAAATATCTATCCTATAAAAAGTAATTATATACCAAGAGACTAATGAATATACTACTTTAAGTGAAGGAACTTTCTGTTCGCGAATTTCAGTCTAATTTGCAAAAGTTTATGTGTATACGCGGAAAAAAATATTTTCTTTCGATTTCTGAAAGTTTATGTTTTTTTTTCATGGCTTTACTGAAAAAAGATGTTTTAACTAACCCACAATTGACTATTTTCAATTTATTTGTAGATATGATAGTATCTTTTTAAAATTCTTAGGAAATTTCTCATAAAAATTTATTCTTCCAAAAATCTTGAAATTTATTGATTCGCGAAAGTTTCTGTTCGCGAAAGTTCTTCACCTAAGTAACTAACTTACAAGTCAATGTCAATGTCAATGTCACCTAAAATACTGAATATGTATAAGAAAAGAGTCAATAGATTGTACTGTGAATTGTCATAATCAGATGGTTCTTGGAAAAAAGTACAAGCAGAGATATTCACACTCTCGAAACAGTTGTCCCAAAAAAAGAGCAAGAGTTGACAAGAAAAAACACTTCACATTAAGAAAAAACAATTCCAAAAAGTAGACACATTTGAGAGCTACTTTTATTACAAAATAAGAAGAATCTTGCCCCTGATAGATACTACTGTAATTAGTGACAAGGAAACATCTATGTAAATTTTTTGAAACATATTATCTTCTAAATCAAAATCGTTAGAAATTGAGCAGAATTTTGAAAATTGCAAATTCTCAAAGAAATTTCATAGGAATTTATTTTCATGGATTGAAATGTTTTTTTCAAATTTCTCTGAACTATTTTTCACGGATAGAGGTAAATCAAACTATTCACGAAAGTGATGAAAAGCCACAAAAAACGCCCACAAAAATTAATTTTAGGTATTTAGGTATTTTGTATGCTCAGTTCTCTTGCCTTGTAAGCTTTTGGTTAAAAGTAGGAAAACCGAGGTCGACTGGAAAACAGTATAGCATTATAGGTGCAATCATTGATTGGTAGATTATGTTTGCAGTTGCAGGTGTTATATTCACCCTAATTTTCCTTAACATGTGTAATTGTTGTGATACCCGTTTGGAAATCTTGTTAAATTGTTTTGAGAAACTGATAGAAAATGATAGAAGATATAGTTTTCTATGACATGACCGCAAGAAAAGATACTCAAACAAGAAAATACTGATTCTTTCTAATTGCTTGTGATTTATTTTTTACTTCACTTTTTTTTTCTTTTTTAAATCACTCACCCCACTAAAGGCTGAAGCCACTACAAAGAGTGGGGCTACATATTCCAGATGTTCATCATAGCGTTAATCTCCCCGACTAGCCTTCATTTTCCCCGAAATACATCAGGAAATCAAGCTAGTTGCAGTACCTCCAAAACCATTTGCTTTGAAATCAATGTCTGTTTTTATGGAAACTTATTATCAAATGTTGCAATATATTTGTACTTCTTTGTATATATTATACATAAGTTGAAAAGGAAATTGCATTGATGAAGGGATGTTCATACCATTGTTTTAATTAGATCTTTCTCAGTTGTTCTTTAAGAGAATTACACGAGCCTTTAATGAAAATAAATGATGTGAACAAAAAAATGACAAATTTTAGGCATACACATGGACAGTGGTGAACCTATATGCTATGTTTTTTTACCTTTCATCACTTGTACACACAACAGCCTTCATCCACACAAAAGGGCGATATCATTTAAGAGAACTATGTATTATGATACGATGAAGAATTGTTATTTTACTTTTGAATATGGTAATAATTTTTTTTCGTTCTGTTATAGGAAGTCTTTTCAATTCAATTAACAAATATTTTGATTTTTTTTAAGGTGTCATTATTGTTTTAATTTTTAAGAAACATATAAAAATATTCAAAAATGTCTAATAAGATAAAGTCAAGAGAGAGATTGATTCATAATCACATAGATGATTCAAACCATCATCATAATGGTGCGATACCAGCAGATCAAGCTCCCCAATGGAATCCCACATCTCACACAAACCTAGACTTCTTTTGGTAATAACTTTTCTCTTTTATCAATGTTGCAATATGAAATGTCATCATTTTATGTTTGTAATTTGTAGGAGATCTCACACGATTAGTGTGCTGGTTGTTCTTATATCAATACTGTGTTACGTAACCTTCATGGAAAATAACAACCATTCATCTGACTATAATGCCAAAAGGTTTGATAACTAACTTTACTGATCCTTCTTCATTTAAGAAACAATTTTGGTTCTGACTTTTATTTCCTTTTGTGAAGTAGCAACAAATTCATTTTCGAAAACTAAAAGTTTACACTTTGTTGCTCAAGGAATATAGATTGTAGAAAAGAACTGTTTTTTATTTGTAGAGGTGTGTTAGCTTGTTTTGCAGTATTCATAGCATTTGGTGTTACACAAGCAAAAGATGGGCCATTTCTTCGACCACACCCTGGTATCTGTCTATTCATTTATTTGCAATAACTATTCTCCAACAGTAAATAATAAAACATATACAATAAAGACAATAGAGCAATCTGTTATACATATGTTATACAAATTATTAAAGGTGGAACCACAAGTACTTCTGTGGCATCATGATGTATGTTTTCCCGGTACAATACTAACACTTCACTCGACAATACACAGAACTGAAATGACGGAACTTTGTCAAGGCGAGTTCTCACTTGTCTGTTTTGTAACGGTTGGAAAATGGACGGATGAAGTAGAGCGGTACCATTATAAAAACGCATCAGGAAAATAGTATTTCCACAGTGCCGCCTTAAATCTAAACATGTAGTGATTATACTTACGCATAGGTCTGTCTTTTTCTCTTTGTTGCTGCAAAGTCGACAAGTGGTAACCACTCGTCTCAAAAGCAACTGTAGCAATATGATTTCTGCTTCATTATTTTCTGTTGTTTTTAGTTCTTTGGAGATTAGTATTGTGCTGTAGTGTCATCTATGAGCTTTGTCTCATCTTTCTGTTGTTTCAGGTATATCATTAAATCTTGAATATCACTATAATACTGTAGACACATAATATTTATACAATTTTGCATTCGGATCTTTGATAGACTCCAACAGATGCACGTCGTTGGATGTCGCATTTTGACCCGGAATTAGGCAAAACGTTACCTGAACAAGATTATGGGGGTAACTGCTTGATATATGATTCTTCCAAATCCGAAGATCCTTGGCATAACTTGAAGGTATATGCATATAAAATACATTTAGTGAAAACAAAGGAACTTATTATGTTATTGTTTGTCAATATTTCGTGCAGGAAAAGTTCGATGCTTTCGTTCCTGCCCATTTTATCGGATGGTGGGTAAAAACTCTGATCTTAAGAGATTACTGGCTGGCGTTCGTTTTGAGCCTTCTCTTTGAAATCAACGAATATTCTTTACAACATCAACTACCTAATTTTTCTGAATGTTGGTGGGACCACGTAAGTTATCAAGTATCTTTTGTTTACAAATTTTCCTAGTACCCAAATGTTTTCTTAGTTTTAATGAAGTTTTGATTTAGTGGTTGATGGATTTTGTTCTTTGCAACGGTGGTGGAATACTTTTAGGCATGTTTACCTTACATTATCTTGAAATGAAGGTACACTATTTATTTAGTTGCGCATGTTTTCATGCCAGTTATAATCCAATGAAGCTTTTTTAGCAGGTTTGCTGGACTCAAGGTTTGCTTGATTCTTTAGAAGTATGACTGGCGCAATTTATGGTCTATTCCTTCCTACACTGGTAAATTGACAAGAATTTTTGAACAGTTTACGCCCTATAGCTGGAGGAAATTTAATTGGGACGCCACTCATTCTTTAAAGCGCTGGCTTGCAGTGATTGGTATTATTATAATGGTAAGAATTCTCGTATATTCAAATCTACTAATCAAGGAAGCCTTGGCATTTCTGTTTGGGCTAATGAGAACATTGACCGAAAGGAAAATTTGCACATTGTTCATCAAGAGTTCAATTGTTTTCCAACTCCATCAAACTCAATGTAAGCGTAGCCAATAAGATATACAAAACGACGACCTTTCAATTTATCAGCCTAAAAAATATCAATTATATAGTACAGTAGGCTCCCGTTTAGTCGTACCCCGGATAACTCGGACATTCGTTTAGTCGGACCAATTTCTTGTCCCCCATTGGATTTGATGACTCTCATCAAGACTTTGGATAACTCGGACATTCGTTTAGTCGGACCAATTTCCTGTCCCCCTTGAGAGTCCGAGATAACGGGAGTCTACTGTAATGATTTTTTAAAAAATGCTGTTTTTGTTCATGTAATTCTGATATTAAATTTCGCGAATGCCTGACAATTACTTTATTGTGAGAAATTTTCGCGGGGAGATATTTTCGCGCTCTCAAAAGATTGTGAATTTTGTTTATTTCGTGGGGATTTGTTTTCGCGTATCAGTCTTTTTCGGATTTTTTGCGGGGATTTAATTTCGCGGATTGAAGTTATCAAGGATGCATGCTGTCACGTTTAGTCGTATATAAAGATTCCATCTTTGATAAAACAGCGTTTTTATAATCAAGCTTAATTTCTTCAAAAGGCACTCGGTTCTTCTAAAACTTTAAAACGTATTACAAAGACATATTCAGTTAAAATGAAAAAAAAAAATGTCCATGAATTGTGTATCCTGATTCTGGCGATTATTGTTTAAAATTCGCAAGGATTTTTTTACGTGGTGTAGGGCAAAAATATTTTTCCTTAAAGAAATTTTCGTGTTTTCCTGCGAAACATTCTCACAATGAAGTAGTACAAACGTTTCTAAGCTACATTCTTGCTTGTCAACTTTAGTTTTCATTGGCTGAACTCAACGTGTTTTACATGAAGACGGCTTTGTGGATTCCTCCCACACATTATACTGTTGGGTTACGACTAGCTTTATATTCTTTGATGGGCTTGGTGGCGTGCCGTGAGCAGTACGATTACCTCAACGATTCGTATGTAACCTTTTGGTTCATCTCATTTCTATTGTTCTGCTAACATGCCTTATCTGAAAGAAAAACTGCATTAACCAAAATCATAGAAATCATTAATTTTTTTAACGAACATTTGTTGGGATTTCTTTAAAAAGTCACTGCGACGAGGTGCATTTTTATTGAAATTGTGTACACATTTCTATAGAAAAGCATTCCTTCGCAGCGTTGTTCATGAATAATTCCTGACAAAGCTGCTAGAAACTTCACAGCAACAAAATTGCTTCAATCGAAATTCATGTGCAAACAATGCTTCTTTTGATAAAAGAATAGATTAGAATAGAAGTAAATGTTGAGTTAAAACAGTTAAAAAGTCTGATAAGCATTTAAACTCGCATAACCGGCTCATGAATGCTGTTTCGTTATAATAGTAAGCAGCAAGCCAGACAGATTCCTTCACGATTTTGTATTTCTTGAATAACAGTGCAGCCTCTAATAGCGACCACCTCTGCGCAACGACCACCTCCCATTAACGACCACTAAACTTTGGTCCCGTGACAGTCAAACTCTCATAAGAAAACCTCCCCATAGCGACCACCTCCAATCAACGACCATTTCGAATTGTTCCCTAGAAGTGGTTGCTATTAGAGGTTACACTGTATGATCTTTCTTAAACTGCAACAAAGAAATATTGAGATTCGTTTCTTCGGGCTTCTGTTCTCACAAGTGATGGCGGCTTTATGTCTTTTGCTAGCCACCTGTCATTTGTAAGAATGGGAAACATTTTTACCACCTACCAACTTCTTTCCCAACCCTCTATCGCCCTGCTGAGTGAACGTATATTACACTGGTCTGCTGATGTTTTAGAACGTGCAAAAAATTTGGTCAACAATCTTGGGTTTTGGCGGGTATTATCATTACAGAATCCTTAATCGCCATCAAGTTTCTTTGGGAGATTGTCACGTTACCTCCACCCATTCATATCCAGATATTTTGGGCGTGTCTGATTACCATGGTGATCTTGTATACCGTCTGGTTGTTTATAGCCAATTTCTTCATATCTAAAAAACATTCGATTGTTTACAAAACAAGGCCAAAAAGTGATAACCGAAAATCCGAATGACACTCCAACCAACGTCACGTGATCTGCACGTGTCAGTACTGAATGAAGAATTCGGGTATCGTCATCATGGATGGTTGGCCATGTAAGCTCCATGAAAAATGTTATGTTCTTGAAACTAGTCATATATACATAGATTCTTCTTATTACTCTTATTCTCCTAGTCTTTTGATAGCAAGCTATATTTTGTATATTCTTATTTATTGTTATAATGAAGAAACAGAGACTGTAACATACTTTTGTCCGTATGCAAGTCTTCAGTCGATCTATAGTTTATAAAGGCTTGATAAGTTGCTTTCACAGCATGTCATTGTGGAGGAGGAAAACTCACTTGAACCATGGAAACCGTTCCGCCTTGGTTGTTGCACATGGACTAGCGTTTGTTGTACATAAATTGAACATCTCCGTAATAGAAAGTGATTTATTTATTTATTAATCTCTGGATGCTTTTACAGAATCTTTACATCAGTAAAATAAACTACTGTTAACCGTGTATATCCTGTTGTAAAAGTTAAAGTTTCAGTTTTAAAACTACACAAAGTAAAAACAAAACAAAAAAAGCCCCCCAAAACTTAAGACCTTAATACGAAAGTAACTGTTAAGAAGGAACAAAGTGTTCTTAACTTAATGTTCAGTTATAAGTGCGGCGTTTATTGGAGGGCGGCGTTTATCAGAGGGCGGTGTTTATTAGAGGAAATACGCACAATTGGAATTTAGATAACCTTAACCAAGTTTGCAATTACACGATATCTTTATGTTTTTTGTGATTTTTTATGTGTGACAGTTTACCTTAAAAGGCACAAAAAGTCGCGAGCATCCTAAACTCGTAAAAAAAGTCGCCATTTTGAGAAAAGTGTTTGCACGAATGAAATGCATAAATTGAAGCAATATCTTTAAATTTTCCTCTAAGGACATCATTCTCAATATGCACTCTCTTTTTGCATTCACCGACTTCTACAGGGGCCAATTCTTCAGCACCCGCTTTTCCGTAAACGGGAAAAATAGCTGGAAATTTGCGAAATATTTTTTGTGAAAATAATTAAAAGTGGCGAGCACAAAAGATCGCGAATCCTGTAAAATAAAAATGCCACGACAATTTGGTCGCCGCAACAATTTGTGCTCGCAACTTTTTGTTTCTTTTAGGTATTACTAGTATTTATGAATTCATTGAACGAAATTCACAATCATAACCTATGATTAATTTTCGCTTAAATTTTGCGCCTAAACATGGTTCCCATTAAAAATTAAAATATTGCACAAAAATCACGCAAAAGTCAATATCCAGTTTCCATTAGATGTCAGGAGATCAGAGATTGGGCGATGAAATCACTGCAACCGTTGTGCAACAGTTTTTCTTGCGAAAAAAAATTCTAATAGATATGTTTGTTTTTAACAGAGACTGTGAAATGAATGACCTTTAGCTGCCGCTATATATTTTGTATTTCTGTACATTCTGTGTATAGGACATTTTTCTGCATAAAAATAAAAAATAAAATTCTTTAATGACCAAAGGTTGTCTTTACAAGAAAATAATTAAAATATTAACTGAAAAAGGCATTATAAATCTTCGAAAAAAAACGAGATTCTTGAATGAGAGACATCCTAAAAAATCCTACAAAAATTCATTTGCATTTCCGGTAAAATATAATTCCGAATTCCGCGAAAATTCAAAAATTTCTGACAAAAAAGTAATTTGGAAGTGGTAAACTGAAAATTTCATCAGAGGTTTCCCAGTGGATAAATCCTTATAAAATCACTGCGATAGAGTGCAGTATACACACTATATTTCAATAAAAATCTTTATCGCAGTGTGGCTTTTGACGATTTTGAAATAAAGATGCAATGTAATGTTGCAGAATTTCGAACAGAAATTCGAACAGAAATATCATGTTATATGTCAAAAAATATATCAGTATAGTCAAGCACTTTGAAAATTTGGTTCAAATTAGACCCAAGTTTTGCTTTCTTGATCAAATTGTGAAAAATGGATGGTAAACTCCAAACGAAGATAGTCTTATTAAAAGATATGAAAACTGTTTGAATATTTGGTCCATATTCCTTTTTGACCATTCAATATAGTCATAATTTTATCATTCATTAGGCCTTTCAGGTCATTTTTTATTTGTGTGGATTGCTTCTTAAAATCATTTTCATCGTATTCTACAGACTTTCAGCTTTCCAACGAGGGGTCAACCAAGTTTCTAGCCTTCCTAGAACTGGAGATATTTCAATTTTTGCATGCCTAATTAGGGTAATTTTGGACATAAATTTGAATGGAAATAGCTGCGATTTTTGGCACAAAGACGGGGGGTCATGTCACATAAAATGTGCAATAACACAATAGTTTTGGTGCTGAATTATTTAATATAAGATTTTTAAAGTGTATTTCAGTATTTACTAAATCCATGTTATATAATGCCACGCCCATTTTGCCTCAACGATTTTAATGATTGGGACCTAGGACCGGGACCGGGACCTAGACCAAAACCTAAAAAATTACAAAGTACTACAAAGAAGATGCTGGATAAGAAAGGTTGAAAGGTATTATTAGTCCAATAAAAATTGTTTAATAGACATTACCAAGCCACGCCCATTAGAAATATGTACCTTATATACCAAGACCCTGCAACTTGGACCCCGTAACCCTGACCAAGATTGGAAAATGCACATCAGGAGAGGCTTGTTTGGAAAAGAATCTTATTAATCCACTAAAATTGGCAAATAGACATTGATGAGCCACGCCCATTAGAATTATATACCTTGTAGAGCAAGACCCCGTAACCTGGACACAATTCTGAGTGTTAATTTGCTATCTTGTTATTTTGTTATCTCTCTTTTAATTATATACAATGCTAACTAGTAACATACATGCCACACCCCATGGACTTTCATATGACCTGTTTATGACCTGTCCCTGCCACCAAGACCAAGGCTTCGATCCATGTCTCCATCAGTTTGATTGTGGCTTTACAACTAGACTCAGGCCATAGTACCACTGAAGTGATATTTGTGTGATAAAGTTCTATGTCACTGTTAAAGATTGCAAAACAGATGTCTAATAGCCCTACCCACATGAAATACATACAAGGCAAAGGCCCCAATACCGGGACACATGATGAAACCTGGGTTCTAACACCAAAAGTGTTAATTGTCCATAACTTATTGGTTATCAAGAACAAAATAATGAGCAGTTAGAATTATCTTTTTGTCAAATAATGCAAAACTACAAGGACAATAATATCATTACAACTATACGTCAGTGACCACTGATAGCAAAAACAAAAATGTCTAAAAGATGGAAATTGGAAAAATAAAAATAGTATAATAATAAAGAAATATTCAGCTTCTTCTGTCACTGACTAATATCAAATTCTACAGGGATCGAAGATGCGAGTTGAAACTTTTTGACTGGTTCTTCTAGTGATGTTTTAGAGGGAAATAGCTAAAAAAAAAAAAAAAAAAGACAGAAAAAAGCAGAAAAAACCTTTTCATAAAATAACACACAGCAATTGCTATATTACCTTAAAGGGATTTATTTTTGTGTGGACTAATTTTTGCGAGCCACGGTTTGAGAGCGAATTTTGCGTGGGTTTATTTTTGCAAGACAGAGCTTCTCAAGGAAAATGTTTGGATTTATTTTTGCAAATGTGAACAAAGTGCAATGTGTGTATTTTAAGTAGAGTGCCTGCTCCCCTTACCGCTATGTGCCGCTTGCCGCTAACTTTGAGTTTTATGGTTTATTTCCTTCATTTAAAGACAACAAATCAAACCAAACTAATTATTATCTAAAAGTATATTCATTCAGCCATCGTTATGGAAAGTTTCAAAGTGAATTGCCAAATACCTACTGATTAATAGAGTAAAATCTAACACTGGGTCGCGATCATTGTGAAAATAATATTAAAAATGGCTTCCTCGAAAAATAAATGCTTCAAAATTCAGTGTCATAAATAACGGAGCATATCGATTCCTTGTTATTCCTCTGCTGTCTTGAATGCTACCAACATCTGAGACTTTATCCACACAAACAGTTTTCTTGTATATATCGCGAGCAAATCATCTAAAATTTACAGCAAGGTAATTCTGTAACCACGTGTCCTTTCTCCGCTATAGCAACAAAATTTGTTCTTGTTAGCACTGATTTCAGCTTGATTATTCAATCAGTTAAATTTTTTTTGCAGACATTCAATTAGCGTGAAATCCCACGTTGATTATATCACCCATAGATTTATCGTTCAAGAAAACGTGAAACTTGTTTCGTAGACCTTTTCACCCAAAGGACCAACTGTCATTAAAAAATTTTTGTTGCGTTAACGCTTTTTAGCAATTGCAACTGCGTTGAATTCTATAGGATCATTCTAGCGTGTATCCTCCGCATGTTGAAAATCTCCACCACAAGTATACAATTGATTTCATATGTTGCGAGTGTAAAAAATAATTCAATACATGTTGATAATTACATACGCCGTTCATGCTTTTAACAAAATTAACGATGTCTGTGTTTACTGTATAATTACTCTAGGCTCACAATAGGGCAATTCCCATCACGTGTCTAGATTTTTGCGATCAAAAGTTGACTTGTCGAGACGGCACTATTGTTTTCTAAAAAAAGTTCGCTCATAAAAATATGGCTGCCTTCGATTTGTAAACAGTAAAGGCATGCATTTTTATTAAACCTGTGGTTGTCTTATATCTGCAGAAGCAAAGGAGGAAAGCACTTAAATTGAGAGAAAAGGGATTAAACTGTTATTATGAACACTAAATTCCATAAAATTTTGTTATTTGCATCACTTTTGACGAACGTGAGATTAGTTAGCGGAAAGAGGAACAAGTTAGTGGAAAGAGGAACATCACCCCGATGATGTTTACGATTACAGTATTTGTTATCAATCTTATTCTCCTTGTTTGTTCTTGTTGATTTAGTATCTAGAATGACCAATTGTGGTGCTAAATCCATTTAACTGTGTTTTTACGTTTGCATTGACGAATTTTGCAACATTATAATTAAAATTAGCGGTAAGGGGAGCAGACACTCTACAAGGAAACAGTTAATATACGAAAGGTACACAGAGCCAAAAAATGAGCAAAATAAAATTTTGCGTGGATTTTTTTTTGTGAATCGTTCAATGTGTTGACGTTTTGCGTGGATTTATTTTTGCGAATTTGGCCAAAATTCGTAAAAGTCACAAAAATTAATCCACCCCCAAAAAAATCCCCTTCAGGTAGGCACAGTTTGTAAACATAGAATTTGCAGTACTGACACTAAAGGAACAAAAGTATTTGTCCAGAAAAATGGAAACCAAAATAATCATTCACGGTACATATCCCCCTTCCCAAAATCTAAATGGGAAAAACACAAATTTGGTTGAACTCATTGTCATACTTTATTCAAAATTAGGTGCATCTTGAATATATATTTATCGACTTCGTCAACTGCAAAGAATGTTTCTATGACATTCATTTCTTTGTTCTTACACATGACTTTTCCAACAAAAAGTTTTGGGTTTAAAAACTTGATTGCAAGGAAATTCTTAAGCAAGTCATTTTCCTGCTTGTCAGTTAACTCTTTCATTTGATAATACTTTATTTTTTGTACAAGGTAATTTTTCTGTTGGAAAACTGCTTGCTCTTTTCTGACCAAGCCTGCTGCACTGCTGATGTTCGCAACTTTGAAATTCTCAAGTGGCTCATGCCAAACCAGATTTACATGTTTACCTGCAGCAGATGTGATCTGACTGAAAGATTTAAAACTACATTTGGACATCACATCTAACTATTATTAATCTAGCTATAGATTTTTGATTTTTTTTTTTTTTGGAATTTTCAAGAATGATTTTAAGAAAAGGGATATATGAAATGTGTACACCTATTTCAAAATAAAGCAACATCAAGTAAACTCGACTTACCACTTTCCAAAACCTTTTTCAGTCTTTAATCATCTTCAACATGTGTGCTGCAGTGCATTTTCAGAAGCTGGAAGAGGTCTGCCAGCAAAGACGGGGGTTTGCAAAAACATAAAAATGTAATTATGCGAGTAATGGCCAAATTTTATTTAACAATACTTAAATAACTTGAAAGACGATTTTTTGTCCTTCCATAGTTGAGGTGAGCCATTACTAAACAGTTCACAAATAACATATTTAGGAATCAAAACAAATTTATATCGTGAATAACTTTTGTTGTCATGACTTTCCGATCATGGCTCACTTGAATCCTAAATGTATAGGTACCTAACAAGCGCTAGCAACTGGAACTGCTGCTTTAACTGCTGTCAAAGGGCCCATAATTGAATTTTAAATTAGGCACTCTTAAAATAATTTTTCCGAGAATGTGACTTCGCACGCTACGCATCTCTCAGGCGGAGCTGGCTGGACACGGTTTTTGTCACGTGACTGAACATCCTACATTCATTAGGCTGTAATTCGTAGGTTACCAATGAGTCTTGAGGCTATTTAAACTGAATCAAACAAACAAGACACATTCTCAATACTCCCGTATAACGCTATTAAATTAAGGAATTCAAAAAATCTAATTTGTATGAATATTATTATGATAAAATCAAAACACAAATCATTAATGTATACAGTGTGTCCACCAGAAAGTGGGCACCTTGTTTAAAACACAAATAACTTTTTGAGTTTTTAACAATACAATGCGGTTTTTATACCGTTGGAAAGAGGCTTTTTTGAGCTTTCCAAAAATATAAGTTGTTATTTATAAGAATTTTTAATTTAAAGAATATTAAGTATTTTTTGTTTCGATACGGTTGTTAATTTTGTAATGATCAATAAAACAGACTTTTAACGAGCAATTAACCTTTTGTTTCGTTGAAACAACCGCTGTTGGTGGTGTTGTGCTAATTTTGTCACGAAATTTCTTGAAAAGACACAAACTTTTTTTCAGTGTGTAAACTTACCTTAAATTTTTTATTATGATTTAATAATTTCATATTCCCAAACATTGCCAAAATCTTTATAAGCGAGAAAACAAACTTTTATGACATTCATTCAATCATGCAGTTAACAGTCCAGCAGCGAACTTTCGTTGTAAGAAAGGTTTCATGAGACGAAAAGTTATGTAGTTGTTATTCAGGCTTTTAGACAGCAGTTTCTGGATAGAAATCCCCCATCAAAAAGCACGATTCAAAGTTTTTAAAAGTTTGTAAAAGAGTTTTAGAAATGAAACTTTCATGTTTCAAGCTTGTAAAAGCGTAAAGTTTTCCTGATATAAACGCAGCTTTATTACAATATTTTAGCTTTTTATGATTTCCCATGCTACTCGAGTCGTTAACATCTATTCAAACAAGCGTTAATTGATCGTTATTGATTTAATGTCATGGTTTCATGCTAAAACCGATTTTATTTCCCGAAAAATTGGTTTTTCTATGAAAAGGGTGATATATTTAGAAAGAGCAAAACATTTTCTTTCTGTTAATATAAAAATTGAAAAAAACAAGCACGAAAAACAAAAGATATGCTTATTAAAAGTTAGGTACCCACTTTCTGGTGGACACACTGTACATACTTTCAGCAAACGTCATGTATGTTTTAATGATTTGTGATTTTCTGATTTTAACTACCTATGACGACAAATTTTACTAATACAGTGTGTTTCATAATGTTCGAAGCGGAAATTTTAAAGCTGTTTTTTTAAACGAATATTCCGAATTTGAAAATAGTTTTTACATCGATGGAAAGCCAAAGTTCTTTCGGCTAATATTTTTGTGAAAAAAACTGCTTTAAAATTTCCGTTTTTCAACACACTGTCTAAAGGGTTTGTTACAAAAGTATTAGCATTTTGTCCATCCGACACGATAACTGTTTGTCTCAATATTTTGTGACTATCATCCTTGTAGAAATCATGTTTTGGAATTTTGTTAAGTCTATTCTATTCTAGTATACTTTCGAGAAACGTTTGCTTGATATTATATCATAAACGTGTTGATTTTTTATATAACCCTAAGTATCGATTTGTCCGTCCGACATAAAACAAGTGTATTTTTGTAACATACCCCTAAACATAACATAAGGGTTGAATGACAAACCATATTACTCATAAATTATGACTTCATCACGACCACGAATCAGAAGCATTTGGTTTGGTTTATAAAATTGAATGGACAGTATTATCAACCAAAGCTATCTTCAGCAATTAAAGGAAGAAAAGTCATTCCAGAGATTTTCTTTTCATATGCTTATACGACAAATGTTAAATGAATAATTAAGCGGAAACGAAAATAATCTCGGCTATCGTTGTTGCTATCGGTAATATAACGAGAACAGAGCCCGCCCAGCCTAACTTGTAACTGTAGCGATATTCAGTCCACGGGCTTTCGTAGGTGTTCGGTAGCTTAAAGTAGTCTACGAAGTTTATCATGGCAGCCATACCAGTAATAACTAAAAACAAGAAGACGTCTTTTGCATATAAACTACATCCTTATTTATCGGATAATTTATTGCAAAATACTTACATCCGCAAATCTGCAAAACCAGGCCGATGATCAAAGTGATTCGATGCAGTTTTTTCTTGACAAATATGTTGATTGACAGCAACCCGAGGGAGAGGAACACAAAAAAGATGGAAGCGGCTAACAAACCACGAGTGGCGTTACCTCTTAATTCTAAAAAGAGAATCTCCTGATACTTAAACAGTTGTTGTAGACGGGCTTGTGAAGAATAAAAAACAGTGCAAGTATTGTCAACAAATTATTTAAAAAACATAAACAACACCAGTTAATTTTTACATGTATTTCACGAAGCTTTTCCTATCCACTGAAACATCTTCAGGTTAAAATGTGGTGAAGATGTGTCAGTAGCTAGATATGAAAAGTTTTGTGAAATAATGTAAAAATTAACTGGTGGCTCCTTTACAATTATCAACAAAATATGTTGCTGCTTTTGAGCTTTTTCAAGTGTTTTTCAAGTATATATGGGTAGATAACAATTTTATGGCTGTTGTTAGTTCATACCGATGTGACAAGTTTGCAATCGTTAGCAGTGTCATGCAAAATATTTCATCAGAGATGTTTCAGTCTTAAAGTCATCGATCAGAAACACAAATTCCAAAGACAAATTCGATCGATTATGTTCAAGCCGTACATCTTAATTATATTCAGATCTTCAATGTCCATCCTTTTTTGATAAATGAAAATGTTTTTTCATCATTCTCAAATCGATAAGAATAACGACAATCATATAATTATTATGTATGTTCGAATAAATTTCCTGGAGTACTTTTTATTTACGGTGAAAGATAATACTACCTTATCGAGGAAAATTTACGTCGGGGAAAATTTTTCGTCGGGGAAAATTTTTCGTCGGGGAAAATTTCGTCATTTTGCCAAATTTTACTAATACTTTCTTATAAATTTCACTTTTTCAAAATTTTCGTCGGGGAAAAGTGACGAAAATTTTCCCCGACGAAATTATCCCCCGATAAGGTACAATACTCTTACAAAATGAGATTCTTACCATCATCTGTTGTGTCATCATCAGCATCATCTGACGTAATCTTCTCACAGGAGCCGTCAGGTAATGTACAACTATACCACAAACCATGGTGGATATCATATTGCAACAAGGCTTTTGTAAGAGGATGTTGGATACGAAATTCACTGTTTCCTCTCCAAGAATCTGTAACCATACAAACGATCAAAAGCGAAAATGCTAGAGTCAGTAGTGCAACTGTGGTAAGTGAAAGCACGATTGACTTGGCATTCATTTTTTTTTTTTTGAGTTGATACGATTTGATAACTGTTTTTGCACCTGAAAGACTCGACTATACGATCCAAGGAAATAGCCTAAAGAAACCGATTGCAATATATATGATGAAATTAAACGACACTTGGAAAGCTAATTATTTGCATTAATTAAATATCAATTGTATTTTATTTTGTGTTATTGTCATCTAGCATCAATGGAAAGGAATAACAGAAAATACATTTTTGCATGACAGAACATTGTGTTTCCATGCTGTGTTTAAGATAATGATCGTTTTTATAAAAGATATAATTGTGGGCATACTAAGCCTATGTTTTTATCATAAGAATTTGTGAAACGAAGATTGGAATAAAACATAAATCTTTACAAGTTTTAGCACAAAATGCATCAAACAGGAACGCAAAAGATCGGTAAAAAGGACCGGTGTTTGAAGTTTTTCTTTTCGAACCACATTTCAAAGAGAACATTTTTGAAAAACTTTTGATGTTTTGCGATTTTTTTTCCTTTTTTCACACGTTTCCTACACAACACAACAAGTTCTCAAAAAATCAGGAAAACAAGATTTTGCTACAGTTTAATTACTAGACCAGACCGTGGAGTTTATGTGAAAAAGCCAGACCGATCAGACCACCCTGGAACTGATGTTAAATTATGTGTTTTCAGAATTTCGACTATACATATTTGAAAATATCCAAAAAATATCAAACAAGGAATACACTTATACCTAATGTTCCGTAACAGAACAAAAAAATATACACATTTTAGTTAAGTTTGATCTAGTTGCCAAACTATCAGCCACTCAACTATCAGCCACTCACTTTTCACAGAATAAACTTGAAAAAAATGCCGAAAACACAGTTATCAACTTTTAAAATCTTAAGTTAAGCAGCAAAAGGCTGAAAAAAAAACAACAAAAAAACAACAAAAAAAACTCCTACCTTCTATCTTTTCACCTTTCAATGCTTTCCCTTAAATGATGTTCATCAAAATAATTTTCAAAGTCATAATCGTTTTGTATAAGGGAGTAATTAAAGTATTATTCGCACGCAATTGAATTATTTTCCTGTCCTTACAAACATCCAATGAGTCAGTTTTTTATGGACTTCCTCGCAACAAATATTTTTCACCAAATTAAGCTTTATTAAATTGGGTTTTTTTTGGCAAGTTTACCTGTGTATATACTAATTTAATTAAAACACCCAACATATATCTGACGTAAATTGTCACCGCTCATTGATTAAACGATAACAATTTGATACTTTAACGATATAACAGTTGGGGTTTTGTAAACAACGAAGCATTGATAAGAAAAAGAATTTCTTTACTGCTGGGGAGAGTTAATCAATCAAAGGAACACCACGATGGAGAGTTATAAAGCATGCGGTGGAGACTGAGTCAGTGTATTAACACTTCGAAATTTTCAGAAGTTGGGATACTATAAATATGTTCGCTATTCTGGGTTTTTCCATATGACTTTGAGCGTGATTGAATTGGTTACAAGGAAATGTCTATACACGATATTACTAGGTGTCTGTTATATACATCATGTCTGCTATAGGCAGGTTTTACTGGAATAATTGAAATGATGCAATGTTCCCATTGGGCAAATTTGATGAAAATCCACTGTGAATGAGTGTATTTCTATAGAAATATACACACTAGTTCAATGATAATGCTCCTCATCGCAGTGATTTTTAACGATTTTGCTCACTGGGTTAGGTGCAGGTAGGTACACTGTTTTAGTTGGTTCTTCCCGTTAATAGTTTAACCATTGCCTTTCAGTGGCATTACACCTTTGCACAGTCTAATTTTGTTAGGGGTGCTTTTGTAGATATCTTGCAGAGTAAAATACAAATTAATATAGGCCAATAAAGTTTGTTCACTACAGTGTGTCCCAGAGAATTTTGGTAACTTTTTACACATATATCAGAGTTCAGCGATTCTTACACCATTCGATAGGATTTTATTCAAGGATTAAGGGTAAAAATATATATTTTGTTCTCCAAAAGGTTTTATTTTGGAAACAATTAAGGATTTTACCATGAAAAAATCCAATTATCTTCTTACAATAACAACTATCAAAGGTCATTACGAAAAACAATAACAAGTCAAGTTGCTGTAAAACACAAGAGTCATTAAAAACAAAACTTTAAGCTGTCTCAAAATGTCCCCCGTTTCTCTGAACATTTTCTCTAAGATTATTTGCTGCGTCAGCAATTTTACTTCTCAACTGTGATAGACTCTGGATCTCATGGAGAAAACTTTTTGTTTTAAGTAGCAACTTAAGATTGCTCATAGGATGTACAAAATTTTGTGGAAGCCCCCGTCTCACAATTTTTAACTTTGTGATGAGATTATAATTTTAGTGTGTTCAATAACACCACGACATGTTCTTAATAAACAAAAGAATAATCGCACGTGAAAACTTACTTTTATTAACCATTAAGGAAGTAATGACCGTGACAGTAGTCGAAAGAAATCCTATCTACTACAAAGGACTAAATTATTTAAAATGAAAGAAATCCTATCGAATGGTGTAAAAATCACTAAAACCTGATATAATGTGTAAAAAGTTATAGCTTGTTAAAATCCCAGACCGAAATTCTCTGGGACACACTGTATGGTCGTATTTTTTATGTTTTATATTTTTTAATGAGAAAGCTTATCAGACTGAAACTGGTGAATAAACTTTACTCTAAATATAGGATTTCGTAGGACCTCAAATAAGACCCGAGGCAGCTTCTGCACATTTTTTTTGAGGAATGTTAAGTAAATTCATAAAAGTTGTTTGATCATAGATGGAACTGGTCATACCCTTTGCATGAAAAATTATTTCAGTGTTATTAAGGCCAAGCATTTTGATGAATTCACGATGAATAGACCAACGCTACTATAACGACTTAATTACTAAACCTAACAACTGAAAGCTAATAACTCATAATGTGATTCAAAAACCACAATCTATTATCAAATGATATTACGAAAAAAGCAAACAAAAGTCTCGTATTATATCGATTCCGAACTTTTTTGGTATATTTTGAATACCAAAGAAATGTTCTGCTTCTACCTATCCATTGTTTGATGATGACAAGCAAGAGCAAGTAAAGAAATTGAAAAATTCAAAACTTGAACTTGGAAAACAAACCCGCTTAGAGTAAAGAAGCAGTCAAGGAACACCATAATAGCTGAAAGTATGGATGGGGAATTAATCTCAAAGGTTCGAATCGTCAGTAGAAAGATGATTCTGGCAGTGCTCGAAAGCCAATCCATTGCCCAAATTAGTTGAAAAATCGCTACAAAGGAGTGCACATATTGAGAAACTAAAATTGCTTTTTTCCATCGCAGTGACCAACCTCGCTGTTGACGAGGTTGCGCAGTGACCAGGTGACGAGGTTGCGCAGTGACCAGGTGACGAGGTTGCGCAGTGACCAGGTGACGAGGTTGCGCAGTGACCAGGTGACGAGGTTGCGCAGTGACGTTTGAGGATTTTACCCACTGGGAAGCAACAGTATAGAAATTCTCCATTTCTTTTTTTGAAATGGCGCCAACCGAATCTGGAATTTGAACTATTCGTCAATAGCCATTTTTTAAATACTTTGAGTTGAGAGTAATTGAATCAATCACAATCTAAAGAATAAATCAATCTTTATCAGAACTATCCTTCCCGTGATCATGCAATCTTCACCATAATACGTTGAAAACTTTTCATTCAAACTTTAAGAGGGGAAGTCAAGACAAACATTTTCGTATACATTTGAAACAGCTTAAAAGATAATGAAAGTCAGCTTTAAAAGTCTTGAAAATGTAACAGTAACAAAAAGATCTACAGATCTACAGTCGATATCTCGAACTCTCAGGGGACCGGAGGAAACGTTCAAGGTATCGAGAAATCGAGAAAGGGGTAGGAAGTTTTTTCATGCCATTTTTTTCCAACGAGGTCAATAATTTGGTTTTATTCTTAACCCAGGTTGATATTGTGTTCTTTAGGACGCCATACTTTTGGGCTGACTCTTTTTTAGATATTCTTTTCTGCAAGTCTTTCAATGCTTCACATTTTTCTACAACAGATTTGTTTGTAAGCCTTTGCTTAACGAGCTTCATGTTTTCGCCTTTAATAGAGATAATTAATCTTTCAAAAAAAAGAGGAGTTTGGCCCAAACAAGTGGTTAGTGACCAAGGGACCGGGAAAAAAGTTCGAGGTACCGAAAAGTTCGAGATATCGAGAGTCGACTGTAACTTCTTTTCACAAAGGAGAATACGAAAATAGGAAAATTGATTTCCTTTGATTGTGTAATATTCTAAATTAAGTGCGTGCGTGTAATTTTCCTTTATTACTCATCAGAATGTTTAACAGTTAATACAATTTGACCCTTGGCTCCAGAATTGGTAATTATTTCCGTATGAGCGTCACTGGCCTGTTGCAAGTCCATTGCTTTCCAAATGATCGGTTTCAACCAGCCGTTTGACAGACCATTATCAATAAAATCCATTTGTTGTTTTCTTTCTGCACAAGTATTTCCTAGGTTCACTCCCGTAAGCAAGACTTGTGTTTTCAACAATACACGAGGGTTAAACTCTATTGGACCTCTGCTGCCGACAACCTGAAAGAAAAAGAGAGGAAATTGTTATTTAAAAAAAAACAGTCTAAAGGCGACTATCCACTTCGGATAATCGTCCACGGACCAGACTGGATCGGTTTGCAAAACAATAGACCACGTGAAAATAAAACGTAAAATATATAAGTGAAAATTTTGTTGTCCTGTGGTTATTCGCCTTTACGGATTCGGACTTATCACAATAATAACAAATTAATCAGTGAATGTCAGGAAATATTTTATCTAATGATTTAAAAAGATTTCTTTCACGAAATTTAATTTATTACGATATTTTTCATTTTAAGCCAACCGTGAAATTGTTTTTAAACGAAACTTTGATTCTTGTATTTGAAATTCTCAGGGAGGAATATGAAAACATGTTCTTTCTAATAACTGGCAATCTAATCAGATCGAAGTTTGTTTTGATGAGTTTGTCCGCTCATTAGATTTTTTTTGACATTATTAGGAGCAAAAAAACAGCCAATATGTCTTTGCAGTGAGCAATTTTCTTTACAGGATTTTGTTTTCCGGCGCTCGTTTCTTGAGATTTTCTCTTATTCTTTGTTTGAAAGTTTGTTTTGATAGTCAACAATAGACAATTTTTTCTTTTCACTTTTTATGTCAACGGCGAAATTAAATTCCCGTGCCAAAATCTAGTTCCCGCGAAAATGAAAAATTGTGCCTATCCATCCGCGACATTAAATTCCCGCGAAATTTAGTTTAAAGTAGCAGTAACAATGATTGTTGGTCAGGACAACAAAGTTTTCACTTTATTTTTCCCAGTAAATTATTGGGACAGTTTATTTTTGTTATGTACTATAGCTTAAACAGCAAAAAAACATTTCTCTTTTCTGTGAGAGCAGCCAAGAACTAAAAAAAAATTCCTCAAACAGAAATTGAGAAGTTAATAACGCCCCTCACCACAATGCGCCCACTAGCAGCAACCATTTCAAAGTCATAGTTCAAGTTCACATTTGCAAGCATTTCAACAATCAGATCAATGCGCCCCTCCGACTTTTTGATCTGTTCGATGTATCCATTCTCCTTATGATTGTATATTCGAGTGACACCCATCCTTCTCAACAACTCCTCTCCATCAGCAGAACCAGCTGTCGCAATAACATTTACACCATGAGAGAGACACATTTGCACTGCTGCTGTCCCAACCTAAAGTTGCAAGAAAAACCCAATTGCACAGATACCTGTGAAATTAACACCACAATGCACTTGTTTTCAAAAGAAATTCTACTTAGATTTTTTCATTTGCTCAGTAATTTTCTCCATAATCCTTGCAGATGATGCTCTTCAGAAAGGTCCAAAATCGAAAAATTAAATGACTATATACTTACGCCACCAGTAGCACCATGGATGAGAACTGTTTCGCCTTGTTGTACGGATCCCCTGAAGAAAACATTTTGAAAGTGACAATATTCCATCGAACCATATCTCATCAAGAGAAACGAAAAAGTGGTCCAATCCTGGACATCACAACATCAATAAATGAATACTTCTGAAAAAGAGCTCGATATGCTGTCTTGTAGGGGAGCATTGATGCACCATGTTCAAACTCGAGAGCTTCTGGAAGCAACCCCACACAATCTTCATCACATACGCAATATTCAGCGTATGATCCAGTTACACAAGCACTGAACCAAACTCGATCACCTTCCTAAAAAAGTTTTTATCAAATTTCCTAATAGGTGTTTGTAAATATGAATATCTTTTCCATATAAAACATAAAGCACAAAAACCTATTCATTGTCAAAAGTGTTGTCTATGTAGAGAAAACAAAGTATTTTATGTTTCACCCCAGTAAAATAAAACAGTTTCCTGATAATTTGTTGTATATACACTCTAGTAAATAAGGGCTAGTATAATAAGTTCTAGATGAAACAAAAAGTCGTGATAAACATCGTCTTTTCTAAAAACACTCCTGCATGATGGTAAACTTATAAACGTCTCGAAAACATGTTTAAAGTAACAAAATTATTAGAAATTTTGTGGTGAAAAGAATGACTTCTTCACTAAATTTGCATGACTAACAGTTACAAAATTATAAAATATATTCTTGCCTTGTATCTTTGACAAATCTTACCTTAAATCGATTAACTTCATTGCCAACTTGTTTAACCAATCCTGCACCATCTTTCCCAGGAATATAGGGCAAACTCGGATTATAGTTGTTTATTCCACTTCTGATGTAAGTATCAACTGGATTAACACCTCCTGCATGCACCTTGATCAATACCTGAATACAAACAAGCATTGTTAGTTTCAAAAAGGTTTTTGGAACAATTCAAACATTTCCTGCTCACATTTCAAATGATGATATTTTGCTACTGGTATATGCATGCTGACTATTAATATCCAAGCTACTTGTTTCGCTAACACTTTGAGCAATTATTTACATCAATTATTTTCATATAAGTAACCATAATGCACTCCACATGGAATATGATCTCTCTGTATTCTCACAAATTTTTAAATGCTTTTTAAATATCATTTTTCCTTGTGATATTTTATGTTAAAACATAGGACATTTTTAATTAATCGCTCAATACAAGGTTTAAAACCACTAATGTGTATTTAGGTACAAGGAAGAAAGGTGACAATGAACATTGCATTTAAAAGTGTTGAAGATTATAATGAGAAGGAAAAACAGACTGTGGTAAAGAATTCCAGAGAGTGGAGGAGCGAGGAATGAAACTTTGTTGGTAAAAAGCTTTAGATGACTTTGGGATGTTGACAGTGTGATCATGGCAATTAGATGAATATTTTGTGTTTCGCTGGAAAGTTTTTAATGCAGGGATGAGAGAAAAGAGCTCAGTTGAACATTTTCCATAAAAGTATTTATAAAAGAGGGAAAGAGATGCCACAGATCTGTGATGGGAGAGTGTGTCAAGTTTACTTGCAAGTTTATCACCAATAGCATTACAGATACATTTCTGAATACAATCTAAAAGTTTAAGAGAGTCTGAGGGTGCACCACCCCAAATATGGCAGCAATACTCAATACAAGGCCAAATAGTAGATTTATGGAGGTAAAGAATGGCATCAGGGCTGAGTTATGCTTTCGCACAAAGAAGGGAGCCCACTTTCGTTGAGACTGACTTAGCAATTGCCTCAATGTAGGAACCCCAGGAGAAATCCTGTGAAAAAGTGATGCCTAGGAGATGAAAGGAGTTGTTTTCTTCCAACTGGATGCCATTCATGGAAACTGATGGTAAAATGTGCTTAAAATTAAAGAAGTCTTTGTTTATAATATGTTTGGTATTATACATTGAATTCGTAGTTGATCAAAAACTTTCATCATGATTTAAGATTGTACATTTCTTGAATTTCTTTTTCTCTTTTATGTTTTTTTAATTCGATTTTCTTCTTCTGATCTGATTACAGACACAACTATTATAGTCTGATGAAGCTTGTGAACCAGACATAATGGCTGTTTTATCTTTCCCTAAAGCTTGTGTTTATCTTGGTCAGCTGGGTTTTATAAGATTTATTTAGTACTTATGGAAAGTATACTTCAGTCACCTGTTTAGCTGTGGGCACTGGTATTGGTGCATTTTTTAGCAAGCGCAAAACTTCTGGTCCACCAAGTTCTGAAACTGATATGCAACGCATCATACTTTATAATGTCATCTAAAAGGAATGTATACAATTAAGCATCAGTTATATGAACTTTTATATGGTTACAATAATCACAGGTATATAATTGCGGGAATTTAATGGAAAGAATAAACTTATATAAGTTAAGTATTCAGTCACGACTTATACCTTTCACTTAATTCCATACAGAAATGTGATAATTGAAATTTCCCAGATATTTATAACACTGCTTGAAGGTATACATTGTAGTTAGGAACTTAGATTCTATTTCGAAACCCTTATAAACAATATAGTTATGACCTCAAAATCAATCGAAAACACCTCTTACAATCTGACAATGTCAAATACTTGAATGCTTTCCATGTAGATCTTTTGTGGAATGAGCATATTACTAAACTTATAAGATCACTTAGGTTATTGAGTAAAATATGACATTTTGCTCTCTCTCCACCATGCAATCTTATCTACCTGTTATGCTATCTTTGAATCACATTTAAGTTATGCTTGTCAGATGGGGATGAATACAGATGAATCATCTGTACAGAAAAAAGATCTAAGAGCTATATATATAATATATACTTTTTAAATCTAGTCAATCTTCCTCAAACATTCTTTACAAAACTACAGGTATTTTGAAATTTTAAAACATTGTTAACTTGAAGAACTTTATCTTTGTTCATAATCAATATATCGTAATAAATTACCATAAGACTACCACTAAAAGTAACTCCAAAAGCCTCATGAAAATACCCTGTGCCAGCCCTACCATATTATGAGTATGTTTATGTGACAGAATTCAGAATTCAAATTATTACAGCCAAAACACTTATAAAAGTATTGAACAAATGAGGCTTAACCCGAACCTTATCCTCACTAACCCAGACACATTTCAACGTAAAGTTTTACGTTTGAATCCTGTCCCATAAACTGTACGTTATGGTTTGAATAGTATATACTAGATATTAATCCACTACCTTATGGAACAATCATGTTTCAAAATGATCAGCCCATTAACTATGGAATGTTCAGTGATGCACTCGTAAATTTTTAGTCCGAAACGCTTATGCTGATTTTTTAAAATGTTAATACCGAGTGTGCATACCACTTTTATTTTAGAGTGACTATTTTTAATTAAATTTTATGGTCAAATTCTTTATTTTTCGGAGCTTTACAACATGGGCACACTTTCTGTTGAAGATTCTCTTATTAAGTTTTCTGGCACCTTTTTCAACACGAGATTTGGGCAAATCGTTTTCCATAATAAAACCTGCAAGAACTTTTTAACATATACATGCATGTAAATGCATTATGCATATGTGCATTTATTATGGTATTTTTTGCATGTATGCATGTTAAAATGAAGATATAATGACGTGTTTATGGATCGTTTCACATTTGTTTATTTTGAAGTAATATATTTCGGCCTTCTTAACGGAGGCCATCATCGGACTAAAATAAATTTGTTTACAAAAATTGATGTCAATGTCAATACAATGACTTCTCTCTCAGGTATGAAAACATTTCCAGAAATTTATTGGCCATCGTCTTGGTGAAGGCCTTGCTCATTACGAGGGGAAGTTTCCTGAAATTGGATTTCCAATGCTTCTGGAACTTTTTGGTCGAATCTTTTATCTTCTAATTTTAGAACGTTTACTGATTCCCATTCATATCCTTGGCTGCATGTTTTTGTATGGTAGGAAATGCCTAACAAGTGGGTCTTGTTCCAGTGCAGTTTTTATTGCGTTCTTTTCATGGTATTTTAAGAACGCCTCAGCCATGACAACCATTAAGACTAGAACGATCGGTGCTGAATTTTCAAGGAGGTAGAATATATCTGAAAGATTTGCTTGGTTTATTTTTTCAGTTCATTATCTTTTGATATAGGATATGAATGATGATATCAGTCGCTTCCTTCACTGGTACGGACCGGTATAAATTCACTACGTCGTATGACACTTGAATCTTGTCTTTGTCAATTGACCATGTTTTAGCTGTGTTTATGAATGTTTGAGCATCACATGGTTAAAGTTGTGTGTATTCTGCTTTTGTGAATTTTCCTTGTTCAATTTCCGCGCTTATAGTGTAGGAAATTGTTTGGTTTACACATTCTATCTATCTATCTCTGTCACAGTTTTTCGTCGTTTTCGGAAAGTCCGTTCGGATTTCGGATTGTTTGTTTATTCAGAATAGTTAATGACTACGGTGGCCCACAACTGCCACTCCAAAAAAAAAAGCCACGCCAAATAGAACAACAAACTCACGCCAAAAGAAAATGTCACGCCAAATAGAACAAATTATTCACGCCAAAAGAAAAAGTTTAGTTAGCAATTATAAGAATCAGATACAAAGAATAAAAAAAAAAAATAAAAAAAATGTTCGATTCTTCTGCATTCTGAGCAGGGCAATATGTAAGTAGGCAGGTTCAGTTATGGCATCCTCAGACTCTGAACCTGATGACATTGTCAACGAAGAGGAAGTAATAAAGTACTACTTTGACAGAGGCTTCAGTTATGAAGAAATTTTAGTATTTCTCAAGAGGTACCATGGTGTTGATGTCAGCTATTGAACGCTACTGCGACGATTAAGCAAGTACCGTTTGAAGAGACGACACCGTGACACTTTCTTCGAGTTGGATGCAACACACGATGCAGTAAAGCAAAGGATAAGAGCATTGATCAATGGTCCAGGTTCGACTGCTGGATATCGAACTGTGTGGCATTCTTTGCAACTGGAAGGTTTAAGGATTCCAAGAATTATTGTACAGACAATCCTGAAAGATTTGGATCCAGAAAGCACAGAAAATCGAAGGAAACACAGGCTACACAGAAGAAGGTATGAAACCCTGGGCCTAACTTCGCTTGGCATATCGACGGATATGATAAGTTGAAGCCCTGAGGATTTCCCATACACGGTGCTATAGATGGTTACAGTAGACGAATACTATGGCTTCAACTTACTCGCTCCAATAACGCACCGGATAATATTGCTAGTTTTTACCTCGATGCAGTTAGCACGCTGGGTGGTTGTCCTGTGGAACTCATCACAGATCTTGGCACTGAAAATGGCTTGTCGGCTTCTATACAAAGTTATTTTAGAGGCGATCCTGATGCTCATTGTTACGTTCCATCGCCAAGAAATCAGCGGATTGAAAGTTGGTGGTCACAGTTCAGTAAGCAACGTTCAAATTGGTGGCGGAATTTTTTGAAAGATCTATGTTCAAATCGAACCATCATCGGAGATGAGCACGGAAGCGTTGTGGTTTTCATTTTCTGGGGTACTTCAAGAAGACCTTGACATGATTAAGGTCCACTGGAACACACATAACATCAGGAAATCTAAGTATCAGACAGTAAGCGGAAGACCTGATTCATTGTATTTTATTCCTGAGCAGCACAGAAGTAGAGATTACATGCAGCCTGTTGCCGCTGCTATGCAAGACGACATAGCACAGCATGTTGTAGTGAGAGACTACTCAAACGATTACACCGAATATTTCGATTATGTAATGGTTACGCTGAATATTCCGAAGCCTAAGACATGGGAAGATGCGCTATCACTTTATGAGAAGCTCATGTCTCTCTCTTAGTGAATAAGCAACCTACCAAGATGAACTACAACTTCTCCTAAAAATACAATTGCTATTTTAGAGGAAGGAACATAAGTACTCGATCCAAGGTGTTGGTTGGCTTATCGACGCTTTTTTTATAGAAAGAGACACTGGGTATAATTATGTAGAAAGGAAGGCAGAAAAAAAGAAAGCAAACAATTCAGTGTAACAGAAATAGTTGTTATCTTCAGAACAAAATATAAATACATTTTTGGCAATAGGAAACTACGATACAAATTTGTCAGTTAATTTTGCTATTTTCCTATGAAATATTGAAATAAAAAAGATCTCTCTGACGTCAGCATTCATTAAGAAAAGCGTTTTTTGAATTTTTGATAAAGTAAAACACTGTCAAAATGAACAGAAGAAACTATGCTAAAAAACCATGCATACGGTATAACCGCAGCCTCAGCAATGCACTGCAACAAAATTAAGTAAAGCTAAAATGCATACATCTAAGTATGATTGTACATCCAAGCATAGTATAAGTCTTATCTTCTTTTTCAGAATAGTGCTCAATGTCTCTCAACAGAGCGTGGTACGCAAGTAAGTAAATAGACGAGATTTAGTTTATCCGTACTAATAGTTTCATGCCACCGTACTCGGTAACAAGATTCCGCTGAAGATTGTTACCGAGTACGGTGGCATGAAACTATTAGTACGGATAAACTAAATCTCGTCTATTTACTTACTTGCGTACATCCAAGCATATTATATCTAAATTTTTGCTCTATTTGGCGTTACTTTTTCTACTTGGCGTGACATTTTCTTTTGGCGTGACATTTTCTTTTGGCGTGGTTTTGTTGTTCTATTTGGCGTGACATTTTCTTTTGGCGTGGTTTTGTTGTTCTATTTGGCGTGACATTTTCTTTTGGCGTGGTTTTGTTGTTCTATTTGGCGTGACATTTTCTTTTGGCGTGGTTTTGTTGTTCTATTTGGCGTGACTTTTTCTTTTGGTGTGTTTTTTTCTTTTGGCGTGGCAGTTGTGGGCCACCGTAAATGACTGACCTATGCTAGGAACTTAGGACAGGTTGTTTGACTAAAATTGGGCAATTTAGACAAGGTGCTGATTTAGAAGTTGACGGTCATTTTGTCAGACTTGACTAAAATTGGACAATTTGGGCCAAATTTGGACCAAATTTCAAAAGTTCTTCAAATTTCATGAAATTTTGCATGGATTACATTTAAAAGGTGCTGATTTCAATTCTGGCAATCATTTTGTCTGAATTGACTGAAATTGGACAATTTGGGCCAAATTTGGACCAAATTTCGAAAGTTCTTCAAATTTCATGAAATTTTCCATGTATTACATTTGAAAGGTGCTGATTTCAAATTTGACAGTCATTTTGTCAGAATTGACTAAAATTGGAGAATTTGGGCCAAATTTGGACCAAATTTCGAAAGTTCTTCAAATTTCATGAAATTTTCCATGTATTACATTTGAAAGGTGATGATTTCAATTCTGGCAATCATTTTGTCAGAATTGACTGAAATTGGACAATTTGGGCCAAATTTGGACCAAATTTCGAAAGTTCTTCAAATTTCATGAAATTTTCCATGTATTACATTTGAAAGGTGATGATTTCGAATTTGACAGTCATTTTATCAGATTTGACTAAAATTGGACAATTTGGGCCAAATTTGGACCAAATTTCGAAAGTTCTTCAAATTTCATGAAATTTTCCATGTATTACATTTGAAAGGTGATGATTTCAAATTTGACAGTCATTTTGTCAGAATTGACTAAAATTGGACAATTTGGGCCAAATTTGGACCAAATTTCGAAAGTTCTTCAAATTTTATGAAATTTTGCATGGATTACATTTGAAAGGTGCTGATTTCAAATTTGACAGTCATTTTATCAGATTTGACTAAAATTGGACAATTTGGGCCAAATTTGGACCAAATTTCGAAAAATCTTCAATTTTCATGAATAAACATCATGCGTAAGATATTGGTGAACTGTTTTTCTGGCCCCGAAACATCATAGTGAATTGCAAGGCTGTCAAGATTAAGTTAAACAAAGTAAAGAAGGGAGTAATTTGATGAATTGCAGACTGCATCAAATTATTAGTCAGTGTACAAGTCATTCAGATGTCTTAAAAATTAGCCTAAAGCAATTTTCTCAAGGGCTGATGCGGAAATTGTTCAAGCCTAATGGCTTCTAGTTTATTTAGCTCCCTGAGTGTTGTTTGGAACTTTCTCGTAGGTAGGTGTTGGATCTTTTTCAATAATATTGATGTTCCCGATTTGTTCTTCTAATTTTCATATTGCCTCGGCTTTCAGAATTCGCACAAGTCTAGCTCCTTTGTCGTATGGATAAATTTTAATGTTATCGTCAGCTTTCAGTTCTTTTATGATGTAATGAGCAAGGCCTTAACCAAGACGATGACCAATACGTCACAACAAATTTCTGGAAACCAATGTTTTTATACCTGTGGGAGAAGTCATTGTATTGACATTGACCTCAACTTTTGTAAACAATTTTATAACATTTTTTTTAGTCTGATGATGGCCTCCGCTGCTAAGAAGGCTGAAATATATTACTTCAAAACAAACAAATGTGAAACGATTTATAAACACGTCATTATCTTAATTCACGTTCACATGAAATTGTCACTAAAAGAATAGAGCATGTTAAAATTGTTTGTTGCCATCATCTTAGAGCTAGAGGCTAAACTTTATAATTCCAACCACAACACAAAATTCCAAAAACATGCAATGTCATCAGGATGAAATAAACTAATTTTGATTTAATTCTAATTGAAAGCAGGAACCCTGGTGACATTTGACTTGCTAAGAGAAATTTCTCAGCGTTCTTCTTCTCGATCTTCTCAGAGTGCCTCTTAGTTATAAGAAACGAACAAACTACATAAGACATTTATATGGGATCTTTAGCAAAACACCCGGTGCAATAAAGACAGAGACTAATTTACTGCGATAGGCAGGTTATGTGAAAACATCAAGAAAGTAAGTACTCTCTAACAAATTTGAACAAGAATGGGAAGAAAACAAGTCGAGAGATCAACCACGTTGGATCAACCACGTTCTGGTACTCCACCACTCATGCGCCTCCCGTCGCGCGCGCCCTCTGGCGTTCTTTCTCTCAAATAATAATCTGAGGTTCGGAATTCCCGAGTTACAAAACCGAGTTACAAAAGCGAGTTATGCATTATGACGTCACAAACGAGTTACGAGTTAAGTTTTAATTTTTCTCGAGTTATTAACTCGAAAATGAGGTTCGGAATTCCCGAGTTACAAAACCGAGTTACAAAACCGAGTTACGCATTATGACGTCACAAACCGAGTTACTAACTCGGAAATTTTTAAGTTTTAATTTTTCTCGAGTTACTAACTCGGAAATTTTATTTTGTTTTATTTTTCCCGAGTTACTAACTCGGGAACTTTATTCTTATAAAATATTCCCGAGTTAATAACTCGGAAAATTTTATCTGCTATACGTTTTTAATTTTTAGTTTGCTTTATGTTTTTCGAGTTAGTGGCTAAAAACTAAATCACAAAATGAAATGAAACACTTCAAGTTCACCAAATGATGTATCCACTGTTGCGTATTAAGAGAATCAGGGGCGGATCTACTGGAGGTATGTCGAAATTTGTGTAGGAGAGTGTTGGCAATCTACCCATAAAAGAAAAGCGTTCAAATAATCCCATTGGTAATATAAATTGAATTCACAAATTATGTTAATGCTCTCCTACACAAATTTCGACATACCTCTAGATCCGCCACTGAGAATAACAGTAATATTTAGCTTTTATTAGCTTTTCGTTAGATTTGATTGATGGTGGAAAAATAAACTCCACTGTGGTTTACTTATGTCTCTCTTTTCAATCATCGCTTTTTGTTAGTTAAGAAAGAAGATTTACCAAACACTTTTGTAAGTCTTCAAATTGCGTCAATAATAAGCAATTTCCATGATGATGTTATCGTTCAGCTTTTTGGCAATTTTTTTAGTCAAAAAAGGAGCAAACTATAAAGGTGCTTCGACGTTCGTGAAAATGTGCATTTTAGGAAAAATTGACACTAAATTCTAAAAGTGCTTCGATAGTAGAAACTAAGTTCAAATCAAGGGTGACAATTTCGATGGGGGTCAATTTTTACACTTTGCTCAAAAGTGTGCTCGGGAAGTATAAACGAGGATTTTAGTGACCGACTGAAATGTTGCCCGACCACGACCATTTAAATATATAGAAATATCTTCATGAAAATTTAGGCTCATAATGAATTGTTTGAAAATTTGGTCCGAAATTCTCTTTTAATTTCACTTTCATTTCAAGTCATTTTGTGATTTACTTTTTAGCCACTAACTCGAAAAACATAAAGCAAACTGAAAATTAAAAACGTATAGCAGATAAAATTTTCCGAGTTATTAACTCGGGAATATTTTATAAGAAGTTAGTAACTCGGAAAAAATAAAACAAAATAAAATTCCCGAGTTAGTAACTCGAGAAAAATTAAAACTTAAAAATTTCCGAGTTAGTAACTCGGTTTGTGACGTCATAATGCGTAACTCGGTTTTGTAACTCGGTTTTGTAACTCGGGAATTCCGAACCTCCTCGAAAATTTTATTAGTTACTAACTCGGAAATTTTATTTTGTTTTGTTTTTTCCGAGTTACTAACTCGGGAATTTTATTTTGTTTTATTTTTCCCGAGTTACTAACTCGGAAATTTTATTTTGTTTTATTTTTCCCGAGTTACTAACTCGGAAATTTTATTTTGTTTTATTTTTCCCGAGTTACTAACTCGGAAATTTTATTTTGTTTTATTTTTCCCGAGTTACTAACTCGGAAATTTTATTCTTATAAAATATTCCCGAGTTAATAATTCGGAAAAGTTTATCTGCTATACGTTTTTAATTTTTAGTTTGCAGACTTTCTTAATTTTAAGGTGTCTGATTTTTATCCAAGTAGTCAATGTTTGGGCAATTATATGTAATGAAATGGAATGACTTTTCTGTGATCGTTCAGATTTATTCCAAAATGATCTCGAGGCTTCTCCTCACCCAGTTGTATTCATTTGCTTTGTGCCCTTCTCGTTTTCACGCAGTTGTTTCTTTACCACTAAAGAATTGCTGTTTTCGCCGGTTCCTCTATTTTGTAGGGTTTATCTATATAGGACTAATACCTCTCAGTTATTTGTGACGTCATTAGCAATCAGAATCAGAATCAGAATCAGAATTATGTTTTCTAATTATCCGTTTCTCTTGACACAAATAGCAAAAATGGACAACACGATGTCTGTTTCGTGGAGAAAGCAAACTGACTATTGACTTATGTTTTGACCTATGTTTTCTTGGTGACACCGACATAATAATATGAAACATAAATTTGCATTGCATGTATAATTTCCAGGGAACAGGAACTTAATTTCTAGAACCCGGATTAGTTAGTCATTTGTTTAAGTATTACTTGCCGCAACAAATATTTTGTTTTGAAGTTGTATACATTAGACATGATAGCCAAAACCGTGTACTGTCATAATACCAATAGACCAAAGCTTGTATTTCATCAGCGATTCTTCCTAAGCACAACGTTTTATTTGCGTCATTAGAAGGGGCACAACGGCTTTAACATCAAACGGTCGTCATAGAAACCTTTGTTGACGACTATGGTTGAATGTGACTAGTCCACAACGTTCGTTTGAGATAAGAAGCATTTTCACGATTTCATAGCAACCTCGAACCCAGGGTCTCTTGCCTTTTATATGGATCTTCTTTGCCACTATCCGTATATATCGAAAAGGCAAGAGACCCTGGGTTCGAGGTTGGATTTCATAGAGCACATGCTGGAATAAGGAATGTTAGATAGAAAGTTTTGTCACTTGGTACTTTCCCCTGGTTTTTCGATTTTATATAACTCTGTATGACGTTGCTTTGATTTGTCAAACAAAGATGGTTATGTAAAGAAGATCTAAAAACTTATCAGTCGGCGGCAATCATTGATATATAGTTATTTTGACTAATGACGGATCATTAATTTGTTTTTGTATAACTGAATTCAGTTTTGTGAAAGGAAATGTGATCCTACAGGTTTGATACTAGAGGACAGCACTCCACCACAACACTACAATAGATTTTGGTAAGGTATTGGGGCATTTTAAGACACCACCTAGTTCTGGATTATATGGTCGTGATGACCGTATAATTTCCTGATACCTTCATTATATTTCGTGCACATTTATTTGACGGTTTCTTTTTCTTTGGACAAAGTTTCGACTACGCAGACTATATCGATGATCGCATTTAAGATTGATAACCAGCAACTGCTAAAAAGCATAATTTACCATAATTACTTTCATAATTTAAATGCCCACAGCTATTTTTCGTGACCACGAAGGCTATTGTCTTTGTAATCAACTAGTATGACTTCTATTATCAAGATGAGTATTTATAAATTAATAGCGATTGCTTATCTGCAATAATTAAACAATAACTCATATTAAGTCATGTTTATTGTAGTCACATGTCACCAGAAGCTTCAAAGGAGCTCAGGAAATCGAAAATTTGTCAACCTCCCTTTCAATTTTCTTTATCTTTTACATATTATAATTGCCCCCACCCACTTTCAGTTGACTCTCGAAAGACTACGTTATTGTTCACAGATTTTTCAACTTGTACTAAGCAGAGGAAATCAAAACGTTCGACAAAATTTTAGTCACTTTTTTTGACGAAAAAGTCACATTTCAACAGTCTTATTTATTTCCGTCACTTTCCATAATATTTCACCGCATCTATCCTACAGAGTCTGGACTCTATTTTTGTAAGAACCCATAAAATCTGACCCACAAGTCGCTGTTCTTATTTTTTTTGAGTCGGCAGCCTGAATCGTTTTTATTATGTTCATATCATTAAAAATACAGTTTCAGATTTCAGTGTTATTTTTGAACTTGCATTTAGAAATAACTTTGCTTAGAAAGACCTTTGCTACAAGTCCTATCTTTTTTGTTTACATTTTTTGACTCGATTATAATTTGTAACGCAGCAGGGTAGGGATTTATGAGCTGGTTCATTGTTGGTCGACTGTCTGCTTGTTGTTTTTCCTTCGCATTCATCTAAAATAAATTGCCATTATTAGGTTGTAGGTTTATCGAGTGGTGTTTCCGCCGTTGTCTTTGTCTTTATGAGTCAGTTAAAATATGTGGTGTCAGGTGTTTGCCCTTTGAAGAGCAATCAAAATAATAATATTTATTAAATGAGTGAAACTGTCGCATTTTTGGTTAGCAGGTCAGAGTTGCCATTAAAATTTATACTTTCGTGAATCCAATACTTGCAGATTGATGATGCATCATCGTCATTAATGACGTTTTAGAAAAAACTGCGGTCAAAGAAACAATTAATATTTTTCTATCTATAAAATTCCCTTTTCATAAACCTCTGCGATGGAGATCATAACAATATTTTTATTCACCGCATGATTTTGCTTTTACGTAATTTAATAAACGTCAGAAGAAATAACTAATTTTCATTGGTTGTTAAGTTATACATTTAAGCTTCTGATTGGTTAGAAATTCTTATTGATTTTAGAAATAATAGAATAGTCTCATGATTTTGCCGCCCTTTGAGTATTTTGTTTTCATTCATTTAACAAAAACCGGTTGAGTGTGTTAAGAGTGTTTTCGAAAACAGCTTTCCTAATCGATATTTGTGGCAATACGTTTGAAGAATTTAAACTTGGATTTCAGTTGTTGTAAAAGAGTTACTATGTCATTGGAAATGGAAAAAATAATTGAAATTTCGTTAGCGAAAGTAGAGAAATCCAAAGCTCACAAAGTTGGAAAGTCTGGTCTACTACACAGAAGTTTATTAGTTAATACTTTATTGAACCGTGTTCGGAGTACAGAAAAAGGTTTACTTACGAAAGAACCGTTAATGAATTATCGTGAACCTAAAAGTTTAATTGACTTAGATTTAGACGATTTTGAAATGGACAGGGTTCCTTCTGTAAAAGACACGAGAAGTATATTTCACCAACAAACTCAACCAAGAAAGAAAAGTTCACTTGTTACTAAACTTAACACACGATCCATGTCAGGAAAAGTAGACATTACAATAAATGAGGAACTACCACAACACGACGATACATTTGATATGAAAGAAAATAAAATTGAAGATATACATTGTGAATGCAGTAAACAAAAAACTTTCGTTCCATTACTTAAACAAGGGAAAAAAAGAAACCATTCAACGGAACTTGTAGAAGACGAGTGTCCTAGTAAAAAACTGCGTTGTATTTGGCCATCAAATACACCACAAATGGACAAGGACATCAGTTATTCTGTTACAAGTTTGGCTTCATTATTTGGTGGACTTGTTGCGAATACAACAGACTCGGAAATATCAACTATGAGATTTCGAAACCAGTTAGTTTCCTCTATGGTGGCGTGTTAGTGGTTTGTTATGATTTCTGTTTCGTGTGAAAGTCAGACAAAAGAGATTGCATGCTGAGTCGGCGAATAAAATTAATTATGTCAGCATTAATGATTGTGTCTCCAGAGGTTATCATTTTAATTTCATGCATGATTAAGTAACATTATAATGGAGTTAAGAATTATGAAAAGGAAATCTTTTGTTTTACACTATTTTGTGGGAATCTTTAAATAGGAAGTCATGTTAATATAAACTGCTCTACAAACTGACTCATTAATATAATATTGCTTGTTCATGATCTTTCTGAGAATGGAAAAGACATAGATGTATTGTTGAGTCTGCTTAATAATTAATGTTTGATTCTACACACCAAGTGTTTCTTATTCATGCTGAATTATGAACGCATGGTTACTTCTCAATAGAAAATATCTGTAAGCAATATGTGCCAAACAACGACAATCTTTCAATATTGTTCAGATTATTAAAAACAGCTGCTGTTCATCAAATCCATCGAGAGAAACGAGTTTTTACAAACAACTCAACAAATAAAGAAAATTGAAAGAAAATTAATAGGTCACACTACTCAAAAGCCGTTTTTAAATTTTGACGAAATTTAAGATCGGTTAATTTTATGATGATTGTAGTGTTGTTGTTTTTTTTATATCTGGATATGACTGACCCAGGAGCGTTTTCTTAAGAATTTCAGTCAACAATTTGAAAAACTATCCATTTTAGTATTCCTAAGTTTCTTCATGTAATCAACGCTCGAAGATAGTCTCTTTTACACTTGTATATTATATTGTTCAGAGTGCATTTTTAATACCTGAGTGTCGTGTTTTGTTCAAATGTTTTATGAAAACATTTCGTTGTCTTTAACTTCGTTGTTTATGATATGTATGTCCATAAGGTTGTCAGATATCAAAGCAAACATTTGAGAAGTAAAACAATAAGAAAGAGAAAGATATTGTTTTGTGAATCATTCCTCAAATGTTTGTTTTTGTCGTTTTGTGTTACGCTTTCGTTTCCTAAAGTGTGTCAGCAGTTTTGTGTTTTTAAATGTGTGTGAATGTACATAGATGTGCCTAACATTTTTCGTATGTTTTCTGAAAACAAAGTTTTAAAAAAAAAGTTTTTGTACATACATTTCATGAAAGACGGAAAGAGAAAATAAATTGAACGAGAAAATATTTATCTTGTTATCTTTATCTGAAATCCTTCTTCTGGTCCAATCGCACCTAGTCATGTTGGTCAGTATGGACGTTTGAGCCTTCATGTTAGCTCAATATAAGTCTAAATAACCGGCAAGTACCAAATCTGTTAATAGTGTCCAGATACTAGATCTACTAAAGGTTTAGGCAGCTTTCATCAAACAGTGTATTCAACTATTCCAGAGCATCAACAACTTTTCTCGTATCATAACAATTGCTGCTTCTGAGTTTATGAAAATCTTTGGCGTCTTTCTTAATCATTGTAACTGATTTTCGCAGTTTGATGGTCGTAAAGTTTTAATTAAATAGACTCTGTATAAAGCAGGGATTCAAATATCTCGGGTTTTGCCAGAATTTTGTCATTTTTTTGCGATTGTTTGCCAGCTGCTACAAAAGTGGATCATATTGTGGGGGCAGTGCACACTATTATTGTAAGAAGGAAGCCGGAAAAGTGATGTAATATACATTGTGGGTGTTGCTGTCAGTGTTACGGTCATTAATGTGAAGATTAATTTGAAGACCGGCATTCGTTCATTAATATGAAGAAATTCTAGTAATTTTCTTCTGAAGATAGTAATTGCTTATAAAAAGCAACAATATGAAGCCCCCACCCCAGCAGTTGACAAAGTTGGCTGACTTTCGTTGTTTCATTTCCAAGAGTTTTTTTTGAAGAACATTCCTGCTAGACTGGATGGTTAGTAGAGCATGTTTACAGCAAGAAAAATCTGTTATAACACGAATATCGAATCATGAAAGCGGTAATCTTTGTGTCGCGCAAATACCTCCCGGTTTCGCGTCATATTTCAGTCGAAACAAACCTTCCTGAAATTTGTTTAAACGCCGAATTGTGACCGAGTTTCATTTTCAAACATCGTTTTTATTCCATTCATCCACTGATTTGACTACTTAATCCTATTATTCATTCCAATTCTCATTCCAGTAAATTAAAGCAGTTATATTATTAAAAGCAATAACACAGTCACAATGCTGCGTTTAAACACAAATTCAGTAGGTCTCTTTTAAATAAATTTATATTTTAACTGGTCTTGTTGCTTCTGACCTGATCTTTTGACTGAGTCATTAGGATTGTTTCGTTATCCACGACGTATTTTCTCATACATAATGAACAGTTTCAGTAATATCATCCGAATATCCATTAATAGCTAACTTCCCACCTTAATGTTGTTTTGGACATATGTGTGGAATCTTGTGAATGGCAACAATGTGGACAGTTAATTTTGACACGTATCAAATAATTTCAGTCAAATAAAATTCTTAAAATGCCTGTTCGAAATAATAAATGAACGTGACCGAACTAGAAAGGAAGTGAAAGTTCACTTAAACAGAATAAACGAGGTTAAGCAGCCTAGCCAATTACAGCACTCGTGGTCAACCTCGAACCCAGGGTTTCTTGCCTTTTCGATATACTGCCTCCATCCATATATCGAAAAGGCAAGAGAAACTCTGGGTTCGAGGTTGCACCCGTGGTCACAACGTCTATTATTGCTAATCTGGAGGTCAAAAACTGCTAGCACATATAGAAAATCTAGAAATACAATTGTTAACGAAACTTGGAAAACATCTTTTATCAACATCGAACCCAAAGTTTCTTAGATACTATTCGTATAACGAAAAGGCAAAAGAAAACCAAACAATTCCAGTTTGATCTTGTATTTCTAAGGTGAAAACTAACCTCGTTTAATGTTGTAATGATGGTATTTGTTGTGCCCCAATTTGCAATAAAAGAAGATGCCCCAATTTGTACTACCAAGTTTCCCCAACTTGTAATAACTTTCATTTTTGCATTTTGTTGCTAGGGGTGTCAGACACAAATATTTTGAAACAATAATAATGGGATTGTAGTGGCAAGAGGGGAAATTATTCTTCGTAGAATAAATGGATCAGTAGTCGTAACTATGGTACCTAGTCATTATAAAACAATGAAATTGACTGTTCAAGACCACAATAATAATGACTAAAAATCCAAAAAAATTACAGGAGGTGAGAACTATACCTTATGGAACAAAAAAATTATCGGGCTAAATTCTTCGTCGAAATGTAGTAAGGAAATTCCAACGTTTCCATAGACCAAACTTTTCGTCGTCTTCGAGAAATTATCTCATTTTTGTTCGACCATTTTTTTGTTCGATAATGTTAGGTGGAAAAACTCATTCAAACATCACTCTATGTAAAACATAAATCCCATTTCAGCTAAATTTACTTGTAGTAAAATTTGAAAGTGGTTGCTATAGCTACACAAAGATGGTGAGAGAACTCATGCATTCCCTAGTTGTCTTAAAAAAAACAGTTTACTTCTAAAAAGTGAAAATTAGATACCTATAACTCTCCCTTTTAAATAATTCGTCTAAAGTACCAGTTTTATTACAAATTGGGGAAACTTGGTATTACAAATTGAGACAGCTTTTTATTATAATTTAACGCAAATTTTATTACAAGTCAGGGTAGGTATGACAAATAGCGACAAGTTATTACCAATTGGGGCACAACACAGAGACAGTAACAACAATATCATTATAATCTTTGAGTTCAATTATCTGGCCACCAACAATTTTAATGTTAAAGGAACTTATATTTCAACCTATGGTTCTCTGGAATAGAATCGAAGGACTATTGAAAACTGACGGAATCGTTCAGGTTACCACTTTTTGCGTGCTGTACAATTTGACACACTGCTGTGCACCACACTTTCTTCGTATTCAAAAGAATGTTCTTCCGATTACGAAGAGAGATTTGTCTAAAAACATAAAGATGTCTAAGAGGAGCCCACATAGCCAACACGTAAAGTAATGGAGAACTAACACTGTCACCTTTCCCATTCAACTTTCGTATGTGGATACACACCCGTACGGGACATATCAACCATATCAGCAAGCAAGGGCTGGCGAGTGTTACAAGAGGAACTAAGTTACAACTGACTTTTTTTTGTACCATTTTTGAAGAGTTTCAGAAATGAGGCAGTTTTGAATTTTCTAAAATCAGTTTTCATTTTCTGGGATATTGCCATATGACATTACTATATTCATGAAGAAATCGCTGACATACAAATATATAAATAGCTCAGGAAATTTTAGCGATACTTACACTGCTTGAATTTTGTATATGTAGCGGCAAACATCTAAACAAATAACAAATCGGTAAACATAATTGTTGCCATGGTTACTCCGGCTTGTTTCCAGGTCTCTACCATTTTTTGCTGACAAACAAATAAATAAATTCCTATAAACCTTTAAATTCATCATAGCAACAATGTAAGAATGTTTTGTGTTGATTTCTAGCTTTGTCAGCAAAAATTACTGGAGACTTTGGATCCTAGCCATTTGGAATTAACAACAGCAGCAAATTTCTTTGCTAGTTTCACAACTGTAGTTATTTGTCACTCTGCAGACAAGCTTCTAACGTTGCCATGGGGATAATATTTTGGAAAAACACATTTATGGCAATATCTCAGAAAAGTAAACTGATTCATCGAAAATTTAAAAGCCCACTTTCATCATTTTTAAAAGCCGTTTCAAGTAGTACAAGAAAACGAACTTGTGATTTTAAGTTTAGTTCCCCTTAAAAACCTTCTTGAAGCCACTTTATAAAGCTATGAAAGCTAACCACAACCAAAAATGACTACCCTTAAACAATCTGCTAAGACCTTATTGGTTCACGCCTTTTGCTGCAATTGAAATAGCTCACGCCCAAATTATGTTTGTCAATGGTCATTACTTACATAACGGACTTTCCACGCGCATGGAATAAATTATCTTCACAACCAATCAGAAAAACACAAACATGAGAAAGCACAGTAGGCAAACATCACAATTTCAGCAAGGAGGGGGTTGGTACTGTTTCGAAACCATATCCGGTACAGCATCTAAATTTACACCTACCACACAAAACATGGTTCATGCTAACAACGAGTTCGCTACATATGTAATGAACTAAATCTAGCAGTTATTTCTATCTTCTTTTCCCTGCTGAATTTCCCAAAACTTCCTGACTTTCTAGTAGGTTGTCGGGCGTGCAAGAAGGGCGTGTGAAGGAAGGGGCACAGAAGCGGGTCAACCTTTCTATTCTATTCAGAGGAAATGCAAATTTTGCTTCCCCTAATCGCAACAAAGGTTCGTAGAGAACGTTAAGGCTGAAATACATTTAAACTGATGATAGAAAAAACTGATCGTGTAAACAGAAAAAACTGACGAATTTTTCCTGATCCTTTTAACTGATCAGTTTTTTTTAAAAGATGGACGTGTTCATCTTCTTCATTTAGACTGATACTCTTTTGAAAATACTCTTTTGAAATCATGAGATAAACCGGATGTTTCTTTTGTTTTTCAACGCATGGCGTATACTTTCGAATAATTTTGTTGAAACTTTATGTGAACAGTGAAGTGAGTGGTTGTTATTTGCACGTCGAAAATAGCAAACAAAATGATAAAAATTAAAAAGACGAAGAACTTTCTTTTCCGTATTGAATGTTCGATAAGGAACAGTAGTAATTCATTATCAAAAGTATCAGGTTCAATGCGCAAGCACTTTGTGGTGATTCTCCACAACTGATCTTTCTGCTTCTAAATTCATTTTAACAACTTGTATGCACCATGGATGCGCCTCCATTGTAACCATGGCTTTACCCTAATTGTTCGTTTCTTTCTTGTACCTTTTTCTTTTTCCTATTTACGATAACAACAGCCGCAACCGCTTCAAGGGTGTGTGGGGTTGTTCGGGGATCATCCATCCAGAGAGCCTCCATCCCCGCGCACACGACGATGTTCGGGGGATCGGATTCGCTGGATGACTACACAGTAGTTACAGTTACTATTCCGATCGGGGAATATGGAGAACACGGAGAACATGATAGCAGAAAATCTTAAAATGGCGCATTTTCGTGTGTTAGAGGGGCATGAGGTATCGAGATTTGTGATAATAAAATGATTGAATTTTAAGTAATAATTAAAGTGCGGCTTGTATGTTTAAAGCTTCTGTTTCAAATCTATAGTTCGCTGCTGAAGTAAAAATCTCTAGCTTTCTAATCTCCCATGAACAACAAGCAAGACTCCACGGTTTCTTGGCTGCTTTCGCTCCCCTCCTCTCTCTTTTTTTGGTGCTGCTGGGGTAATGGTTGTCAGTTAAAAATTCCAACCTTAGATTACCATAAAGTGTCTATTGTTTTTATTTGTGCTCTAGTAATGGGTGTTAGCATTATGCTTAAGTGTACCTATAATCCTGGCTGCTGCGCGTTCACACACTTTTTAATTCATTCTCAGGATATCATAATCAGAGGTCACTTGTGTAACCTGATGAAGTCTTGTAAGATGATGGAGACTCATCAAACAAGCTGAGAAAAATTACTATCTCATTAGATCATATGGATTTCAGATGTCAACTGACACGCTGCTGCTTTGAATGTGTGACAAAATTTTGCATAATGTTTAAAAAATATTAGTTTTCTGCTCTTTATGCACTAATGATGTTAAGTATCGCATTCCTTTTTGCTTTTTCGTTTTCCGTAAAATTCAAATACGCACAGCGGCAGAGCAAACAAGAAAAGGAATCCAGATGGCTGAGTTAGCATGCCAGCTATCAGAGAAAAAGAAGGCAAACAAACTGAAACAACTATTTAGGGCTATTTCCACGACCACTTTTGATCGAAATGTTTTGACGGAGAAAAAAATTGACCATGCGCATTAAATATTTGCTTCTTTTCGAGCGAAAAATTTCTTTTCTGAAGTGCATTTTCCAGCGATACAGCATGCCTGTTTTCAAAATTTTCCCTGATGCGCCAACCAATGTAGCACCTCTGGGTGACACTAAACCGGTAAATCTCTCATGTATTTTAGTTTTACAAGTTGGTGTCCCTGGCATTTTACCAGGTGGGCCAAAAAAGTTGTCGGTGTTTGGAAAAGACATTTCTCAAAAACTACAAGGTTTTTAACTTACTTTTAACGTAAAGAGAATTGTTTAACTTAAATTTTCATACATCATATTAGTTCATTCCTTAAAGAGATATGAAGAAAAAACTTTCATTTCAATTTTCAAAATTTGCGCTGCAATTGGAAAGATACATTGTGTGCGAATGTCATTAATCAATTTTCAAAAGCATCAGTTTTTAACAAAAAAAAGGGTGTTAAATTAAGTGTCAAACTTTAAAGGAGTGGTATCGTCATTTCAAATTTTATGACAAATTTTAGTTTAAAAAATGTATAGTTAACCTGCGTTAAAGCTTTTTTAAAAAATGTTTTACTTCCGAAGATATTGAGTTTTTAATTTTTTTATAAACCCCCGTCTTTTTTTCTGATGAAAAGCGTGTGACGTCATTGAAGAAGTTTCATTTATTTTTACTTGTTATGTCAGTGCAAAGGAGCGTATTAGTTTCTCATGTTTTCAAAAGTCATGAGTGAGAATTCAAGTGAAGAGGAATCAGATGTTCTCAGCGAAGATGAAGAATGTAGCAATGAGTTTTATTCAAGGATTTCACAGAGAATTTTAACAGTTTGAGCAATATAGTTTTGACCCAGTTGCTGTAAAGAACATGAAGAAGTCCGGATGATGATTTTGATGACGAAAATGCCTTACCGGAGAGAGTTGGCAACAAACAGTGATGCAAATGTGTTGCAAAGAAGTTTATGCGATCAAGGACGATAAATTTCAAAACAATTTTTTGTACAAATCAAAACGAAAAAAAAATACATCAATATTGAGTTGATCATTGATCGTACTAAAATTCATATATTGAAAGTTAACGTTTTTCCAATTTTCCGTTTTCCGTGCAGGAGTTCAAGAATTCAATGAAATAATCAGTGAAACGGAATAATATTCAAATGCCCAGTTCGAAGAGAAACACGAAAACAAAAATCGAAAAAACACTTGCACACAGAAAGTAAAAGTTCACCTATGTATAATGAAAAGTGTAGATAAAACATTAAAGTAAAACTCCTTATAACATGTTTACCATCAAATTTCTTCCAAAACATGATTCTTTAAAATATAAGTGACGTAAAGATGGAAGATTGGCCTCGCTTCAACTTTGAAATCCATATTTTTTTTAAATATGAATTTTAGGTAATCTAAACAAACTAATGTTCTGTCCTTTGGTTGAGTCACTGTCACATCTCACAGCAGCACAAATAACCATGTTTTTCACTAGATTTAAAAAAATACTTAGTTATTGCTTGAATTTCAAAGAACACTCGCTCGATTTGAATGCAAAACATCGCATCAACACTGAATATAACTTCTTCAATGACGTCACATAATTATTACTAATTTATTCAGCGTTTTAAGCCTATGTTTTAAAGTGGCATTTTATAGCGAAAAAAATACTTTTTTTTTCCAAATTAAATTTATTTTGTAGTATCTACATTAAAACAAGGGATATACGAAGAAAAAAAATTTTTTCAAATTTTCATGACACCACTCCTTTAAACATAAGATATCTCCGAAACTGCAAAGAATTACGAGGCCATAGTTATTTAATACTTCGTTCATCGTAACAGACTTGCTGGCATTATTCATTATTATGCATTATTTTTTGCAAACAAAATAATGACATATACAATGCACATTTTTTAACGATAATGTAGTATAAGGCGGATTTTAGAACAGTCCTTTTCATTAACGTTATGAAGTATTACAATATAATATTAACGAGCCATCCATTCTCTATTATGTGAAATACATCAGGTGTTTGTTTCTATTTTTCACTTCAGGCTATATTATCATTTGTCTAGTCAAGTAAAAGAAATTATCACGTCGCAACATGTATCTTACCAACGTTTATGTTCAAGATGATTATATTATTCTAAAATTTCAGTCACCACCTATGTTGATGACGTAGTTTTGTTCTTCTTTTTCATTAAAGAAATAATATTTCTTCTTTATAATAAATTGTTGTTCCAATTTTGATTTCTTTATACGTCTTTAACATGTAAAAAAGTCCGTTTTGTATAACTGCTGGTTATACAAACAAAATGTGTATGGATTGCCGTTGCTAATTCTGAATTTATAGATTTTATTTGCGTGGAATATGGGATGTATATTTCATTTTCAAGGAGAACATAAAAATAGGAGTATAGAGCAACGAAGAAAAGCACTACGAGATAAGGAGACACATACCCTATTTCGTCTTAAAAATGCCGCCCTCTGATAAAAGCCGCCCTCTAAACTCCGCACTTATAGTCAAACATTGTAGTAAACGCTGCCCTCTAATAAACGCTGCATCTTGGAAAGCGGCGTTTATTAGAAAACAGGCTAAACAAGAATTGGTTTAATAGTTAGTAGTTTTATTTGTTTACTATCAACAAATTCTTCCATGTTTGCATGAATATTTGATGTTTAATTAATTGCTATAAAAGTTTTCATCACATAGATGCATTAAAACATAAAAAAACCATCTTGCAAAGCTCCGTTAAAATGAAAATATGCGAAGAAATAACTATTTCGTAAATCTCTCCACTGTTGTTCCAATGAATTTGATTTGAAGATCTATTTACAATTCCGTTTGCAGCGACAGAGGGGAGATTTACGAAACCAGGGCATAAAAATCTGATTAAATGGAAATAAAGTATTCATTTGACTGCTTTTGTAGTGAAAAGTTTATGTAAGGGTATCAATTGCAAAAATACAATCTGCTAATTTGACAATGAGAATTTGTATCAAAAAATGAATTCAAAGAGAAAACAAGTAAGATAACTTTTAAGAATGTAATTGTATAACTGACTCTGTTATTGACATAAAGGAATTTAGGAATTCCTTCACACTATGATCTATATTATGCAAACTATATATTTGTTCCCTTAGCGACATATTGTAGTTTAAAGAAATGTATATGGTAAAAAAAACATGTTGATTTCTCTTCATCAGGTTATACAAACTATATATAATCTTTTGTAGTTCCATATTCCAATCCTGCATTCCCCAAACACAATACTTGTACTTTTAATTGAAAAGAACAAAAGCACCTTGATGTTTTTTTGTTTTGTTTTGTTTTTAACCTAATTTTTTCAAGTTATTGATTGCAACCTGTGGAAATAGTGTGATCTGCAGTTAACAGATAGATCAGCTGTTGTTATTGTACTTTGTTCCCATCAACAACCCTTTAGGAGTCTCGTAGTTCCTTATTGCATTGTAGTTCAGTTGCTGTAACTTAATAGATTTATTTACAACTTACTTTTAGCTTCACTTGTAACAAGAAATGGAATCTAATAAAGGAAAATTTATTAGTGCTTTTGGTAGTATGCAGATGTTAGGAGATTATAAAACTGTCGAAGATGAAGAACAGCCGATGTTTGGCAGCCTGATAACCAAAGATACCGGATCTAATAATAAAAGTCTCAAAAAAGCTGAAGAGCATACCAACGATCTTTATAATCCATTAGAAGACATGGATATTGCTAGTGACGCAGAAGTAGAAAATATTGCAGACTTACCAAATGAAGGCTTTGAAAAAAGCTGCCAAGATAGCAAAGGAAGTTCTGTTATTAAATCTGACAATATAGAAAGGACTGATACACAGCGTATTTATGAACATGATTTAGATGAAAATACTAAAGATTTATCGGATGGAAGCATTCACGAAGATATGATTCAAGAGCAAGAAGAACGTATCATTCAAGAACTTGAGGAGGTTACTAAGAACTGTTTACTTACTACCAGTGACTATATAGATGATCATGATGAGCTTTTGGGCACTGCTCTTGCTGAGCTTGAAGAGGAGGAGAAGCAAAGACAGCAGGAGCTTGAAAAGTTAATGTCACGTGAAGGGGAAAGCAGTCCTGCCTCACAAAAAAAGAAAAAAAAGAAATTAAAGTCCAAAGAGAGAAGTGAGGAGAAAGACAAGAAAAAAAAGAAGAGGCGGAAGAAAAAAAAAGCAAAGGATGAGGAGAAGAAATCCAAAAAATTAAAGGTTGGAAAAGATAAAGACCTGGAGGAGTTAGGAATTGACGAATTACTTGAACGTTTAAAAGAAGAAGAGACTAGAAAGTCTAAAAAACCCAAAAAATTAAAAAAATCAGAAGATAGTGAACATAAAAGAAAATTGTCAAAAGAGCAAGGGAAACATGATATATCTCCACGGAAGAGAGATACCAAAGGTCAACATTCAACCGAACATGTAAAAGAAGAAAACGAACTTCGAAAAGAAAGAAAGACAACTTCACACCGAAATCCCTCTGTGGAGCGAAAAAGTAATTCGTATAAAACCAGTCCATCTTCAGAAAGGAAAAGAAGTTTGTCAAATGAAAGGAAGCGTGAACGAAGTCCTTCAGATGAACATCGGAGTAAATCTAGCAAGTATAAGAAATATGATGAGAATAAACAATGGCGAAAAAAAAGTTCATCAGTTGAAGAAAAAGAACACAGTGGTAAAGTCGACTCATTGAAACGAAGCAGGAAAGATACTTCTCCTCAGAAACGAAGAAGAAGTGACCGAAGTCCAGAAAATCGTCATAGAAGGTATAAAGATGATGAGCGTAAGGATAGGCACAGAAAAAGAACTGCTGAGAATGATGCATTAAATGAATATGAAAATAGAAGAAGCAAAAACCACTCTAATCAAACGAATGATGAACAATTACTTACACATGTAACTGATGAAGAGAAGGTGGCAAGGAATTGTCTGTTGTCCAGAGATGAGTTTTATTCACTGAAGGATAAAGTTCAGTCTTTTAATGGAATGAAAGAACCACAGCAATCGAAAACTTCACCACCATCGACACATTCAAGGGAACTGCCCAAGAAAACAGAAAACACTGTAGAATTACCAAACAAAGATAAAACTCACGAACTTTTAAAACCAATCGAAAAGCAAGCAAAACAAAAAGATTTCTTACACAAGTCATTCTCACCTGAGCCGCAAAAAACTGACAATAAAGCACAAGCTTGTGACAAAAGAAGACGATCTTATAGTGAAAACAGTGGCCATTTGGATTCTGAAAGTAATCATAAGACTTCGCATTCTCAGAAACTCCATGAAGTAAAAAATCACAAAGTAGGGGATAAACGGAAGCACGCAGATGATGATAGGCTGTTGAACGAAACCAGTGAAAAGGACGGTACTGTGCAGATGAAAGAAGAGTTGGATACTGGTGAAGAAAAACAACTTAAACCAGGATCATTAAGTTTGCGGCAATACAAAGAAAGAAGAAGATCTGCAAGGTCGAGTTCTGATAACCAGAAAAGGTTTGCGAATAAGTTTTTTTTCATTTATGTGGGTGAATGTATGTGGATTTTTAAAGTTTCTCTTATAAAATCATAACTAAATCTAACTTCCATTAAATCTTAATGGAATAATTTTTGTTAGTTTGATTACAATGAGAACATTTTGTCCAAAAGTTGGAGGCAAGGAAATTGCGAATTTTTTCTTTTTATGGTATTTTATGTGTTTGCAGTGAAATAAAAGAATCGGAAGATCAAAAAGAAAATGAAGAACCTGGAAGAACTAATTCAAATGCAGAACAAATTCCTCTGCTGTTTGACAACGAAAAAGTATGTAACTTTTGATCGTTGTTATTTTGTTGAAAGTGTTTTACAGATGTGATAATCATTTTTGTTTCTTCCTCTCAGAACACCTTCTCTGTAAGTGGCGACAATGACGTTTTCACACATGTCAAGAACGATGACGAATCACCATACAATCCTGAAGTAGCTACTCCACTCGATCTAGCCTCTCCAAGTGATGCGGCTATAGAAGATCGCACGAACATCAGTTCTTATAAGGACGTGGGAGCATTCGAAGATATCATGAAATCGAAAATAAAACACGAAGCAAGAAAACATCATCGACGCAAAGTGGAGGAACTGAAAACTCAATATGGAAGTCCCGACCCTACCACGAAAGAGGTATGTTGTTTGTTGAAATGTTACGTGTTACAGGTTACGTAGGTTACGTGTAAGAAGTTACAGGTTGCGTTTATTCTGTTCTATTGAATTCTATTGATTTCAAGTGGATGTTCTGATGGTGAAAAGGAATATTATTGGTTAAATTAGGTGTTATGGTGGTGGTTTTTACTTTCAGGGAAAACTGGTCGACTATTTGGTGCGTCAAGCACAAGTTGAAGAGGAAATGAAAAATGTCTTGAAACCATATTTCAAATCACGCGAGATAACTAAAGAGGAATATAAAAATATTTTGAAGAAAGCTGTTCCCCAAGTAAAAATATTATTTTTCACTTTTTCATTGCCTTTCTTAAAACTGTCTAGTAATTGTGCTCGTCCTTACTGGATCAAGTTTCTTTCTTTGCAATTTCTTCAAATGTCTATTCATACTTAGACTTATGTTTGTCTGTTCAGGTTGCCATGTCTAATAGCCCAATTATCTCGTCGAAAATCCAGTCCCTCATGACTAAATTTGTGCGCAAATGTAAAGGAAATAGATTAAAGGAAGAAAGTCGAATAAAGGAACAGAAAAAGTTAGCGGCACAACAGAAGCAGTTACAGTTGCAGTTGCAGAAAAATGCCGACATGTTTCAACAGATCCGAGTGTTGAATCCAAACCTCCCAATGCCACCCATGTGAATCATGTCATATCCTTTACAATGTTAATTACATCTTAAGTGCACTTCTGAGAACTGCTGTTGCAAATTTTTAATGTTTTTGTATTCCTATTGACATACGTTGATAGACAAAGAAATTGTTTATTGTTGTCTTTGCGTTGTTATCCTTGAAAGCGAGGATTCGAAAACTGATAATGATGTTTCGGTCACTTACGGTTTACCGTTAACGGTTTCCGACATTGGCCGATTGTCCTTGAACATAAGATCAATACACTCTATAATAAACTAAAGGATCCAAATTTTTACCGCGGTAATGATTAGTTTGAACTTCATATCTACCTGATTCTGGTCTTTATGCATGCTTTATGGAATTAACTGTGAAAAACCACCAAGTCTTAATAGACCTTTCCAGAATTTCTGTTTGAACATCGTGTTGATATCTTGCTGTCAGGTTTCGCCTCGATTTTATACACTCGTCTTTATGCAATATTTTAATTGTCCAAGAGTGAATTGACAAAAACACTTACTTTCGAGTCGTCACCACAAAATTGTACCACGTGCCAAGTTTGGGCAAAAATGCTGGTCGAGTATTATCAAATTTAGGATCCTCTAATTTAAGATCGACACTCTAACATTGTACGATGTGTAAAGTTTCAAATTTTGATCTAAAATTGACCCAAAGTACCTTCTTTCGACCAAATTATGAAAAAGGTTTTCACATTCGAAATCAGAGCCATGTACAACATCCATATTTTAATAAGAATTGAACTATTTTCACAATTTTGTCCAAAATTTGGTATATTTGGAGTTTGGCCATCAAATTCAAAGTCGGAGTAATTTAAAATTGCGTCTCGTGTGCAATTGACCTTTCCCGAATTTCTGTTTAAACGCTGTGCTAATGTCTTGCTATCAAGCCTCGTTTCTATGCATTATATTTTTTCACTAATTACATTTCTTATTACTTGGTAATATGGATTTATTATTTTCATTTCGCGGTGGGATAATTAAAATCTTTAAAACGAGGCGATGCTTGTTGGTCATAACACGATGTTTAAACAGCATATTTCTACTGCGCATGCGCGATTTTTTGGCTTTATTATATGGCCACCTGATAGCCCTTGAAAAGTTACCTTGTGAAGACCTTCACGTGTTTGGCCTAATTACCTTATCGGGGAAAACTTCGTCGGGGAAAATTTTCGTCGGGGAAAAATATTCGTCACTTGCTAAAATTTTCGTCACTTTTCCCCGACGAAAATTTTCACTGGGGTATTTTTCAAACAAGAATTTCATGTTGCATTTATATTTATTTCATTCTTTAACAACATCTAATTCCATATTTTCATAAAACTCTATTTTTTCTTCGCTGGTTTCTTGTTCATTATTATCCGACTGTTCATCCTTGTTTGGATCTTGAGGGCACTCTGGTTCAAGGCTTACCACCTCAAAATCCACGTTTTCATCGTCTGTATCTTCGTCTTCACCGGCAACAATCCCCGTATATGTAAACGAATAGAAATTTTCGACAAATTCTTCCATTTCATCCAATATGACTTTTTTAGGGCACAGAAATGTTAGGGTTAGTGGCACCTCAAGCCCACCAGAAGGGATTGGTGATGGCTTATACGCTAAAGATTTCAATGTCCCAATTACTTTTCCTCCTTCTTCTTTGATGAAGAAATACACGTAGCGCGAAATTTCTCGTGGAATATGACCAACGAATGGTATGCCGAAAAAGTAAGCCAACAGCTGAGGCTTGGTAAAGCTCCAGGTGACGTCAAAGTTAGCTTAAAGCTAAGTGACCTTAAGCCGCTGCATGCAAAGTGGATTGTCGAAATGTACGACTTTTTGAAGCAAGAAAAGTCCTCAATCATCAAAGGTTTTGAAAAAGCGGGGATACTGGAGGCAGTCGAATCTGCAAAAGCAGTGTACACACGATGCGAAAATCCTTTTGACGAAAAAAGAATGTAAATATTATATTTTTTGGGTCACGAAACTGAAAACAAAACTTGCTTTACAATAAGAACGCTTATGGTGTCTTTTAATAATTTTCAAATCCCTCTGACAAACCCTTTAATCCACTTTTGTGACTTTCCATTGAAAAATATCATTGCCAACTTGTTTTTTCTTCAAAAAGTTTAATTTCAAAATAGGGTTATTCGTCGGGGAAAATTTTCGTCGGGGAAAATTATTCGTCGGGAAAAATTTTCGTCGGCGAAAATTTTCGTCGGGGAAAAATATTCGTCACTTGGCCAAAATTTCGTCACTTTTCCCCGACGAAGTTTTCCCCGATAAGGTATGGCTCATTTCCAAACTTAAAAGGTGTTTACTACATTTGTCGTAGGTTTACTACATTTGACGGAGTTACTACATTTGTCGTAGATTTTTACTACATTTGACGGAGTTACTACATTTGACAGTGTAACAACGTTAACTGTGTCTTCATCACTTCTTGAAAAATTAATTTATCTGTTATTCAAAGTGAGATCAGAATTCTGAAAAAAATAACAACCGATATCAACGCTGCTTGTAATTTTCTAGCTACAACCGAAACGCTGCTTATTATCTAGCTACAACCGGGTCCGAACCACTTCATATCATCGGGTCCATTGGTAGAAACTGTTGAAAATAGATTTCCCATCAATAATAAACTGGTTTCAGTTAACTCGCTATTGCTTACATATATGATGACCATGAATAATAAACACTGTGACAGAGAGTAAAGTACTATTAACCAAAATGAACACAAAGGAGGAGGGTGAAATTTCTGATATATTGAAATAAATTTTGCAAGTGAATCAGATAAAGCAAAATTTTCTCCTGACAATAATGTTTCAACTTGAAGATGTTTGTTGAAAGTATAGCTGTTGTGTTGATAGCTGGTTTGGTGATATCTGCCATCATCGTGCAACTCACTTGTGTTGAGGAACATTCAGAACTTTTACAAAAAGCTGGACAGCAGAACGAAAGAGAACATTTTAGTCAACGACCGAAAAAAAAAGGTGAGATTGTTTTGAAGGCAAAGATATATTTTGCTTATGTTTAAAAAATACTTTTAAAAGATTAGAAATAAATTAAGTTTCTTGAGAATTTCTTGTTATCATCGGTCTGGTCTGTTGATTTGATATTTTCATCTGGGTTCACTTTACCACTAACTAGTAGTTGTCATGTGCTGGACATTTTAACATTTCGTTCCCAGGCGTTTTTTACGTTGCCTATTTGTGGAATGAATGTGGATATTTCTAACACGCGTCTTTTTTTAAATATTTCATGCAGTTCACTTTGAACGTAAGCCGGCTGTACATCAATTTTTAAATTTTTTACGACGAGGAAAAACGTAAATTTTGTGAAATGAATGTTCATTTTAATTTAAACCTGTCACAGCAGATGACAGTCTATAAATATATTTGAATCAATCACATTTTTTTTCTAAACGAGTAATTCTAGTCATCTAAATCCAACGTTGACCGATTTCCCTCCTTATATTTGTGTTGGATCTGTCACTCTCGCAAAACGAATGGAGACCCGATACAAACTATTAGGAACGCTGATTAACAACAAATGTAACAGAAATGATGGTTTGACTTACATAACTCTTTAATTCAATGCAGACGTAGGCCCTCTTGATGTCATTGAATAAAATAAATAAATAAATAAATGAAATAAATAAATAAATAAAAAAGACATAAATATGACAATTTAAAAAACTTCAAAACGAGGCGGATAGCATAGCTTGAAAAAACTTCGACGTTAGAAAAAATGTCACAAATGTTTTATTGTTTTTCAAAGTAACTGCATGTAGCTACTTCCTCTGGAATATCCCAAAAAACCTATGATAAAAAAACTATGATAAATTTGTTGGCATTACCAGGCTTGCAATAACCACCGTCATTTTGTTTAGATTGATTGATTGATTGTTCACTGGTGCAGTCACACTTTTCGAAAAGTGTTCCTATGAATTACTTAGAACTTCTTGGTTTGATAGCGATCCCGCTTGTCATTCTATATGGTGTCGTCAAGATAATGACTTTTACAGTTCTGATATTGTAACTGACGTCACTGCGATGAATTTGTATGTATTTTGACAATAAATACAGATCGTCAGAAATACAGGCGTCATTTTCTACTAATGATCCTTCTTGTTTGTATTCTGTATCAGATTGCCACACTCACGAATATGCTGCAAGCCATCACTTAGGAAAAAGTTTGTTAGTCGAATCTCCTTCCTAGAGAATAATCATTGTATGATGTGAAGCTGTACAAGTTATATGATTTTCGCCATATCCCTAGCTAATCTTAGTTGAGGATAACTGACCCTATTTTATCAGACTCCTTGGTGGCTGTTCATGTTATTCCCTTGTTTGAATGAATGACATACTGGTCCGCATTAACGTCAGAGTAATGCTACGCGAAATTTCCCGCGCATTTCCCGCGCATTTCCTGTTGTCTGTCAGGAAGAACGAACTTCTATAATTCACTTGTCTGTTCGACTTTTCTGCGTTTAATGTTTGCTGGTGCCACAGCAAGAAATATTATGGTCGCATAGCAACATGGTTGGTTGAGGTTTTCTGAGAAGAGTTGATGGCAATGCATGTTGATTAAGCATATTAAAGCTACCCTCAAAATATAACAGTCGATCATTCAGAAAATGAGTGTTTATGTTGTTTACGAATATTCTGAGCAACCAAGCGTTGCTAATTATAAATTGCAATTAGTAGCTGCTTCATAATGGCGGTTTGCGAACATGAATGAAAGGGGATGGCATGAAGCAAAAGATGTCAAAGCATTCCAGAGCTTGACTTATTTGATTCAACAGAAGACTGATACAGAAGACAGACTACATCCCATGTCGAGAGAAAAGATATATGAGAGGCACAGGTGACACAAAGAATGAAGAAAAGAAAACGACTGTTTGCAAATTTCCAAGTTGCATGAAACTTTTTGTGATATTTTTTACAGCTGGTAAGTGTAGGGGATGAGGGGAGCATGGTTTTACGTTATTGTTTAATTGCTAAATCGAAACATCGAGTGGTTTTTGTTTTAAATACAAGTGTGTGGCCGCAACCACGTTTTCACCTATCTGGAATTATGTTTTACGCTAATAATATGTGAGCTATTGGCCCTTAATATACCTTGTCTATGTTTTATGGTGACTTTGTAATCATCTGGTCTTTGTTTTATGACGATTGATGTTGCTGCCGCTGTAGACAGTAACGAATCCTAACGGCTTATTCAGCAAAACTTCACATACAAAAGAAATTGAATTGCCGAGCGACTTTCCTCCTGGATTCAAATGCACAAAAAGAAGTACTTTTATGTTCATTGCTAACGGAGTTACTAGTTCAAATTCAAAATTACTTCCCTCATTGGAAACACGTGAATTGCGAGGCCACTTTTTACTTAAATGAACAGAAAAGCGCTTCACACACAAAACTCACATAAGCAGCTGCTCTTCTTCTTCTCTTCGAAAGAACAAGCAAGAACTGACAGTGTCGTGAGAGAAACTTTTCTGCAGTTTTATTCTATCCGACTGAACAAAAAAATCTACGGTCACGTGTTGGAAGTACATTGTTTCGTTGATATATATGTTTCATTATCAGGTTTACGTCTTAATAACGCTTTCAACAAGTGACTTCACGCAAACAGATTAATGGGCGGCCGCACTTTTACATTTGAAATAAAAACCACTTTGTCTAAATTAGCCACGGTAGTATTTACATTTATTGGAAACGTTTTCTTCTGTTTAAAGTAGGTGTATTTCTTGTCGGTCAGTATCGGCTTGCCGGAAGCATTCTTGACTCGCATTCTATGAATTTCGTTATTCCAACAAAGCACCGTCGTGAACTTCATGAGCTTACCCGCAATAAAACGCCAAAAACGCCAAAACTTAAATTTCCAAGGAATTACCACGTGAAAGGTATTTTGAAATTGCCTTATGGGAAGATTGTTGAACCATTCGAAGCTTGGTATTGTGGAGATGAAAAGATGAGTAGAATTGATTATTACGGAGGTAAAAATAATTACTTTCTGTCAGCAAGCATATTCAAATGCGTGAGATAATTTACCTTAAATATTTTGATTCTTACTCTGCACACTCCTAATAAAAAACATTTTTACCACGTGTGAAAGACAAAAGAATTTGTAAAGTTACTGCAGAATACAAAACGAGGCAGATTCTTTCCAATTTTCAATTCATTGTAAATTCTTTTCATAGGAATGGATAGAACGTACCAGCGAGGAGACATTGGAGAAAATGGTTTCGCAGCAAAAGTTGTTCCAGAATACTCTGAAAAGGATAACAAGACATTCCGTGGTTGCTTACATCACGTTGGTACTAAGCGCTTTCCAATACGAGCACAGAGTATTGTACCCTCACCGAAACTCTTCAAGGTTTATTCTTCATATAACGTTTTATAAATTTACATCAAGTAGCTACGAAACAAAATAAACTGATGATTTTCTTGTATTTACGTTTTAGTTTAAAGGGGACTGTAAACTAAATGGTAGTGTCCCTTGCTGGAAATGGTTTCACAAGTTCAACATATTAACAAAAGTTAATAAATACACATTGTATACAACTCGTCACCAGCCTGTACTCCCCTTGCGATATGAGATGATGGGCTATGACACCTTGTTGACGTCATATTACGACAAATATATTTTAGAGTATCAGATGTTTGAACCTTGGAAGTATGACTTCCAGGTCTTCGAGATTCCTACAGGTATGTATGTTTCTTAATCTCTAATGAATCTTTCTTCTTTTCTCTATCAAACATGACCACAAAAAGTCAAAAAAACAAAATTTAGGTTTCTATAAAAGGAGTCAAAGGTGCAACAGTTGTTAAGCATCATAGAGGATTGTTTTGACTTGCTTTAACAAACAAGTGATTAGAGATGATAGAATTTATAAATGGCCAAGCAAGGCATTAATCGGAAATAATACGTCGGAAAACGGACTTCATTACATCTTACAACCGGATTTATTGAATATCGTGTTTCATGTATAGTCACATGAAGTAATGAGGTTGGTCAGAACTTACAGTCGGCATCATTTGCCTTATCACTAACCAACGGAATGAGCACGAAATATCTGATTACGTTTTTTCGAGATTTTGATCACGATGCATTTTCTCGATTACTTAATTTTCTGTCTTACAGAGCTCCATTGTTTTGATCTGACCAAAAACGAGGCAAGCGAGACAACAGTCTCATCAATCAATCCAATGTTAGAATTCATATCTCACCAAAACGACGCCGTGCATCCTTCCAATAACGATACAGAGATGGGGAGCGGGGCTTCCGAAACAATTCCAGAAGAGTTGGATTTTGCGAGTGAGCTCGGCCAAAGTTACGGAAAACATCATTACGAACTGATAGTCGAAAACGTGTTTCGAGACTTTCAGAATCTATTCAATAAGAACTATATGGATGACATTGAGCATGTTATGAGGAAAGACATTTTTCGACATAACTCAAGGTGAGAAAGTTTTATCCAATCAAATCAGTCATAGGGACGTCAACAACCGGCATGCTTTCAATTCCTTCTATCAAATGCTGAGCAGCGAATGTTCGTTATTTCAGGTTCATTAATAAACGAAATCGAGAAAATCTCTCCTACAAGTTAAAAGTAAACCATTTTGCTGACGTCACAGATAAGGAAATGCTTCAATATAAAGGTCTATTAAATGAAAGTTACTATGACAACACTGCGAAAAAGTTCGTTCCTCCTAATGTTGACCTGGACATCACTCCAATCCCAAAGTCGTTGGATTGGCGTGAATACGGTGAGTTAACGATACATCTAAATAATTTGTTGATGATAGAAATTGTTTGAATTAGCAGCCAGAAAAGACTGCAAAATACTTTGCAATCAACCTATGCACTTAAAGATCCGTTTTACTTTCACTTTCGTTTTTTATCTGAAGGAGCGGTTGCTGATGTACAAAGTCAAGGGATTTGCGGCTCATGTTATGCTTATGCTGTAACTGGTGCGATTGAAGGAGCTGCTTATTTGAAGGCAAGTTCTATTTCTGTTCGCAAAATAGAGGATACTGGGTAACTTTCATTTTCACAAAGCTTCAATACAAAGACGCATTTATTTTGGCATCAAAATACAAAAAAATACAAATCAATAATATTACAGTAGATTTGCAGTTAAAAAATCAAACTTTATGGGAATATTATTTTTAGACTGGAGATATGGTTCATTTGTCAGAGCAACAGATTGTTGACTGTTCATGGGGGTTTGGTAACAAGGGTTGCAAGGGAGGTTATCCATACAGGGCAATGCAATGGCTTATCAAACATGGCGGAATAGCTACGCAGGAAAGTTATGGAAAGTATTTGGCGCAGGTAATGTTAATTCATTTCGTCATCAATATTGTAAATCCTGCATTCTATTCAATTTGGAAGCATAGTTTCAATGTACATACAGGGTAAACGACTGCACCCTACTATGTCAGGAGAAGTATGGGAGTCACCATCAACAGATAGACCTGCTTATTCTGTCTGTAACAAACAGCAACGTCTCTCTAGTCTTAGTTAGCTTTCTCTCGAAAGGTGATCCAACACAATTCATTGGGTCCATGAAGCAATACTTTTATTCACTCGCTATTTTGATTTCTCTAGTTCGATTATTTTGATCGTAGGCAGTCAAGCTTTGAATACATTCGAGTCAATACCATAGATTGAAATGCTTTTACATGTTTTTAGGAAGGCTACTGTCACTTCAGTAACATAACAACAGGTGCTGTTGTGGCTGATTATTTCAATGTGACAACTGGTAATTCGACAGAGTTGAAGATTGCGCTAGCTTTATTTGGACCAGTAACTGTTCTTATCAATAGCCGACCAAGATCTTTCAAATTTTTTGATGAAGGCATTTATTACGATAGCGAATGTGGTAAGTAAGAATAGCTAATTTTCTGTTGTTCACGTGTTTACACAGATATGTGAATTGGGTATGTTATTTCATAGATGAAAGGTTAGACCATGCAGCCTTGGTCATTGGTTATGGAGAAAGTGATAAAGGAGAAGGATATTGGTTAATCAAAAACTCTTGGTCAAAATCGTGGGGAGATAAAGGTTACATCAAAATTGCAATGAAGGACGATAATTGTGGCGTCACACAAAAGCCTGTTGTTGTCACAGTTAAAACTTGAACTCGATTTAACTCGATTTAACTCGACTACATCGTTTGCTTATACGATCATATGTTTCCGTACTCGTAATCAACAGATTCTGAAATCAGAATTACAATAACTGTGCGCTTTTTTGTAACCAACACTCTTTTTCTGTTCAAACCCGAGTGTTTAACTTTTGATGGATTCCAACGCCAGATGTTGCTTAAGTGTTTCTTGCAATAACATGAAGGTCTCGATGAGAAACTAAAAATTGAAGTCCTCTTTATGGAAACATTAAATATTTTGTTATTCAAAATAGATCTTTTGTTTATATCTTTTCTATTGCTTTTTAGTACTGATGTCATCATTAATAGAATTAATCTTTTTATCGTTTTAAAGTCAGTCATACATCTTATCATATCTGAGGCTACTGCGTAACTTTTTGTCAAACTTTAGCCTGCTAAGTGTTGTTCAAGAAACAAAAGCAACATATACTAGACTATCAGTATTATCGCTTTTTTGTTCTTCTTAACTTCTCAAACTTCTTTCGATCTTGGGGTGATATTCTATTTTTGAAGATGAATTATCTCGAATGTTTTTTGGGTTTTTTTATCAAGATCGAATATCGTATTGATTTTCCACATATCATCTGGTTGGTTTGGTCAAACCAGTGTTGCATGCAAGTTATTTCTTTCATATGAAAGACGAAAACAGAAGCCGAAGGAACCTTAACCTTTTCTCCAATTATTTTCTAATTCAGTACTCAAAAGTAAATAACTTTATGACGTTTGGACTGCTAATTTGTAAACAGTAGGAGTCGTCTAGGTCATATTCAATTTCGATATTTGACATTCTGATATTGGTTTCCATAAACTCTTTTCGTCTAAAGATGCCTCACTGATAGATATCGAGGTGCTAAAACGAACAAAAGTCAAATACATCTGACGAAGGGTTCTAGTTGCTTCTGTTTTATACATGTTATAGATGGATGTTTTTATGACGAATCATTATGTACAAATTTTGAGAAAATATAATTTGTAGTTGCAACTCAGGTTATGAAACGCTTGACAATTCAATTGTTGAGCCCAGACCTCCCACTCTGAGTCTGAGACAACCAGTATCACACTGGATTTAGTTGAAATAATTTGAACAAACTGATCTTAGAATCAGATCAATAAGTTGCTGTCAACTTTGTTTAACATTCGATAATAAAGTTGTGTTATTATTTGTTCTGCAAATAACTGTGAGCTCTGTTTTCAACAGAAGTAGGAATCACATTACCAAAGAATTCAAATTTATGAAATGAATTTTCATAAGTTCCACCCTGGATTTTGTGTCAATAAAAATGCTAAAGCTTCGGGGACACGAGCAACATTTTTCGTGCGATTGCAACAAAAATCTGTTTTGTTGCAATCGCAAGACATTTGTTGCTCGTGTCCCCATAGTATATTTGTTTGTTGCTGCAACAAATTTCACCCATAAAAATGTTGCAGCAACAAATTTTTCATGTTGCAAATGTGTTTTGTAAAATGTTTCTAGTGTCCCCACATTTGCAACATGCTTTTGTACAAAACTTTTGTTTTAATCCAATGATATTCGTTTATTTTTGCTGACATGTCAAAACAAGTTTGCTTCGGTAATCATAACAACATGGCTTCCGACGAGAGCACGCAGTATTTTGTTGCAAGAAACTCAACATAGGCGACACTACGTGCGACTGCAACAAAAAATATTTTGTTGCAATCGCATGAAAAATGTTGCCCGTGTCCTCGAAGCTTAAAGCTTGTTTTCCACCAGTGAGATATCTCTTATTACGTAATTTTTTACGAGATGGCTCAGTGAGATGAAATTTAATTCATCAAGTGAGTTTTTGTGAGATAGCATGCCAATACAAATTTCAGTAGTTGTCGTGTAAATGTGGAAAAAAGTCAGATCACGATTCCCAATCCAAATTCTTATATCTAGTATTTTGAAAATGATTACCCAATTTTTATAAGATTGATTCTTTTCATACTGGATAAAAAGAACTTTTAAAAAAGCTTTCAAAAATATTCACCTTCTTCATATCCAAGTTCTGCTTCCAACGGTTTAGCACGCGATCTTTTTCTCGGTATGTTTGCTCTCATTTGTCGTGGAGGCTACTGAACATTTTCATAACTCAACTGAGACGTTCGTCTTTCGTGTGGTCGGAATTATTTGTTCGACCCATGTTTTATTTCTACTTTTTCTTAAGCAACTGCTCTTACACGCATTCAGACTTTCACAACAGAACGAAACACGTGTAAAAATTCTGCTCACATTTAAAGTCAGGGAACAAACAATAGGTTGTAGTCAATTCGTTTAAAAGGACCTTCGGCATTTCTTTGAAATATCAATTTTGTGAGATAGGAGCTGCGATACGTCCATGGATAAAATATCAAAACTTTTTGATTTTTTTCGCAGCTCCTATCTCACAAAAATTGTGAAATGAAAGCAAAACGTTATCGCGTAATTAATTTCCACCAACTATCTCACTGAACTATCGCGTAAAAAATTACGCGATAGTTGCAACCGGCTATCCTTATATCGAAAAGGCAAGAGACCCTGGGTTCGAGGTTGACTTTCTTGCCTTTCTGAGTTTATGACAACCGCGATAGGAAAAAGTCTTCTAAACACCAGTTTGCATCTGGTGTTACTTATCATACGCTACTTTAAAGTTATAAACAATTTCGTGCAATGTTTACATGAACTCGTTATTCAGTTTTTGAAGTTTTTTCCTAACTTGCAGCAGATAGGTATTTGCAGATAGGTATTTGCGGTTGGTAGCGCTGTGTGATAAGACAGAGATATGCAAACCTTTTTACAACGTTTTTTATCTCTGGGATAAGATAATACCAAAGAAAACACGTTTTTTAACATCTCATGAACAAGAGGTTCAAACAAGATGTGCAAGTAAATGCCGTCTGAATTTTGCCCTTAAAAATAGGATTTTGGGTAAAGAGTACAAGAAGCTACCTGAGCTGAACTTCGTGTAGTTTTCATCAAGTTTGTGTATGAAGCACTCGCATACTGTATTTGCGAATCTCACAAACACACTCATGGAAAAATGAAGGTAACAAATTGGAAGCCATGTTTATCATACAAAGTGCCTACTCCATATTGATGAAAAAAACAAAACAAAAACAAAGCAAAAAGAGCCGAAATTGAAAAATGTGAAGAAAACGAAAAAAATGTATAACGAATATTCGAAGTTTTTCGACGGAAATCGAATATTTCAACATAAGCTGTCAAAAACAGCACCTTCAAACTTATTGTCACTTCGTCGCAGAGGATAAGGGCGTCCAATGAAAATGAACCTTTCTGAAAATCGCACTAACTTCCACAGGTTTTTGGTCAATTTTGAAAGTTCTTCAATAATCATAAAAAGTAAAGTTGGTCGAGAGATTTGCGACACGTCCTCTGTCCAAACCACGCGGTTTCTTGTCATGATGAAACATCGATAGAGGGGATAGAACTGGTTACAAGAATTTGAATGTGCATAAAATACCAAAAATTGTAACCGTTTTACATTCACGAAGAAGCCTGAGGATTAAGTTGCTGTTGAGAAATTAACCGAACGAAAAGTGTGCAGATTTCGGGTTTGGGTGTTCAACAGAACAGTTCTGCAGTAGTGTGATAGTCATAATCAAAGATGGCGCCTGTTGTTGGTGATCTGATGGACTTGAATGATGTCGAAGCAAGCAAGCAGCATAACCATGCCGTTGTTAGGGATTATATTTCACAGCCTAGATTAAGTAAGCATCTCTATAAAAGTTATATGAACATGTGTTACTAATTATGTCTGCTAATAACGCCAATAATGCTTCTTCCTTTGACCTTTTTCTCGCTCCTCCCTCCTTTCACCTCCTTTTCTCATTTTCTTGTCAATTTATTTTGCTCGTTCGTTCCAATCGAACTGTTGAGCGTTCATGCCCAGGGGGTCATATAGGAGTTAAAGTCACCATTGCACTAGTATTGCATCAACAGCTTAAGTTATATAACCCTAAAAATCAATTGTCTAGTGAGTGAATCACTCCACTCAGGTTAGTGCCCAAGTTGGGATCTCAAGTACCTGGCATGAGTCGTTGTTGTGTCCCCATCTCCTACTTGTTTATTATTTATTTATTATTTAGTTATTTGGTAAATAAAGCCAAATGTTATAGGTATACAAAAGAAGGAGATAAAAAACAACACTAATCCTGACCCTAAAACATAATATAACATATAATCTTATACCGTCTTCGTGCCTAATTACGGACAGCCTTCGTAATTATAGACATCGACAAAACATAATTCCAACCGTCTATAAATTAAAAACACGGCACATCCCATACTGTCAACCAAACTGTAATAAAACAAAGTTCAGAGATAATTATATTTATTTGAACACTAGAAAATTAGAATTTAGAATTTATTTTTCTAGACTGCGCTCTCTTGAGAATCATGCGTACATTTTTATGAGCTCCGTGTGTACAATGGTAGCCATATATACGGATAAAAAATAATAATGGCCACCTCCGTCATGAAATATCGACAGGTCGAAAATTTATGTTTAAAAATGAATTGAGAAATGAAAATGTTTTTAGATCATGCTTTTAGAAAGTTAATTATCATAAAATAAGTCAAATAAATAAAGTTTTTGTACGTCAATCACAGTGGGGGAGGACACTTTTTACTGAGCATTGAAATATAGGCCATCAGATTTTCACGGTCCATTATTCTTCAAGTGTTGCTGCTAATTGCTCTCTATTGGATTGCTCTGTTTCAGAAAATATTTTATTCAGTTATTCGTGGTGAACTTGGCAAGAATGCATGTCTATTTTCGTGACAAGAATGTTTGTTTACATTTTGTGTCCGTAATTACGAAGGCCGTCCGTAATTAGGCACATAGGCGGTAATCTGGAGAATACTGCTTAGGAGAATGTTACTTCCAAAATAAGATATAACTTTTTTTGATAAGAACAATTTTATAAGAACACGAGCTTCAGATTTGGCCAAAAAAATTAGAACAAAATAAGAACAACCTGAGGCTCAAATCAATGTTTCAAAAATTAAGAACAGCCTAAGTCTGAATTTTCTTATAAAATAAGAACAATTCACAATAAGACAACTCATGATGTGAATTCTCTCACTGACAAATACTTTAGAAGTTGTTTTTTTTTCACCTTGCATACTCTCAGATCATTTATCAGTTGTTTTTAAAAAGATTTATTTTAATTTTACTGGAACTTCCATAAATAAGAACAAAATGAGGCTGAAATCTGAAACTATATTCTTAAACCTAAGAACAAAATGAGAACAATTCACACTGAAAAAGGCTCAAAAAATAAGAACAGCCAGCCTCAGGTCAGATTTTACTGGTTCTTATAGAAAAAAAGCATGTAATAATAGGCAAAATTATTAAAATTCAAACTGTGACCTAATGCCATTGTTTTATTAAAGAAATATTATATAGTGATTATCCTAACTTTGGACAGCCTTCCTAACATAGGACTCACAAAATAAACAGACCTGTCTGGTAAACAAAATTCCATTCTTAACCGAGTCATAAGAATTACTAAAATATTTGATGAAGCAGATAAAAAATGTTGAAACACAATAAGTGTGAAGAATCACTGGTCATATTAATGGTGCAAACAATAGTTTACAATTTTTTATACAAAAGATTTCATATCCTATTAGTATTTTTTTATCCAGTACTACTAGTTATGAAAGAAGAAAAATGATGAAGAAAATAACAAAAATTAGATAGAAACATTAAGAAAGGAGGAAAATGATTGATGCTCTTCTTAAGATTGAATAGATCATAGCCATCAGGTAAACAAAATAAGGGAAGAGCATTCCACGCAGCTAATGTGCGATAAATGAAACAATCCTGATACCAATTGCGGCTGCTTTAGGTAAAGCAACAATGTATGTATGAGACCTTGAAAAAAGAATAGTGAAAAAAAAATTGAAGAGTGGATTAATTCAAAATATTTTATTTCCAGTGTACAAGACTGTGTCTGGTGTAAATGGACCTCTGGTTATACTTGACCAAGTAAAGGTTAGTTACTAGAAAAAACATTTTAGTGAAAGATGGAATTCAGAATGATGTGCGAGGTTACTGTATTTCTTTTTACATGGGAAGGAATTTTCTAAAATCAGGTTTACAGTAAGCCTAACCCTGCTCTTATACAGCTGAAAATATTTTCTCTATTTTTAAGTTTCCAAAATTTGCTGAGATTGTAACATTGACATTACCTGATGGCACCAGGCGCAGTGGTCAAGTTCTTGAAGTTAGTGGATCAAAGGCTGTTGTTCAGGTAATGTTACTTAAATCCATATTTTTCTTAAAATTTACCAATCAAAAATATTTTGTGTTGACAGAATTTTTAGATAATGAGCTAAGACGTCTATGTCTGTTTAGGTATTTGAAGGTACAAGTGGAATTGATGCCAAGTATACGACATGTGAATTTACTGGTGATATTTTGAAAACACCAATTTCATCGGATATGTTAGGTAAGTAAAACTTGTATATTATGTTGTTCATGTAGAATAAGAAATACAGAAATTTAAAGCTTCTTGACTTGGAAAAATCACCAAAATGTTTTTACTGCAATAATGAAATGGCTATTTACATTATAAAGGTTTTTTTGAAACGATCCTTTGTTTTGAACATTGTTTATGTATTTTTTAAAAATGCTATTGACTATTTTTAGGTCGAGTATTCAATGGATCTGGTAAACCTATTGACAATGGCCCTCCAATTCTAGCTGAAGACTATTTAGATATAAATGGTATGAGTCTTGATTCTTTTGAAAATCTTTCTGTTACTTTGTTATTGTTCTGATGTTGGTTACATCACAGGGCAACCAATTAACCCATGGTCACGTATTTACCCTGAGGAAATGATTCAAACGGGTATATCTGCTATTGATACGATGAACAGGTAAATCACCTTTTTGACTTCTCATCAAGCCTAATTTTCAACAATGTACGGATATTGAATGGAATTCTATGCTACATGGATTTTCAATTAGCTAGATCACAAATTCACTAACTACTTAGATTTTTTATACAATATTAAAAATTTGTTTTTTCAGTATTGCTCGAGGTCAAAAAATTCCAATCTTTTCAGCATCTGGTTTGCCACATAATGAGGTGATGTTTCAATTGCTCTAGACGTTAAAAAATTTTTTTTTGTGTGACTTGAAGAATAATTTGGTTTCATCATTAAACTTTCCTTTAGATTGCTGCTCAAATCTGTCGACAAGCTGGTCTAGTAAAACACTCAAAGGGCACAATGGATTATTCTGATGATAATTTTGCCATTGTCTTTGCTGCTATGGGGGTATGTTGCCTGCTAGAATAATGTGCCATATATGTCTCATGTAAAATCGTCTTTACCTGATAAGTGCCAAATTATTAACATCCCTATCGCACAACTTTTTGTTAAATTTAATCATCATAAAATATCTCTAAAATGTAACGAAGAACTTCTTCCAACAAGAGTTTTTCTTAAACTAGTTTTCCCGAACATAAAAATTTGCTATTCAATAGAATGGATTTTCTTTGAAAATTTGGAAAACCGGCCATCCTTGAAATCCTTGAATGAATTTGTATTACTGTGTGACCTCTAACAGATTTTTTTCCTCGGTATTAATATCCAAATAGCTATTATCAATGACAATATCTTATAACCTATAGGCGTACATTGTACATATACAATACATGGTACACACGTTTTTCTGTTCTACTTTCAATGACTAAACTCTCCTCCACAAAGTTCGAATAAGCTCTAGCTATGCCTCAGAATCCCTTTTCAAGAAGAAAAAAAACCGATAAAAAATATAAACCTTGTTGATGAAAATATTTACTACATGTGCATCATCTTTATTGACAGGTAAACAGGGAAACTGCTCGATTCTTTGAGCAAGATTTCAAGGAAAATGGCTCCATGGAGAATGTGTGTTTATTCTTAAATCTTGCTAATGATCCAACGTAAGTGACGTGAATTTCTTTCTTTTGTTTTTTTTTACTTGTGGTGTTTTACACCATTATTAATAATGTTGTCCGTGTTGGATAGTATTGAACGTATCATCACTCCACGATTGGCTCTCACGGCTGCTGAGTATCTGGCCTACCAATGTGAAAAGCACGTGCTGGTTATTTTGACGGATATGAGTTCTTACGCTGAGGCTTTGCGTGAGGTTTGTGCAAATATCAGTTTCATTTTAATTTTAATTTTATGAAAATTTGCCTCTCGGTGATGGAAGAGAGTGATAATTTGTTCTGAGTATTATATATTGGAAATCAATAACTCGTTCAATCACCTGCACATAATAGGTATCCGCTGCTAGAGAAGAGGTACCAGGGCGTCGTGGTTTCCCTGGTTACATGTACACAGATTTGGCCACCATTTACGAGGTATAGATTTAACTGTATCAATTATTTGGTTAATTTTATCCCAAGCAAAACGACTAAACCACTAGAAATACATTCACATCAAAATATTTTCGTCGACCTCATGTCAACGGAAATATTTTAATGTAGAATGACGAAAACAAAACTAAGAAGAATCAAGTTTTCACAATAATAAAATGGAAATGGGTGGATGTTATGAGTATGTTCATGTGTCAAATTGCAATCATTACATTTAAACGGTGAAAACACTTATATGTTTGAACAAATGAGGCTAAGCCCGACCTTTACCCTCACTAACCCAGACACGTTTCACAAGGTTTACACCGTAAAGTCTAATGGTTGCAATTTGACACACGAACCACATGTATTGTGCGTTTTCTTTCAGAGAGCCGGTCGAGTCGAAGGAAGAAATGGTTCTATTACCCAGATCCCTATCTTAACTATGCCTAACGATGGTACGTATTTCGCAGAGCAGTTTTAGTAACATAACTTATGACTGTGGCGGAAATTGTACGAATGTCTTCTTTGCAGATATCACACATCCAATCCCTGATTTAACTGGATACATTACTGAGGGACAAATTTATGTTGACCGTCAGTTGCACAACAGACAGGTATTTGGATTAAATGTGGATTTCATTTCCATGTGTCGTAGGATATATCAACATATTGTATAGAATCCAATGTACTTTGATTTCGATAAAAATAATCATTCACGTCCTTTTACGTAACCATCAAACCAATAGTAAGTTTCAGTTTTTCGATCCTTATGTGCATGTAGATTTATCCACCAATCAACGTCCTTCCGTCTTTGTCACGTCTGATGAAGTCTGCTATTGGTGAAGGAATGACACGAAGAGATCATGCGGATGTTTCCAATCAACTGTATGCTAATTATGCCATCGGTAAAGACGTACAAGCTATGAAAGCTGTTGTTGGCGAGGAAGCTTTGACACCTGACGATCTGCTCTATCTTGAATTTCTGCAAAAGTTCGAGAAAAATTTCATTGCTCAAGGTACGAGTGCACTATTTGTTAAGTCAGTTTTTAAGGAATTCCGGCTTAAATAATTTTAGAGAGCTCTCAATTATTTTGTGGTCTACGGAAGTATTGTAGAAGTTACTTTCGGATTAATATTGCTTTGGTTTCAATATTTAGGCAATTACGAGAATCGAACTGTTTTCGAATCGCTGGATATTGGATGGAAGTTATTGCGTATCTTCCCAAAAGAAATGTTAAAGCGTATTCCAGCAGCCACCTTGGCGGAATACTATCCACGAGATGGGCGCAAAGGGGGAGATAACGCCGCTGCTAAATAAATTCCTATCGATTTCCTTTCACTTTGAGATTTTGATGCTCACACACATTCAGGGGAAGTTCAGTTCTTGTTCGATGTATTTCCATATGTATTCTCTTATCACAGTATGTGTTCAGCTAAATCTCCTACAGCACTTCCGACCCTCGATTAATGTCATTTCTCTGATAGGTGGATAGTTTGTTTTTGCCAACTGATAAATACCATGCTCAATCGATCTCTTCTAAGAGATTTTTCCCCGTCGTTATGGATCAGATGTGATACCGCATAATTAATTCTTGATAGTTTTTTTTAAAGCCAAACGAATAAATATTTAAATTATTCCATTTTTTATTAGAAATATAATTGGACAAATCTACACAATCAGTTCCTTTTTGATTATGAAATTTCCTTTCGATATTATGCAACTACAACCCTCCACGAAATATATAGGGAAAACTTAAAATATTGGTTTTAAAGGGAAAATCCCCCTGCCCCCAAATTCAATGTTGCTTATGTTGAAAGATAACAGAATGATTCTGGGATGGATTCTGGGGTGAAGAAAAGTAGTCGAGGGGGCTAGCAGCACTTCATACAACATTGAAATCAGGAGGGAAAATATTTTGTGGGGGCTTGTAGAAACAGACGCTTGTTTTTTTACCTCTCGATGTACTGTCAACTTCATGATGATTGGCTGATGGAGGTTTTTTCCGGAAAATACAACATCAATACAGTCTCGTAGCAATCGTCGTCGAAAATGATGCTGCATAAAACAAAAACAAAATCTCGTTTTGCAATCGTTCAGAGTATGTTTTCGTTATGCTGTTGAAAGTTTCGTATCGCATATTTCATCGACTTTGCTCGGCCATATCTATTTTGTCGTGGGTAGTCTTGGATACCGGCAGTTCGTCTATGTCTTCGCCGCTTCCAGTCAGGTTTTGAGAAAGTTTTGAATTTCTTAGTTTACTGAGGGATTCTGTAACCATGGTTGCAACAGCCATGAAAGATGTTGAGGCCTGCGTAAGTGACGAATGGATGGTATATCCCTTTACGACACCTACCTGGGCAGGGGAGGTGATAGAGGCGAACAAAAGCCGTTATACGGTAGATGATTTTTAAGCCAAGATGTCTCTAGTGGTCGGAGCTCGGCTGTTAGGAGGGTCATTTTGCTGTTTCCCATCTTAAGCTGACTTTCTTGTAGTACGATCAATTGAGCTACCTTGGTGTCTCCTTCTACATGCTTGAATCCGTAAACTCTGCTTGATATCACATGGTGGATTGTTGCATTCTCTGTCACGGCAGTAGTCACTTAGAGGTATGGCTTTTCACAAGGTCTGGTACGACAGGATATGCTGGTCCTTCACATATTTGGAACAACAGACGAACACCGCAGGCAGAACAGTGGTGGTTCATTAGGATTTGGCACATATCACTTAATTATTTGTTTTTTGTGGTCTGGGCAAGAGTCTACAACTATAATAATAACTTCATCATCATCTTCATCTCTGGGCACATATTAAAGTTTTTTTTGGCCTGGGGGTAGAGGGTCCACAATTATATAACATCATCGTCATCATCATCTTTGGCAGTCCTCACTTGCTGTCATTCGTACCGATTTTACCGAATCCAGCTACATTCAGGTATAAACCTTTATCTTGCCGGTGGTCGCCAGTGGTAAGAATGTTCTATACACTTTAAGCCATCAGATGGGTTCAGCTTTCCCGGTCACTACTATCCTGATCATAATTTGGCACAGATCAGTTGATTATTCACCTGATTGTTCCATGACGGATCCCTGTCAGGTGGTTCTGGCAGGGGGTTCTGTCATATATCAGGTTGGCTGCATATTGGACTTCTTAGGTTGCTTCATGATCATCTTTCGCCAGCGTTGGACAGAAGTTCCAGGCATCACCCACATTTTAGGATATGAGGGGTTTGGTTCAGTCGCGTCAGCAGAATCCCAGATAGTACCATATTAGATTTAGGGCGTTGTCAGTGATGCTTAACCATCGTTGCTCACGTTTGCCTTATGACTCTGTTCACTCTCTATCACTATGGTTAGGTCGGTCTAGTGTGTGTCTGCTGTTGCAACTGGTATTTAGCAGCTTTAGCGTATTTGTTGCGACGTTTGGGGGAATTTGGGGGTGCATTGTTTTGCTGTCCTAGTTGCGAGTAATTATGAAGAGCAGGTAGTTAAGAAGCCATTCTTGTTGATGGTTTGTCAGGATAAAGATTTTGTCATATTTGCTGTCCTTGTTGACAGTAAACATAGTTAAGAAGCCGTCCTGGTGGATGGTTTGTCAGATTAGGCTCTGGCCTTGTTGACAGAAATTATGATTACTCACTGTCCTTGTTGACAGCCAATCAGACTAGGAAGCCATCCTTGTTGATGGTTTGTCAGATAGATCAGATTAGGTTCTGTCCTTGTTGACAGACATATTATTATTACTTACTGTCCTGGTTGACAGAATATTATGATTACTTTCTGTCCTGGTTGACAGAATATAATGATTACTTTCTGTCCTGGTTAACAGACATATCAGACTAAGAGGTTGTACTTGTTGAAACCGTCCTGGTTGACGTTTTTACCTTATATGTTTACTATGATAGCCAACCTTTAATTCAGTAAACATTTCCAAATCTCTGTTAATGCTAGATACTCAAACGTGTAAAAATATTTTCAACGGAGCTTCTATCTAATCTGATATTTTAAATGGAACCTGTTAGCTCATCATAGAGCTTCACACTTCCAGTAATTTGTCGAATTAGCGTGACAGATAATTAATATAGGGGGTACAAAATGCTTCACCAACTACTGGTTTGGTTCATACTTTTGTCGTCTGTCAGAAGCTAAGTAATTTTGAGTTTCTTTTCCATTTTCCATTTTACGGATATCTGCTGCAGCTAAATGGATGGCCTGTCCTTTTAATTGGAGAAGTTTAATTAGAGACTTGGCTCCCCACCTTAAGAAGCCTAATAATAACCTTAATTTTAAGTAATCTGTGGTTCTGGTTAAGGCCCAAAATTGAAAAGTTTCTTAGACCCCACTTGGGAGGCTTACAGCGCCTCCCCAAGACCCCCAGCTGAAAATGGGATTTTTACTCTTCGTGAAAATGGATTGTGCCCTTTGGACACTTTGCCCCTCCAAAGTTAAAGACTTTCCGACGGCCCTGTCACTACTGTGAAGAACGAACGTGATCAAAAAAGAGTAACTTTCACTAGCGAGGAAGTCGCACTTTTTATGGGCGCTATCAAAATAAGGTGGATAAGGAAGCAATGAATAATTATGACGATGCATTTAGGCAATATGAATTATCTCCTTTGTTTCAGAATTAAACGTTTTTGAAAATAATAAAGAAACGAAACAACAATCAAAGAGACCAACAATACATGCACACTTTCACCTGGCATACTTGCATTACCTCCAGATTATTGCTGACGTATTTGGACTGATCAATGTGTCGCAGGAGAGAGCTAGAATATAATTAGCTTTATAATTTTTATCGGTATTTGATTACAACTTTTTGGCTGTCAACCGTTCTCTAAATTGCCCGTTTCAATCGTATTATAAATGCCACTACCCCCGCCTTTCTTGCGACTTACTTGACTAACTTGTTTCAGTTTTGATAATCACCATATAATATAATAATATGATAATCACCGTATAATATCACCGTATAATATCACCGTATAATATCACCATATAATATAATCACCATATATAATATCAGACCGTATTTCTCTTCTTGACATATAACGATCGACTTACTTTGGCAAACGGTGATAAATACACAGGGGGTGCGAAATGGACACTCATCAATATAAACCCATGATTATTTTCACTAAAGAATCCCCTCTGCTCTTATTGTAGTGCAAGTTAGTCGGATAGAGTTTTCGATCTAGGGGGTTGTTTTATTTATTATATAGAATTTTCAACTGAACATGCATACGACCATCAGATTTTTCCCCAGTGACAGCCCCAGGATAAAAAAATATTTCATTAGAATCATAGAAATACGAAAATAACAACGTGTAGAAGACCGAACTGAAAAATGAAATCTATGTGGGTGATTATTCCAACAGTTAAGGACACAAGGACGTCCACCCTACTAAAAACACATACCTTGGATCCGCCCCTGCTTATTAATATTTAATACATGCAAATTGAATATTTCATAAGCGCGAAAAAAGTGTGTAAATGTTATCCACTTAGATCTTCAGAATGACAAATGATTATCACATAAGACATATAAAACATATATAAATTCATAGACTTTTTGATGGATTCATTTTCTTTGTATCTTGGTAGTTTAAGCGAAACATTTGATTACAAAAACAGCAATTCCAACATTCTAACATTTGGTTATCTTCTCCAGCAAACTTCTTATTTTGGTGATCACGACGACCGTTTGCTGCGACAGTCATATTTTTCTTACTTTTAGCCGTAGAATGCTTCTTTAAATATTACTGTTTGATTTAGGACACCCGTGGTGGAGTAAAGTCATTACAATACCCGTGGTTTCTCGGCATACCGGAAAAGTGGGACCCGGAACCCGGGACCCCAAGTCGTTGGTGGGACCCAGCAGGACCCTGAAGCCATGGGTAGGACCCGGGATCCGGGACCCCAAGTCGTTGGTGGAACCCGGGACCCTGAAGCCATGGGTGGGACCCGAGACCCGCGACCCCAAGTCGTTGGTGGGACCCGGGACCTGGGACCCTGAGCCATGGGTGTGACCCGGGGACCTTGAAGTCATGAGTGAGGCCCAGGACACGCGACACCAAGCAAGTCATTAATAGGATCTTGGATTTTAGACACGGAAAAGATTGGACACGGGATACTAGACAGCTATTGAAAAGACTATGTTTATTTTTTAATAATAACAATCAAGTTGATTAATTACTTGTTAAAATGATAATGACCAGAATAAGCAGAAATGGAAAACAATTTTTCAATCGAGATCTTTTAGCACGTTGTTCGTGACAAAATAAGATTCTTTTGTTTTCGGAAATATCACGCAAGATTCAAAACATGAAATGTGAAAATGATTTGACACTTGTTTTAAAATACTGACTGGTCATCTATATACAATTCACAATCCGTTTCAGAATCACTTCAACTGTTTAATATGATATTGTTGGAAAGCTTTAACAAACACGCCCCATACATTACAAAAAGGGCAAATACAAACATTTGCCCATGGCTTACACAAGAAATTAAAAATGAAATGGATTACCGAGATGTTCTTCAAAAAAAGTTCCGTAAATCGAAAACTACCTTAAACTACGAGAACTATAAACGCCAACGAAACAAAGCTAATAATCTTATCAAGAAAGCAAAGCAAAATTATAACAAAAACCTACTAAAAGACAATACAAGCAATTCTGCATCATTTTGGAAATCACTGAAAAGAATTTTTCCCACCAAATCGAAAGCAAAGCAGACACGAACCGTATTCAACGTAAATGGCGAAGAAACATCCGACAAACAATCAATTGCAGCAGGATTCGGTCGATTTTTTTCTGACATAGCAACAGAACTGCTCAAAACACTCCATCCAATAAAGAACTTTGTGTGGAATAGACCGATAAAAATGCCAATCCGCACTACTCAGAAATTTCCGTTCCGATCTGTCACATCATCTGAGATCAGAAAACATCTCAAAAAACTCAAACACAAGAAAGCAGCCGGTATTGACGATCTTCCGCCGAACCTCTTGAAAGATGTAACAGACGAAATCTCAAAACCATTGGCTTTTATAATAAACAAGTCACTGGTATCTGGCGAAATTCCAAAAGACTGGAAAATCTCAAAAATCACCCCGGTCTACAAATTGGAATCAAAATCGGACTTTACAAATTACCGTCCCATATCGGTGTTACCTTGTCTGTCTAAGATACTTGAACGCGTTGTACACCACCAGCTATCGAAATATCTTGAAAATAACTATCTGTTAAAAAACAGTCAATTTGGCTTCCGCCCCAACAGGTCAACAGAACTAGCCTGTAATCTTCTACTAGACAGTATTCGGAAGAACATGGATAATGGCTTACTAACAGGTGTTACGTATCTCGACTTGAACAAAGCATTTGATACAGTTAGCCACTCGTATCTGTTGTCAAAATTACCATCTTATGGAATAAATGGAATCGAACAGATATGGTTTGAAAATTACCTTTTTAACCGGAAGCAACACGTATTTTACGACGGCTACCTATCAGAGAGCTACCCTGTTTTCAGAGGCGTCCCACAAGGTTCAATCCTTGGTCCCACGTTATTCTTACTTCACATAGATGATATCGACAACTGCCTACGTCATTGCAAAATCATAAAGTATGCTGACGACACCGTCTCATACGTCAGTGGAAAAGACTCTGAATCGATTCAAAAACTGTTAAACTCTGACGTTCCTGAAATTCATAATTGGTTATACAACAATGACCTGTCTTTAAATCTAAAAGAAGGCAAAACAGAAACAATGATTTTTGGAACCTCAGCTCGTGTCAAGAAAGCAGCACCACTAAACATAAAGATTAATGAATCCAGTCTACATCAAACAACATCCTACAAATACCTTGGAGTCCATCTCGATCCAACACTAAAACTTAACGAAGATTTTAACTCAAAAAACAAAAAACTGTGTTCCAGATTACGACTTCTATCAAAGGTGCGTCAACACTTGACAGAAGAGGCGGCAAAAACACTCTACACAAGCATCGTTGTTCCAGTACTCACGTACTGTGGTACTGTAAATCTAAATCTATCGAGAACGTCAAACAGGAAACTAGATCGAGTACATGAACGTGCTGTTGTGATAACTACTGGAAACCGAAACGAAAATGTAACCCTCACTCCAATAATGACATTGATTAAACGTCATGCATGTCAAATAATACGGAAATCAGTTACAACGAAATTACCATCACCCTTGGAGAATTACTTCGAGTTGATGCAGCATTCACAGTCAACAAGAAACAACAAACACGCCATAAGAATCCCAAGAGTAAAAACTAAAAAAGCCCAAAATGGATTCTTCTATCAAGGTGCGATTATCTACAATGGTTTACCAAGAGATATCCGCGCTGAAAACAACGAGCAAATATTTTTAAAAAGATTAAATGATTTTAAATTTTAAAAATTGTTTTTGGAGTAGTTCAGAAAAATGCCATATTACTTTAATTGGTATGCCATCTCACACCTTCCTCGATCATTTTTCAGAACTGCACTAAAAGTAATTTTTTATTGTTTCATTATTGTTTTATTATTTTTACTGTGATTTTACGATTTTTTATATATTCGGTAATTTCAATATTTTTGGCAATCGTGACGTAATTTTGCATCATGTTAATTCCGTGCTCTCATCAATATCTTCGAATCTTTCACCTTTTTCTGGATAAAAATTTCTCTTTTTCTCAAACAGGACTCGTTTGGAAAGCAGTTGTTTTACATTGTAGATACATGTATATACTGAAACGACAATCCTGTATAAATATTTTAGAAATACAAATACAAATACAAATACAAATACAAATAAAAGAATTGTTGAGTTCTTCAGAATAACAACTGCAACGAATATAAGATTAATGACGTCATATTACTATCTCATTCTCAAGTTACCATCAGGGGAATTGTCAGAAATGTTTGTCGGCCGATGGTAAAGTCAACCATTTATTTGAATACAAGCAGAATCTTGTGGACGTGCATTTATCAATAAGCAGTATTAATGTTTTGGAAATTGGTATTCTTTCAAACAGTGGCAGCATCACCAATCAGACAGGTACTGTTAATATAACTAACTGTTCAAGCAAGTTTACATACAAGTACAAAGCTTACATCCTGAGTATCACCGTTCCGCAAAAAGCAGGCGTAACTCCAACCATGGACGAAGTTTTGAACATTTTGATTGACAACTGCACATTCTTATCTAGTGGTATTCGAGTCATCAACCATAATTCTCACAAAAATGTAAGTCTGACCATCAGTAATTCTATTTTTACCAATGACACAGCTATCTATGTAGCCAATGCACACTCGTTTACTCTTCAACATTGTCAATTTCTGAATATCACATCTAAACGTGAATTATCAATAGTGACTCAGAAAGTAACAAATGTTAATCTTCATCATCTTATTGGACACAATATAACATATCTTCCAGATATCGTCGCATCTCGTGAGTTCATTTCATTGGCACATTCATCCTTTGCTGATGTAAGGGACATTATAATTACAGACTTTAATTGTGACAATTTCATGACTTTGAACAATTCCACCAGTATCATATACAACATATCAGGAATGAACTTCAGAAGTGAGAATTTCTTTCGATTCACTGATGGCAGCGTCAATGTCTCCAACATAAACATCGCTGATGGCGATTTAGTTAATAGTCTTTTTCATTTGATCAGGGTTGTATCATTATCCATGTTCAAAATCTGGATAGACAATCTCAAATCAACCTTGTTTATATTTCATGCAGTACATGGTGAGCAATGGAATGTTGCGAAAGTCAAATTAAGTAAAGTATCGGTATTTTCTGTGACACGTTGGCATCATGGGAAAATACTCAACATGTCCGGCGTTATTCTCAAAGATTCAATTGTTCGGGAAAATTTTTTGTACATGCGATATTATTTCAATTCAGTCAAAATTTCACACCTTGACTTCGAAAATGTGTCAGTTAAATACATACTTTCTTTATGGAATTTGAAATCGATTTTTACATGACACTCAATAAGATCAACATTAAGAGCAGAATTTTCCACATCATGGATTCCGATAAAGTGGCTATAAACGATACCAAAATTGCAAACTCAAACGCTAATATTATCGGTTTTTTTTGGAAACTTAAGTCCTATACTTTATACAATTTGTTTATGAATAATACAGAAGTTCGTTATTACTTGCTTGAAGCGTTAGCTGTAAAATACTCGACCATAATGGACTGGATCATCATAAACTCAACTGTTACCTTAATAGTAAGTGTCGTTGAATCAAGGCAGTTGTTGATTTCCAACGTAAAAATTGAAAACAGAAAATCAGAGCACGTCATATTTCTTCAATCCTATAAAGAATATCGCGAGAAGAAAATTTCAACAAAAAGTGTTATGAATCAAACTATTCATACCATGTCGAATACAATTGAAGGTGAGATACTTGCATGGTATGGTTTTGAATATAAAGAAAGCGGTACCATGAAATTCACATCTCCATATCTTATTAAAAACATGGAAATGAATAATGTAACAACCATATCAGTAATCAAGGCTACCGACGTTTTTTGAAGATCCAAAACGTCAAAATTTGCAAATCCAAAATATCAACGGCATTTGATTTTTATGAAGTAAAAGCTGAACTTCGTAGTTTGGTAATAAAAGGGACAAGAAACTGCTTCCAATCAATAAACTCCGATTTAGAATTGATAAGTACAACTCTTGTGGTGTCAGAAACTGCTATACTTTATCAATGCGACAGCATAACAGCAACAGTTAGAAAACCATACAGGACATTGAAATATTGCAAAATGTACAATTCATTAAAACCATTAAAACAAGAAGGTATTCTTAAACTGACGGATTTGAAAATTATATCGGATAGTAGACGGCAACCGGCAATTAAAATCCAAGGCAATACAAAATTTAGCATCGATTCAAAACGGGTCAATCTTATTTTGAAAGAGCCAAAAATGGATCTACCTATCATAGAAATGCATTCTACCAAACTTGCTCATTCAAAGAATTTCAAATACATCAAATCAACCTTAACCTGTCCGCAAAACAGCGACCCAAGCTATGATTTCACCAGTGCCGATACTTTTACCTTTCAATACAAATGCATCCCATGCACAAAAGGATTATATTCTGCAATCAACAACACAGCGACATTTTCATTAACATTGAATCAATCACAAAAGCTCCAAAACGAAAAAGCAAAACGTTGGTTATTTCAATGTGATTACAACTAATTCGTTATGGACTTTTGGAAGTCAAAATAAAGTGACATGCAAAGTATGTCCGAGTGGTAGCACATGCCTTGGAAGTATTATAGTCAGGGCGCTATGGGCAAAAAAATGCGCCAGCAAGATGGACATTCCAAAACCTACTTTGACGGCTTCCTATGCATCTGAAGATCTAAAAAAATTTTACTGGCCATTGTGAAAGTGCTTATTGCGCCCACCCAGGAGGATTAAAGATAAACGCCCATATTGTGACGTCATAAGAGGGTGTTGAAATTTAAGAGTCACTCATAAATCGAAAAAAAATGATTTAATCGGTAGATCTTTGAAAAGTAAGATGAGAATGTTTACTTTATTTAATATAATTACAAAAGACAAGAATGTTATTGTGATTCGAGCGTTTCTATTTTACGCCCTTTGTATTCATTATTTTACTATATATGACTTAAAATTAATATAGATTGTCATTATCAGTTTCAAATTCATTTTCATCTTCGTCTTATTCTTCTTGTTCTTTTTCTTCTTCTTCATCACCATCATCATCATCGTCGCCTTCTTCTTCATCAGAACTGTCATCATTATCCTTTACACATCTACCATTTTCACAAGCATCACAGCCGCATAAGTCGGTGCATTTCAGTCCATGATTTTTACATAGACACCCTTGGTTGTTACACGAAGATATCTTGCAATTGCAAGACACTAGTTCCAATAACTCTGGAGGGGCTGGTTTTCTCAGCATCCACTGAATATCCAAACCTCCATCCGGTTTTAAACTCCAGCCATAACCATCAGGAGTTGGCGTATCAGGGAAACACACCAAAGCCCTCTTCACAACAGCAGTAGCGTACGAAACACGTTTGCAGTGGCATAAAAGTGCGTCTCTCGTCGGTGGAAGTTGCTGAGGATCAGGTGTTTTCCCTTTTGAGCAAAACTTCATGTATCTGGCTTTATTTACATTTGAACACTTTTGACCGTATAGTTTACAAACGAATTCTTCAAGTACAGGAAAAAGTTGTACGTCAAATGTAAATGAATCACCGAACTTTGAAAATGCTTCCATGAACGCATCTGTTTTTCTTAGAAGTTTGAATGCCTTCACCTTTCCGATTCCAAGGAATGCACTCGTGTAGTCATTCCCGGTGAAGGCATGCAATGATGGTAATGCATAACAACATTGTAATCCGAGTTCAGATGCCATGTTCTCGATATCTAAGATGCGAACTCGATTTCCGGAGCCAATTGTGGTTGTAGCTTCCACTACACTTACTTCAATTGCTCCTGAATAAAATCACAATAAAACTATGTTAATACCCCACTATTATGTTCCTACATTTCCTTATAAAAGGAGTAGAACACATTAAATATAAACTGCTGATTGTAAGCATCCTGTAAGCATCAATACGAAGATAAAAAACGTTCATTGATTGAGCTTTCAATTATTTTGACACAAAATACCTTAAGGGAATTCATAATTTGGTTCTCTTTGATGAAACGTTGAAACAATTTATGTCATTCATCATTTCAAAGAAAATTAATTCTCGCGAAAAATAATTCCTTTAAGGTACATAAATTAACACATACCTAACAGCTTTGATTTTACTGTTTTTACAATGCCACCGTCGGGTAGTCCTAACGACCAAGGAATAGGACTTAAAGAATATCCAAGTACATCTTTGAGAGGCATAGTCTCTCTGCTCTTTGCAATGACAAGTAATCTTGCAAACATTCCACGTTCAGCAGCAATGGTTATTATTTTTTGCCTTGTTTGAATGGTTTTTTTTACTTTCAAATCTTTGAATGTTTTCAATTTAAGTTTTTTGATACCATCATAAAACGGTACATTTGTAGTTTTAATGCGTTCTTCGAGAAATGTATTCAATGCTTTCGTTCCCTTTTTTTTCCGCTGATAAGATATCGTCTTTCACGTCATTAGTTGCCTCAACACCGGAACATAAATTGACCAAGGATTCCCGGTGGTCAAATGGGTTTCCCCAACTCTTCATTACTTCATATGCACGCTGTACAGCATTCGAATCCAGTCCAGTGCAAAAACCGATCAAGAGAAATTGTTTTGTTCACAAGAATTTCCAAAAATATATCTCTTACCTTGCTTTCTTAACTTTCTCCAGTGCATTTTCTGTAAGTTTACGTAGACGATCTTTAAGTTTGCAACGAAATATACAAATACTTGAATCAACCTTTTTTGGAGAAAAGCAAAGTTTCAATCGCTTTCGTTTCTCCATTTTTGCATTTCGAACTTTCCCGCTTTTCAGTTTGTTTACATTTAACAACGCGCTCCATCGTAGAAATAATTTCTGAATCAGGGGGTGTTTAACTTTTCATGTAATATTTTCTAACTATTATTATAGAACTAGTAACCCGGGTAAAAATTTTTTACCGAGTTTAACTCAAGTTCGCTTTTCCCGTGTGGAAACCCCGTGACAAAAAACTAAATCACACAGCCGCGGGCGGAAAGTGTATCCATGTTGTAGAGCTCAAAAAACTGATCAGAAAAGTGTATAGCATCGTTTCGCTACGACCAACCGTTGCAAAGATATCACCGATCAAGATTTTGATGACGTCATAGCCGCAATACCAAAAACAGGTGAGGCCCAAATGTTGCGTCACCCCATCATCCGTATCGTGGACCCTAAAAAACGTCAGTTTTCCCTATTGGGTCTCGAGTTATTCCCCCAAAAACATCGCATTCGATTGGGGATGCAATGCAATGATTCCCCGTGGTAGATTAAAAAACTGACGTCACGGCACTTGCTACTATACAATACTCATAAAAAAACGCATGGCCTAACGAAAAATATGACCACGATTAAGAAGATTTTGACTGTTAAATTCAACAAAATTTATCACTCTCCAAAATAAAAGTGTGACACACACTCGCTATTATATATAAGACTAGTATCTCGCGTAAAAGTTTTTTACGACTTTAATTTCGAAAAGAATCTGCAGAAATACGACGCGTTCCCGTGTGTGTACCCCGTGACGAAAATTTTAATTACGGAATTGGAAATGGAAAGTGTACCCATGCTGTAGAGCTTGAAAAACTGAGCAAAAAAATGTATGGGATCGTTTCGCTACGACCAACCTTTGCAGAGATATCGTCGATTAAAGATTTTGATGACGTCATATCCGCAGTACCAAATAAAATTTAGGCCCAAATGATGCGTCACCCTTTCACCCGTATCGCCGACCCTTAAAAACGTCAGTTATTCCTATTGGTTCTCGAGATATTTCCCCAAAAACGTCGCGTTCGATTGGGGAATGCAATGCAATGAATCCCCCGTGATAAGGTAAAAAACTGACGTCACGCCACGTGCCATTGTACTAATCGTCAATTATCAATGGTCTAACGAAAAAATGACCACGATTAAGAAGATTTTGACCGTAAATTTAGAAAAAACACAACACTGTCTAAAATAAAAGTGGTATGCACGATTGCGAATTAGTATAAGTAGACTAGTATCTCGCGTAAAAGATTTTTACGGCTTTAATTTCGAAAAGGATGTGCAAGAATCCCACATTCCCGTGTGGGAACCCCGTGACGAAAATTTCAATTACGGAATTGGGACTGGAAAACGTACCCAGGTTGTAGAGCTTGAAAAACTGTGCAAAAAAATGTATGGGATTGTTTCGCTACGATCAACCGTGACAGAAATATCGTCGATCAAAGATATTTATGACGTCATAGCCGCAGTACCAAATAAAATTTAGGCCCAAATGTTGCGTCACCCCATCACCAGTGCCACTAACCTTAAAAAACGTCAGTTATCCCTATTGGTTCCCGAGATATTTCCCCAAAAACGTCGCGTTCGATTGGGGATGCAATGCAATGAATCCCCCGTGAGAAGGTAAAAATAACTGACGTCACGACGCGTGCTATTATACTAATAGTCAATTATCAATGGTCTAACGAAAAAATGACCACGATTAAGAAGATTTTGACCGTAAATTTTAAAATAACACAACACTCTCTAAAATAAAAGTGTGACACACAATCGCGAATTAGTATATATAAACTAGTATCCCGGGTAAAAACTTTTTACCGAACTTAACTTCGAAAACATTAGGTCAAATCCACCATTCCCGTGTACGTACCCCGTGACGGAAAAATAAATCATAGAATCGCAACTCATAAGTGTACCTATGTTGTAGAGCTCGAAAAACTGATCAAAAAAGTGTATGGGATCGTTTCGCTACGACCAACCGTTGTGGAGATATCGCTGATCAAAGATTTCGATGACGTCATATCCGCAGTACCAAATAAAATTTAGGCCCAAATGATGCGTCACCCCATCACCCGTATCGCTGACCCCAAAAAACGTCAGTTATCCCTATTGGTTCTCGAGATATTTCCCCAAAAACGTCGCGTTCGATTGGGGATGCAATGCAATGATTCCCCGTGATCATAAAAAACTGACGTCAAATGATGCCACGTGCTTTTGGAATGATCGTGAAAAAAGTGTCTCTCGGCTCTACGTGGTTTTACGCGCACATAAGAGGACGATGACCGTAAAAATTAAACAAATATATCACTCTCTAAAATAAAAGTGGGATGCACAATTGCGAATTAGTATAATAAGACTAGTAGCCCGTGTAAAACTTTTTTACAGGTTTTAATCGACGTGAGCTGAACAGAGAGAAAGGTTTAGTATAATGAATTTTAGTATGATAAAGTTCCTCAATTGTTTGGAATGTAGAATGTTTAGAATGTAGTATCCCGTGTAGAACAGCGTGTAGAACACGGGTTTTAATTCATCAAAAATAAAAATACGCGCTGTGCATCCACTTTTTTCACTTTTTACATATTTCACTCTGTAAAATAAATTGAAGATGCAATGCAATGGTTCCCCATGGTTAAAAATATCTAACGTCAGAAAAAAACACTCCTCACTCTTTTAATTAAAACTCTCTAGGTATTCCGGCTAAAACATATTTAGTTCAATACTGGAGTTATGAACAGAAAAACTTTTTAATCCGAAGATCTGAAACACATCAAAATATTCATAATAAATCTTATATGCAGTATATATGCAGTATATATGCAGTAGTAAAAATAAATTGTGCGTACAGGTAAACAACAAAAATATTAAAATCGCTGTAACTGTTCATGGATTCCACACCCCAACGTAAATAAAAGCCAAACGCGAAAGTCGTAAAAATGTCAAAATGTGAATTAAAAACATTTGCGATTTTCTTTACGAACCCAGAGCGTCATGATTAAAAACCATGATATTCATTTCTTTATTTGTAAAGTAATGACGCAGAAACCCTATTAATACTATAAGAAAAACAAAACAAACAAACAAAAAAGTTCTAAAGCGTACTTACCCTAAAAACATAAAGAAATCTTCGCGCAATACTTTCGTTGTTGTCTATTGTTTGATCTCACGAATAATCAAAACATTTGAAACGATTAAATGCAATGCAATGTTTTCCCCTATACTAATCGTAGAAAAATATTAACCGTGGTCTTAAACACCTTTATGAAAAAGTGACCGCAAAAACGACCCGAAATTTTAGAGAGTGAAAGCGTGAAAAAAGTGGTATGCACAGCGCGTATTAGTATATAGACTAGTATCCCGGGTAAAAACTTTTTACCGAACTTAACTTCGAAAACATTAGGTCAAATCCACCATTCCCGTGTACGTACCCCATGACGAAAAAATAAATCATAGAATCGCAACTCAAAAACATCCCAGGCGGCGTCGCTCGCCACCCTTGTTCAGTATGCGTTGTGTCGCAGAATTTAACTCTTGCAAAAGTTTCTTTTCAGGCATTAATTTTTTAATTCATTTCTTACATTCAGAAAATTTAAAACAGAAACAAATAGCAACATGGCTCAGAATATATATTCATACGCAGAAGAGAAGTAACTTTAATGTAAAAAAACGCAATATATAACTCAGAACCGTTTACCCAGACATACAAAACCAAACATTGAATAATATTACAAAAACGATACCTTCCAACTTTTTCTTTTGTTCAAAAGTTACTACTGGACTGCAACCATTAATGAATTTTTGAAATGATATATTTAGTTCTTCCCAAAACCATCAACATCATGATTAAAACCATGAGTTTCATTTCTTTGTGCTTTTTTAATTATTGCCTAAAAGAATAATATTTCAATTGTAATACCGAAAATAAAAAAAAACAAAACAAAAAACAAAAAAAAGGAAATTCAAGTACGCATTTATCCTAAAAACAATAACTAAGAACAAAAATTTACACAGAAGATAAAAAGTCACAAATAAAATCATACAGCCAAAGTTATATACCTAGGCATAGTACGTAAACGATTACCATAACACAAAATATGCATAAACGCGATAAAATATAAACTTAAGAAAAATACAGCCAACAACGCTTATTTTTTGTAGGATAGTTTCATTGCACAGTCATTTAAATTACATAATCCATTCTTCTCTCATTTCTACTTAACAGATGAAAACATTCAAAAAACATACAAAAAACCAGTGACGATTCGAGGGAAAATCACTACAAGCGATAATAGCGCTTTATACAAAGTGCTAATAGCGCTAAAAGAACAATGGGTTTTAGCGCTAATTTGTTCTTATTTACAAATGTAGTAACAATATTAGTGATAAATTTAGCGCTTGTAGTTTTATCATTATCACTATTATCGCTTATAAATATCGCTCTTTACGAAAAAGCGCTAAAGTTTAGCGATAAGTATTTGATTTATCACTAAATTATTCGTATAATAATGTTGGTTCAATTAATTATGTGAAACGGACAGAATATCGAATGAGATGAAAGTGAAATCGTTAATATCATTAATATCCTCTAAGGGCACAGATTACCGTTATTATCGTCAAAAAGTTTTGTTCAAGTCTTTTGTTTATACAATTTCACATACCATGTGTTGTTTTATGAAGTTCTCAAATATCAGTGATTTAACTATTTTTTCGCCAAATAGCAATAAACACAAAACAAACTCGCTTGTTTTGACATGATAAACTCTGATTCATTGTGTTATGACTGAACAGACGAGCGGACATATTTGTCGAGAAATAAAAAGTTTCCGAAACGCTTTTTATTTTATTTGTTATTCCGGCACCTTCAGCACAAATCTGAAAGCCAATTTAAAATACTGTGTTATTCGATTTGGTAATGTATTATTTTGAAACATTTACAGGTAGCACCTGCATGTGTATTAAATTGAACTTAATTGACTGGTTCCTATATTCAGTTGGAGATTAAATATACAGAAGTTAGTTCGAAAGCAACCACAAGTAGAAACCATCTGTGATAATTCTTTTTTTCTAGATTGTTCGATTGCCATTCTATAAGCTCTTGGGAGAAAACTTTTACAATATTAAAGACACATTACATTAAAAGTTTTTTCGATAGCAAAACCTTTATTATTATTCTTTCGAAAGACATTTCACTTGCACTGGGTGGAGATGTACCCTTAATTAAATTGATCACAACGTTTTTAGTGATCATTATTGACTTCTGTCACTGTATGAATGTAGGAAGAGAAAAATAAAAACATTTTAACTTCGGCTTGACGAGTTGCGAAAGTTCTCTTTTGAAATACTCACTTTCGTTTAAATAAAATAACACCTGTTTCCTTCGGCTTTTCGTGAAGTTTATGTGAAAGATTGTCTGAAGGTTGTGTTGACACACACAAGTAAACTTACGTATAAAAAAGACGGAAAGATGAATAATATTTATGATGAATATATTAGCAACAAATTAATTATTCTTGAATAATTAATTAATTATTCTTGAAAGCGCTTTTTGTGCTGCTTATATTTATCGCTAAGTTCGTCAATGTTAGCGATAAATTTAGCGCTACTTCTCGATGCGAGCGCTATTATCGCTTGTAGTGATTTTCCCTCGAATCGTCACATATAATAAAACACTCACATGCTATGACGAAATCTAAAGAAAAACAAAACAAAGTAAAAGAAACTTTGAAAATATATTAACCTTAAAAATAATAATTAAAAACACAAACGTAATGACAGAATTAGTATAGCTGAAAAATTTTTAACATATGAAAACATTCGTGGAGCCATTTTTTATTTCCAGTTCAAAGCTCCTCCTCTGCGCTGGAAAATTCAAAACACAACAGTAAACATTCCTCTTATCCTTATTTATCCACTAATACTAACTGTGTTTTAACTAAATAGATACTATTTTAACTTTACCTTTCAATACCAATTCACATCATCGCCCATGATAGTAAACAACAATATTGATCATGCTCTGCTGCCACTATCAAACACTTCTAAACTCTTTTACTTTCTATATTTCATACCTGTAAACAAATTAATAGCACTCGATTAACTTTCCAGCATACTTTCCTATTGTAAACATACACTTTCTATTTGTTTTCTACTGCAATTTCACTACCATTTTTATACAGTGAAAGACATAAAAATGCTTTCTTCGTAACTTCATAACTGTGGAGCCATTTTGAAATAAATAAAATAAGGAACAGTTCGTTACCAAAACAAATCAGTATAACTGCTCGTGTAGGACCTGCATCTTTATGATCTGATCGTTTTAACTCTGTTTTTATTCTCTTTTAACGCTGTATTTATTAAATCCGTTTGACTCATGTACTTACGTATATTACTTTATATCTTTTCCAAACAATTTTCCACCGAAAAAAAGTAAAACCATTTTCACCAATGTAAATAAACATCATCCTTTCTTCAACTTCATCTACACTACTTCTGTACTGCTGCACTCCCATAACTATTTGATAACTATAAAAAGAAATTCGTAAAATCAGCACGACTTTCTTCCACTCGTTCTTCGTTTGGTTTTCATCTGAAAAAACCTATATAAAAAAAAACAAACATCTGTTCAAAAACTCACCTACGTACGCATGTGTGCTACCTGCTAACTAATCACTTACACACATGCTGCTGCCTGTTCTTTTATTAATCGTTCGATCTTTCTGCAGCTTATCTTTTAAAAACTTCACTGCACTTCTTCTGTATATCTAAATATGATTTTTCATTGTAAACAAATAACTAACTCACTTGCTACCCGTGTTGTTTTATTGATAAGAGTAAAAGTTTAGCAATAAACACGATAATAAAACGTTTTATAATAATAACAATACCTTCGTGCATACAAACCTGTGTTTCTTCGTCAGTGCTGCCTAAAACAATCAAATTTAAATTGAAATATTCGTATACAAAAAGAAACACGTCTTCTTCGCGAAGTTTCTTGCTCACGAAATGATCGTTGACAAATTTCGAACGAAGAAATTGCATTGCTCGCACTCCTCCAAAGACGTTTTTCGGCTGATTTCCACTGCGCAAACCAAAAATAACAAAACGGAGGAGCATATACTAATCGCGGAAAATCAAAAAAAGTGTTCTCGCCTCTACGTGGTTTTACGACAAAAAGGGAAAAAATAAGAAGGATTTGACCGTGAAAAAAAAACAAATATATCACTCTCTAAAATAAAAACCGGATGCACAATCGCGAATTAGTATAATAAGACTAGTATCCCGGGTAAAAACTTTTTACCGAACTTAACTTCGAAAACATTAGGTCAAATCTACCATTCCCGTGTATGTACCCCGTGAAGAAAAAATAAATCATGGAATCGCAACTCAAAAGTGTATCCATGTTGTAGAGCTCGAAAAGCTGATCAAAAAAATGTATGGGATCGTTTCGCTACGATCAATTGCTGCAGAGATATCGTAGATCAAAGATTTTGATGACGTCATAGCCGCAGTACCAAATAAAATTTAGGCCCAAATGTTGTGTCACCCCGTCACCCGTATCGCTGACCCCAAAAAACGTCAGTTATCCGTATTGGTTCTTTAGATGTTTCCCCAAAAACGTCGCGTTCGATTGGGGATGCAATGCAATGATTCCCCGTGATCATAAAAAACTGACGTCAAATGATGCCACGTGCTTTTGGAATGATCGTGAAAAAAGTGTCTCTCGCCTCTACGTGGTTTTACGCGCACATAAGAGGACGATGACCGTAAATTAAAACTAATTATATCACTCTCTAAAATAAAAGTGGTATGCACAATCGCGGATTATTATAATAAGATAGTATCTCGCGTAAAAGTTTTTTACGACTTTAATTTCGAAAAGAATCCGCAGAAATACGACGTGTTCTCGAGTAACTGGCGTAAAAGTTTTTTACGGCTATAATTTCGAAAAGGATGTGTCGAAAATAGGTGACGAAAAATTAAATCACAAAATCGTGACTGGAAAGTGTATTGATGTTGTAGAGCTCGAAAAACTGATCAAAAAATTGTATGGGATCGTTTCGCTACGACCAACCGTTGCAGAGATATCGTCAATCAAAGATTTTGATGACGTCATATCCGCAGTACCAAATTAAATTTAGGCCCAAATGTTGCGTGACCCCATTACCCGTAACGCGAACCCTAAAAAACGTCAGTTATCCCTATTGGTTCTCGAGATATTTCCCCAAAAACGTCGCGTTCGATTGGGGATGCAATGCAATGGTTCCCCGTGATATCATAAAAACATCTGACGTCAAATGCCCCGTGCTATTATACTAATCGTGAATGTGTCTTGCGTGGTCGAACTTCCGCTATATGACCACGATTAAGAAGATTTTGACCATTAAAAGAACAAAAACAAAACACTCTCTAAAATAAAAGTGGTATGCACAACGCGGATTAGTATATATAGACTAGTATCTCACGTAAAAGCTTTTTACGGCTTTAATTTCGAAATGGATGTGCAAAAACCCCGTGACGAAAATTTCAATTACGAAATCGGGACTGGAAAGTGTTCCCATGTTGTAGAGCTTGAAAAACTGATCAAAAAAGTGTATGGGATCGTTTCGCTACGATCAACCGTTGCAGAGATATCGTCGATCAAAGATTTTAATGACGTCATATCCGCAGTACCAAATAAAATTTAGGTCCAAATGTTGCGTCACTCCATCACCCGTGGCACCGACCCTAAAAAACGTCAGTTATCCCTATTGGTTCTCGAGATATTTCCCCAAAAACGTCGCGTTCGATTGGGGATGCAATGCAATGGTTCCCCGTGATCATAAAAAGATCTGACGTCAAATGCCCCGTGCTATTATACTAATCGTGAATGTGTCTTGCGTGGTCGAACTGCCGCTATATGACCACGATTAAGAAGATTTTGACCATTAAAAGAACAAAAACAAAACACTCTCTAAGTTAAATGTGTTACACACTACGCGGATTAGTATAAGTAGACTAGTATCCCGGGTAAAAACTTTTTACCGAACTTAACTTCGAAAACATTAGGTCAAATCCACCATTCCCGTGTACGTACCCCGTGACGAAAAAATAAATCACAGAATCGCAACTCAAAAGTGTACCCATGTTGTAGAGCTCGAAAAACTGATCAAAAAAATGTATGGGATCCTTTCGCTACGACCAACCGTTAGAGAGATATCGCTGATCAAAGATTTCGATGACGTCATATCCGCAGTACCAAATAAAATTTAGGCCCAAATGATGCGTCACCCCATCACCCGTATCGCTGACCCAAAAAAACGTCAGTTATCCCTGTTGGTTCTCGAGATATTTCCCCAAAAACGTCGCGTTCGATTGGGGCTGCAATGCAATGATTCCCCGTGATCATAAAAAAACTGACGTCAAATGATGCCACGTGCTTTTGGAATGATCGTGAAAAAAGTGTCTCTCGGCTCTACGTGGTTTTACGCGCACATAAGAGGACGATGACCGTAAATTTAAACTAAATGTGTCACTCTCTAAAATAAAAGTGTGACACACAACGCGAATTAGTATATACTAGTATCCCGGGTAAAAACTTTTTACCGAACTTAACTTCGAAAACATTAGGTCAAATCCACCATTCCCGTGTACGTACCCCATGACGAAAAAATAAATCATAGAATCGCAACTCAAAAACATCCCAGGCGGCATCGCTTGCCACCCTTGTTCAGTATGCGTTGTGTCGCAGAATTTAACTCTTGCAAAAGTTTCTTTTCAGGCATTAATTTTTTAATTCATTTCTTACATTCAGAAAATTTAAAACAGAAACAAATAGCAACATGGCTCACAATATATATTCATACGCAGAAGAGAAGTAACTTTAATGTAAAAAAACGCAATATATAACTCAGAACCGTTTACCCAGACAAACAAAACCAAACATTGAATAATATTACAAAAATGATACCTTCCAACTTTTTCTTTTGTTCAAAAGTTACTACTGGACTGCAATCATTAATGAATTTTTGAAATGATATATTTAGTTCTTCCCAAAACCATCAACATCATGATTAAAACCATGAGTTTCATTTCTTTGTGCTTTTTTTATTATTGCCTAAAAGAATAATATTTCAATTGTAATACCGAAAATAAAAAAAAAACAAAACAAAAAAAAAAGGAAATTCAAGTACGCATTTATCCTAAAAACAATAACTAAGAACAAAAATTTACACAGAAGATAAAAAGTCACAAATAAAATCATACAGCTAAAGTTATATACCTAGGCATAGTACGTAAACGATTACCATAACACAAAATATGCATAAACACGATAAAATATAAACTTAAGAAAAATACAGCCAACAACGCTTATTTGTTGTAGGATAGTTTCATTGCACAGTCATTTAAATTACATAATCCATTCTTCTCTTAAGTAACCCTCTCAACATTATAACCCATCATGTGCTTCATTTCTACTTAACAGATGAAAACATTCAAAAAACATATACAAAAAACCTAATCATGCTATGACGAAATCTAAAGAAAAACAAAACAAAGTAAAAGAAACTTTGAAAATATATTAACCTTAAAAATAATAATTAAAAACACAAACGTAATGACAGAATTAGTATAGCTGAAAAATTTTTAACATATGAAAACATTCGTGGAGCCATTTTTTATTTCCAGTTCAAAGCTCCTCCTCTGCGCTGGAAAATTCAAAACACAACAGTAAACATCCCTCTTATCCTTTATTTATCCACTAATACTAACTGTGTTTTAACTAAATAGATACTATTTTAACTTTACCTTTCAATACCAATTCAAATCATCATGATAGTAAACAACAATAATTGATCATGTTCTGTAGCCATTATCAAACACTTCTAAACTCGTTTACTTTCTATATTTCATACCTGTAAACAAATTAATAACACTTGATTAACTTTCCAGCATACTTTCCTATTGTAAACATACACTTTCTATTTGTTTTCTACTGCAATTTCACTACCATTTTTATACAGTGAAAGACATAAAAATGCTTTCTTCGTAACTTCATAACTGTGGAGCCATTTTGAAATAAATAAAATAAGGAACAGTTCGCTACCAAAACAAATCAGTAACTGCTCGTGTAGGACCTGCATCTTTATGATCTGATCGTTTTAACTCTGTTTTTATTCTCTTTTAACGCTGTATTTATTAAATCCGTTTGACTCATGTACTTACGTATATTACTTTATATCTTTTCCAAACAATTTTCCACCGAAAAAAAGTAAAACCATTTTCACCAATGTAAATAAACATCATCCTTTCTTCAACTTCATCTACACTACTTCTGTACTGCTGCACTCCCATAACTATTTGATAACTATAAAAAGAAATTCGTAAAATCAGCACGACTTTCTTCCACTCGTTCTTCGTTTGGTTTTCATCTGAAAAAAACAAACATCTGTTCAAAAACTCACCTACGCATGTGTGCTACCTGCTAACTAATCACTTACACACATGCTGCTGCCTGTTCTTTTATTAATCGTTCGATCTTTCTGCAGCTTATCTTTTAAAATCTTCACTGCACTTCTTCTGTATATTTAAATATGATTTTTCATTGTAAACAAATAACTAACTCACTTGCTACCCGTGTTGTTTTATTAATAAGAGTAAAAGTTTAGCAAAACGTTTTATAATAATAACAATACCTTCGTGCATACAAACCTGTGTTTCTTCGTCAGTTCTTTCGTCGATTTGCTGCCTAAAACAATCAAATTTCAATTGAAATATTCGTATACAAAAAGAAACACGTCTTCTTCGCGAAGTTTCTTGCTCACGAAATGATCGTTGACAAATTTCGAACGAAGAAATTGCATTGCTCGCACTCCTCCAAAGACGTTTTTCGGCTGATTTCCACTGCGCAAACCAAAAATAACAAAACGGAGGAGCATATACTAATCGCGGAAAATCAAAAAAAGTGTCTCTCGTCTCTGCGTGGTTTTACGACAAAAAGGGAAAAAATAAGAAGGATTTGACCGTGAAAAAAAAAACAAATATGTCACCCTCTAAAATAAAAGTGGGATGCACGATTGTGGATTAGTATAGCGCGATAGACTAGCCGCCAAGGCGGCATCGCTCGCCGCCCATCTTCAGCTTGCGTTGTGTCACACGCCGCCAACGATCAACATGCATTTCAGGTAAAACATTTTCTTACCGGTTTTCAAAATAATAAAAAATTCCTGCCTTCCTGCCTTTACACCAAAACCATTATTTTTATACCCAAAAGTTGAAAACATAATGCAAAACTATTTACCAAGATATACAAAAGCCAGTAATTATAATTGGTATTATTGTGTAGCACGTAATATCAAATGTAAAAAATATTTTACGGATTTAATCAATACTGGAGTTGAAATGAATAAAAGCATTCTAAAATCATTTTTCCCGAGAAACATGAAACAACCAAAACATTGAAATGATAAAGAAACTAAATCATATATTGTACTATGTATTGACCGAAAACCAATTTTTCAAAAGTAACTTTTACGCAAAACAAATCATAACAAAATTGATGTAAAGCTATACACCCAAGCATCCTACAACTGCATGTTTAAAATGTAGCTGATCTGAATAAAAATTATTTTTTACCCTGGACACGTGAAACATAACCAAACACTTAAAATGACCTACTATTGACCAAGAACTATATTTTTCATAAGCAGAAAATGCAAAATAGCTTCTATGTAAAACAAATCATAATAAAACTGATACAAAACTATACACCCAAGCATGCCACCATTAAAATGCGTATAAATGTATAGTTTCACTGGAGCTAAACCGAATAAGAGTTTTGTAAAATTATTTTTTACCCAGCAGACGTGAAACACAAACAAACATCGCATTAAATACCCTATTACAGTCCAAAATCATGCTTTTGCATGCAGAAGATTTAACGCATAAACAATAGTAATATAACAAAGAAGTAAAGTATATATCATATTGAATAAAAGAAGTATTCAACTTAAGCGTAAAACACAGCAATACATAACACAGAACTATATACCCAGCCACACAAAAGCAAACATAATAACACTACAAATATGTGAATTGAAAACAAATCTATACCTTGTAACTGTGTGTCTTTTTTTCAGAATTATTAAAATGGATAATTTGTTCTTGACCAACCACTTGACATCATGATATCAAACCATGAGTTTCATTTATTTATTGTTATTGTATTTTTATTTTGCTTCTCTAAAAGAAAAAAAATTTGAATGCATATTGATATTACAGAAAACCTAATCGTATTATGTCGATATTGAAAGAAAACATTCAAACTAAAAGAATGTTTGAGAACAAATTTACCTTAAAAATAATAATTAAAAACACAAACGTAGACAGAAATTTGTATAGCTAAAGAATTTTTAATAACTGAAAACATTCTATGGAACCATTTTTGAAAACAGGGTAAAATCTCCTCTGCTGGCTAATTCAAAACACAACAGTAAACAACCCTGCATTCTTTATTTATTCAGCATACTAACTGTTCTAACTAAATAGATATATAATATTTTAACTTTGGTTTAACTTCAAACATAAGAGGATACCTTTCAAAACCAATTCGTTGATCATCTTCTGCAGCCCGCAGTGACTATTCTTACGTGACCGTAACATTTTATTTTTTTGCTATTCTTACGTGAAGATTCATTGTTGATAATTCCATGTTCTTTATTTCATCGGAACTTTTTCTTACGTCATTCAAATCATTTCTACAACAATTCTGTAGATTTATGATTCTTTTGTTTCTTCTTTTTTCTTTTTAAAAATATACATGCACAAGAAAGAATTAATTAAAGTAACAACGCCATTTACTATAAGAGCCAGTTCGAAAGTTACACAAAGTAGATTCAACTAGACATGCGACTTAAAAGCGCGCGAATGTAACACAAAAGTTATAAGAGATCTCTAGTAGTGGTGCCTGTCTTTCAAACCATTCGAAAATGGAAGTTGGAGAAAAGTATTCGTCTTTTAACGAGCTCGAAGCAGCTATTGCAGTGCATGAAAAAAGACATTTCTTGCAACTGTATAAAAGAAGTTCACGTTCAATTGAAGCTGCTTCAAAAAGAACGCCAAATAAAGTATATAATAAAGATTTAAACGTCTCTGAAATTGACTATGCATGTATTCATGGAGGACGAAAGTTTCAAGGATCGTCAACAGGCAAACGTCCCAACCTACTTTGTTCCATATGAAAGATGAAATGATTGATTTTCGTCTTGTGGAAAAATATTTTTCTAGTGTTTCTGTTGCACGCAACCTCGCTGCAAAAGTTAAAAAATTGAAGTGGACGTGCAAAACATGTCGTAACAATATCAATGAGTCAGATTCAGTCTGTTGTGATAGCTGTTTGTTTTGGTACCACTTAAGGTGTGCTGGTAAGACGGTTTTACCATCCACCAAAACTTGGTTTTGTATAGAGACAAAATATGAAAAAAAAAAAGAAACTTATTATAATAATCATAGTTTCGTTTTGTGAGTCTTGAAGAAAAGATTGTAGTAATAACAATAATAGTCTTTTATATCTTTCTCAATCATTAACGTTTTATAAGTTGATAAGTAAATGAACAAAACACATTTAAATAAATCACGTAAAGATAGCGAAAAATAAACAGGATAATAATTTTGACGGTAACCGTAAGAATAGCAAAAAAATAAAATGTTACGGTCACGTAACAATAGTCACTGCGTCTGCAGCCATTTTCAAACACTTCTAAACTGTTTACTTTCTATATTCATACCTGTAAACAAATTTTAATAACACTTTTTATAACACTTTATTTACTTTCCGGCACACCTTTCTACTGCAAACACATAAAATGTCCTTGCTCCTACTCTCTTTAATATTCCTTCGTTACTGAAATTTGTCTGCCATTTTTATAACACTCAAAGACAAACACACTGGTTTCCCCATCACTGTTTTTATGTTGTTTTTATGTGAATCTTCCGTAATAATAAGCCTTTTATATACCTAAAATACGTAAATAAACCCACCAAACTTCCCATCAAAAGTTCGTCGTGAATAAAAATGGCAAGTAACAAAATAAACATCATCTTTTCTGCAGCCATTTTTAAAGAACTTTCACTGCACTTTGCACTCCAGGTCTGTATACTAATACTTGATAACTCACTTACGCATGTTCTACAATACAATACAATACAATAACAGTAAATGTATAACAATAAAAGTTTTAATATTAAAACTTTTTCGTTTCTTCTTCAAAAGAGCAGCCAGAAATGAAGAACCTTATTAACGAACTCCGTTGCTATGAATTTTTCAGCCAATCAAAATAGCGCATTTCAAGAGTTTTCCTTTATTAGCCAATAAAAACGATCAGCGATGGGGCTTCCCCATATATAAGATCCTTGTTCAAAGCCACCGTTCCCTCATTTTGATGCAGTAGGAAACGGTTTCATTTCGGCCTTTTTATTTGGGCATATAAGCCCATTGGCGAATGGACTAACTACCGCTATATGACCACGATTAAGAAGATTTTGACCGTAAATTTTGAAAAAAACCATCACTCTCTAAAATAAAAGTGGGATGCACACACGCGAATTAGTATAGCGCGATTATAGAATAGTTAAAAAAATTAAAAAATAAAACAAATTATCTTAAAGATATAAAATATTTTTTATAAGACTGATCTGCGAAAAGAATTTAGTGTTGGTTTTAATTTACTCCGATTTACTTTTTATTTTACCCCCTGACAAAAATAAGGTGCTCTTTCGCAGTCGTTTATAAAAACAGGGACGAAAGAAAACATGGCAGTGCTGAGACAGAAAATTTGTTATGATTTTATTGAGTTGTTTTTTCAATTATACTTCATGAATAAGCACTTTTAAGAAGGCCAGTAAAGAAATTTTGTTTCCTGAGAGGATTCTGTAACTAACTGTATGTAAGTTATAACGTCCCCCGAAATGTGAAATAACGACTTTTTTTTGCCCATGGCTCCCTGACTATTATTAGCAACGATAACTTTTAGGGAAATCTAGATTCTAAAACCGGCGACATTACATTCTACCCATGTCCGAACGGATACTGTTGCAATGAAAAATCAAAACGTTGTGTTTCTTACCACACCTGTAATCATAATCGGAAGGGAATGTTATGCGGAACATGCACCAATGGTTATGTAGTAGACTTTTTCACAAATATGTGTGTCCATGTTTCATCTTGTCATAGTTCCAGCTATTTCTGGCTTTTGTTTATACTTTCTGGTTTGATGTACGTATTTGTTGTTGGATATGTGGATAAACTGAAAAATTTTGCAAATGTCCTAAAGAAAGTAATCTTATTTTTCAACTGCTGTAAGTGCTTACCAATTAAAGCATCATATGGTGAAGAACAACCAAACCACATAAAACTGAGAATGTACAGATCTAGCAAGAGCAACATGGATCATCAAGCTGCTGATGATCAAGGAATGGACGATGTTATACAACTAATGCCGAATGAGCTAACATTTTCACAAAAAGATACAGAAGACAAATGCCGGGTAGCGGGAATAATCAATGTTTTCGTAACCTTTTACCAGCTAAAGAATCTTATGACGATTAAATTGCAATCGGAGTATTCGCAATCAGATCTAATTGATGAATTGGCAACTGATATTTTCAACTTTGATATGGTGAAACTTTCTTTCCAACTATGCCCGTTTTTGAATATGGATGATTACCAAAAAATTGTCGTTAGGGACTTCCTGTTTTCATTAGTAATGATTATTCCTGTAATTGCGACAGCTTTATTCTTACAATATCACCATTGGAAATCGTCAAGCAGACTTGAAACTGTGAGTGAATTGAACACTCGACCAGATACGAATGAAGTCAATGATGGCGATATACTCGAGCAAAAACATCTATGCGATAGAGACCAGTTTGTATCCACCTCTCAACCTGACGAACTATCTTTGATGGATCGCCCCAACGTTTGTTTCTTAAGACTGGTGACTATCAGATACAAAACGATTACCACTTTTTTACTAGTAACACTCAATTGTGTTTCTGTTGGAACGGCACGTGTGTTATACGTGAATGGAGAGATCAAATGTTGGCATTATTATCAATACCTTGCAGCTGCAATGTTTACGTTGTGGATCGTCCCGTTTCCTTTGACCTTATTTTTGTCTTAAAATCTTTTGAAATCCAAAATCATTAGCGCTAAACGCTTTATTTGTTTTACGATTATCCCGCCTGTTGTACCTGTTTATTATATCATCCAACGCAAAAAAGCGATTTTTAATGTATCTGAGAAACGTAACAAATTAAAGTCAGCCATTTTGGAAATGCTTGAACAACCGTACAGAAAAAACAGTAATGGAAACACGATACCTTGGCATTCATGGCTTCTTTTTCAACGACTTGTTATTGCCTGTTTGACGATATTTTTTATTAATCCCATTCATCGACTGGGTTTGATATTTCCCACCATGGTTTTGTTTGCTGCAGTTGAGTTGTTAGTATTGCCATACAAAGACCACTTGGTCAACAGCCTAGAAGCATTTTCCTTGATCGCCTTGACTGTTCTTTCAGGTGTTAATTTATTCCGTTCCTTTCTGTATGTTCACAGTCTGGCCAATGTTGACGCAGTGAAACTAATATTGAATTTTTACGCTGTTATTGATAGGATGTTAAATCCATTTTTGTTTTTGATTTTATATTTTTTCTTTATAAATGTTACTAAAATCTGTAAGAAGTTGAAGGCATTCTGTTATAAAAAGTAGGGAAGAAATTCTTCTTATGAATATATGGTGTACGTGTTAATCTTACTTTTGCTAACTTTTGTTGTAAACAAGGAAAGGCAAAAATTCTTTAAGTTCTCTTAAGTGATGATATTCCAATTGAATCGCAATTAGTTTACTTTGTATTCAGTTTTTCACTCTTTCTACAACAGGATGTGTGATGATTTCTTACATTCGTGAAGATAAATGCTGTTTGTAATTAGGAACATTGACGATACTTATACGTTTGCTTCTCAAACATGCTTGCTGTTTTTTAAATGAAGCCTCGTCACTGATGCTCATTTTTCCAGGAAAGACACTTCTTGATAGAATCACTTTAAAGGAAAACAATCATAAATACAAATCAGAGATGCATGAGCGTGATATAAATGATTATGTAATGTTAAAACGGTTTTTGTTTATTATTATACATTATATTAATTTTGAATGACTGAACATTTTCTATTCCGCTTATATGGCACATATTTTGGTCTTATTTGAAACATGTAAAGTTTGCTTCTTTTTTTTGATAGCCTGAAGATCATCTTCATGCCAGACCGGAAATTTGTTGATATATACTATTTCGATAGAAGTGCTCTTCATCGAAGAGACATTTAACGATCTGACCCTCTTGGGTAAGCTTGTCTCATTCGAGGTTTTTATCTTTTCACATATTAATTCCTTTTTAGATTTTTTTGTTCGTAGTTTTAAGGCTGCTTGTTTTCACTAGGTTAAAAGCAATTCCTGTTCTTGATTTTTTGAAGAAGTGAGTTTTGTTTTCAAAGCAAATGAAATAGCTATTTCCAATTATTCTGTTTCTAGTTTTGTGCCAATTTTATGATTTTCCAATGAAATGTTTTTGGTGTTCTGGTGTTTAGTATTATTGTGGCACAACATTGTGCTTTATAATATTCTAAGGAAACATTTAGTAATTAAAACGCAATTGTAAAAATTATTTTGAAATCATTTCGAAGATCTAATGGTTGGGATCACTGTTTCGGTACTGCATGTTATGTAAAAGCTATTATGCGCGTATCTATTGATGAATATTTTCTTGATATTGTAGTTCTATATTCGTAATGTTTGTATATTATTAACCATTGTCATATAACATGTGATTTAACATGTCCATTTGTGAACCAGAGCGAAAGAAAACATGGAAGCTAATCTGTGCTATTTTCCATTTCTTCTCGTAGCTCAAGAATTTACTTCAACATAATCAGTTTGAACGTTAATGGCCATGAAGTCGAGAGATAATGACATTTGTGAGAATGAGCACTTTGTGAGAATTTGTGATTTGATAAGAACAAGCAACAACAACAATAACAACAACAACAACAACACTGTATGATTAATATTTAACTGAGACTATTTGGTGTTTGTAAGACTTCTTATTAACTAATAACTATCATTAACTTGTTTGTTTATTTTATGATGGGTAATAATATATTTTACTGGCTTCGTTTAATGATTTTGCAACCATTGTTACTGCACTCTAGCTGCACATTTGTCCATTGCGCAAACATAGCCAAAAAGGCAACAACTATTTTGAAATGTGCCAATGAGATTTCTTCACTTTGAACGAATGTTGTAATTTTATATTTGTAATCAATATATTCTAATTGTATGCAATAAATATGATTTGCAACTATGTAATTGGAAAAACATCAATAGGAGTTTTCTTTCTCATTCACTTTAGGAGTTATTTCCCTCTTTCTGGTCCTCTTTCTACTACTACTATACGTTATGAATGATTTCGTGCATTGCTTGAATGAAATCCATGCCAAATTAGCCATTCAGGACAAATCTGTATCAAAGCTTGAAAGTTCTCAAGTTTTGATAACGATTTGTACAAAGAACTATTGAAGGCCCTTATTTCGAATTTGGGAGTCATGAGACTTCACCAAAATTTGTGAATGCTCTTCAGTTTGCATGAAACATGGAACTTTTGTATTTTTAGGTTCTGTCTTATTATTGTTGGGACTTAGTTGTGCAATTGTGGGACTTGTCCTGAAGACTTAAAGCCATGCAATGTAGCTTCTCGTTGTGTTTCCTTGATTTAAAGAAAGTGTACAATTCTAAGATATGGCATTCTCACAAAAAAGATGCGTATGCCATATTGAAAATATTGAATTCTTGCCATTTCTGGATATAAGCTTCACAGAGACATTCCTAGGAATCTAATTTTTTCTGTGATTTTGTTTGCATTCAAGTTTGATCAGATAGCACCATTGGTTGAAGTCTGTCTGATCAACTTAATGTGTCAATAGATTAAATCAAACTAACTTTGAACGTACAAGATTGGCCACTACTTATATCTTGTTTTAACTAGGGACTTCTCAAACGACTGATTTAAATGCAATAGTTCGAAAACTTTTAATGATTGCAATATCGTAAAAATTTGAACTCTTTTTCTGAAGTTTTTTTCTGGCGTGTTTTTTTTTTTGAAAATTACAGCAATGATATTTTATTAAAACTTGTATGGCAACAATATCGTGATTTTATTTATTCTTTCATTTTTTATTTCTTTTCTTTCAGATATAGGGATTACCAGTGTCACAACCAGCACTACATCAGGAGTTAAGCCTCTTGCTTATTCGAGAGGAGCAGCTATTTTGGGTGGAAATAACACCAGATTCAGCACTATGTAATGCAATAAGCACTGTACCTAACACTCCATGTCACAGAAAACACACAAAATAAATGAAAATGGACACTATATGTTACAAAATATAAACATTTATTCAATTTCTTTATCTTATGGATTTCATTGTGATCTGTGAAGTTATTTCATAGGTGGTGTAAATTATTATTAAATCATCTTTTTCTTTGCAGAAGCATATTTTAAGTAATGCAAAGTTACAATGATGCAAAAGATTGTATTGTTACTATTTATTGTTACTAGCATACCTAAGTTGGAAAGTTAGAGCACAGGTGCTTGATTGGGTTCGTGTCACTCAGGAGAGTGCCAAGTAGCTCCGAACCTCCAACCTATGCCCCTCCTGGAAAACAGATGCAATAACAGCTAAGTGAGGCTAGCCACGTAAAACAATAAAATAAAATAAAATAAAAAACTCGGATCAAAAATAACACGTGACCGTGGCATTCTCAAAAATTCAACAGAATTCATTCCAAAACTCATTTTGGGCGATAACCAAATGAGTAGCATTCTTTCTTCTGATCGTGTTGAAGAAGTACTTGTTTTCGAAGAAACCTCAATTTGAAGTTATAAATAGAAACAAACTTATCACGGTAAGAAAATTGCAATTCAAAATATCGATTTTTGCTCTTGCTTTTTGCTTCAACATTCATTAAACCTCACAAACTTCGACATTCCATGGGAAACAATGTGCGTTTACAGATCTTGATGTTGCTGACGAGTTAGGAGAATATGATCGACCGTCTTCACGAGATCTCTGAAAAAGTTGGCTTGCAGTTAAAGCCAAGCAAAGCAGTTCAAAAATTGTCAGTCCTTCAAATTTCTCAAAACTGCATTTAAAGCTGTAGAGGAACTTTCATACTTTGACAGTTTTCAATGTAGTCATGGAAACATTGGCCGAGATATAAACTGACGTGTAGGTAAAGGCTGCACCGTCTTTAGAAGTTTGAACACCGTTTGGTTTTTTAAAACGCTTAGCTTGATTCAAATTTTTATACATTAATCGTTATGGCCACTGTTCTGTATTCTTGCGAGGCATGGAAATGGACAAATTCCATCTCTACTGCCTTCATAAAATCTTGAAACTGAGACGGGTACATTGAGTGGGAAGTGAGGACATCTTGAAAGAAACAAAATCTGAGTTGAATTACAGCAAAGGGTAGAATTCAGTTTATACGTCATATGGATGCGGAAACTGCTCAGCGAAAGTTGTTCTAAATTGAAAAACTCTGAATGGAAATTGAGTCCGGTGTAACAGTAAATAAGTACTCCCCCCAAAAAAGTACTCCCCCAGTACTTATTTACTAGGAAATAAGTACTCCCCCGAGTACTTATTTACTAGGAAATAAGTACTCCCATAGGAAATAAGTACTCCCCTGTGACAAGATATTCCATTTTTCTGAGACGGTGAGTTTTGTATTACTAGGAAAAAAGTACTCCCTTGACAAAATCTAAGGAAGCTATTAGCAAGCTCCAAATGTTATCAAAAAACAAAGTGCTAATGAAGAACCAGAAACGTGAAGATAGAACAGATGATAAGTTTACCCACAAATGGTTGGATCCTGATACCTTCCATAAGATGCACGATAAAAACTGCTCGTTGGTCAATGAAACAGGAAAAAACGAAAACGAAAATGCAATCCCAGCTGAAAAAATACCTGCAACCAGCAGGTACCGATGCAGATCTTTCTACTCATGAAGATTCCCAATCTGATTCTGCTGATGATACTCTTACTCATAAAGATTTCCAAGCTGATTCTCCTGATGATCTTTCTACCACAGAAGATCCTCAAGGTTATCCAGCTGCTGATTCCCCTGATCCAGAAGATCCACAAAGCGCCTAAAATCCAAAACTGACGTTATTGAGAGTATTGTATATGCTATGTTTCTATGTTTCTAACGCTTCTTTTTCCCTCATATGTGAGAACTGACTCTCCCTCCCTCTCATTTATAGCGGTTTAAAGACTACCGGCTAAAAAACCCCATAATTTGAAAAAATCATTAAAATCGAGAAAAAAATGGACTTCAGGCGCTTTGTCAAATCACGGTAGTATTAATACATTCCCCAAATTCCATCAATTGTAAATCACAGTCGAAATAATAAATATTTCACCTTTTCATGCAATTATTCTTTTGTTCCAGTTTTCCCAAAATCATTCATGCTATATAGTCAATGCATCCATGTCTAATGATACTCGACGGGGAGTACTTATTTCCGGAGGGAGTACTTTTTTCCTACTAGGAAATAAATACTGGGGAGTACTTATTTACTAGGAAATAAATACTGGGGAGTACTTATTTACTAGGAAATAATTACTGGGGAGTACTTTTTCTGGGGAGCACTGCAAAACCATATATCGCCGTTATAATCAAACCCATTCTTTCTTTGTGTAGGAAAAATTAGAAAATTTTTCGGTCAATTGCAACTGATAAAAAATGCCATTAATTGGGTTGGGTTGGATTTTTTCTGTTTATCTCCAATATCAGCACTTATTTTGTGTCTCATATTATCACAAAGAAAGAATTGGGATATTGAAAAAACACACTTTGTCTGTTTCAAAAAATTGGATTCAAAAAATATTATCGCAGTTTTTGAAAGAAATATCCAATTAATTTTTATAAATTTTATGTATATTGAATCCGCATTGGTCTTTCTCATGATGTATTTTTTGTAGAAAATAGAAAAGTAGAAGAAGAGAGAATCGAAAAAATAAGTTTGGAAAAAATTATTAGATTCTCGACGATCAATTAACACCAAAGTTATAATCCACTTAACAACAACAACAAACAACTATTTTCATCGCAGTGACTTTTCAAGAATTTTAATGCAAGGAATTCCGAATGGTGGTCGAGTGACATTACTGATCCTGAGGGCAGGGATATTGGGGATCTAGCAACTCAACATTTGTCATTGATGAGCCCACTCACATACTGCCAAATTCTTCTACATGCATCGATCTAGTTTTTTCTTCAGCAAAGGAATTGGTTCTGGATTCAGGTGTCCTACCCTCATTATACCCTCGGTGTCACCATCAGGTAACTTTTGCGAAAGTTGGTTTTAAGACTTCTTTTCCACCTGCCTATAAACGTAAAATCTGGGACTTTTCAAGAGTTTTAGCACTTATTCGCGCATTGAACGTCAACAAAGCTCATGGACGGGATGAAATTTCTATCCGCATGATTAAAATCTGTGATCAATCTTTGGTAATACCACAAAATATTCAATTTGTCTCTCGCTTCTCACTATTTTCCAGATAATTGGAAAAAGGTAACAAAGTCCCTGTTTACAAAAACAAAGGAGATAAATTTGTCGTTAAAAATTAAAGACCTGTTTCTCTTTTGCCCATATTTAGAAAAATATACGAAAAATGTATTTTTGGTGGCATTTAAAGCTATATTGAAGTAACGGCTTATTTATTTAGTACTAGATCTATTACGTTTGTCAAATGAGTTGAACAGTGACCTAATTCAGATTAGTTAGTGGGTTCACCAATGGAAATTGTCTTTCAATCCTGACACTTCCAAACAACCGGTAGAGATGTACTTTTCTAGAAAGTTAGATCCTCAAAACCCCTCTGTTGTCAGTTTCAATAACACTGCCATTCCCGTCCATAATGCTCAAAAACATTTAGGTCTCATTCTGGATAGCAAGCTAGCTTTCGAGCTTCCTTCTTTCCGATCTTCCTTCAATTTCCAGATTCAAATGCGCTATTCTCAAATTCGTACGACCTAAAGGAAAATCCACCTTCAAGGCAAAAAACATCCGAGGAGTGATCCTGCTGACTCGCTTGGGTTCAGTCACCTGAGAGAGCATAAATTCCGTCACAATTTTGGTTGATCTCTTTTGTAATTGTGGGACAAATTCCATTAAAACTACAGAACATTTCCTGTTGCATTGCTCGAATTACTCAAATGATAGACCGCAATGTTAGACGGTCTTCGGAATCTCAGTATACATTTATTTCCGCTTAATCCTGTTTTCCTTTGTAGGATTCTTCTATTTGGTGAGACTCGATACAAAAACAAATCGAAAAATTTTAGATATAGTTATCAAGTTTATTTGTGACTCAAATCGTTTCAGCGGACCACTGTTATAGATCTCTATTTACTTACGTTTATTATCTATTTATTTATTTATTTGTTTCTCGGTCCCTATCCTTGGCGATATCACTTTGTGCTTTGCGAGGATAGGGGTTGCTTGTATGCTTGTATATATTTTTGTTTTTGTGTAATATACTTATAAAGAAAAAGAAAAAAAAAATGATGAAACTGAAAGTTTCAGAATCTCAAAAAAATAGAATAAAATAGAATTTGTCAAACATAAACGGTTTTTGCCGCTTTCATTCCCTCCTTCCTCCTGGTTTTTTACCGCTTTCATTCCAACCTTCCTCCTGGCTTTTATTCTCTCCTTCCACCCGGCTACCAATCTAATCTATTCAATCTTCAGACTACTCTAATTTTACGGTAATCTAATGTAATTGCTAGGTTATTTAATCTAATGCTACACTCATCGTCATTTCAGTTTATTCGATATATTCAATTCAATGTATAACAATTTAATTTCCAGGTAATATAATCTAATGCCTCCTCATTAACCTTGCGTAAAGGTTCAATTCCAAATATTTAATACCAATTGCACGTATATTTTAACAAGGTAAAAATATTTATAATACCTGTTAGTTCACTATATTTCTAGTGTAGCATCTAATAAAGCCTTGCTGTAAAGTTCTACAAACCTGTACTTTCACTGCTTCAAAACTCTGTGTTCGTGAAAATGTAACATAGATTTGACTGTGACTGAAGCAAGGCCTTTGCATAAAAATACTAACCCGTTCAAAAGTCTGACCCGTGACTTTTGTTAATGGTAACTGTGCAGGATAAACGGAGAGGAAATTGTGTACGCTTCAGCTGAAACGGAAGGTTGGTATCATTCGGACATAACGTTATTCTAGGAATGAGCACCCGATTTACAGATGGTCAGCACTTCACAATCGAGGATATTCTCTCGCAGATTACGGATGACTAATCGTGTGCCGTTGCATAAACCGTCCCTAAATTCTGCAGCAGAATCATCATACTGTTGACTTTCAAGTTCAACCGGTGTGGAGGCATCCCAGAAGGAGTAAGAGAATTGATGAACTCTATTGGATACAAGGCAATCTCTTCTTGCCCATCAGAAAACAACAGAATCAACACTAAATTATGTGACCGTTTCACCAGGCATTCCCTGAAGAATCCGTTCGTTTATCACTAAAACCTCGTCATTGGTTGGTGTCAGAATCACGCGACTTGATATATCCTCTCCTCCAGCATCACTAAAAATAGAGTGGACGATATCATTATTTTCATGCAAAACACATTCATACAGAATTTCGAGGGAGTCTTTAAATGGATCATCCACTTTTTTCGGTATTGCTCCGTTTCCTAATTCAAGTAGGAATTCCGCAAATCCCATTTGCCCAGGTGCAGCTCTCATGTTAACATTCAGATGGAAGATTTGAACTATTAGCCACAAGATAGAGCTCTTGATGCACGCTTTCACAATCTGAGCTGGTCTGGCTCTTTTCACAACTGGAAGAGTCTGTCTAAAATCACCACCTAAAAGAAAAACCTTTCAAGCAAAAGAAACATCACTGTCACAGATATCCTTAAACATTCTATCAATAGCCTCAAGTGCATGCTTAGGAATCATACTTGCCTCGTCAAATATTTAAAATATGCTGGCTACGTAAGAAATCGGCGTGTCTACTATTAGGCTTGATGTGGCATGTTGAATTGTCCAATACAGGAACAGGTAATTTAAAAAGAGAATGGACTGTCTTACCATTTTGTAACAGTGTTAATGCAGTTCCAGTCTACGCACACGTACTTACTGATAGGTTTCTTCCAATAACCTCACGAATGATGTAATTGTACATGAAAGTTTTACCTGCTCCACCGGGTTCATCAAGGAAAACAATTTTAGCACTATTATTGTCGTTTGTTGTCACTGCATCTAGGACTGTATCAGCAACAGCAAGCTGTTCAGCTTTCAATGTGTTCCTCATGTTTATAGTCTTTTCCCTCATTTCATCAGCATTTGGTAGATCGTCAGCAATAGCTTGTTCAAAAGCAGGTAAATCAAAGTCCGTAACAACCCTACCAAATTGCTGTAGGACTTCCTGAATTATACCAAGAGCTGTCTGTTCTGCTTGTACTTCCGGCTGGTGTCTCAAAAAATCTTCAACCATGTGAGCACGGAATCTTTCCCACAACTCAGCCGGATTGCTTGGCTCTCCAGGGATCAAAATGAAGGAGAACACTTTTCGGAGGGACTTGCTGATGCGGCAAGTTCTTCCATGGTTTGTATTCACAAAGTATCGTCATCCAATAGTCCAAGTGCAATGCATGCTTCCCCAAAAGATCTATATAAAATCCCATTAACAGGTATTCAAAGGAAGTTGCACCAGAAACATGTAACAATAGCAAACGTAAGAAATACCATTCGCCTTGCCGAATGCTAGCATTGTACATTCTACTTACATTTCTTTCTGCTCCACGCTGCTGTGCCACTGACTGATGCTGTTGTGTTTGAAACACGTAATGGTTGGGGATATCGGGATATAAATATTGACGTTCCCGTTCGTCAACACGATTCAATTCGAACCAAGCAGTTAACTTGTGCTCTTGTCCTCTTTCCAGTGCTGCTTGTTCCTGTCCTTCTCTGAACAAAATCTGCTGCTCATTTGGAAGGTGAACAGGAAGTCGTAAAATAGCATGACTTTGATTGTGCATTGGAAAAGAGCGTGAACGCCACACAGCTTCTGGAGCAGATACATACCTTGCATCTAAAAATGTTTTGATTTCGTCGTGATCGATGCGCTCATTGATTTCAATATGAGCAGTATCATGTTCTTCGTAAATGTATTTGTACAAATACATGACGCTTTTAATGGAAACACAGACCTCGAGGTTTATATGTGCATTGTATTTTTTGCTGAGAAAAGGGTTGTACAGGACGATCCATCTGTTGTCAAGATCCATGTTCCGAATTCGAACAGTTCTTACGTCATCTGGTCGGTGATATAAAGGATAGCCGTCCACATTTAAAACTGTTCCCATTGTTGAACTGCTTCGGAAAATTTTTGCTGCACTTACCATCTTGCATACACGGTGAAGACACATTCAGATGGCCACATGGACCATGGACCATTCAGGATTTGATGATTTCGTAAAGTTCTGGTTCTTGGTCCCGATTTGAAATTCGTGCTGATATCAATGAATCAATGTCATCAGTATTGCGCAACTTAAATTCGTTGCCAAGATGCAACAGCATGTGCACATGAGGTAAACCCCTTTTCTGAAATTCTATAACATCCACCTATGCTACAGCTACACCTAGAACAGAATCTTTAATAATATCGTTTTTCAGAGCTTCTAACTTCAATTTGAATACTCGTGTAACCAGATCTGGCCTATCTGGTGCGGTTTGACCAGGGAAAAGATTTTTAACAATTTCAGGCCATTTAGAATTGCATGTAAAAGTTAAAAATAAATCTGGTTTACCTTTTCTTGAAACTCATGCCATAGGATCTAGGTACACTTGATGCATATTTCTCGGTGAACCTGAACATGTAGATAGCAATACAACGATATTGTCCGCACGGAGGTTTCGTTCATGAGCAGCTTTAATAGTCCATCAAGCCTGTGTAGCTAACCACCCGTAATTGTTCTTGGTTCTGGCGTATGAAGTCGAGTCTCGCTCCCTCCACTTTGACATAGCTGTCAACAACAAACTGTTGAAATAGTTTTCCAGCTAAATGTAAAGCAGAAAATTCACATCTAATAGCAATACGATAAATATAATATTACAATTGTGTAATTTTCTTCCGCCTTTCAGTTGCACGCTGTTGTACGTGATTCATGTTCAGACTCCATCCAGGATCACCTCTAGGAAAAATCATAGGATACATCACGGAGTCAATGTTTGTCGATATATAAAGAAAATTGCGCAAGGGCTGATCTCTTGGATAAACTACAACATTAGGGAACTTACGAAATTACGACGGCAACGTGGACGACGACGTACAAGATATTCATCTTCAATGAATCACAAAAGAGCAGAAACTATACACTTGGGTTAAGAAGTTTATTTATAATGCCTTTGAAGTTTGTTTTATGAACTTTGGAGACAGAATCATGAAGGAACCAAGGAAAATTTATCGGAAGTACTGCTATTCTCACGTCTTCGTTTTCAGTACGACTTCAAAATATTACTTTTCACGTTGTGTGTAAAACGTGCAAATCTAATAGTGATATTAGTAAAATTAAAAACATTTCCCAAAAGTATAGTGTGAAATGACTTCCATTCTAAAGCAAATCTATGGAGCAAAGTGAATCTTTTGTTTGCCTCACGTCGTCGTCCACGTTGCCGTCGTAGTTTCGTAAGGCCCCTATTTCTACGAGCAGGAGGCGCACCATCGTTACCTGCAACAATCGCTGTGACTTCTTCGTGATGTGGAGCATTGTATCTCCTCTTGTCTTCACCTTCGCGCATATACATACCCACTACTGTAGTTGGCCTATTTTCTAAAAACGCCCTTTCTTCTTCTTCTCGTTCGACCTGAGCCAAGTTACGATATGCTCAGGTGGATAATCTAATAAATTTGGAAGTTGTACCTTTCCATTTGTTTAACATTTGAAATTAGTTTCACAGTCGAATTTAATTTAAATGTTCACATAAAACCATTAAATTCACCTAAAGAATTAATGTCAGGTAAATTGTTCTTTTCGATATCAATTCATAACTCGTTGTACGTTGAGAAAAAACTCAAAAGAAAAATGTATATACAGGAATGTATATCTAATTTTTATCACCACAAAAATAAACACACAGGCCTTGTGTTTTTTGTCAGTTTTCCTAGTCAAATAGGCAACTTAAACAAAAAATCTTTCCTTTGTTGTCTTTAGGCAAACAAAATGATCGTTTTTCTCAACTTTCTTTCTTTCTTTTCGCGCGAATAAGAACCAAAATGGTTGAAGGCGAACTTGATCAATTTCCTTTCGTTGCCATGACATTGAACGGGGGTTACAAATACTTAAAGGTGTATTCGCTCAAGGTCAGTCTAAGGTAGGTATTGTAGAAATACGCATTCAAAATTCGCCAATATTTTCATATATGTTTATTTTCAGTTAAAAATATTACAATTTCTCGCAGTCATCGCCATTTCTATTCTAGGAGTTTTACATTTATATACTCTCTAGTTTTCTTAAGTTCTCCGCGATCTCTCCGTTGCAGATCCCCGATTTCTTTCGAAGCCACATCTACCATTTTGCGTGACAGACAGACAGGCAAACAAATAGAGGATCGGGTATCAATATATAGATATCAATACACTGTTGTTAGTTCCAGTGCTCAAGAACCACAAAAGCACTGAAGATGACATAAATTAGTTGGTGGTCAAAGATGCTCTGATCGAGAAGGAAGTTGCTGAAATTTACAGAAGGATTGCTGAGGCGAGTTTAAGTGGGAAAATGTGTAATGATTCAAAGTCTCATAATGTTGAATTGTACCTTTTTGCGTTGCAGATTTTTGAAATACAGTACAATGCAAATGATTCGTATTGGTGACGTCACTCATACGAAACTAACCTAAATGTCTCTTGAACTTTATCTCCAAATACGTTTGCAGGTAATATAAAATATAAAAACAATCTTTGGTAAAATTTACCAATTTTTAATTCTCCTTTAAAAGTTTAGATATCTTTCAAATGATAAAAAAAAGACTTAAGCATTTCTGTGCTGTTTGGTACCATTATTTTTCTCTTTATTACGGTAGCAGCGAAAGCGAATACCGTATTAAAACACCCGTGGACTACTACTACTACTACTACTACTACTACTACTATACTACTACTACTCCTCCTCCGGCCGAAATGGCAATTAGTCTGCGATTTAGAGTCTGCGGGACTCTATCAAAAACGCAATGTAAATTCTAATGAAGGAACGCAGCCTTCGTAATTTGGAAGCTTTTTCATATCGAACATTTAAAAGTAGATTACCTTTTATTTTAAAAGTACATAACCTGATATTTTATAACTTAATCCACGAAATTAGAATTCATTCGAATTCTAATCAAATAGGCGTACATAAAAATGGGACTTTTAGTTCATTACGCTAACTGAAAATATATACTTGATATGCTGCTTTTCTTGTTAGTAAAGCTTATTAGTTCAAAATTTCTTATTACCTCGTTTGGTTTGTTAGCTATTACACTATGTTTGTTTATTAAAGTTTTCAAAGATCTAGTTCAAAAAGGCAGTTTATTTGTTGGAATTCAATTTTGGTTTCGTCAGAAATTATTATTATTATAAACAAACTTTTTTTTTTCTACATAAGCTCTTACGAAAAAATTTCTTATAAAAAAAAACACACAGCTCACACATGTATAATTCTTTTGTCTTTAAATAAATTGTTGCTGGTGTTTTTGGTTAGACCCTATTTACACTAATTAATCATTTTCATCGAATTTATCGTTAATGCCTGTTTTCCACCAGTGAGATATCTTAGAAAACATCCAGTAAAGAAGTTTTTAGTACTTAAAGTAAAATTTCGAAAGCATTTGCGTGAAAAGTAAACTTGCTGCTACCGTTTTGCGCCATCTGGCTCTTGTTGTAACTAAGCTACCTTGCATATTGATACAATTATTCGTGGAAAATATATTCTGTTATAGAAGGAGAAATATTAGTGAAATATTTATTTATTATAAAATATTTGATTTTAGATTGATTACACATAAACCTATGCTGCAATCAACAAGAAATCTTATATACAAAAGGAGTTATCCAATATATTCACAAATAAGACGAATAAATTTCTTTTTACATAACTTTTTTACATAACGTCGAAAAAATCCCAAAAAAGGCTTCGGATCATTTTTCAATTCATACGGGTCATATTCATCAATCACATCAAAATCCTCGTAGTCGTCCTCATGGTTGGATAAGATTTGTTCCAACACATCAATGTCATCATTGTATTCAGCTGAAAAATTTAAATAAAAATAATTTGTACCAATTATTTTCCTTAGTTCATATTTTAAGACCTTAGATCAAAACCAAAATCAAAATACCATTCTTATGTTTTTATTAAACACCAACAAATCGTTTCAATAATAACATTCAAGCAACAGTTTTACTCGCAAATCTTATTATAATAATCCGCGTTGTGCATCCCACTTTTATTTTAGAGAGTGATATATTTAGTTTAAATTTACGGTCAGCGTCCTCTAATGTGCGCGTAAAACCACGCAGAGGCGAGAGACACTTTTTTCACGATCGTTCCAAAAGCACGTGGCATCATTTGACGTCAGTTTTTTATGATCACGGGGAATCATTGCATTGCATCCCCAATCGAACGCGACGTTTTTGGGGAAATATCTCGAGAACCAATAGGGATAACTGACGTTTTTTGGGGTCAGCGATACGGGTGATGGGGTGACGCAACATTTGGGTCAAAATTTTATTTGGTACTGCGGATATGACGTCATCAAAATCTTTGATTCAGGATATCTCTGCAACGGTTGGTCGTAGCGAAACGATCCCATACATTCTTTTGATCAGTTTTTCGAGCTCTACAACATGGGTATACTTTTGAGTTGCGATTCTATGATTAATTTTTTCTTCACGGGGTACGTACACGGGAATGGGGGATTTGACCTAACGTTTTCGAAGATAAGTTCGGTAAAAAGGTTTTACCCGGGATACTAGTATTTATAAATGCAAAGATGTGAGTTACTATAATAGGCACATCACACTGAAACGTATCAGTTTTCGTTTAACTTCTGACAGTGGACTGTTTGACTTACCAGAAATGAACGCTGCTACACAAACGAACAAAAATAGATAAACCAAAGTCTTCATTTCTAAAAGGATGAAAAACATGACAGATAAAATGAAAGCAGACGCAAAAGCCACATAGATTTCAGCAAATACCATCTGTTATTCATTATGACAAAACAAGCAAAAACTCTTTTAGAGAAACTCTCTCGTTTAGGAGTTTCGTCAGATAATTATTTTTGCAAATATACTGAGAGAACAATGAAAAAAATCGTAGATCGAGTGAATAGAATAATAAATTTTGACAGCTTCAACACTTTTTGTGTGGACGATATAAAATCGCGTTACCTTTAGAAGGACTGCAAACAGTGTTACTGGTATGTCTTTCGTCTTCACTACAAAAAATAATCCTGAATCTGGAGAAACACCTCTTTTTATACAACTTCTATTTATTTATTTATTTGTTTATTTATTATGCTTAAAATGGAGTAGGTAACTAGGAAACAAAGGGATGGAAAGATAATGACAATGAACTACTTTTGAGGATAATTGAAAGGATTACCAGAATTCTGTTTCATAGGAATAACTCGCATAATACATTAAAAAAGTGAGATTAACATAATCTTCAGTGAAAGTAAAAGAAATATATGACTTTATAGGGAAAATTAAAAGTCTCTCAGCTGAGCAATTTTCATTAAATATCTGAAAGATTAAAGGTCTTTATTTTTAAGTTTAATTTCCTTCATCTCTCTCCATGCATTCTTTTCTCAATTTAAGTTGTATCTGATGATAAAACCCAATAGACTTTGTTTTTGACTCCTGTATTTTCAACACTATGGGGAACATCATCAAAAACTCACTGCGATGATTATCAATTTTATCAATTATCAATTTTATTGAAAAAGTGCCCATATTTCTGAAGAAATGCACTCCTTTGCATTGATTTTCCAACAAACTTTCCCACTGGGAATGGCATTTGAACTTCAACTCAGCATGTTGTTTTTATGCACTTAATATAAAGAAAATATTTTCCAATGCCAATTCAGTTCAAGGATATTATGTTTATAATGCGGAATTCTTTAGGCGATTACCCAGCGGGCACAAAGACGTCGTAAAGATGTCGAAAAGACGTCTTTTCAAGACGTCCCTAAGACGTCGCAAAATGGTCGCGAAGTGGAATCTCAAAAGACGTCCCAATTACATCTTCACTGAGACGTCTCGATGACATCCCAAAGACATCGTAACGACGTTGCAGGATTATGAAATTTACTCTTTCAAAAACTGTAATAGGCCACAGGCGGACCCGAACCTGGCACCTCTGGTGTGCCAGCCGAACTCGTAACCGTTATGCCACCGCTGCTTGTTGTCAAGACGTTTAAAAACATTTACAATAAATCATTCTTTACAGACTGATTGCTTTTGAAAGTTTATAATTGTTTCGAAGATCGTTATTCAATCCATATAAAGACGTCCCAAAAACGTCGTAAAAGAATCCCAATTGCGACGTCTCGTTTCAGACGTCCCTACGACGTCCCAAAATGATCTTAAGTTTATAATTGTTTCGAAGGTCGTTATTCAATCCGTATAAAGACGTCCCAAAAACGTCGTAAAAGGATCCCAATTGCGACGTCCCGTTTCAGACGTCCCTACGACGTCCCAAAATGATCTTAAGTTTATAATTGTTTTGAAGGTCGTTATTCAATCCGTATAAAGACATCCTAGAAACGTCGTAAAAGGATCCCAATTGCGACGTCTCGTTTCAGACGTCCCTACGACGTCGCAAAATGATCTGGAAAGCAAACGACCATTTTACGATTAAAATGAGACGTCTCAAAGACGTCTTGTGCCCGCTGGGTAATTTTCATTATTGTTAAATTGGAATTTCAGATTTTCTGATGTCAGCAGAATTTTTTATGCAAAGAAAGTTATAGAATTAATATTTCCTTCATTTTGGTTGTTTATGGAGTGCCTTTAGAACTCTGTATCACCTACTACTGTTACATGAATCCATGTATTTCCAAATGGTATTTGCGAGCACCAATGAAGTTTGAGAGAAGTAAATGCGCTGATTCGGACCAGTAAGATGAAAGAAAAAAATGGTCCGAATGTATTTCTTTGCTTATGCGGCACTGTCTAAAATCGTCCAAAAACTCCCTTTTCTCATAATCCTATAGCATGTGAAGATGTTCGCAGAACTGCTACATTTTGTAAACTTAATTGCCCCCGCAGCGAGCGTAAGCGAGCGAGGAGGCATAGTAGTTTCACGAGATAGGCGAATGTCAGTTTCCGATTTTGTTCATCATCATCATCATCTTCATCCTCCAACTTTCGTGTTGACGTTACACGGTGGAATACAATTATTAGCTGATTTTGCTTTTTTTCCGTTTCAAAGCATGGTACTGTAAGTGGGAGAGACAGAATGTTTTTTCTTATCTCTTTCCTATTATTATTATATTATACTATGTTATTTAGGAAGTTCTTTCGCTAAAATTGCTTAGACATTTTTCAGATTACTTTTGTGTTGGTTTAGTGAAGTGAACAACAAGGATTTTGAAGCACAGCTTGAAATCTGAAACTTTGCCAACCATACATTTTATTATTGTATATATATATATGTTTTAGCTCTAAATATTTCATTCAATAAACTTTGTTTAACGCACTAATTTTTGGCAAAGATTTTAATTGGATTTCTGTGTATGCAAGAAAGCTATATTACAAATTGTCTTTCTTCGTGTTTTTCTATTTTAACTGTCCTCCTCCTCGCCAAACCTAATCATACTAGTGTGTGATCATGATCAGTAAAAGCTTTTTACATATTCTTGTTGTTTTTTTTATAAACATTGGCTACTTTTTGTGTTGAATCAATGTTTAAAACGCAGATTTCTAATGGATTTTTTGCTTTGATTTTTTTTTTTTTAAAGTTTGTTTTTTTTCTTTTGGCTCTTACAGAATTTCTTTAACAAATCTTGTTTTGATTATAAAATACGTATCCATGGTTTCAGTTCACACTTTTCTTTTGTTTGTAGCAAATACTTTCTGATATTACTTGTTAAGCCTTTATTACACTTTTTGAAAGGTATATTAGCATCAATAAAAAAAAGTTATCCTAAAAAAAGAAAGTTTAACTCAATTCCAACGTAAGTGAAAAACCGTGTAGACCAAATCTGATCTCCCATTTCGAAATGATCATGCTCACAATCTTCTTGTTTTTATTGTGTTTAGTTTATACAATGTTATCAAAAGTTTAAATGTATATATTTGTTTCTGTGTAAAGATTTACAAAAACATTCATCTGAATTTTTCTGAGTTTTCGGACAAAAATTTGTTTTTGTTTCCGTTGTATAGCTTGCAATGTATAGCTTGCTGTGTGTACACATTGGAATGCTTGAGCGCGGGGGCATTTTTTAGCTAAAGCTACATGCTAGTTATAGATAACGTATTTACTCTAATAAACGCCGCAGCGTTTATTAAGAATTCTAACTTTTGGAAGCGGCGTTCATTAGAAGGCGGTGTTTATTACAAAAGGAAAAAAAAGATTAAAGCAGACTTTAAACAACAATGTTTTCTTTTCATTAAAAACTTTACAAAAGATTGTTTTAAACGAAAGATATATTCGCATCACACAAAGATTTCAAAGAATATCAATATCACCGATGCCATCTTCTTTCACATGAAAAGTGTCATAGCTTTTGCTGACGTTCCCAAAATTGCCCTTATGTACACATCAATTAAAATTCATCCAAATGTGAAAGAATTTGTTGATAGAAGGAAATAAAGCTATTAAACTTTTTGGCCTGTTTTCTAATAAACGCCACTTTTTTAGACACGGTGTTTATTAAAAGGCGACATATTAGAAGACAGGCGTTTATTAGAGACAATACGATAAGCAGGTATTAGATACACGCCGAAAGCAAAGTTTTTGACTGTTTTTAAAAATCCCAATAGTATTCCCATTCCTGAAAATTATCAGTAAAAATCGAATAAGAACACAGTCCTTTTATCTGAAATAATTCAGTAAAATGTGATCTATTTTTTTGAGACAGTTTCGCATTAAACTTGAGACATTGACATTGAGAAATAACGGATAAATTCTATTTCTGGCATATTTTGTTTTCATAACCATAAAGATTGCATATGATTGCAACTTGTTAGGAAAACAGACCACAGGGATGGAATGTTAGAGATAAATAACTTTAATCCTTATTGACAAAAAATATTTTATATTTTTTTAACTTTACAGAAAAGCTTTTTGATTGCATTTTAAAACAGAAAAATAAAACAAATATAGAGTAAACGCATGCGCGGAAATGATTTCAATGGGAAAAACAGCCTTAAACTGAATATGTTGCTTGACAATAACAAAACTTTGTCAAAAATCTTCGTGAAATTATTGCATTTTCATGGTTCAGAAGGTAAAATGGATTCCGTGCGAACAATTATCTTCAACTGGAAATGCATCGGAGTCGGAGTTCGAGTCCTTACGCTGCCATCCGTCAAAGCTGGCCCTTCCGTCCACCGATTTGCAACTGGTAGTTGCCATAACGTGTTTTTACACCTGCTTGAAGCCTATAACTGGGGCATGCACACGGGTCACACGGGCCACAGTTACATTCAAAGGTCCTTATCACCACACCATCACTGCTCAAATTACGCTACTTTTTGAATATCTGTGTCCAAGGTATGTCAAGACCAATTTGCTAGAATAATGAATATTTCTGAAAGTTATTGTGAAGTAATCGTGATCAGGGATGTTTCATTCTCCACTATGATAATAAAACAGCTCGAATATTCTGGTGAATAATAAAATTGTTTATATTGTTTACAAATTCAATCTATTTATATGCAAAATCCGTTCTTTCTTGGATCATTAAACCGCGGCCTTAGTCCCTTTGCAAATAGATGTGACTAATGCTCACAAGGAAGACAATGAAAGCCTCTTTACTAGCTTTAGCTAGGTATGTGGGAATGTACAGCTCAGCTTTCTCCCGCAGCTGATCATGCTTTAAGGAGCATGATCAGCTTCCTTTATGTGTTCCATTGTCAGAACGAGCCTTTATTAAAGCCTTTAAAGTAATTCAACGCTGTATCCCCTATTCTCGAACTTATTGGTTTCATCAACATGTTTTTACAGCGTATATGTCATCTTGGTTGAAATTTACATTTTCTTATCCGCATACTTTTTTTTATTTCTTTAATTCTGTTTTAACACTCAAAGTGTGCTTGCTGACAACATTGAATGATGGTTGATAACGATGTTTGAAGGCCCAAATCTTCACTTGTTCAAGATTTTTGTTCAGGATGGCTGGTTTTCTTATGCTTCTTTCTTTCTTTCATTGAACGTCGAAACACTAGTATGGTGGTCTCCGTCACACTCGTCTCCTAGTATGGTTTGCTTGATGGTTTGCATTTTGAAGCACAGAGTCCAATTTTAAAAACATCTGAAGCATCTTTTTTCAGAAAACAAAATGCTTTGCTAACTTCCAGTTGTGTAACGATATAACATTTTCCATTACGGTGAAGTGTTATGCAAGAGACACATTGGAATTGTTCGTGCACGTGTTTTGGCGATTGCTTAAAAATTTGATGTGTGTTGTTCCCGGAGTTTGTACATAGAGTGTCCCGGAAAAAGGAGCCTCAACTGTCAAATGATTACATCTATATTTAAATAGTTTTTTGTTCGGTAAGATTTTAAACCATTGGATAGATATTCTTCTAATCTTCCCAAAAACGTATAATTTAGTCTATGAAAAGAAATACTAAAAAACTATCAATGTTTTTTAATGATACGTTCCTTCCTTGAAGAAATATTTAAAATGCTCTTAATGACCAATTATAATTAATATAGAATTACAAGCTCGTGAAAAGGTATCCTTTGAGAATAAAGACGAAATCTGAATTATTGAAATTGACTAATGATCAAGAATTTTTCTCAAACTGACTTTCCGAATTGGCAGCTATTAATTGACTTTAGGACACCCCTGGTGGAGTAAAGTATTTAAAATACCCGTGATTTTTCCTCCTCCGCCCTCCTCCTACTGCTACTACTACTACTATTACTACTACTACTACTCCGAGTTATGAACGCTTTCGTGCAAAGTTTACAATACATCGTTGCTGAATTCGCATTTTCGGCCAAATTTGGACTTTCAGTTGACCAATTTTCATAAAAATTTGCAAAAAGCACAATTGAAAGGTGATGATTTCGAATTTCACAATTATGCTGACAGATTTGACTAAAATTGGACAATTTGGGTCGAATTTGGACCAAATTTAGGAAGTTCTTCAAATTTTACAAAATTTTGCACAGATCACATTTGGAAGGCGCTGATTTGAAGGTGTTGTCATATTTGATCAGAAATGGATAATTCTGGCCAAATTTGGACCAAATTTCAAAAGTTCTTCAATTTTCATGAAATTTTGCACGGATTGCTTTTAAGAAGTGCTGATTTTAAATTTGATAGTCATTTTGTCAGATTTTACCAAAATTGGACAATTTGGGTCAAATGTGGACCAAATTTAGAAAGTTCTGCAATATTCATAAAAACTTGTACTAAGCACAAATGGAAGATGTAGATTTTGAATTTGAAAGTCATTTTGTTAGATTTGACCATAATTTGCCAATTTAGCAATGTTGTATTTTTGAGACTAGACATGTATCGTTGTATTACGTCCTAAAGTATTCAAGCCAAGCAGCTTCTTATTAATTATAATTCATTAGGTAATTGTAACATGGATTGTAATATTGTTTTTAGCATAGAACTATATTTTTTGTGATCGAGGCCTAATCAGGCTAGACTTCTTACTTGTATCACTGCGGTGTCGTAAAGTTGAGGTAATTTTTTAACGTCGCAAATGAATAATTTCTAACATTTGACGAAGTAAACATCTTAGTATCTCCAAACCATTCCTTAAGCCTGGTTCAGACTGGTGATTACGACCATTAAAATTCAGTGTAACCGTCGTAATCGGCAGGTCTGAAGCAGGCTTTAGTGATACTATAGTTATTGTTAGTCAAAGTAAACATTGGTGGATTAAATTAGCTACTTCACCATCAATATAGTTTATTAAAAAGCCATCTTTTGTACACAAGAAAGGAGATGATCGCTATTGATGGACGTATTAAAAGATTCTATAAGTATTTTCCCGGATGTTGGGTCACTAAAGAATTTCTTTATGTCAAATTTTGGAAATCTTAACTTTACCAGAGCACTTCTTACACTTTATGCCAACGTGATTTTTTTCTTTCATGGTTACAAATACGTTCGGACAATTTTTTTAGTTCAATTAGTTAATTCAAATTTTCACTACAAAGAAGCTGTAAAATTTTTAATCTGCCTCATACTCTCCGTTGTTTTTAGTTTCATGATGAATTTCTTCGACGAAAGTTAAAAGTTTTACTAATTTTTCCACGCTAAGCAATTTCCAAGAAACTAATGTTGTCAAGAGTTCCGGGGTAAAAGTTTTATGAGCGCTGTTTATTTCGATTTTTATAAGTTTATCAATATGATTTAAATGACTGGTGCACGATCTCTTCCTTTTACTCCGCAATATTTTGTTCAATCGCACAACAATAAACAGTCATCAGTAATTTTTATTTTCTCGAACGTATGCACAAAAAGGAAACGATATTCTTGCCAATGCCACTAACTTGTCCGCTTCGGTGGACCATGTATTATAAAAGAAACTGTTGACTCTAGATGTGAAACAATATATATAGTTTTGCCACAACCTGTTGGTAAAGCCAGTATCTGAGATGAAACTTTGCAAATTGAGAAATTTTAATTCGGGATTTTTTGGAGGGGAGCGTCTAAAGAAAGGGGCGCTTAGGCAATATACCTCTAAGGGCGTCTATTATATGGGTGTTTAAAATAAAGGCCGTTTATTAGAGAATTAACAATAGCTACATTTCAGAGTTTAATTAATACAGTCATTCTGCCAAAACATATTCTTCTATATAAGGAGAAATATGAGTTGCTTTTATGATGATTGTTACATAGCCATTGGTGCCTAAAACAAAAAATCGTGCAAAGAGTTATCGTTTGCCAAAGCGACGTCCGTAATATCTGCGATATCTACAATAACGTCTGAAACGTCTACTCCAACGACAAATTTTGATGCCTCTAAATCTTCTAAATCTAAATGGATCATTTTTCAATTCAAAGGTGTCAGATCCATCGGTAACTTCAGAATCATCGTAATCGTCATCTTGATTTGATAGGATTTGTTCTAATACATCAGATAAAACCTCATCATCATCCTCATCATCATTGTATTCAGCTGAAAAATTTAATGAAAATAACTTTAAAGACGCTAGATCAAAATCAAAATAAAACAACCTATGTTTTTCAACTGATGTGTTTATGCAAATCCTTTCAATGATGACATGAAGTAGTGGCTTTATTTGCTAATAATTATAAATGCAAAGATATCAGTTGAATGTGAACTCATCTTCTTCGTAGATGAAATAGGCACATCACACCGAAAATAATCAACATTCGTCAACTATATATTTTCGATATTCCGGAGTAGTTTGCTAAATGACTTACCAGAAATAAACGCTGCTACACAAGTGAACAAAAATAGATAAACCAAAGTCTTCATTTCTAAAGGAATGAAAATTTGTGATAAGTAAAATGAAAGGCAATGTGCAATATGCATCTGTTGTACAGTTATCACTCGTCAGGAAATAATTCCCTTAGAAACTCTCTCTTGTTAAAGAACACTGACACTTTTCACAACAGCAAATATGGAAAAAACTTTCAAATACGTTTCTTCAAATAACATGCTGAAAGATCCATGATGAACATAATTCGTACTCCATAAATTTTCAAGATTTTTTGTGTGGGAGGAAAACAAATTTTACAGATAACCTAAAAGAACCGAAGATTGTAACGATGTGCCTATAAACAGAAACAGTCAGTATTACTTATACATCTTTACTTACTGTGATGCTTTTTGCTTCCACTCCACAAAATGATCGCCAGTGTGGAGAAACATCTCTTTTTATAATAGCTACTGCTGTTTATTTATTTATTTATTGTGTTCAAAAAGGGTTGGTAAAGAGGAAATAAGGAGAAGGTAAGATTTTGCTTACGAGTCAAGTTAATTATAAGGCTTACTAGCCATTTGTTTCATAGGAATAAAATGCATAACATGTAAAGAAAAGTAAGATTAACATTCATCGAAAAGTTGTGATGAAGTATTTGTTTTTGAAGGGGATTTGAAGATCTCAGAGCGGAACAATTTTCATATCATTAGCGGATTAAAGATCTTTATCGAACTATTGCTGTTTATTTTATCTTTTGTTCTCAAAAAGGGTTGGTAAAGAGGAAATCAGGAGGAAAGAAGATTTTGAAAAACTTATGCGTCAGGATTATTCGAAGGAATACTAGCAATCTGTTTTATAGGTATGGAACGCCATAGCTGCCTTATGTGATAATTTCATTCGCTCATTCGATATTCTCATTTGATTATGCGACAAATTTAATCGATTATGTGACAAATTCATTCGATTATGCGGTGAATTCATTCGATTATGTGATAAGCATATTCGATAAAATATTCGATGCGATAAACTCTTTCGATAAATTCATTCGATGCGATAAACTCATTCGATAAATCCATTCGATGCAATAAACTCATTCGATAAAGTGACTTCTATCACCTTCTATCACCACATAACAGGACTATAAAACGTGATTAATGCTACCATTTTCGTTGATCCGTCGTGACGGGGCGCCGTTTCTATCGAATTCATTTATCGTCGAATGAATTTATCGAAAGAGTTTATCGCATCAAATATTTTATCAAATGAGTTTATCGCCATCGAATGGATTTATCGAATGAGTTTATCGCATCGAATGGATTTATCGAATGAGTTTATCGCATCGAATGAATTTATCGAAAGAGTTTATCGCATCGAATATTTTATCGAATATGCTTATCACATAATCGAATGAATTCACCGCATAATCGAATGAATTTGTCACATAATCGATTAAATTTGTCGCATAATCAAATGAAAATATCGAATGAGCGAATGAAATTATCACATAAGGCAGCTATGGCGTTCCATAATATGGAATAATATATAGGAATAACTCCCGCAATGCGTATAAAAAAATGAGATTAACATGATCTTCAGTGAAAGGAAAAGTACATGATTTGAGCGAAAACTGAATGTCTCAGAGCGAACAATTACGTCTATGATTAGATCATTAAAGGATTTAACTTTTGACTTATTGCTGTCAACAATAAGTAGCTACAAAAAAAAATCCACGTTTCAATAAACATCATCCTCATAAGCACTACTAACATCAATATTGGGAAAATTTAAGCATTTTATTAACATCACAGAGTTCATTTGAACAAAAAGCATCATATGGACTTAAAAATCCTTCATTGTTTGTTTTCTTCATTGAAATTACAGTGGGAAGACAAAGGAAAATATCAAAACTTCGTGAAAGTAAAGCATGCTGTTTCACATGGATATAATGTTCTTCCACAAACTAAGAGGAGAAAACATCGTCCCACTGTCACTTCTTTAAAAGTGCCACTAAATAATCATTTAACGCCCAAATTATCAAAAGCATTGCCGAAGCTTTCAGTCAAAATTTACTGTTGCTAATAAAAAAAAAAAACTGGTGTAAACAAATTAGTAAATAAATAAATCAATAAACAAATAAACAAGTCGCAACTTTGAATTCGAGATTTGATTTTATCGGTAGATTTTATCGATAGATTTTATTGATAGATTTTATCGATAGATAGATCAAAAGGCTATTATCATCATTGCGAAGGTTTCGATATTAATGGCATTCGAACCTTGGTATTATGTTATTATTTACTTTCAACATCAAGACGTCAGAAATGTTGTCAAATGCCAATTGTATTCAAGAACTCAATTAGATATTAGTATTGGTAATCCGGGATTCTTTAACGACTGTTTTCACTTTTTTTAATGCAAGAAATAGATAAAGTTTAGGATAAAGTTGGGATTTTAAGATTATGTAATATCGATGCAATGTTTAATGTAAACAAGTTTGTAGTATTATTGAATGGAATTTTTTTAAACGAGAGCTTTGCGATCTTTAAAGACGTAATATTTACTGCTTTTAAATAATTAGATTTCTGCGTAAGCAAGAAAGCTATTACAACCGGCTTTCGTTTTCTTCTTTTTGGATTTCTGCGAAAGCAAGAAATACTTTAAAACCGGCTTTGTTTTTCTTTTTTGGATTTCTGCGTAAGCAAGAAAGCCTTTACGATCGTCTTTGTTTTTTTTTGGATTTCTGCGTAAGCAAGAAATACTTTACGATCGTCCGTGTTTTTCTGTTTTTTTGGATTTCTGCGTAAGCAAGAAATACTTTACGATCGTCCGTGTTTTTCTGTTTTTTTTTTTTTTTTTCATCTTACTGTCCAAACCTACGCATTTTTGTTTCTTAAATTTCATTGGTTCATAAAATAGCCGTCTTAATTGTCATTGGTGCATAATGCCCGATTTCTACGAAAGGGTGCTAATTTAGCCACCTCCACTTAAATAGCGATAGTTTATTGGCTGATTTTCGCCATGCCATGTGATCGTCCACAAAACGTTTTAAAAATGGCAGCGAAAGAACGTGTGTAGTTTGCTAAAAGTTTCTTTGATGGAAATATGGCTTTAAAAGAAGTTAATACAGCTTATAATTTTATATAAAGAATTGCATTACTGTTGGGAACTTATCATGTTCACAAAATTAAATTACAGTGTGGTTATTCTGTTTTTTGAAAGAAGTTTTCTTGAAGTTTAAAATATGAAAACAGTGCCAATACATGGTGTGTGGAAGAAAAGGTATTTCTTGTTTTATTTTTGCTCCAAGCCTTTTTAAATATGAAAGACCTTCGTGTATTTTGTATGTGTATGCATGTTTGAAGTCAATTTTTAGAAGCTTTTGGATTTTTAAAGCTCAGCTTAGCTTCCTTTCAGCTCCTCCCCAACATCACCAACATATGCACTTTATACAGCTATTTATACTATATTTAGTAGCAATTTTTGGATGTATTCTGGCTATATCAGCTTATCTCTTTTCTCCCTACGTATGTTGTATTTTTTTTAACTTTTAGATTAGATATGAGCTTTAATTTCTAAGTAATTATTATTGTGATATTTATATTTTTCATTCTGAGGAGATCAATATAGAAACTTTATATATTAGTTTGTGCTGCCCAAACGATATGTTGGTTACCGCCAGTATACACAATCTTTTTATAGGATTCGTTATATTTAATGTGGTTAAATTAAAGTTTCGTATTGTGTCGATGCACTTTTTTGGAGTATGTGGGTGGCAAATATCCAGTAACAATCATTCAGCTTATTCGTACAAAAAAAACAGATCTTCATAAATGATCTCCGCGATAGCATAAAGAAAAGCCCCTTTTTTATGTTATGGTAGGCTGACTTTCTTGACGAACATTGTCAGTCGCATCAATATTTTTGTTTATTTAATGCTGATGCTTCTCGAGCTGAATGATGTGACTGTCTTAGTTTTGCAGGACTAGTGTGCTAGTGTTGCATTTTTGTGGCATTTTCAGCAGCAAAGCTTGCAGAAATCCTTCTGCCCGGTAGGGCATCTTGTTTTTTTTCATCTTACTGTCCAAACCTACGCATTTTTGTTTCTTAAATTTCATTGGTTCATAAAAAAGCCGTCTTAATTGTCATTGGTGCATAATGCCCGATTTCTACGAAAGGGTGCTAATTTAGCCACCTCCACTTAAATAGCGATAGTTTATTGGCTGATTTTCGCCATGCCATGTGATCGTCCACAAAACGTTTTAAAAATGGCAGCGAAAGAACGTGTGTAGTTTGCTAAAAGTTTCTTTATGGCTTTAAAAGAAGTTAATACAGCTTATAATTTTATATAAAGAATTGCATTACTGTTGGGAACTTATCATGTTCACAAAATTAAATTACAGTGTGGTTATTCTGTTTTTTGAAAGAAGTTTTCTTGAAGTTTAAAATATGAAAACAGTGGTGCCAATACATGGTGTGTGGAAGAAAAGGTATTTCTTGTTTTATTTTTGCTCCAAGCCTTTTTAAATATGAAAGACCTTCGTGTATTTTGTATGTGTATGCATGTTTGAAGTCAATTTTTAGAAGCTTTTGGATTTTTAAAGCTCAGCTTAGCTTCCTTTCAGCTCCTCCCCAACATCACCAACATATGCACTTTATACAGCTATTTATACTGTATTTAGTAGCAATTTTTGGATGTATTCTGGCTATATCAGCTTATCTCTTTTCTCCTTACGTATGTTGTATTTTTTTTAACTTTTAGATTAGATATGAGCTTTAATTTCTAAGTAATTATTATTGTGATATTTATATTTTTCATTCTGAGGAGATCAATATAGAAACTTTATATATTAGTTTGTGCTGCCCAAAGGATATGTTGGTTACCGCCAGTATACACAATCTTTTTATAGGATTCGTTATATTTAATGTGGTTAAATTAAAGTTTCGTATTGTGTCGATGCAGTTTTTTGGAGTACGTGGGTGGCAAATATCCAGTAACAATCATTCAGCTTATTCGTACAAAAAAACAGATCTTCATAAATGATCTCCGCGATAGCATAAAGAAAAGCCCCTTTTTTATGTTATGGTAGGCTGACTTTCTTGACGAACATTGTCAGTCGCATTAATATTTTTGTTTATTTAATGCTGATGCTTCTCGAGCTGAATGATGTGACTGTCTTAGTTTTGCAGGACTAGTGTGCTAGTGTTGCATTTTTGTGGCATTTTCAGCAGCAAAGCTTGCAGAAATCCTTCTGCCCGGTAGGGCATCTTGTTTTTCTTACTGTCCAAACCTAGCGATTTTTTAATCTCAAAGTTCATTGGTTCATACGGCCGCCGTCTCAAAATTCATTGATGCATAAAGCGCCACTATTACGAAAGGGTGCTAATTAAATTTAATAGCGCTAGTTTAGTGGCTTGAATTTCCGCCATGTGATCATCCGGGTATTTTTCGACTTCACATTTGAACGCCGTTCGCATAATGGTAGAAGAAACCGAAGAAACCCACTTAGACTTCCACGTGTTGATTGATCATTATTGATCAGATTTAAAAGAAGATTTAAGGGAGAAAGAGGAGAAATTTATAATTATCTTACAATGATTCTACTGCGTCCATTCTTTTCTTCTCAATGTTTTATAAAAACAGTGTGTGAAAAGAAATGCTTTTATTTTTTGAAAAATGTCTGGGATTCTTTTAAGCCTTTCTAAATACAAAATATCGTTTGTTTCATGTGTGGGCTGTAGTGCTTTTTAAGCTCTGGATACATACAGCTCAGCTCAGTTTCCTCTTCAGCTCCAACAACACACAAGAATGTCTTGTCTACCCTCTGCCTGTGCATCATTTTATGTTTGATGTTTCTCTAGCTATTTTAGCTTATTTACTTGTATAGTTCTTGGCTGTATTATCAATGTTTTGAATTAGGAATGGGGATTTATTATTTACGATAGCTAATTGAAACTCAAATTTCTGCTTTCAGTTATGTTTGCTTATTTTGGTAAGTTTAGGTCATATCTTTCATAATCCTAATCTAATTAGGAAGATTGACCGTACATACGTAATCACTGTGATATATGAAAGCATATAAATTTGATGTTATTTTGTTCATTAAGTTTATTAGGAGTTAATGTAAGTTTCGTATTGTGTCAGTTCTCCTTTTATAATGCCCTGGTGTGTATACGTAATTAAAAATTTAATGTTTTTTAAGTTTCTGAATAAATCTTTATAATCTTTTCATGAAATTTAATTCAGGTAATGCATGTTTCTGATTTAAAAAGATAACAATGACATATTGTTACTCAAATTAAAGCACAAATTTTTGTTTTCAGTTATGTATGTTGATTTTGTATGCTTATATAGATGTATGTATCATTAAAATCTACGCTTTCCTTTTTGTGCTTGTGAATTAGGAATTTTGTTAGGATGATAGACAAGACATTGAATTCATAAATTCATAACATTTACATTGACTTACATGCATACTCATTGTTTTATCTGAATTGATCACTGAATGCTTAATATCATTTCGTACCAACAAAATAAAGAACAGTACGTCATTCAGATATAATCAAGTTTCTTGGTGTTTATTGATATAAAGTTTTGCAAGTATTTCTGATGAGTTTTTCGCTTTTACTTTGTTTCTTAATATTTTTTTTCGAAAAAGTTTGTGTTTTTTTTCCTTTTCGCTCTTACATCGTTTCTTTTTAAAAAAAACTGTCATCTAAAATGCGTATCCATGGTTACGATTCGCACCTTACGGGTATTTATTTTCTTTGTATGTGAAAAAGCTTCTGTTGTTTTTAGTTAAGTCCTATTTACACTTTTTAAAAGGTAAATTGCTATCATCCCTGCAAATGAACAAAAGTTGAGAAACTTTCTAGCGGGATTAACTATTACCGTTCTATTTTTGTTTTATCTATTTTTGATCTATATAAATATATCAGTTATGCTTTCATGGATTCCTCCTAGGGAGTGTGTGATCAAAAATGTGATGTTGTATTGTAGAAGTCATTCAATCTTCAAATTTGAAGAATGTCACTAGTCTTTCATTTTTCATGCTTCAGCTGGTTTCGCAGAAATCCTTATGCCTGTCAGGGCATCTTGTTCTGTTTTCATCTTACTGTCCAAACCTACGCATTTTTGTTTCTTATATTTCATTGGTTCATAAAAAAGCCGTCTCAATCGTGATTGGTGCATAATGCCCGATTTCTACGAAAGGGTGCTAATATAGCCACCTTAACTTCAATAGCGACAGTTTATTGGATGATTTTCGCCATGCCATGTGATCGTCCACAAAACGTTTTAAAAATGGCAGCGAAAGAACGTGTGTAGTTTTCTAAAAGTTTCTTTGATGGAAATATGGCTTTAAAAGAAGTTAATACAGCTTATAATTTTATATAAAGAATTGCATTACTGTTGGGAACTTATCATTTTCACAAAATTAAATTACAATGTGGTTATTCTGTTTTCTGAAAGAAGTTTTCTTGAAGTTTAAAATATGAAAACAGTGCCAATACATGGTGTGTGGAAGAAAAGGTATTTCTTGTTTTATTTTTGCTCCAAGCCTTTTTAAATATGAAAGACCTTCGTGTATTTTGTATGTGTGTGCATGTTTGAAGTCAATTTTTAGAAGCTTTTGGATTTTTAAAGCCCAGCTTAGCTTCCTTTCAGCTCCTCCCCAACATCACCAACATATGCACTTTATACAGCTATTTATACTGTATTTAGTAGCAATTTTTGGATGTATTCTGGCTATATCAGCTTATCTCTTTTCTCCTTACGTATGTTGTATTTTTTTTAACTTTTAGATTAGATATGAGCTTTAATTTCTAAGTAATTATTATTGTGATATTTATATTTTTCATTCTGAGGAGATCAATATAGAAACTTTATATATATATTAGTTTGTGCTGCCCAAAGGATATGTTGGTTACCGCCAGTATACACAATCTTTTAATAGGATTCGTTATATTTAATGTGGTTAAGTTAAAGTTTCGTATTGTGTCGATGCAGTTTTTTGGAGTACGTGGGTGGCAAATATCCAGTAACAATCATTCAGCTTATTCGTACAAAAAAACAGATCTTCATAAATGATCTCCGCAATAGCATAAAGAAAAGCCCCTTTTTTATGTTATGGTAGGCTGACTTTCTTGACGAACATTGTCAGTCGCATTAATATTTTTGTTTATTTAATGCTGATGCTTCTCGAGCTGAATGATGTGACTGTCTTAGTTTTGCAGGACTAGTGTGCTAGTGTTGCATTTTTGTGGCATTTTCAGCAGCAAAGCTTGCAGAAATCCTTCTGCCCGGTAGGGCATCTTGTTCATCTTACTGTCCAAACCTAGTCATATTTGTTTCTCCAATTTGATTGGTTCATAAAAAAGCCGTCTCAATCGTGATTGGTACATAATGCCCGATTTCTACGAAAGGGTGCTAATATAGCCACCCTAACTTCAATAGCGATAGTTTATTGGCTGATTTTCGCCATGCCATGTGATCGTCCACAAAACGTTTTAAAAATGGCAGCGAAAGAACGTGTGTAGTTTGCTAAAAGTTTCTTTATGGCTTTAAAAGAAGTTAATACAGCTTATAATTTTATATAAAGAATTGCATTACTGTTGGGAACTTATCATGTTCACAAAATTAAATTACAGTGTGGTTATTCTGTTTTTTGAAAGAAGTTTTCTTGAAGTTTAAAATATGAAAACAGTGGTGCCAATACATGGTGTGTGGAAGAAAAGGTATTTCTTGTTTTATTTTTGCTCCAAGCCTTTTTAAATATGAAAGACCTTCGTGTATTTTGTATGTGTATGCATGTTTGAAGTCAATTTTTAGAAGCTTTTGGTTTTTTAAAGCTCAGCTTAGCTTCCTTTCAGCTCCTCCCCAACATCACCAACATATGCACTTTATACAGCTAATACTATATTTAGTAGCAATTTTTGGATGTATTCTGGCTATATCAGCTGATCTCTTTTCTCCTTACGTATGTTGTATTTTTCTAACTTTTAGATTAGATATGAGCTTTAATTTCTAAGTAATTATTATTGTGATATTTATATTTTTCATTCTGAGGAGAGATCAATATAGAAACTTTATATATTAGTTTGTGCTGCCCAAACGATATGTTGGTTACCGCCAGTATACACAATCTTTTTATAGGATTCGTTATATTTAATGTGGTTAAATTAAAGTTTCGTATTGTGTCGATGCACTTTTTTGGAGTACGTGGGTGGCAAATATCCAGTAACAATCATTCAGTTTATTCGTACAAAAAAAACAGATCTTCATAAATGATCTCCGCGATAGCATAAAGAAAAGCCCCTTTTTTATGTTATGGTAGGCTGACTTTCTTGACGAACATTGTCAGTCCCATCAATATTTTTGTTTATTTAATGCTGATGCTTCTCGAGCTGAATGATGTGACTGTCTTAGTTTTGCAGGACTAGTGTGCTAGTGTTGCATTTTGCAGCATTTTTCAGCAAAGCTTGCAGAAATCCTTCTGCCCGGTAGGGCATCTTGTTTTTGTTTTTTTTTTGCTGTCCAAACCTAGCGGTTTTTTGAAATTTTGTGCGTACATTTACATGAAAACTACCAAAACATTTTTTATAAAGTATTTTAGTATTTTGCCACTTTTTCACGAAAAAACAGACATTTCTCCCACTAAAAATACAACGGAGAACTTCAGTTTCACCAAATTCGAAGCATCGCTTGTAATAAACTTATGATTTTCGTTGTTGGTAACATCTTGTGGTTCGAAGCTCTCTTGCAGTTAGGAAAAATTTATCGAAGTCGTTCATAGTTGAACTTTTTAAAAGCTATATTTTTGAATGCTTAGTAGCTAGATTAGGTAGGTAGATACGTAGTTAGTTTTAAACAAAGTATTTCTGATGAGTGTTTCGCTTTTACTTTGTTTCTTAATTTTTTTTTCGAAAAAGTTTGTGTTTTTTTTTTCTCTTTTAGCTCTTACATCGTTTCTTTTTTAAAAAAACTGTCATATAAAATGTGTATCCATGGTTACGATTCGCACCTTACGCATATTTCTTTTCTTTGTATGTAAAAGCTTCTGTTGTTTTTAGTTAAGACCTATTTTACACTTTTTAAAAGGTAAATTTCCATCATCCCTGCGAACAAAAGTTGACAAACCTTCTAGCGGGATTAACTGTATAGTTCTATTTTCGTTTTATCTATTTTTGGATTTCTGCGTAAGCAAGAAAGCCTTTACGATCGTCTTTGTTTTTGGATTTCTGCGTAAGCAAGAAAGCCTTTACGATCGTCTTTGTTTTTGGATTTCTGCGTAAGCAAGAAAGCCTTTACTTTCGTCGTTTTTCTTAGTTTTTGGATTTCTGCGTAAGCAAGAAAGCCTTTACGATCGTCTTTGTTTTTTTTTTTTTTTTTTTCATCTTACTGTCCAAACCTAGTCATATTTGTTTCTGGTTGGTTCATAAAAAAGCCGTCTCAATCGTGATTGGTACATAATGCCCGATTTCTACGAAAGGGTGCTAATATAGCCACCCTAACTTCAATAGCGATAGTTTATTGGCTGATTTTCGCCATGCCATGTGATCGTCCACAGAACGTTTTAAAAATGGCAGCGAAAGAACGTGTGTAGTTTGCTAAAAGTTTCTTTGATGGAAATATGGCTTTAAAAGAAGTTAATACAGCTTATAATTTTATATAAAGAATTGCATTACTGTTGGGAACTTATCATGTTCACAAAATTAAATTACAGTGTGGTTATTCTGTTTTTTGAAAGAAGTTTTCTTGAAGTTTAAAATATGAAAACAGTGCCAATACATGGTGTGTGGAAGAAAAGGTATTTCTTGTTTTATTTTTGCTCCAAGCCTTTTTAAATATGAAAGACCTTCGTGTATTTTGTATGTGTATGCATGTTTGAAGTCAATTTTTAGAAGCTTTTGGATTTTTAAAGCTCAGCTTAGCTTCCTTTCAGCTCCTCCCCAACATCACCAACATATGCACTTTATACAGCTATTTATACTATATTTAGTAGCAATTTTTGGATGTATTCTGGCTATATCAGCTTATCTCTTTTCTCCCTACGTATGTTGTATTTTTTTAACTTTTAGATTAGATATGAGCTTTAATTTCTAAGTAATTATTATTGTGATATTTATATTTTTCATTCTGAGGAGAGATCAATATAGAAACTTTATATATTAGTTTGTGCTGCCCAAACGATATGTTGGTTACCGCCAGTATACACAATCTTTTTATAGGATTCGTTATATTTAATGTGGTTAAATTAAAGTTTCGTATTGTGTCGATGCACTTTTTTGGAGTACGTGGGTGGCAAATATCCAGTAACAATCATTCAGCTTATTCGTACAAAAAAAACAGATCTTCATAAATGATCTCCGCGATAGCATAAAGAAAAGCCCCTTTTTTATGTTATGGTAGGCTGACTTTCTTGACGAAAACATTGTCAGTCGCATCAATATTTTTGTTTATTTAATGCTGATGCTTCTCGAGCTGAATGATGTGACTGTCTTAGTTTTGCAGGACTAGTGTGCTAGTGTTGCATTTTTGTGGCATTTTCAGCAGCAAAGCTTGCAGAAATCCTTCTGCCCGGTAGGGCATCTTGTTTTTCATCTTACTGTCCAAACCTAGCGATTTTTTTATCTCGAAGTTCATTGGTTCATACAGCCGCCGACTCAAAATTCATTGGTGCATAGAGCGCCACTATTACGAAAGGGTGCTAATAAACTTTAATAGCGCTTAGTTTATTGGCTTGATTATTTCCGCCATGTGATCATCCGGGTATTTTTCGACTTTACATTTGCACGCCGTTCGCATAGGCGCATAATGGTATACCACAGCGTGACCGAAGAAACCTTTAAATTTCCAAAAGTAAGAAGATTTGCACTTCCAAAACCGAAAGTAAAGGGTAGAAATTTATAATTATCTTGCAATGATTCTACTACGTTCATTCTTTTCTAAAAACAAGTTCTCAATGTTTTGTGAAAACAGTGTGTGCAGCTTTTATGTTTTGCAAAATGTCTGCGATTTTTTTAAGCCTTTCTAGATGCAAAATACTGTTTGTTTCATGTGTGGGCTGTAGTGCTTTTTAAGCTCTGGATACGTACAGCTCAGCTCAGTTTCCTCTTCAGCTCCAACAACATACAAGGAATGTCTTGTTACCCTCTGTCTGTGGCTGTGCATCTCATTTTATGTTTGATGTTTCTCTAGCTATTTTAGCCTATTATATACTTGTATAGTTCTTGGCTGTATTATCAAATTACTGAATTAGGAATGGGGACTTACTATTTACGATAGCAAATTGAAACTTACCTTGATTGTCTGTAAATTCTAAATACTGGACATCTTTTAACGCAAATTTCTGTTTTCAGTTATGTTTGCTAATTTTGGTAGCTAAGTTTAGGTCATATTTTTCATAATCCTAATCTTTGTTTACTTTTTGTGTTTGGGAAGTCTTTTCGTAATTAGGAAGATTGACCGTACATACGTAATCACTGTGATATCTGAAAGCATATGAATTTGATGTTATTTTGTTCATTAAGTTTATTAGAAGTTAATGTAAGGTTCGTATTGTGTCAGTTATGCTTTCATGATGCCCTGGCGTGTATACGTAATTAAAAATTTATTGTTTTTTAAGTTTCTGAATAAATTTTTATAATCTTTTCATGAAATTTAGTTCTGGTAATGCATGCTTTTAAATTAAAAAGATGGCAATGACATATTGTTACTCAAATTAAAGCACAAATTTCTGTTTTCAGTTATGTATGTTGATTTTGTATGTATATAGGTGTATTTCGTATCATTAAAATCTATGCTTTCCTTTTTCTCCTTCTGAATTAGGAATTCTGTTAGGAAGATTGACAAGACGTATTAAATTCATAACATTTACAATGACTTACGTGCATACTCATTGTCTTATCTGAATTGATCACTAAATCCTTAATATCATCTCGTACCACCAAAATAAAGAACTTGTCATTCAGATAAAGTTTTGCATAGTGACAATTATGTTTTTTCCAGATTTTTGGGGAGTACATGATCAGAAATTTCATAAATATATATTGCGGATTAAACTTTTCTTAAATTTCAAGAATGTCATAGTCTTTCTTTTTTCATACTTCAGCTGATTTTGCAGAAATCCTTATGCCTGCAAGGGCATCCTGTTTTTGTATTTCTGCGTAAGCAAGGAATACTTTGAAACCGTTCGTGTTTTTTTTGTTTTTTTGTTTGTTTTTTTTTTCACTGTCCAAACCTAGACCAATTTTTGTCGATGAGAAATAGCCACTCAAATCATTAATGTTCCCAACTTACATTCTTTTTATGATTTAACAGTCTAAACTCACACTATATTCATTGTATACAAGTACTTTGCTTGAAAAGACTCTAAAAGTGTATAATATAGGCTCTAGTGAAAGGAATAATTAACATATGGCTAAATCGCAGATGCCAAGGTGGAAATGTTGTTTCATGTGAGTCTTATGCAACGTTCTAACGTTTTCCGTAGTTGTTTTAAAAATGGAAGCGAAGAAGCATGCGTAGATCTGTGAAAGTTTCTTTGTTGAATATATGGATATAGAAGAGGTTGTAGTACGGCTGTAAAACTTAAAAGAATCAAGAACATTTATGATCCAAACTAATAATCTACGTGAAACTAATATTCTTAGTAGTCATTCTTGATAAATAAGCAGTTCCTGATGCTTCAAAACAGATATGAACGACTACCAATAGGGTATGTTTATATCGATTTAATGCGTAAGGTTTCTATTAGTCTTTCTAAATAGAGTGCCTGCTCCCCTTACCGCTAACTTTAATTATAATGTTGCAAAATTCGTCAATGCAAACGTAAAAACACAGTTAAATGGATTTAGCACCACAATTGATCATTCTAGATACTAAATCAACAAGAACAAACAAGGAGAATAAAATTGATAACAAATACTGTAATCGTAAACATCATCGGGGTGATGTTCCTCTTTCCGCTAACTTGTTCCTCTTTCCGCTAACTAATTTCACGTTCGTCAAAAGTGATGCAAATAACAAAATTTTATGGAATTTAGTGTTCATAATAACAGTTTAATCCCTTTTCTCTCAATTTAAGTGCTTTCCTCCTTTGCTTCTGCAGATATAAGACAACCACAGGCTTAATAAAAATGCATGCCTTTACTGTTTACAAATCGAAGGCAGCCATATTTTTATGAGCGAAGTTTTTTTAGAAAACAATAGTGCCGTCTCGACAAGTCAACTTTTGATCGCAAAAATCTAGACACGTGATGGGAATTGCCCTATTGTGAGCCTAGAGTAATTATACAGTAAACACAGACATCGTTAATTTTGTTAAAAGCATGAACGGCGAATGTAATTATCAACATGTATTGAATTGTTTTTTACACTTGCAACATCAATTGTTTCTACACTTGTGGTGGAGATTTTCAACATGCGGAGGATACACGCTAGAATGATCCTATAGAATTCAACGCAGTTGCAATTGCTAAAAAGCGTTAACGCAATAAAAATGACAGTTGGTCCTTTGGGTGAAAAGGTCTACGAAACAAGTTTCACGTTTTCTTGAACGATAAATCTATGGGTGATATTATCAACGTGGGATTTCACGCTAATTGAATGTCTGCAAAAAAAATTTAACTGATTGAATAATCAAGCTGAAATCAGTGCTAACAAGAACAAATTTTGTTGCTATAGCGGAGAAAGGACACGTGGTTACAGAATTACCTTGCTGTAAATTTTAGATGATTTGCTCGCGTATACGATATATACAAGAAAACTGTTTGTGTGGATAAAATCTCAGATGTTGGTAGCATTCAAGACAGCAGAGGAATAACAAGGAATCGATATGCTCCGTTATTTATGACACTGAATTTTGAAGCATTTATTTTTCGAGGAAGCCATTTTTAATATTATTTCCACAATGATCGCGACCCGGTGTTAGATTTTACTCTATTAATCAGTAAGTATTTGGCAATTCACTTTGAAACTTTCCATAACGATGGCTGAATGAATATACATTTAGATAATAATTAGTTTGGTTTGATTTGCTGTCTTTAAATGAAGTAAATAAACCATCAAACTCAAAGTTAGCGGCAAGCGGCACATAGCGGTAAGGGGAGCAGGTACTCTATAATACAATTGTTTAATTCATGTTTCTACATAAGCTACCCTGTTTTTATAAAACTCTGGAATCATGAAGCACAGCTCATCTTCCTCATCAACTTCTACCTATTTTATTTATCATTTGATGACCACTTTTTTAATTGTCTAGTCGAATTTAAAATATTGTATGATTCTAAAATTTGTATACTATCAAGCTGACGATAAAAAGGAAACACAGATATTTTTATTATTTCGCATGGCCAAGTAAAAGTTTTTATTATGAAGTTCAGGTACAAACAACATAAAGATTTTCATACTGTATAGTTTTAAAAGGAGTATTTTGAAACGTCCACGGAAGAGTGTTCTCTAATGGATTTTTAAACTGACGGTGTTCCTTTTTAAGCTTGATCTCCAGCAAAATTTTTCAAAGTCTCTTAACTTTTATGATGCTCTCGGGAATGTAATTAAATGAATTCGAAGTTATTACTATTTACGCCACAGATTTTCCATTTTAAAACTTAATGTGACAAAGTTTTCATTACTTAATTACTTTTTGAAGATGCTTTAGGGAATACAACTTTGAATTAAAATCTTTTTAAAAAATCTCTAAATTGAAACAAGACTGAAGTTTTATGAGACAACAAAGTTTAATTGTTATCGTTGTTAAAAGGTAAAATGTAAAATACTGCAAACATCATTCTGCATTATGCATATCGTTTTAAAGCGTGAACTAACATTCATTTCTTTCTGAAAAGCCTCCAGAAAGTCTTCCAGTCATCTGCAGGAATACTTCTGCCCGGTAGGGCATCTTGTTTGTTTTTTTTTTTTTTCACTGTCCAAACCTAGACCAATTTTTGTCGATGGGAAATAGCCACTCAAATCATTAATGTTACCAACTTACATTCTTTTTATGATTTAACAGTCTAAACTCACACTATATTCATTGTATACAAGTACTTTGCTTGAAAAGACTCTAAAAGTGTAAAATATAAGCTCTAGTGAAAGGAATAACTAACATATGGCTAAATCGCAGATGCCAGGTAGAAATGTTGTTTCATGTGAGTCTTATGCAACGTTCTTAAGTTTTCCGTAGTTGTTTTAAAAATGGAAGCGAAGAAGCATGCGTAGATCTGTGAAAGTTTCTTTATTGAATATATGGATATAGAAGAGGTTGTAGTACAGCTGTAAAACTTAAAAGAATCAAGAACATTTATGATCCAAGCTGATAATCTACGTGAAACTAATATTCTTAGTAGTCATTCTTGACAAATAAGCAGTTCTTGATGCTTCAAAACAGATATGAACGACTACCAATAGGGTATGTTTATATCGATTTAATGCGTAAGGTTTCTATTAGTCTTTCTAAATGTAATACAATTTTTTAATTCATGTTCCTAGATAAGCTACCCTGTTTTTATAAAGCTCTGGAATCTTGAAGCACAGCTTATCTTCCTCATCAGCTTATACCCATTTTATTAATCAATAGATGAGCACTTTTTTAATTGACTAGTCGAATTTAAAATATTGTATGATTTTAAAATTTGTATACTATCAAGCTGACGATAAAAAGGAAACAGATATTTTTATTATTTCGCAAGGCCAAGTAAAAGTTTTTATTATGAAGTTCAGGTACAAACAACATAAAGATTTTCATACTGTATAGTTTTAAAAGTAGTATTTTGAAACGTCCACGAAAGAGTGTTCTCTAATGGATTTTTAAACTGACGGTGTTCCTATTTAAGCTTGATCTCCGGCAAAATTTTTCAAAGTCTCTTAACGTTTATGATGCTCTCGGGAATGTAATTAAATGAATTAGAAGTTATTACTATTTACGCCACAGATTTTCCCTTCAAAACTTAATGTGACAAAGTTTTCATTACTTAATTACTTTTTGAAGATGCTTTAGGGAATATAACTATGAATAAAAAAGTTTTTGAAAAAATCTCTAAATGATGAAAACAGTGCAGTTTCTAGAAATAACAAATATTACTTCTTTCACATTCACCTTTTAAAGCACAGATTATTCTTAACACGATAATCTTTTAATTAGTTAATTGCTTCTTGAAGATGCTTTAGGGAGTACAACTTCGAATGGAAATCTTTTTAAAAAAATCTCGAAATTGATGCAAGACTGAAATTTTATATGAAACAACAGAGTTTAATAGTTATCGTAGCTAAAAGGTAAAATGTAAAATACTGCAAACATCATTCCGCATTATGCATATGGTTTTAAAGCTTGAACTAACACTCATTTCTTTCTGAAAAGGCTCCAGAAAGTCTTACAGTCATCCGCAGGAATACTTCTGCCCGGTAGGGCATCTTGTTGGATTTCTGCGTAAGCAAGAAAGCCTTTACGATCGTCTTTGTTTTTTTTTTTTTTTTTTTTTTTTCATCTTACTGTCCAAACCTAGTCATATTTGTTTCTCCAATTTGATTGGTTCATACAAAAGCCGTCTTAATGTTCATTGGTGCATAAGGCGCCACTATTTCGCAAGGGTGCTAATTAACTTTAGTAGCGCTAGTTTATTGGCTTGAATTTTCGCCATGTGATCATCCGGGTATTTTTCGACTTACATTTGCACCCCGTTCGCAAAATGGTACACTACAGCGTGACCGAAGAAACTTCCAAAAGTTGATTGATCAATGTTGAATAAATTTACAGTTCCAAGACCGAGAGTAGAGGGTAGAAATTTATGATTATCTTACAAAGATTCTACTGTGTTCATTCTTTTTTAAAAACAAGTTCTCAATTTGTTATAAAAACAGTGTGTCAAAAAGGAAAGGCTTTTATTTTTTTGAAAATGTCTGGTATTCTTTTAAGCTTTTCTAAATACAAAAGCTCGTTTGTTTCATTTGTGGGCTGTAATGCCTTTTAAGTTCTGGATACGTACAGCTCAGCTCAGTTTCCTCTTCAGCTCCAACAACAAGAATATCTGTCTAACCTCTGCCTGCATCATTTAATGTTTGATATTTCTCTAGCTATCTATGTTAGCATATTTACTTGTTTAGTTCTTGGCTGTATTATTATCAATGCCCTTAATTAAGAATGGGACTCCCTATTTACGATAGCAAATAGGAAACTTATCTTGACTGTCTGTAAATTTTAACTGCTTTCAGTTATGTTTGCTAATTTAAATCACATATTTACATAATCCAAATCTTTGTTTACTTTTTTTTGTTTGGGAAGTCTTTTCGTTATTAGGAAGATTGACCGTATATATTGAAAGACTTACGTAATCACTGTGATATCTTACAGCATCTATTTAAATTTATTGTTCTTTTGTTCATTAAGTTTATTGGCAGTTAACGTAAGTTTCATAAGTTTAAGTTTCAGTTATGTATGTTGATTTTGTATGTATATGGATGTATTTCGTATCATTAAAATCTACGCTTGCCTTTTTGTCCTTAGGAATTCTGTTAGGAAGATTGACAATACATATTTAAATTCATAACATTTACATTGACTTACATGCATACTCATTGTCTTATCTGAAGTGATCACTGAATACTTAATATCATTTCGTACCAACAAAATAAAGAACTTATGTCATTCAGATATAATCAAGTTTATTGATGTTTATTGGTATAAAGTTTTGCATAGTGACAATTATGTTTTTCCAGATTTTTGGGGAGTACATGATCAGAAATTTAATAATTGCAGATTAAACTTTTCTTGAATTTCAAGAATGTTGTAGTCTTTCTCTTTTCATACTTCAGCTGATTTTGCAGAAATCCTTATGCCTGCAAGGGCATCTTGTTTTTTTTTCATCTTACTGTCCAAACCTAGTCATATTTGTTTCTCCAATTTGATTGGTTCATAAAAAAGCCGTCTCAATCGTGATTGGTACATAATGCCCGATTTCTACGAAAGGGTGCTAATATAGCCACCCTAACTTCAATAGCGATAGTTTATTGGCTGATTTTCGCCATGCCATGTGATCGTCCACAAAACGTTTTAAAAATGGCAGCGAAAGAACGTGTGTAGTTTGCTAAAAGTTTCTTTGATGGAAATATGGCTTTAAAAGAAGTTAATACAGCTTATAATTTTATATAAAGAATTGCATTACTGTTGGGAACTTATCATGTTCACAAAATTAAATTACAGTGTGGTTATTCTGTTTTTTGAAAGAAGTTTTCTTGAAGTTTAAAATATGAAAACAGTGCCAATACATGGTGTGTGGAAGAAAAGGTATTTCTTGTTTTATTTTTGCTCCAAGCCTTTTTAAATATGAAAGACCTTCGTGTATTTTGTATGTGTATGCATGTTTGAAGTCAATTTTTAGAAGCTTTTGGATTTTTAAAGCTCAGCTTAGCTTCCTTTCAGCTCCTCCCCAACATCACCAACATATGCACTTTATACAGCTATTTATACTATATTTAGTAGCAATTTTTGGATGTATTCTGGCTATATCAGCTTATCTCTTTTCTCCCTACGTATGTTGTATTTTTTTAACTTTTAGATTAGATATGAGCTTTAATTTCTAAGTAATTATTATTGTGATATTTATATTTTTCATTCTGAGGAGAGATCAATATAGAAACTTTATATATTAGTTTGTGCTGCCCAAACGATATGTTGGTTACCGCCAGTATACACAATCTTTTTATAGGATTCGTTATATTTAATGTGGTTAAATTAAAGTTTCGTATTGTGTCGATGCACTTTTTTGGAGTACGTGGGTGGCAAAGTAACAATCATTCAGCTTATTCGTACAAAAAAACAGATCTTCATAAATGATCTCCGCGATAGCATAAAGAAAAGCCCCTTTTTTATGTTATGGTAGGCTGACTTTCTTGACGAAAACATTGTCAGTCGCATCAATATTTTTGTTTATTTAATGCTGATGCTTCTCGAGCTGAATGATGTGACTGTCTTAGTTTTGCAGGACTAGTGTGCTAGTGTTGCATTTTTGTGGCATTTTCAGCAGCAAAGCTTGCAGAAATCCTTCTGCCCGGTAGGGCATCTTGTTCTTAGTTTTTTTTTCATCTTACTGTCCAAACCTAGCGATTTTTTCCGCCGTCTCAATCTTCATTGGTGCATAAAGCGCCACTATTACTAAAGGGTGCTAATAAACTTTAATAGCGCTTAGTTTATTGGTGACTTGATTTCCGCCATGTGATCATCCGGGTATTTTTCGACTTTACATTTGCACGCCGTTCGCATAATGGTATACCACAGCGTGACCGAAGAAACCTTAAATTTCCAAAAGTAAGAAGATTTGCACTTCCAAAACAGAAAGTAAAGGGTAGAAATTTATAATTTTCTTACAATGATTCTACTACGTTCATTCTTTTCTAAAAACAAGTTCTCAATGTTTTGTGAAAACAGTGTGTGCAACTTTTATTTTTTGGAAAATGTCTGCGATTCTTTTAGCCTTTCTAGATGCAAAATACTGTTTGTTTCATGTGTGGGCTGTGGTGCTTTTTAAGCTCTGGATACATACAGCTCAGCTCAGTTTCCTCTTCAGCTCCAACAACATACAAGGAATGTCTTGTCTACCCTCTGCCTGTGCATCTCATTTTATGTTGATGTTTCTCTATAGCTATTTTAGCCTATACTTGTTAAAGTTCTTGGCTGTATTATCGATGCCCTGAATTAAGAATGGGGACTTACTATTTACGATAGCAAATTGAAACTTACCTTGATTGTCTGTAAATTCTAAATACTGGACATCTTTTCACGCAAATTTCTGTTTTCAGTTATGTTTGCTAATTTTGGTAAGTTTAGGTCATATTTTTCATAATCCTAATCTTTGTTTACTTTTTGTGTTTGGGAAGTCTTTTCGTAATTAGGAAGATTGACCGTACATACGTAATCACTGTGATATCTGAAAGCATATAAATTTGATGTTGTTTTGTTCATTAAGTTTATTATGAGTAAATGTAAGGTTCGTATTGTGTCAGTTATGCTTTTATAATGCCCTGGCGTGTATACGTAATTAAAAATTTCTTGTTTTTTAAGTTTCTGAATAAATCTTTATAATCTTTTCATGAAATTTAGTTCAGGTAATGCATGTTTATAAATTAAAAAGATGGCAATGACATATTGTTACTCAAATTAAAGCACAAATTTCTTTTTTCAGTTATGTATGTTGATTTTGTATGATATATAGATGTATTTTGTATCATTAAAATCTACGCTTTCCTTTTTGTGCTTGTGAATTAGGAATTTTGTTTGGATGATTGACAAGACATACTGAATTCATAAATTTGTAACATTTACATTGACTTACATGCATACTCATTGAATCCTTAATATCATTTCGTACCAACGAAATAAAGAACATTATGTCATTCAGATATAATCAAGTTTATTGGTGCTCATTGGTATAAAAATTTGCATAGTGACAATTATGTTTTTTCCAGATTTTAGGGGATTACATGATCAGAAATTTAATAAATATATATTGTGGATTAAACTTTTCTAAACTTTCAAGAATGTCATAGCCTTTCTTTTTTCATACTTCAGCTGATTTTGCAGAAATCCTTATGCCTGCAAGGGCATCTTGTTGATCTATATATATATATCAGTTATGCTTTCATGGATTCCTAGGGAGTGTGTGATCAGAAATGTTATGTTGTATTGTAGACGTCATTCAATCTTCGAATTTGAAGAATGTCACTAGTCTTTCATTTTTTATGCTTCAGCTGGTTTCGCAGAAATCCTTATGCCTGTCAGGGCATCTTGTTTTTCTTACTGTCCAAACCTAGCGGTTTTTTGAAAATTCATGCGTGCGTTTACATGAAACCAAAACGTCGTGCAACGCATGTCACCCAGCGAAGAAACCCTTTTAGATTTACAAGTTTCTTTGGTCAATATTAAATGGATTTTTAAGAGCATATACATATTTTAAGATGAAAACAAAATCTATAGAAGAAACTTCGAATTATTTTGAACTGTGATCATTCTTTTCTAAAGAAGATTTCAACATTTTGTAAACAGAAGAGTGAAAAAGTTATGTTGTTTGTTTTTAGTGAAAACACAAAACATCTTCGTTTGTTTCATGTATGGGCTGTTATTCTTTTTAAGCTGTGGATACTGAAGCTCAGCTTAGAGTCCTCCTCAGCTCCAACATCAAAAATGTGGGTCTACTGATGTTTTAATGTAATGTTTTAATGTTTGATGATAATTTTTTAATGTTTTAATGTTTGATTTGTTTTTAAGTTATATATATTGTCAATGTCCTTTATTACAAATGGCTTTCCTAAATATAGTAGCGAATTCAAACATCTTCCAATTGCCTGCAAACTCAATACACAGCAAATCATGTAACAACCCAAAATTTTCCTTTCAGTTATATAAATATGTGTGTGTGTGTGTGGTGACTTAGAAGTTTAGAGCATGCATAGGTTTATTTTTTAAATGATCAAAATCTTTGTTTGGTTTTTGTGTTTGTGTTGGGAAATTAATATTGGGAATTACGTTTGTAATTAAGGAGATTGACAGTACATATCAAATGTTTAAAGTTTATGATTTACGTACGTAGTCACTGTGTGTGAGATCTGAAAATATCAATATAAACATAAGCTGATTTTGTACTCCCAAAAGAAGGGATGTTTTATGTCATTCAGATGCAATTAAGTTTATCGGTGGTGTATACGTATATGCAATGAAGTTTTTCGCGTAGTGTCAATTACAGTTTTGCAATGCCTTTGGGTGCATATGAATGTAATCAGAAATGTAATGTTATGTAAAAATCATTCAACCTTTCTAAAATTTCCTAAAGATTTTTTTTAAACTGATCATGAATTTCAACTTAGATGAAGAATATAAGTGCATGCCATATTGTTAATCAAACTAAAACAGAAATTTCTGGTATGAGTTAACTATATTATGTATGTTGATTTTAGTCGATATAAATGTATTTTGCATGACCAAAATTTATATGTTCTTTGAAAAATGTTTTGAGTTTATGAGTTATGATCATATTCATTAAGATATCTGATAGGATCCATGTATCTTTTATATTATTTTCTATCAACAAACATGTTTAGTTTATTGGCAGTTATACATTATAATAAAGTTTCTCATTGTGTCAATTATGCCTTCAAAATGTCCTGAGAAGCATGTAATTAGGAATGTAATATATTGTAGAAATTATTCAACCATTCAATGATTCAAAATCATTCAAGTTTTAAGAATGCTATTATAGTATTTCATTTTTCATATTTTCATTTTTTAACTGATTTTGCAGAAATCTTTCTGCCCTTAAGGGCATCTTGTTTCAGATTATGAAGAACTTGCAAGACCTTTAACGTAAAAGTTAACAAATTAAAATTATTCTGTAATTTTTACGTTTTACATACTGGTGCTGCATGAATCAATGCACTTTCAAGTGGCCTTTGCATGAACCAATGGAATTTGAGAGGAACATGTCCTGACATAAAATAGACCAGTGAAAAAATACTAAAAAAAGCAAAGAATTATATTCCGTTGTTTGTGTAGGAATACAAAACGCAAGTTTGAGGATGATTGAAAAATTCTTTTTTACCTGAATTCCAATATTGCCATTACCTCGTGCGTTTCTGCATAGACGAAGTGAATTTGAACTCCATTCAATTTTCTACGGAATAGAACACAAGATTTTCTGAGCAGATAATGTAGTAATCCGTTTGCCGAAAACAAGAAATTCACTTTCATTTCTTATAAAACATTTAATTCTAGAGTCAGACCGTTCGGAAAATGGCGAGGTTATTATAATAAATTTACCAATCCATAAATGTATTTTTTTCTGTGTCATATCACTACTACAGTACATTGCCAGATATAACTAGTTGCAGTAATCGAGCGCTCACAAAATTCAGTTATCTCCTTAATACATCATACAGCAACTATAATGCAATATATAATCACTTTATACCTTCGTAAAACCAGTTTTATTCCTGAAGCTCTCAGTTAATTGAGTCCCAACGGGAACATTTGTTAAAAATCATTGCGAAGGAATGAACTTCCATTAAATTTTAATGACATGTTGTTTGATGTTTGCTTCTTTGAGATAGATAATGTACACATCGGTCCCAGTCGGGGGTTTTCAGTACTGTTGCTTACATATGGTACCATATTTTCGAGGACCTTCCAAATATAAATGATGCGATATCTTCCTCTTCGCCTTTGAAGTGAGCAAATTTTGTTTGTTTGAGACACTCCCAATAGTTACTTGAGGTGCCATTGGTTCTTCTTAGGAACGATTTTTGAATATCTTCAAGACCAACTGCAATTGGACTCCATAGAACGGAGCAATATTCTAGAATTAGTATGACCAATGATTTATACAGGGTAATCATACATTTGAAGGAACGTGATGAAAAGGTGCGTAGAATCCAAGAATCATTTTTAATGATTTTTGCCAACTGGATTTTTGATGATATGAAGGAGAAAACTGAGTAATAATGAGAACGCCCAATAAATTAATTCTTAAAGAGAAAACTAAGATATTTTTTAGAAAATACCCAGTTCAAACGGTTTAAAGAAGCAAACGCGCACAGTGTGCTCCTATTCGGACGCACGACGAAAACAGAGAAAATATTTATTGATAGTATTTATAATCATTTGTGAATAATGATAATGATGATAGCGCTATTATTATTCAAAAAAAAGACGACAACTGATGGTTAATGGATAAATAAGGAATATATGAATCGGAGCATATTGCATCTTGCTAGACATACAAACTCTGATACCAACGGAATTTGGGATGTAAACAACTTTAATCCTCTTTGATAAAGGAGAAGACTATGGGTTTTCGTAACAAAGGTTTTTTTATTCATTATTACAGAGATTACAGAAAAAATTCCTTTCTGAAAATTGTATTTTACACTGCGTGGAGCTTTTCAAGAAAAGCAATTTTTGTTTTATGACAAACTATGCGTTGAGGTATTGCGATAAGTAAAGTGGTTTCTCTTCGCTAAATCATAGAACATTACAAAACCAACGGGTTCGAGGTTGATTACGCAACTATTCACCTCAGCTAAAATGTAACACTAAGTAACTGCAACCCTTAGTAATTTTTTTGTGTAGAAAAAAACAGAAAATGTTTCTGTCGATCACGATTGATGAAAAATGCAACTGGATTTAAACTGCATAAGATTTCTTTATTTATTATTTGTTAATTTTTTTTTTTTTTATCTAATATCAACATTCGTGAGATGTTCAGGAACGTAATAGTCAAGGTCTCACAAAGAAAACTGGGATCTGGGTAAAGCATACATACTTTTAACAACAGCAACAGCAGTTTCTTGAAATTTAAAAATAAAACTCAAATCTTGTTTTTGCAACATGCATTTATAAGGGATGCTTTTCATGGTTCTAGGACAATTCCCCCTTGGAAAATTGCCCCCCCCCCCACCCCCGGAGGATTGCCCCCGGAAAATTGCCCCCCCCCCCGAACCCTAACCCTAAATTGATTGGGGGGGGGGGGGGGGGGGGGGCAATTTTCGAGGGGGGATCATCATTGATTGATTGATTGATTGTTTTTATTGAAAGAAAACTAAAGCTTCGGGGACACGGGCAACATTTTTCATGCGATTGCAACAAAAATCTGTTTTGTTTTTGCTCGTGTCCCCATAGTATATTTGTTTGTTGCTGCAACAAATTTCACCCATAAAAATGTTGCAGCAACAAAAAAAAATATCAAATCAGTTTGATATTTTTTGTTGTTGCTGCAACACATTTTTCATGTTGCAAATGCGTTTTGTAAAATGTTGCTAGTGTCCCCACATTTGCAACATTTTATACAAAACTTTTGTTTTAATCCAATGATATTCGTTTATTTTTGCTGACATGTCAAAACAAGTTTGCTTCCGTAATCATAACAACATGGCTTCCGACGAGAGCACGCAGTATTTTGTTGCAAGAAACTCAACATAGGCGACACTACGTGCGACTGCAACAAAAAATATTTTGTTGCAATCGCTTGAAAAATGTTGCCCGTGTCCCCGAAGCTTAAGCATAGGACTTATTCCTTTTTCCAAATGTCAATAATTCTAACCATAAATCATTTTATTGGTTCCTAGTGTGGATTCTACTTTAATAACTTGTTGTTATTTTTTCTTTGATCTTTTAAAACCTGGTTCAGACCTGACAATTACGGCGATTACGAAGATTGACAAAACACTTAATCGTCGCAATCGTCAAGCACCAGGTGTGAACACAGTATTTCATCAGTAATTAGTAATCAATCAGTAATTTTTGATATTTCATGGTCGGTAATCGCCAGGCTATTGCGACGATTTGAACGATTACAAAAGTGGCGTCACATTAGACGTTAACGACGGCTACGACGATTACACTGAATTTTAAACGTCGTAATCGTCGTTATCGCCAGGTCTGAACCAGGCTTAAAAGAAAGTGTTGACATGTGTTCTTAGTTAACTGAAACCAATGTGCTATATCGATATATACTTAGTTATTGCACGATAGTGTTATTAAGTTTTTTGTGGTCTATTATTAAGCATTTCTAATAGATCATTATGAATCTAATGACGGTATCCAAGAAAAAGATAATTTTCAAAATATTTATTTTCGTTAGAGATATGTTTTTTTAACTGAATTATACAATTATGAATTATACATTATTGGAAAGCTTGGAAAAATATCTATGTAATAGTATAAAAATCTTAACGAACAAACAAAAGTTAATAGTCATCTTAAAGTCGGGACCTATATTTTTTCCGGGACACCCTGTATAAATTAATGAAAGTCTCTATTATTCCCCAAATTCCTATTCTAATAATTAATAGCAATTTGGCCATAATACAGCGTCTAATTCGCAAAGGTCCATTGCATCTGACTTTTACTTCATTTGACCAAAGATATGTAAAACAGAACAAAACTGAAAGTTGTCGAATTATAAACAAAAACTTGAAAGACATGGGATCGCATTGACATACAAGAAACTAACCGAGTTTCTTGTATGTCAATGCGATCCCATCTATCTATTTCTATTCATAATAAAAACAAATTCTTTTTCTTTTTAATTTTTCTTGCTGAAAATTTAGTCATCTTTTATTCCAATGAACACTTTTATGTCAATGAAATCTGGATCTATATTTTCGCCACCACCAGTTAGAGAAAGGTCTCCCATTCTGCATCGGTAAATAACGCTATTTCATTGGTTATTAATGATAGGTTAGGGTTAGGGTGAGGCTAGGACTACCATGTTTAGTTTATTCGGACTTATTTAATAAACCAATGAGATTGCATTATTTACTGATAAGGGATGGGACCTTTCTCGCCCCTCCCACTGTCACTTTCTTCGTTGTATTTATTCGAATCACATCAACAGTATCGAAATCAACTTCATTTTTATCGTCCTCGACTAGATGCCCAACAAAGTCATACGTATAGCAGTTTTCTACAAATTGAAATTTTTCGACCATTCGGCTTATTTTCGAGGTTTTTCTGAAAAGAAAAAGCAGGACCAAGAACAAATTCTTGTCTTGCGCGGCTGCATTGATTGAACAGCCTTTCTCTTTGCTACACTTCAAAGTGTGTGATTTAAACTTTGTAAAGAACGACTTTCTTGTGGGAGCCATATTATTACAAAATACTTATACAGTCGACTTTCGATATCTCGAACTCTCAGAAGAAAAGTTTGAGATATCGCGAAAAGAAGTTTTTTCATGCCATTTTTTCCCAGCGAGTTCAATAATTTGCTTTCATTCTTAACCCAGGTTGATATTGTGTTCTTTGGGACGCCCTACCTTTGGGCTAACCCTTTTTTAGACATCCTTTTCTGCAAGTCTTTCAATGCTTCACATTTTTCTACAACAGATTTGCTTGCAAGCCTTAACGAGCTTCATGCATGTTTTTGCCTTTAGTAGAGAGATAATCAATTTAATCTTTTAAAAAAACTAGATTCATCATATACTTTTCGGAAATTCGAATTTAGAAAAATGAAATTTTATCAAAATATTAAAAAATGGAAAATTCAAGGCCGAAATTTCTGAAAAGTTTTGGGGGAAAGTTCGAGAATCAGCCAGGGGATCGGAAATATTGATCAAGATACCGAAAAGTTCGAGATATCGAGAGGATTTTGGCCCAAACAAGCGCGTAGTGTCCAAGGGATCGGAAAAAAAGTTCGAAACATTTCTGTGAGAATGTCCGAATGTCTGGATTTAAGATTAGAAATAGTCCAAATTCGAAAAAGAAACTTTTGTGGTTCCAAATGCCGTGCAACGGCTTCACTGCGTTTCGGCTAATTTTCGAGGTCGGTCGGTTTTTCTTGTCTGCTAAGATTGCTATATTTTTTAAGACTTTCTGCCTATTTTCGAGGAAAATACGGTATTATAAACAGATGAAAGACGACCCAAAACATTTTTCAGCATTTCTATGTGATTATTACAAAATGTATCTGATTGTGCTAACCCTTCATTGAAAAATTCATTAGCCCAGCAACATTTTAGTAAACATACAAATATACAAATAAAAAAAACCAAAACGCCCTAGTGACGTCATCAGGCGAGTTTTCCTTTCACAATATTACTGGGATACGGAAACCGACACAACGATACAGAAATCGGCCGTTTGTAATTCTCACCATGACTTTAGCGATAATAACATACCTTTTCATTACGTCACAACAAACAACGGCTCGTTTTCAAACTGAATATTAATGACGTTTCCGCTGTTTACAAAGATAAACGACACCTCAGAAAAGATTTTTCACGAAATTCTTTTATTAAGGTTCAGCACGTAATAATCCATGAACTTAGAAACGAGGCGATGTTTACAGTGACGTAATTTATGAAGAGGTCTATAAACTACTGGCATTACGTCATCAATCTTGAAGTTGATGACTGGTCAAAAAAATAAAACGATACAATCGACAAAAGAGGCGATTCGACTTTTGAAAATGTTTGAGGATATACCTTGACAAAACGAACAAATCACATTTCGAAAACGCTAAAGCTGACACCACAAGTAAATACTTTTCGATGTTCGATTTATGGAGAGTTCGTAGGAAAGAAAGTCATTTACAAAGAAATTAATGAAGAAGGGACATTCTTATTCGTTCAAATTAGACAGTTTGAGCAATCGAGATTTATAAAGATTTGACTGTAAAGTGAACACTGAAATAAGCCTTCGATGTAGGCTGTTTCGAAATCTGTAACGGGAAAAACCTTTTCTCACGGAATGAACCGACATTTTTCATCAACTGACAGTTGAAAGGTATCAGCTGACTATGAAAATATCGGAGTGAAGATCTAACCGTCGAGTTTCCAAAAGCAAGCCCAATAATTGCTTGATATCCGACAATAAATCTTCGATATTTCATTGGAGATAAATTATGCGATGTTTTTCGTACTTTCATAACACTAAAGGCGGATTTACACACGTCGAAAATTTTCGCGTCGAATTTTCATTTTTAATTTACACACTGACGAAAAAAGGCGCCATTTCTTATGTAAACAAACATGAAGTGCCGGTAATATTAACGAGGTTGTTGCTCCTGATTAAGTATAAGAAGAAAATAAAAGCAGAACAAGAGAATGTGGGTACGTCTGATTTACCAAGAGCGTGAACAGAAGGGTGAATTCCATATGCTTGTACGTCAAATGTTATTACACGACTCAGAATATTCTTCACAATTCTCGTTACTAGCAACATATTCGGGAGACAGAAGTTCTTATTGTTTGTCTTGCTGCTGAGAAACAGCGCAAAATAAAGCACGCAGCACTTCTGGATCAACGTCCATGTTTGATTTGCACGTTTTGATGACACAGCAAAACAAGTTTAAAACAGCGATTTTGATTGGTTTAGCTTTTCTTCGAAAAAAAATTCGTCACGAAAAAAATTTCAACTTTTTCGAAGAGTATTTTATTCGAAGAAGAAAAGTCAAATGATTTTTCTCAGCCAATCAGCGAGCTTAAAAAATTTCGATCGAAAATTTTGATCGACAATTTCGACGTGTGTAAATCCACCTTAAGCGGTGGCAATAGAGGAATCCCTAACGTAATGATGTATTCGCTGTTATCGTTATGGGAAAATTTTCAAGCCGTTCTCCTTGGTTCAACAAAACTACTTAAGAATCGGTCACCAAATCATCAAGAGATAAAAATTGCCAGCAAAACGATAACAGCGAATACATCATCACGTTAGGGATTCCTCTATTGCCACCTGTTCTTTTTCTTATCTGTTGGGCATTTTAACGTCGACGCGTACAACCATCGTGTCGTCTTTGACATATCCGTGTGTTCCGAGACTTGAGTGTGGCATCATTTCCACATAGCCGTACCCTTTGTGGTTCCGACTTGTTTTCGGTCGCAAGAACGCTTGCAATGTCGGTCTGGCTGTTAAAGTTTCTTTTACATGCTGTGGATCAGCTCTAGCATCTTGATCCATAATAGTGAGTGTGATGTTACCAGGGAATGGCCAATCAAGTATACTATCGAATTCACCTTGCATCAGGTGGACGAACATGGACACATGGGTGTTTGCACCAGAATCAATACCGTTCAAGTTTATACGCAAACACATTTTGTAACCTAAAGACAAAAATAAGTGCTGATTGGCTAGACACATCTACTTCTAAGTGCTGATTGGCTATACACATCTACTTCTAAGTGCTTATTGGTTAGACACATCTACTTCTAAGTACTGATTGGCTAGACACATCTACTTCTAAGTGCTGATTGGTTAGATACGTGAAACTTACCTGGCATGCCTGTGTAAAATGGTAAACTATGAACGGCAGGAACATCACCATTCTTAGCTTGCCTAAACAGACTCTCAAAGTTAGTAATTCTCCATAGAAATTTACCGCACCATAGGCGGGCATTAAGCTCACTGATCAAGGAGGCTTGGTCTTGTACAGATTGATTAATTGCGTCAATTCTAGTGTCCAGTTCGTTTTTTGCTTGTTTATACTCGTTACGATACATTTCCGTGATGGTTTTTGATTGAGTGATTTTCTGTTCTAATTCGCGTGTTTTATTCGATAATTTCTCGATCTGAAACGATAACAAATTTATGCGATATCAGGTTTTAAATGAACCAAATACATGCATAGCCATGACTTAGATAAAGACTTAGAAATTACATAACGGAATTTATAATTTACTATTACAGACAGTAACAATTTGAGTTTGTAGCAATGATGATTTGAAACATGCGGAATTGAAAAATCAAGCATTTTGGTAATAGTTTCTATTACTAACCTCTATTTTGTAAATGTTCGAATCTTTCGAACTCCATAATAACGGAGCACTAGAACTCGAATTGTCCAGACCAGCGGCTTCGACATTCTCTTTCAGTTTTGTTAGTTCTTCCGCTTGGCTATTGGTTATAGATGAGACATGCTTCATGAGGAGTTGTAAGTGCTTAGATGTTGATGCTGGGTCAATGTTGTGTTCTTCGATTTCGGAACGATTTCCCTTAAAAATCAAACATTTCGTTCATTCGAAAACAATAGTTTCATGGGAGTATTAAACCACTATTGCTGATTGAAGAAAAAGAATTATATGACACAAGATTGAGTAGTTGGTTGGAGTGACATACCTGGAACTGACACCCAGCTTCGTGGAATGAACAATTTACAACAGCTTTAATACAATCAAAGTCCACGTGTTTGTCAATCTATAAAAATGATATAACAAATTGAATGCTGTACATACAGGGTGATTGCACAGCATATCTTTACTTCTTCTTCAGTCAAACTCACCTCTTCACGAGGAATTTTATCTATGTTACATCCATTGGGACAGTCTATTGGGTACCTGTTGCAGCGATCTCGATGTTCCTAATAAAAGGAAAGGCAACAAACTATGAATTAAGGAAACTTTTTCCTGCAAAATTAAAAAAAACAAACATCAACAAAGTTTTGTGGTCATCCTTATAGAATGGCGTATAGCAACCTTATACAGACATGGTTCTATTGATGAGTGTGTAAGATGTAGAGATAGAATCTTGTTTGACTGAGGACCTAGTATGTGACTTAGCATGCATACATTAGACAACTTAAACTTACCATTAGTTTTTGAGCAACAACTTTGATGAAGCAATATTCACAAGTGATGATTCTCCTTGGACAGAATTCCTCTTTATGTTTTTCTAACTCACTTCGCTTGACATGTTCACCACAATTGTTTGGGCATTCGATTTCCCCATAATCACAAACCAACATATGATTCTATTATAAGGAAATTATTAGGATTATTGATAGTAAACCTTAGTAAATTACTCTTCTGTGCTTAATTGTGGTCGGGGGGGGATGGTCGAATAAGCAGAGTACTCTGGGGAAAAAATCGTAAAATGGGGGGGGGGGGGGGGGGGGGGGGGGGACCTGTGGAAGTGAGATAAGGTTTGGCTTTTTCCTGCAAGCACTCTTATTAGAAGTCTTGTATAGTTATACTTTATATAGTACAAAACAGTGTTTCAAAACAGTGTTTTGTGAGTCGATTTGTGAGAAGACATGGCAGTTTTCAATAATTTAGAAAGAGATCTTCAATACATGATTATTACGTTTGCACATTAAGCACAGAAGAGTAGAGATGTTTCCATTTAGTATTTCTGTTAAGCAATCAAGCCAAATAACATTTGTAATGTGCATTTTGTTTTGTTCTAAAGGGGAAGTGAGGTCAAGCTTTTATCAAATATTGTCTTGTTCCTAGTTCAAAGAGCATCTCTAAAAAATGATTGCTGAAAATGTAAATATTCGATGAAAAAGTAGTACTTCTTAAGAACCAAGAAGATTATGCAAAAACATCCTAAACCGAAGGGGAAAGCAAATCCTTGAACAGCAAAAAAGAAAAGATGAATTAAAAGTTGTTGAGGTTAGTGATTGTTGGGCTTTGTTGGTAAGATTCTTTTCAATATCTTCAAATAAAATTACAACAAAATAAAAAGGCTATTGAATAAACAAAACAATAGAAAAAATATTTTTTTAAACTAGTTTCATCCAGCTACTTACCTTTATTTCGCGAAGAGGACCAACCCACGAGCAACCGTGGTCTTTGAGGTTTCGACAGTGAACAGGAAGACAAAGCACTTCTCTTCGTGCAAAATTGTCAGGAAAAATCTAAAGCAACCAATTCAAAACATGTAAGAGAAAATAGCATATTTCCTCTCACCAAATGGGTGTTGTTGCACATTAACAGAATTTTGGGGAGCACTCATTGGAGCATGGTGCTAATGCAGCTTTAGTGAAACAGTTTAGTGTCAAATAAAGCAGATCGTCATATATATAGGGGAAAAAAGTCTCTAAAAAAATTCACTTTATGTCTTCCTCATCTTCATCCTCATCATCATTATTACAATTAATTAATTTGAAGGTTAATTCTAATAACTGCTGGTCTTGCAAAGAATATTAAAGAGTAGTATATTTTATTTTCAAATCGCACAATACATCAAAACAAAAGTATTAATGGATAGGAAATGCCTGAGTATAGAGTTTTTGTTACAAATATTTATCTTTATTTCCATTTTTTTACCTGTGCTTCACTAAGAACTTCATTATCAATGGGACAATTTGGTCTTCCTTCCCTGTAAAGAAAGGTATATAATCCTTATTAAATTATGTTGAAGTTGTAAACCATCTCATCAAAATTCAAAACATTATGTGGTATATCACATGGAATCAATATATAAGATAAAACACACACTTTTCAGCGTTATATTATAATTGAATAGCAGAGGTTGCAAAATATTTTTCAGACAACAATCGCTAGCATAAAAAATTTTCCATTATCATCTATGTTAACATACAAATAACACTTGTACAAAGTTTAATAAAACACGAAATGTGTTTTGGGGTCTGCCATATTTGCCATGGGGTAACGAAAAAGTTTTGCGGATGGGGGCTCTATAACATCATCAAAACCTTTGATCGGCGATGTCTTGGTCGTAGTTGGTCGTAGTAAGTGACCAGTGTCTAATCTTAAGATTTTATCTGGGTGTCAGGTCGGGCCATTGACTGTTGGTTTTAGAACTTTTGGTGGCAAGATAGAAATTTTGGTGGCCCAACAGAAATTTATCAGGGAGGACTTGTGTCATAATTTTGCATAAGTTTCCTTCCGTTTGGGCCGCTGGTTTTAGCCGTTCGCGCAATTGCTTTTTGAGCGTTTGTTTCAGGCGTTCATACAATTGGCTGTTGGTTTTGAGTGTTCGCACCTAATGAAGCAACCTTGGAGAAAAGTAATTTTTGAAATAATTTTTCTGTTCCTATTTATTTGTTCAACATGCTTACTTCAAAAATTTCTTGACCAGTGTAGTTAAAACCAATTTCATTGTTATATAGAAAACCTTTGGTAATCAAATGAATATAACGTTAATAGGATGACAAAGCATGTAAAAAAAGTTCTCCTTGATAATAAAACACATCAAATCAATCTTTCTCATTGGTTGTAAACGCATGGTGGAGTGTTGTAGTATTTATCTATAGTACGTAATACAAAGAGAGGAACTGCCGTAATGTTGCTCAAAGGAGATAAAGACTTCTAAAAACTCTTTGTTTAACTTACAAAGTTATACTTTCTTGTGCTTGTTTTTTTTTTTTTTCAAATCTCTCGTAATGGAGTTTCTTAATCATTTTTACAATTCGTATATTTATTTTTTTGCCTGTCCAACACAATATATATACTGATTTTTTAAAATTTTGGTAGCCCGAACCAACTTTTGACTGTCTCAGACAGTCAGACCACTGCTAAGATTAGATACTGGTGATGCCGCATTGGTGGCTAATATTACAATCGGTGCAAAAATCACAGCTTATTAAACAATTGTTTCAAATATTGGCCATTTTTTTACTTTCCACTAGGGGTGTTCCAGAAAGTAAATTTTCTTTATATACCAACAATTTATTTATTATTGTTGACATTATTTCATCAGTAGTATACTTTTTCAAACCTTAAAAAAGTTCCATGTGAAATAACTTACTTTGCCAATTTACAACTCACATAAAAGGAAAAGTATTAAATTATATTATCCCTTATCAAAATATAGTATACATCATGTATACTTTTTCTGTACTTTAAGTATACTACAAAGTAAAATAGGAGTATGGAAGAAAGTATACAGGATGTATACTTTCGATGTACTTCAAATATACTTTAGGAGCATACTTGAAGTAGCATGTATTTTGGACATTTTCATGTATACATAAAGCATACTTCATTGAGAATATATACTTCATGTATACTTCTTTTAATTGAAAACTCAGAATGATGTATGTATACTTTTGCTGAAGTATACTTTGGGTGAAGTATGTAAGAAGTTTAGTGACATGAAGTTACTCAGAAGCATCAAAATCAATGCTGTGAATGATAACAATTGTTAATTTCTAAAATACCTTATTTAAAAATGCAATTTTTAAACAGATTTTAACATTTTTTTAAGATTTTTGAAAATTTTTGTTTTACTGGGGAATCCCCTACTCCATAACATGCTCAAACCCTGGTTGAAATCCTGGCTAGGATCCTGACACGATCTTACAGGATTCCTAACAGGATCCTATGTAGGATCCTATGTAAGGTCTTGCAGGATCCTGTAGGATTCTATAAGATCCTGCACAGGATCCTGTAAGATTTTACATAGAATCTCCGTTTTCCGAGAGTTGATTTGAAGTGTTTTGATACAGTATGGACTTTGAGTGGAGAAAGATCTAACTTTTGCGAAGTTGTATTTAAAGAATCTTTCGGAATTTCGAAATTTTTGTTAAGTGGCAGTGGCAGTAGTGTCTTGGTAAATCAAGTTATCATCATCACTTTCACTACATTCAATCACTGTATTAAACTCCATTTTATTGCTTCTACAGAATGGACAGAATTTCATAGCACAACTGTAAAACCTTTATCAGATTATAAACTTAACCACGCTGATGGTAACTTCTGGAAGACTATCTAAATTACAGTTATAATTATTATAGAAAATTCAAGTTCAAATTTCAACATACCTCTAGATCCGCCACTGTCTATGTAAAAACTATTTCTCCTTGTCTTTGTCAACAAGTGACTAGGACTATCATTAGCAATTTCAACTGTGCATGAAGATGTCATCATGTAATCAGAGCAAATTAATCTAATAGTTTACTTTACACAAACTTTTTCATAAAACACTTACATTATAACCTCTATATAAATCTGTATAAAATTCTATACTATTCTTTTTAATTAACTAGGGAATTAATTCCTGGGAGTATTCTAATTTTAGAATTCTTATTCATGTGAAATTGATACACATTTTGAAGTTCCAATATAAAAAAACACTGTTATAATAAAGACAGTCATAAAATTATTAATAATATCAGATAGCTTTTCTAATAAGTCACTTTCATCAACTTTAGAAATACTAGAATTGTCTTTTAAAGATTTCTCCTTACTTTTTTCTTAAAGCCTGCACAGTATATTCCTAAGCATTCATTTGTAGCATTTCATTATTAATAAGACATATATACTTCTAATGTACTTCAAACTTGAATTTTATTTTAGCCTGATTTTCTGTTTTTTAAAAGAACAAAATGTACTTCCAATGTACTTCAATATGCTTTTTTAATGTTCTGCTTTTCTGAAGTATAAAATCAGTATACTTCATTTATACTTCAAGAAAGAAGTATAAATGAAGTATGAATATCAAGTTATACTTCTTCTGTACTTCCATCTCAGAAGTATAGAATAAGTATATTTCAAACCTACTTCTTCAGTTAAAAGTAGAAATGAAGTATGCTTTATGTGTACATAAAGTATACTTATGGTACTTCAATTTTGATAAGGGATGTTGACTACTGTACTAAAAGTGCAAAAAATGCCTCTCATATCTGTGTGGTTTCTTACAATCTTCATAGAAATTATTTGCAAAAAACAAGAAAGCAGTCACACTCTAAAACAAAAGTATATGATTGAGTATTATATATATGATACTTAAAATCATACTTGCCTTACAACTTTTAAAATACACCCTCTGCAAAAACGGTGTCCACATTCAGTTTGCATGGCCTTGTTCAAGACAAGTAAACAAATAGGACACTCATATACATCAGGAGCAGGCGGATCAAACTGTTCATCATAGCCTTGTTCGAATAAATCATTATTCTCATCATTTTCCAAAGAACTCATGGTTGATAAAGACATTGTTACAATAACACAATAGAAAAGAGGTTTATGAAGATCTTTCTTTACACCCAACTCCAAGCCATAAAGTTCTGCTTTATGAAATTACCATAACTCTATGAGATTTATAAGTTATGTGATTATGTAATTGGAATTTATTGAGAAAGCTCAGTACACTACTACACTAGGAAGATTCAACAACTTATACACAGGAGGGACTGTGGAGAAAGGTGGCTAAGAAGGGGGCTAAATAGTTTTTGAAGCAACTTTTAAGCAAAACAGCCTTCTAAAATAAGTTCTAACAGCTAATTTGCTGATAAATAATAGCAATTTACCCAATTCGAGAAGCTTAGCTACAAATGGAATGATGAATGTTGTGAACTAACAGTTCAGTTCATCACACTTACGGCTTTAAACATAACTCAATCCATTATTAAAAGTAAAAAGGATAGGAAGTGAGATCAGGCTCATTCGAACGGGGAAAAACAACATGAGATGTATACAAACGTATTACTAGCATAATGCTTACTACTCAATTTCATTTTCGGTTAGCCGGGGAATACCCTCTGCTCATTTCTGCCCTTATCACATATGTGGCCCTTATGAAATTTCTATCGTCCCTTACATTTAGTGTGCTTTTTATACAAAGTCAAAATTTCGGAACATTTGCAAGCACATGAAGGAAATCGAAGATGTGAAGATAACACTAAAGCACATGGAATTCCCATTGTTGTTGTCCCTTCTCCATGAGCAGCTAAAATCAGAATGAAATAAACGTATCACTTCTTATTATTTTATATTATATTATACTAGTAACCCAGGTAAAACGTTTTACTGAGTTTAACTTCAATTTCAATTTTTCAATTCAATTCACATATTATATATTTCTATACCAAAAAATATACAATGTAAATACTACCACCAAAATAGGCAATCTATAGTGGAGACCGCCATAATTAGCCAAAGCTAGCAAGCGTGACGGATGCCATGGACATCACAAAACAACTACAGGAGGCTACAGGGACAGAGGACAAGGCCGATGGAAATTTTATATTAGTTTAGCGTCACCCGCCCGCATCACTTTAAGTGCCCGCGTAATCGAAGTAGACATTAATTTTTGCAGCGTTTTGGAATAATAGAGTTATGGTTTCGATTTCTATCAGATATATACATGCTGAAAAAATTTTACAAAGATTGGAAATCTTTTGACCAGGAGAATTTTGTACATGATTTTTTAGCCATGATTGGAAATCTCGTCTAAAAATTTTCAAAAATAATCCTAGTGATTCTCTCACCACTCTGCTTGAAGGTATCAATGCTCTAGTGGATCAATACGTTCCTACAAAAAAGCTTACCAAGAAACAAGTCAGGAGTAAGCCTTGGGGTCACAGGAGGGATTAAAAATTCTATACGTCAACGTAATAAGCTTTTTAACTCTTTTGTTAAATGTAAAGACAATGAACGTAAAGCTGAACTCTATAACCAATACAAAATATATAGAAATAATATAGTTTCTCTTTTACGATCAAGTAAACTTAATTATTATAAAAAATATTTTTATAACGATACTAAGAACTCTAAAAAGATATGAAATGGCATAAAAGATATAATTAAAAAGTGCCTGGACTAACTTAACTCTAAATATCAATGGTAATGAAACATCTGATCCTAATTTAGTTTCTAATCATTTTAATGAATTTTTTTCAAGTATTGCCAAAGACATTAGAAGTAAAATCCCAAATGCTATTCGTTTCCATCGCCATTTTTTAAAAAATAGTCATCATAAGTCTTTTTTCTTCAAGCCAGTGAATTCTAATGAAATAATTAAGTTGATTAATTCCCTAGACTTATCTAAATCCGTAGGACCTAACAGCATTCCAACTAAAATTCTCAAGCTTCTAAGTAACGATATTTCTCCCATCTTAACAAAGATTTTTAATCTCTCCTTTGAAACTGGTTTATTCTTGACTCTGCTTAAAATCGCCAAAGTTATTCCTGTTTACAAAAACAAAGGTTCTCAATTTGATGCGACCAATTATCGTCCTATCTCTCTACTCTCAAATATTGACAAAATATTTGAGAAACTTGTTCATTCACGACTTGTATCTTTTTTTGATGCGAACAATCTAATTTTTAAAAATCAATTTGGCTTTAGAGCCAAGCACTCCACTGTGCACGCCCTTGTTAATCTTACAGAGCAAATACGATCCGCTCTTGATCTTGGTAAGCTAAGTTGTGGGATATTTATTGATCTACAAAAAGCATTTGATACTGTGGACCATGAAATTCTTCTGGCAAAACTTAATTTTTATGGAGTTAAGGGTATCACTAATCAATGGTTTTGTTCGTACCTTATTGGTAGGAAGCAGTTTGTTTCTATTTGATAATGTCTCATCTTCTCTAGATGTTGAATATGGTGTACCACAAGGCTCTGTCCTTGGTCCGCTTCTTTTTCTAATTTATATTAATGATATCCCTAATGCCTTTGAATTTGGCAAATCCTGTCTTTTTGCAGATGATACTAGTGTTTTATACTCTGATCAGAGTCCTGTGATCTTAGAAAATCAAATCAATCATGATTTGGTTAAGTTGGTAGATTGGCTGAATGCAAACAAAATTGCATTGAATGTAGCAAAGACCGAAACCCTTCTCTTTAAGAATCCTAGAAAAACAGTCGATCATGACATTAGATTGATCCTCAATGACACTGAACTTAAATTTAAATCACATGCTAGATATCTTGGAGTGATTGTTGATGGCTCGCTTTCTTTTTCTTTTCATTTAACCAATGTTAGTGCTAAACTTAGTCAAGCTAATGGAATCATCAGCCTTCTCAGACATTATCTTCCTCCTAGTATTCTTACTTCAATCTACTATGCTCTTTTTAATTCACATCTAAGTTATGCTGCTCTTGTATGGGGCCAATCTCCTTCTGTTTCTTCAAGAATCCTTCTCCTTCAAAAGAAATGCATCTGACTTATTACTCATTCTCATTTTCTTGCTCACACTAAACCTCTGTTTAAAGCTTCTAAAAGTCTTGAGTTTAAAGATATTGTTTTTTTTTCAGACTCTAAATCTTGTACATCAAAGTCTTAACAAAACTTCTCCCTCAAGTATTCAAGAAACTCTCGGTCTTAGTTTCCTTAGTAAGTCTAGCGAACCAGGGGTCGTTCCATTGGAATTCTAGTAAGACCTTTAGTCAGAACTACTTCGTATGGTTTGCAGTGAATTCGTTATCGTTCAATTCTCAATTGGAATGGTCTTCAAATGCAGCATCGTGACACAAACCTTTCCATGCTTGGTTATGGGAAATTTAAATCACTTGTTAAATCATCACTATTAAGCCATTACTAAGATTTTTCTTACCTGATCATATACACGTTACTGGCATTATTTTAATTTTATTTTAATTTTTTTTTGTTTATTTATTTACTTTGTTAAAGTGTCATAAAGTCGACATATTGTACAAAATATTTGGTTATTATGTCAACACAAGCTTTATGTCGACATTTTCGTGTCGACATAACGATTTTTAATGCTTTGTCGACTTTTTCTCGGCATTTATCTCAAGTTCTTAACATCATCTTTACAGGGCACTGGGCATTTTGTAATGGCTATAATGTTTTATTGTGACTTTCGTGAAAGAACCTGCGGATAGCTCATTAAATTGTGTCAACATAAGGAACCGTATAAGTGGCTGTTTAAATTTTTCAAGCTTAAGTCGACACTTGTATAAATGTTTCTGTTACATGGGGACATGGTGTTATTTTTTTTAAATATTGCATGCAATATGCTAATGACTCTAAGCTTTCACTGTGCTGTTACTTTCCAGTAAATGCTAATCAATCGTCTAAAAATGTCCTTTATTCAAAACTTTAGTACAAAATCGAGTTTGTGTTGACTTAAGGAATACCAAAAATTTATGTTCATGTAACCACTTACTTATGTGAGTTCCGACCCTACAACCGATCTTAGGAACCTAATGCAGTATAGTTTCAAGCTGAATAAGGAAATCTTGCCTTAGTGATATCTACTTTATTTTGTTTGGTTTGATAGTCTATTTGATTTTCTAGTTTTAAACCACAGCAAGATCACCGGTTTTACTGTAGTCTTAAGCCTGGCTTTCCACTAGGCAGAATATTCCGCCTGCAGTCTTGCGGCTTTTGTTTTTTTTTAATAAATTCCGGCAAAAGCGTTCGCAGTAAAGTCGGATCAACTTCAACTTTTCCGTCGCGGAATTTTCCACAAGCCAATCAAATGCTTCAAATAGTGATCACATCGAGAAAACGATGCTGCTCTGTGCTCAATATTCTATCTATTGGAAAACTGACTTTAGTATGCTCCCATAAATATGTTTATATAACAATTCCTGAATTTTTAATCATCTGGTAATGGCTCTTATGGACTCTTTGGACAAACTAAGCTACTTAGCTAATAATCCCAATATCATTCGCGAAGATATTCACAGAATTATATAAAAAAATTACTTTTCGTTTTCGCAATATCACGGAACTCATTTTAGTAATGCGCAATAAGTGTAATAAGTAAGTAACGGACAGTCGGAGCCCAACCCACAGGCCAGTGTGTGGTCAGTTGATAGCTCCAAATGGGCAAAATACGCTGCATTGAAAGTGCACAAGAGTGGAGTTGAGAGTTCCAGGCTCTTCGGCCGAGAATAGAACCCGAACCGCTCTGGCGAAAACTCTTTGTGTCATCCACTACTACACCATCGCCACGTTAATAATTGTAATAGAGTTAATAATTGAACACGGGGGACTCGATTGTCAAAATATAACATATTGAAAACGAGGCGGAGTATGATAAGAAATAAATTTGGGAAAGATCTATTACAATGGTAATGTAACAAAAGTTTTATATGTGAAATATTATGTTAGGCCACTAGTGTAGCTGACTATTCCAGAATAACATAAGAGAACGGATCGTTTATTGAATACCGGTTTGTCTCGTATATATACTGTCATAAAGTCGACATATTGTACAAAATATTTGGTTATTATGTCAACATAAGCTTTATGTCGACATTTTCGTGTCGACATAATGACTTTTAATGCTTCGTTGACGTTTTGTAACTGATTATACAAGAAAGAGTGAAATGGATGGTTTTACTGAGTACCAATTTGTCTTGTATAATAAACTGTCATAAAGTCGACATATTGTACAAAATATTTGGTTATTATGTCAACATAAGCTTTATGTCGACATTTTCGTGTCGACATAATGACTTTTAATGCTTCGTTGACGTTTTGTAACTGATTATACAAGAAAGAGTGAAATGGATGGTTTTACTGAGTACCAATTTGTCTCGTATAATAAACTGTCATAAAGTCGACATATTGTACAAAATATTTGGTTATTATGTCAACACAAGCTTTATGTCGACATTTTCGTGTCGACATAATGACTTTTAATGCTTCGTTGACGTTTTGTAACTGATTATACAAAAAAGAGTGAAATGGATGGTTTTATTGAGTACCAATTTGTCTCGTATATAATAAACTGTCATAAAGTCGACATATTGTACAAAATATTTGGTTATTATGTCAACACAAGCTTTATGTCGACATTTTCGTGTCGACATAATGACTTTTAATGCTTCGTTGACGTTTTGTAACTGATTATACAAAAAAGAGTGAAATGGATGGTTTTATTGAGTACCAATTTGTCTCGTATATAATAAACTGTCATAAAGTCGACATATTGTACAAAATATTTGGTTATTATGTCAACACAAGCTTTATGTCGACATTTTCGTGTCGACATAATGACTTTTAATGCTTCAATTCTATACACATCAATCGTGTATAGAAAATATTTTTACCCGTATTGAAATCTCAAACCGTTGTGAGTTCAGCATGGCTCTTATGTAAAAACGCACTCGTAGAGAGAGCTAGAAACTAGTAAATCTATTGTTTCGATTTTTACTCGACAAAACTCGCCAAGACCGTATCGAAATTTCTCATGTAAACAGATAGCCGATTTCAAACAGCTTAAAATTTCCAACCGCTTTGAGTTCACTACGGCTCTCATGTAAACGCACTCTTGTTTTCCACCAGTGAGATATAAAAAAACACAAGTCTCTCAAAGAACTTTGTAGTATCTTTTCATAACTTTAAGTACAATTGCTGCTACCGTTTTGCGCCATCTGGCTCTTGTACTAACTTCTAAACACACAGACGGACTAACTATATAAACTGAGGACTCTCACATTCGCATCATCTACAAACCTCCTGAGTGCTTGTTCTTCGAACTGGGATCTGTCGTTACAGTTCCTCTCTTTGGTCTAGTTGACTGAAATTGAAATAATTATTACAAACTTTTAGTGGTTTATAATTTGAAAATGCAAAAGATAAGATGCCACAAACCAAGTTTTTCTTTTTAACTTCCGCCATGATGTTTCATGAAAATAATTTCATTCCCACCAAATGCCCCATGTTGTTAGGTGAAAGGCGATTTCCAATTTGATTGGTTTGCGAGATAGACACAAACGCTTTTCCACAGTCTGATTATTGTCGTGTGTTTTATTTGTAAAAGGTTCTCTCCAAAAATCTTCAGCAGAGGTACAAGAAGAGGTGTACCATACCAGAGTAGGTACCATTTTCTTACCAAATCATAGTCATAGGAGAAAGAAATGACTATGACTATGACTATGACCAAATGTAGTATCCATGGTTGCTCGGTTTCCGTATTTTCGGACACACTATCACAGTGCGCTCCGCTTTGACATAGAGTGCGTGGTCCATACTTTCGTTTTCATTTAGCATCTACCGCGTGGTACATACTTTCGTTTCATAATAATGAAGACGTGGAAAATTTTCAGTAATTTGATGGATAATGCTGCCAAATACTTCTAGAAGAAACGAAATTGTATTGATTTTTAGTTTAAGTTTATTGATGTATGACAAAATGAAACAGAAGACATCAAAAAAGGACAAACCGGTGTCCGAACGTCAGGATGAAAATCAAGCCTTTTATGGATGGCATTACAGTTGACTTATCAAGAATGAAGATTCCAGCCTAAATTAAATGTACCCTGAAACGCCATATTTATATTAGATAACTACCTTACTTTAAAGACATATTGGCAAATGCTAAGGTACCTGACGACAGCGTCCAGCGATATTCAATATATATTCAACCACAGTGTTTATGAAATTGTGCTTGTTCTCGTCCAACACCTCTCAATGTGAGACCAGGTAGGGATCTGCTGCATGTCTGTTCAAAAGTGAAATGATGATACTGACCAAATAGGGCATGGACGGATAGAGAATTGAGTGTCAACAAGTCTATCAGAAAACTTTTATTGAAAAGCCTGAGGGACACAACAGATTGGAAAAGTTGGAGAATTTAACACATTAACAGCACATCAGTTTTGCTTTGGTGTTGTGTCATCAAAACTATTTTCTAAACCAAGAATAATTTTTGAAAATTACTTTTGAAATTACCAATATATATATTATTTCTGCATCAGGAGCAGTTAGTACGTGAGCCAACATTTTGAATCATCAATTGTTCTTATGCTATTCTTTGCCACTTCATTAATTTTGGTTACCATGGTAACCAGGAGAAGTGAAAATGAAAAGTATTAGTAATGCCTTGGTAAATTATTTTGTGAATCACCATGTTGCAGAGAATGCATTTTTTGGTTTTTATTTGTCATAGATATTTCTGTCACATGAGCAAAACAACAATGTTTTTCGTAACCAGTGCCAAATCTTCAATACCAGAAGAGAAACTTGAAATATTTGTGATTTTTTGGGAATTGATTTTTTTGACAATCTTGCAATTTTGCAAAAACTGCATTTTGAGAGAAGTTTGTCACTATTTAGCTCTTGTATAGGTTTAACAGATACAGTAACTACAAATTTTTCGGACCCATAAATTTCAGGAAAAAAATTTTCCAAAAATAATTTGAACATTTTTTGCCTTAGTTCAGACTTTTTCTTGCCTTCAATTTCAGACAGCCAAGTAAGACAGTCATTTGTTTTGTCAAAAGTTATTAGCAAATACTATTTAATAGTATATATCAACTTCACATAATACCGTCCAAACCTTTAAAAGGCTCTTCTGAAGGGAAAGTTATCTCCTTAAGATGAAGGCTCTTTGCCAGCTGGAAACCTTAAGGCCAAGATTAAATGATCTTCTGTTTATGGAACGCACATACATAATTTGTTTACCTACCGCATTGAGACTTTTTATTGAAAAAACATTGCGTGTATTTTTTATTTTTATTTTTTTATTGCTGCAGATATGTCATATAACTTCTTATCATCTGGCAGAGTTTCTTCTTGTTGTTGGATATCAGTTGGTTGACAGATATCGACTTGTTGGATATCAACTTGTTGTAGGATAACTTGTTTATATATAGTATCGCCTTGTTGTGCGGTATCACCAGATTGGCTTGTTGTGGAGCATCAGCTTGATGTTCAACATCAACTGGATGTTGACATCAGCATTAGTTAGCCCACTTGCTTGTTCTAACATGTGAGCACCTTTAACAGATTGCTCTTTTGAAATTCCGAGCTGCATTTAGCTCATCGTAAGACACATTGTCTTGTAGAGCTCTCTCACGTAGTTTTGGATTAGATGTCTGTAATACTATTGCATCAACTGCTGCTTGTTTCCAATCATAATTTTTGTAAGAGGTGAGTTTAGCGGTGTTGCTTACTTCCTGTGACCATTTCTCGAATGACTTCTGTCCTTGGAAGAAGTTTGAAAACAACATGTTACGTTGGACAACACTGTTTGTCCTGTTTGACAGTTGACTGATAAGTGTCTCCATCGACAATCTTCCCAATATGTTGGGAATGTAAGCTTTCTTTCACTTGGTTGCCATTGTGCTGCACTCCAGCAACTGGTGTAAGTGTTTCCTACATTGTGTTCGACCGTTTTCTTAAAGATATAGTTGGTCTCGTGTCATAGTCAGCTATCTTCACTTGCAGTAATGTTACTAAAAAGTCATCTTCGGCGTTCTGCTTGTAGAATAGCTGTGAAGCTGAGAGCATCACATATAAGATACAGCCCAATGACCATAAATCAGCTTTGTGGAAGAGTTCCTTTATGTCTCTTCCACCTTTGAAAAGTGTGGAAGAGACATGGAAGAGTTTCATGATTACATTTTGCTGCTGCCATTGCCTTTGATCGAATTTAAAATTTATTTTAGATAGGTGGCAATGGATATATTACATTTGGATATTCGTATACTGCCTATAACCCATTGCCAGAAACCGGCTCTAATGCTAATATCATCACAATTTATTTTGCTGACCACAACGTGCAGCAACCAAATGGCAAGAGTGTCGAGATTAGTTTTCCCGGCACCTTAAAGACAAATTTTATTATGTATGTGGTGTGAAGCAGCATAGTACTTACTGGAAGGGAAACGAACTACACATACGTTTTGTTCCGCATCTCCGCAGTCCATGGCATCAAAGCCACACTCCACGGTGTTACAAGTAGTTTTCTCTCCCCATCACTTTGAGAGTAAGCTGTACCGTCTGCTTTCCGAAATACTAACTGGAACAGTAACTCCATTCGTTCAGTGTATTCTTCAAATCTCTGGAGAGTGCCACCAGGGTTGGCATCAAGACCTTTGAAGGCTTTTATATCAATGGAATTCATCATAGATTGTTAGTGGCCTGATAGATTGGCCACTTTCGTCGCCAGTAAAAAACTCAACGGTTATAACGTTGTGACCAATCTTTTCTTATACTATAATATTATATATATATATAAGACCTATGAAATATAACAATAACATAATGTTACTAATGTCGAACAATACCTACGTACGCCTATTTTTATCTGGATGTACCCGATTGGAACTTTCAGACCTCTAAGTCAGTGATCCTCAGGCGCGCTCTGCTTACTTAATGATCACCTGAAATTGTCCAGATTCGCATAAATGAAATGTGATCATTATCTACTCACTGCCGATGGAAATTGAATTTACGCAAATGAACGACTAATCATAGTGTTAAAGCTGTGTTATTTCTTTTGAAATCTTTCCTTTACCAAAAAAACAAGAACTTCTCTAAAGCTAAGGCTTCACGCTGCAATTTTTTCATGCGCGTGCAATGCAACATGCTGCATTGCATGCGCATGAAAAATTTTGTGTGTAGCCACCATGCAGCAAAACTGGTTGCAATAATTTTTTCTTATGAGATGAGAAAACAAACATGTCTGTCAAACTGAAAGCACTAGCTTTACTTTTACTTGACGACGATGAAAATGATGATGAAAAAACAGAACGCGAATGCTGGATTCGTCCGTGGCTTGCAAAAAGGCCACAATTGGGTATTTATCACTCATTATTTGGTGAATTAAAAGAAGATGGAAAAGCTTTTAAAGAATTTATTTGAATGGATGAAAGCCAGTTCGAGTTCCATAAAGTAGGGTTTTCTTTGTAAAAGTTAATTAAAATCTTCTTTTCGTCGTCAGATAATGTCTCTGCCATCTTGAAACTTTTTCTTTCTTTCACATAAAATCAAGGGAGTTGGAAAAGATGTTTTTAATAATTTTCATTGGCTGAAACTGATTTGCTGCATGAAAAGATGTTGCGGTAGGTGGCTACATTGTGCGATCTTAACAAATTCCATCATGCAACACAAAATACTGTTGCTGCAACGTGCAGCAAAATAGAATCAATTCTATTTTGCTGCACGTTGCAGCAACATTTTTTGATGTTTTTTTGCTGCATTGCGAAAACATTTTCACTATGGGACACGCTGCAATTTTTTCATGCGCCTGCAATGCAGCATGTTGCATTGCACGCGCCTGAAAAAATTGCAGCGTGAAGCCTTAGCTTAAGTGTTAGCTCACAGTTTTGTTAGTGTACTGACCAATGCTAACTTACTTCAAGAAAAAACATTCTTCTGATTCAATAGCGTTTGGATAAAGAAAAAAAACAAAACAACACGATATTATACGTCATCACCTTTTACCTGGCCAAAGTGCAACAGCATCTTCTTTACTGTTACAACCGTCTATACTCTTGATCATCCATGCTACTGCTTCAGCTGAGATGAACGTTAGATCACACAAATTGTCTTGTTTGGGTAGGAAATCTAGACCATACCTATAAAGAAATCCAATTTAAATTAAATTGAAAGTGAAATAATTGTTAAGTAGGCCTAACTCTTTTTATGTTTTATATTACGCTTTTCTATTTTGTGTATACAAAGGTCGTTTTTCCAGTACACATGTATCATAGCGACGTTTGGCCAACATTCAAGATTGAGGCAGTTCATATCTCGTGCCAATCAACTAATTGTTTTATGTTATGTTGGAATGTAAACTTCTCTTCTTCAAGTAAAGCGGGTGAAATAAGAATTTTTGATGAATACAATATATTCCGAGCCCAACGATAATGATAAGTGTCCTCCAAATTCTACAATCACTGTTCTATCATTTGCCTTTACTATTCCCCAGGCAACAGCATTAATCATGCTACTACTGACAGGTGCACCTTGCAGGTTCATCACGGTTTTGCAAATTTCTTTTAGCCTTTTGAGTCTATTTTCACAGATAGAAGTCAAAACTAAAGGCTTGATGAAACCCACACAATGTTAACATACCTTGTAAAAAGGCATTGTGAACCCGCCATCAATGTAATGTGCATGGAAAACTATAATAAAAACCTTGAAAATTACGTCCGTGGTAATAAGCAGTCAAAGAAATTTGATAAAAGCAATAAAGCTGATTTACTATTTACCTATTTACTTTTTTATTCTAAATAACTCAACTCTCCTCCATAGATTTTCATTACCCTCTGAACCTACCTCTGTGGTTTATAAAAGTAAAATAGATAATAAACTGTTAGAAGTGGAACCATTTTTTTCTGTTGACACGATTTGTGAGAGACTAGCAAGAAATAAGAGAGAATATCAGATGACGTCAGCAACATCTGGTCTGTCTATCCTTAGCAAGGCTTCGTACAGCCGTTCTTTGGTGGCATCTCTTCCCGCCACAAAACAATCTAACAAGTAGTTTTCAAAAAATAATTATTTTTCTCAAAAAAATATTCCCTGATTTTTCCCTGACTTGCTACTCTTTTCCCGATTTTTCACTGACTTTCTCCAGGTTTTTCCAGCAAATAGTTGATAAAAAATTTGATAAGTGAAAATAACAGCTTCCATACATAAGAACAAAAGAGGTTTTTGAAATCACTTAAAACTAACCAATAAGATTTCTTGTGTAGCTATAAATTCATTGGCTGAGCGGGAGAGAGAGGCATCCACTGGCATCAGATAATTTTCCCCGCCCTCTTCGTACCCATGGCCAGCGAAATAAAAGACCGCATACATCATTACAAGTTCTAGAGTTGCTTGTACTTTCTCTAGTACTTTCTCTACGGATGCTTCACCACTAGTTGTCTCAGGTTTTTCCTTCTCTTCGATCTTTGCTTTAGTTTTCGGTTTGAAAAACGTCTGAATTTTAATGTGTGACTCACCAAAAGTCTTAACCATCTCCTCAGTTTCATCAAAATAGCGCACAAGTATATCCATTTCGGACGTTTGAGTGTATTTGTTTAGGCTCTCATCGTAAGAGAGAACATAGCATGGACTCTCCAGAACTCTCTCGATGAGGCTTGATTTGAGATAAGGTGCCAATCAAAGTTTGTTAGATACATCAATTTGGTGTAGCCCGTAGTAAACTCTTTTGTCTTTTTGTTGGGAATGTAAGCTTTCTTTCACTTGGTTGCCATTGTGCTGCACTCCAGCAACTGGTGTAAGTGTTTCCTACATTGTGTTCGACCGTTTTCTTAAAGATATGGTTGGTCTCGTGTCATAGTCAGCTATCTTCACTTGCAGTAATGTTACTAAAAAGTCATCTTCGGCGTTCTGCTTGTAGAATAGCTGTGAAGCTGAGAGCATCACATATAAGATACAGCCCAATGACCATAAATCAGCTTTGTGGAAGAGTTCCTTTATGTCTCTTCCACCTTTGAAAAGTGTGGAAGAGACATGGAAGAGTTTCATGATTACATTTTGCTGCTGCCATTGCCTTTGATCGAATTTAAAATTTATTTTAGATAGGTGGCAATGGATATATTACATTTGGATATTCGTATACTGCCTATAACCCATTGCCAGAAACCGGCTCTAATGCTAATATCATCACAATTTATTTTGCTGACCACAACGTGCAGCAACCAAATGGCAAGAGTGTCGAGATTAGTTTTCCCGGCACCTTAAAGACAAATTTTATTATGTATGTGGTGTGAAGCAGCATAGTACTTACTGGAAGGGAAACGAACTACACATACGTTTTGTTCCGCATCTCCGCAGTCCATGGCATCAAAGCCACACTCCACGGTGTTACAAGTAGTTTTCTCTCCCCATCACTTTGAGAGTAAGCTGTACCGTCTGCTTTCCGAAATACTAACTGGAACAGTAACTCCATTCGTTCGGTGTATTCTTCAAATCTCTGGAGAGTGCCACCAGGGTTGGCATCAAGACCTTTGAAGGCTTTTATATCAATGGAATTCATCATAGATTGTTAGTGGCCTGATAGATTGGCCACTTTCGTCGCCAGTAAAAAACTCAACGGTTATAACGTTGTGACCAATCTTTTCTTATACTATAATATTATATATATATATAAGACCTATGAAATATAACAATAACATAATGTTACTAATGTCGAACAATACCTACGTACGCCTATTTTTATCTGGATGTACCCGATTGGAACTTTCAGACCTCTAAGTCAGTGATCCTCAGGCGCGCTCTGCTTACTTAATGATCACCTGAAATTGTCCAGATTCGCATAAATGAAATGTGATCATTATCTACTCACTGCCGATGGAAATTGAATTTACGCAAATGAACGACTAATCATAGTGTTAAAGCTGTGTTATTTCTTTTGAAATCTTTCCTTTACCAAAAAAACAAGAACTTCTCTAAGTGTTAGCTCACAGTTTTGTTAGTGTACTGACCAATGCTAACTTACTTCAAGAAAAAACATTCTTCTGATTCAATAGCGTTTGGATAAAGAAAAAAAACAAAACAACACGATATTATACGTCATCACCTTTTACCTGGCCAAAGTGCAACAGCATCTTCTTTACTGTTACAACCGTCTATACTCTTGATCATCCATGCTACTGCTTCAGCTGAGATGAACGTTAGATCACACAAATTGTCTTGTTTGGGTAGGAAATCTAGACCATACCTATAAAGAAATCCAATTTAAATTAAATTGAAAGTGAAATAATTGTTAAGTAGGCCTAACTCTTTTTATGTTTTATATTACGCTTTTCTATTTTGTGTATACAAAGGTCGTTTTTCCAGTACACATGTATCATAGCGACGTTTGGCCAACATTCAAGATTGAGGCAGTTCATATCTCGTGCCAATCAACTAATTGTTTTATGTTTTGTTGGAATGTAAACTTCTCTTCTTCAAGTAAAGCGGGTGAAATAAGAATTTTTGATGAATACAATATATTCCGAGCCCAACGATAATGATAAGTGTCCTCCAAATTCTACAATCACTGTTCTATCATTTGCCTTTACTATTCCCCAGGCAACAGCATTAATCATGCTACTACTGACAGGTGCACCTTGCAGGTTCATCACGGTTTTGCAAATTTCTTTTAGCCTTTTGAGTCTATTTTCACAGATAGAAGTCAAAACTAAAGGCTTGATGAAACCCACACAATGTTAACATACCTTGTAAAAAGGCATTGTGAACCCGCCATCAATGTAATGTGCATGGAAAACTATAATAAAAACCTTGAAAATTACGTCCGTGGTAATAAGCAGTCAAAGAAATTTGATAAAAGCAATAAAGCTGATTTACTATTTACCTATTTACTTTTTTATTCTAAATAACTCAACTCTCCTCCATAGATTTTCATTACCCTCTGAACCTACCTCTGTGGTTTATAAAAGTAAAATAGATAATAAACTGTTAGAAGTGGAACCATTTTTTTCTGTTGACACGATTTGTGAGAGACTAGCAAGAAATAAGAGAGAATATCAGATGACGTCAGCAACATCTGGTCTGTCTATCCTTAGCAAGGCTTCGTACAGCCGTTCTTTGGTGGCATCTCTTCCCGCCACAAAACAATCTAACAAGTAGTTTTCAAAAAATAATTATTTTTCTCAAAAAAATATTCCCTGATTTTTCCCTGACTTGCTACTCTTTTCCCGATTTTTCACTGACTTTCTCCAGGTTTTTCCAGCAAATAGTTGATAAAAAATTTGATAAGTGAAAATAACAGCTTCCATACATAAGAACAAAAGAGGTTTTTGAAATCACTTAAAACTAACCAATAAGATTTCTTGTGTAGCTATAAAGCTTTCGAAAAATAAAATTCCGCCGCCTGTTTGTTTTTAAGTTTAAATACTATGCCTCAACAACGTCGTTACAAGTTCTAGAGTTGCTTGTACTTTCTCTGGTACTTTCTCTACGGATCTTTCACCATTAGTTGTCTCAGGTTTTTCCTTCTCTTCGACCTTTGCTTTAGTTTTCGGTTTGAAAAACGTCTGAATTTTAATGTCTACCTCTGTGTGGCTCGCCTCTTCTGTCATGTCGTACAGAGTTACAAGCAATGCTGAAGCGCTGCTAGCAAATGTTCCTTTAACAAATAAATAACTTGAACGAAATGCTTAAAATTTCGTATTTCCAGGAACATTATTTTAAAACAAATTAGTTTTAGTTCTCATAAATTTGAGGTTCATATTACACGCTTTTTTTTTATAAGAACAACTTTATAAGAACACGAGCCTCAGATTTGGCCAAAAATAAGAACAACCTGAGGCTCAAATCAAATCAAATCAATCATATTTGAAAGCTCAATATCCTTTTTGCATAGCTTACATCTTGCTTTAGTGGAATCTTTGCTACTAGTAATCCAACTCTTAAATTCAACTTCTTCAAGCCACTTTACATTGAACACTGTTTTCTTTTTATCTTTACTCATTTTTCTATTTACTAAAACGATACAGGAGAAACTAAATGATAGGAGCCTAGCAAGAAATAAACTATAAACTGCAGAGTAATTGTTAATCTCTACTAACAGAAACATGATTATTCTAAAAGATACTACCATGAAGATGAAAAGGGTTCATCGCCTACAAGAAATGAAAAAGAATTTTCAACTATGCTTTGAATACGAAACCTAAGATTTTTCCCTGACTTTTCCAGGTTTTCCCTGACTTTTTTCCAAAATGCCACTTTCTCCAGGTTTTTCCTGACCGCTGGGAACCCTGCACTATAATATTAATCAAACTGTCGCAAATCATCTTAAATGCACTCTGTAAACCTTTTCAAAAAATGTTTGGCTGGTCGAGTTTAGCAAGAACTTTAAACCTCATTCATTTGAACCTGTTTGAGCATTTTGGTTTACTGTGTCATACCCAATACTCTTCAATAACAAACACTACATCAAATAGATCTTACAGAATAAAGGAAAAGATAATCTATTTCTTAAGTTCAATGTCCCTTTTCTTTGTGAACATATTGAAATGAAGGACTTATGTTCGCGTTGTATAGGATATTACAAGTAAGACACTGAATAAGCCATTCAGCAGTTTGTGTTGACATTTTCCTTCCGTTAGCATACTACCAAAGGAGCTTGTGCATGCTTCTGGATGATTTCGCTAACAATAATAAATAAACAACCATTACAATGACAGTTAAACGTGTAGTTGTCTTGTTGAGTCAATTTTCCTTCCGTTAGCTTGTGCGCTCTATCCACACTAAGGCTTTGTCTTGTTTGTTATTTAAAAAGGGTTATGGAAAAAAAGTCTTTTTGTAGAGGACCACACATGGAAGTTTCATTCTCCTCAGTGCACATTTTGATTCCCATCCCCTTACATGCTTTGGCAAATTGTCTTGTGAAATTTAGCAAAGGGCATAGATTTTGATACACTCTGTGCTTAGGTTATTTCAGCACATTGAGTTGGTACATTGGAGCTGGATGTTTTCCATGTAGGGAAATGCTTTTTCCCCTCTAGACTATTCAGATTAAGTTAAAATAACTGTTATACTATACAAGGAGACAGTCATTAGACCTATTGGTAGCCTTATTTTTCAACGTAATTAATCCTATAACAGTTGTGACGATTGTCAGAAGAACAGCAACTTTAGAAGATGAAATTCAGTTAGGACCCAAAAATAACCTTAAAGATGTAAAGATAAGTTATAAGTTATTATGTATCACAATAAGTATTTCATCATATTTTAAACTATAAGCCATTGTTTATATCCTTATCTAATTTGCTTTTTGTTTGATAATTTATGCTAAATCTACATTTTAAGTTTCAACTGACTTTTAGTCTTAAAAAAGTTCAGAGTCAAGCTCAATTGAATCCTATTAACTATTCAACTAATCCCTTTAAAACAAACTGAATCTGCCCAATATTTTGACTTTTGTCCCTAATACTCAGGTTGTGAATGGCTTTTCAAGTAAGTTAGATATGCTTTAGGGTCCTTACAAGGTACTTCAACTGTGGTAGAAAAATAATTGGTGAAACAAAATTTTAAGTATTGTTTTTTTAAAAAAAGAAAAGTCGCTGAGGCCAAAGTTACCCTGCCTCAGGCATCTTTGACTCACCCAAAAAATATCAGTAAAATAAATTAATGAAGTAATATACTTTCAGAAACAAAAGTTAAAAATATTTTACAAAACTATACGAAGCTTTTTGTTCTCTCGAACATCTTCAGGTATATGTTACAATAAAATTAAAACCATACCACAAGTATAAAATTGCCTAGGGGATTCTTAAGTAATACCATTTTTGAAATGTCGTAAACAATTTTCCGACAAAATGGAATCTGCAATGACACAACCACCTTCTCTTTCTCTGCAAATAGCCATTAAAAAAAAGTGAATCGCATAAGGCAACAAAACGGGTGATAAGAAACAAAAAATAAAACAAATAACATTTAGTAATAAATCAATTGAATTTTTGAAAACGAGCATGACATAAAAAATGTACAGCGCACAGAAATTCTGGCAGAGGAGACAACAAAAGAACATCTTGACGTAACAAAAAATTACTGGCTTTGCAAAAAAGGTTAATAGAAAATCATAATCTAAGTCATCCCGATCTTTTAAAAAGAATTAACAGATATGGGCGGGCAGTCAGAATTTCACAACACAATCCAAATTTCTTTACAGAAATTAATGAAGTAATGTTTACTATCTGGGGATACATCAGTCCATCTTCTACTTTTAAAAAATTTCAAAAAAGTGTTTTTCACTTGTCAAATGTGAAGTAGCCTCGCTTATCCAGATATCCTGTCACCAACATGTCTTCCGCATTATGAGAATTTAAATCGTCTTCTTTCAGAACCCACTTCTCATATATTGCTTTTGGAAGTAATTGATTTCTTATTCATCAACATAAGATTTGGTTACAACTGTTGCATACAAACTAGAGAATAATCCATTAAATTTTTTGACATAGGACCCTGATTGAGTTTTCCTCTCCATACTCCTCTCTTATACCCTAAATGATTGCATTTCTCTTTAACTTTTTAGCACGTTTTGGTCTTCTGGTACGTAATTCTGACAAGTATCCCAACTAATGACTCATCTGCTGCTTCAACATCATCTTGCTTTGTAGATTCTGTAGGAATTGTAGCCAGCAGTGGAGTTGCATCCTTTGATCAGATTGGCTTTGCCATTTCCTTCTTCTAATGCCTCTACAAGTTTCTTCAACAGATGTGGAAAAATATACTATGGTATGCTTGACTTTTTTTGACCAACTTAAGTTTTTTGGAAGTCATTCAAGTAGTTTGAAATAAGAAACATCAAGGGACTGGGTTAGATGAGTAAAATTTGGTGGAAGGCATATAAATTGATGTTGTGTCTTTCACATTTTCTCGCACTGCTTTCACTAATGTGTGATGATAAATTATCCCCTATCATGGCTTGTGGACCTTATTGTTTTTTTATTCTTGGAAGCAAAATGTCATCGAAGAAGCATTCAAAGGTCTCTTCATTGAACTAGCCTGATTTAGTTCTGCTGAATTTGGTTTCATGATGAGTGCCTCTCACCCATGAATCCATAATAACAGAAGTTGATTTGTACACACATGTGTAAGAAGCTCACCTTCTGCATTGCCACAAAACATAATTGATACCCCTTCCTTGGTGTGGTTCATAACTCTTTCAGGGTGGGTTCCCCTTTTCATTATTATTTTCATTATTTCCCGGGATCATACTAGACAAGTTACATCAAAGTTCCATATATTGGATGGTGGGATTCCCTCTAGCTCCTTCTTTAGATGCTTAATGTATTCACAAAGAACCTTTATCATCCACTTCTGCTCTTGCACGCTCTTGTCCTTCCTATTAAGAGCCAATTTTCTCAAAGGGAGAAATAATACTTTCTATTTGAAGTTTTACAGTTACATTTCTTGTACCGAGCCATTTCAAAATGGAGAATGCAAGTCAGAGTTGGGGATTATTACTTCTGAACAGATTTTCTGTCTTTACATTCACATTGCCCTTTACACTTGATAAACTGTTCCTTTATTTTTTGCCTTGCCACCTGATCATTTCTTCCTTCTTGTTTTGCTCATTTGCTCTTTCGATACCTCAAGCATCTTTTTGCCTTCCATTTATCCCTTCTCTCTGGTCAATATATATGCTGGTGGTGGTTTTTTGAGTCACTATTGAATAATAGTAGCATACCAAGAATTTGTTTAATTGGCATTGGAGATTCAGAATAACGACAAAAATAACATTAAAAATGTTCTTTTTTGGTGACACATTGTAAACATCTGTTCTTATTTTTTGCATATTTCACAATGTTTTAAATTATCTTATTGTATCAATACTTTTTTTTCGAGGATAAAATTCCCAAGTTTTTGAGATCAGGTGTCATTTACAATTTTACTGCAATATACCCAGATTATGTTAAAATCAAACACCATTTGAAATTTGCAGCCTGTGAACACCTTGTAATTTCTAATTTTACTGATAAGATCACCAACGCTAGTATGTACAACACAATGACCATTAAGGAACACTTTTAGTTTGTAATCACTCTCCATTACTAGAAGATTTTTCCATTGTTTGTTCTGATAAAAATGTTTTCAAATTAACTTTGATATTGAGTCTTTTGACTAATGTTGACAAGCTTCTCTCAATAGAGCTAATCAATCAATGCCTTTAGAATTATTCCAGTGTTTCTAATTTTCCATGATATTGTAATTTATTTGTTTTGAACTAAAGCATGTAAAATATGTAGTATCAGACATGAGCTAGTCATATACATTGATATGTCAAGAGATTTCGTCTTTTTTGTTACTCTCTATCCTGACTGGTGTTATCTTTCACCACTGATATATTGGTAGTGTCTCAAGTCACTTCACTTACTTTCTCTTACTGATTGTTTATATTTTTTGTTTTAGATTAGAATAATAATGAAGGAAAGTTAGTTACTCGTGGTATTTCATCATGATAACATGAAAATATATATTGAATTTGGAAAAATGCCAGTTGTGAGAATTTGCATTCAGGTATACTCTTTGGGATGATTTCTTTAATTTAAAGGCCCTTGATTGGGTTTGTGTCACTCATGAGAGTGTCAAAGACTTCGGAGCCTCCAACCTAAACCGTGGCCCCTCCTGGAAAGCAGATGCAATGGCAACTGAGTGAGGCTAGCCACGTAAAACAATACCAAACAAATAAATAATAATAGCTTTTAAATCGGAGCATTTGTGAAAGCAATTAACAAGCATAATTTATAATCAATCTTATCAGCTTCAATCAGTGAAAATATATAAGAAAAAGACTTCTAGATTCTTACATTCTATTGATAAAACATAGGCCCCTATGAACTAATTTTCATCAGTGGCATAAGTCAGGGAAAGTCAAAATGAAGAAGTTCTTTTTCAATTAAGTCAGGATGTCATTGCGAATTTTATATGATTTGATGGTATCTTTAATGTAGATGCCTACACCGCCACCTCTTCTAGTATTTCTATTGCGGTATTGAAATTCATAACCGGGTATGTTAACATAATTAAGCAAGTTTTTGTCATCTTTTAGCCAGGTTTCTGATAAGGTTAAAATATCAAAGTTGTAGGTATACATCATGTATTGGAATTCATAGAAAAAAGACAACATCGATTGTGTATTTAGATGAGCAATGCTCATATGATTTTTGTGCTGTTTCAGTTGATCAACATGAGGTGCTTCAGATTGGCTGGTAACTACTGTTTCATTATGTGGCTCTTCTAAATGTCGTTGGTTGTGAAAGGGCAGTTGAGACAGTGCATTCGTGGCAAGTCCAGGGTATGACAGTTTGATGCTTTGTTGTATGGATTTTTGTTTGAAGACATTTAAGATGAGTGGATTGGATGCATGTCGAACATTGATATCGTTTAGCATTGCCTCTGATGGTTTTGTCACATATTTGACAGGAAGGTGATGTGCTGCGTGGACCAGGGTTTGTTTCAATGTCGCCAGAGAGAACAAGTGTGCGTGTTGTTATATGGTTGGAATAATACAAGATTGGTGCTGATCTTCTTACACGCCTTGGAAATGGTTTAATCATTGATCTGTACAAATGATTTGCTAATTTTATTATACGTCAACGAAGCCTTAAAAATCATTATGTCGAAACGAAAATGTCGACATAAAGCTTGTGTTGACATAATAACCAAATATTTTGTACAATATGTCGACTTTATGACAGTTTATTATACGATAATTCATGATATGTATTTCATTTATCATTGTTTTGTCCTAATAACAATAATATTAACAACTCTGTTTCTTAAACTAACAAATGGAATATATAACCCATCAAACAGAATACAGCTGTCTTCATAAGTTCGGAAAATAGTTATATATCGTGTGTACGTGACATTGAATACTCTACATTTTGTCACATCATCAGAATACTTCACCTTCAACGAAATTTTACTATTCTTATAAAAAACCAAGAGCCAGATGGCGCAAAACTGTAGCAGCAGACGTATGCCCTATGCTACTAAAAGTTGATGATTCGTAGTGCAAAATTTATGTTGATGATTGCAGTTTTATTTTTATTTCGAAATAGGTGGCACAATATTTGTCGTAGTGTAAGACAGCCTATAGATAGAAATCTAAGACGGAGTAAATTATATTCTGTATTTTTTATTTTGAAATACTAGCTACAATTAATAAAATACCATACAAAAAAGACGCAGTCAAAAAACCCTCAATACTATTTACTATATTTCAAAACGTTAGGGTTATACAAACGGCACGACCTATCGAATAAAATTGATCACAAAGCAAATACAAAGCCAAACACGACAATCGCATACTGCAATCTCTGCAGAAAACGAATACGAATACGAAAAGTTTCATTCAAAATAAAACACGGAGCAACCACTGAGAATGTTATAAAATTATACATATTACATATCTTTGAAAATTTAGTTCTTCTTGAATTTTTAAAATTCATGACGTTTCATGACTATAAAAAGGCATAGCAGCATGAAGGAAACCAAGTACATATGCTCCCTGAGATTTTGACAAATGTAAACAACTGCTACTCCATCCCAGCAAGGCTATTCGTCATCGGAGGGACAGAAGGGAAATCTTGCGAAATAACGACCCAGGGTGATCCCCTTGGAATAATTATACAATCTATATCCCACTAATGATGAACATCATGATGATGGCAATTGGGAATAAACATAACAAAATGATAGGATTCGACATTACAACCGCTGGAGAAATAAAGGCACTTAAAGAGTGGTGGGAACTTCTGAACAACTTAAGGAAGATTCACAAAGTTGTAAGACACAGACTAATACCAGCAATTACGCGCGATCACATAGTAAGCAACGAGGGAACGCGTAAATACTGTCTCTACCAAAAGTATGTATATAAATTGTATGACTTAAAATGTTAATACGTCAACAAAGATAAGTAAATCAACTTTACATCGGTGAAGATCACACCACCTCTGCAACGCTAATTCTGACAGCAAGACAGAAGAAGATGATGAACCTGGAGAATACTAAAAAATGTTACGGAAACTGAAATGGTTTTATGTCTATTTTCTTGGTAGGCTAAGATGATATTGTGTATTTTTCTGTTGCTGTTGTTTTTTGGGTTTTTTTCTGCTGCTGCTGTCTGTTGAACTATTAAATTTAAACATTGCAAGCAGCTTTTAATATTTTATTTTCCATTAAGTGTCCAATGTCCACTGGAATGTCATAGAAACAGTCAGTATAAACAATTATCAACTTTTGTCATAAACGTTAAGAAGAAAATGAAGTTGGTCATCTTGAGAAAGTCGTTCTTGACGTCTTTTGATTCTTTATTGATTAAAATTTGTTGTTTTACTTTCTTCTTGAGAAATTCCGGTACGGAGAAAATTTAATAAAATTTGCACAAATACATGCAAATTAATTTTTCTTTTCTTTTCTTAAGGTGAAATTTTATCAAAAATTCTAAATGTCGACTTTATGACAGTTTAGACAAATTGGTACTCAATAAAACCACCCGTTCCACTCTATCTTTCTTGTATAATCAGTTACAAAACGTCAACGAAGCATTAAAAGTCATTATGTCGACACGAAAATGTCGACATAAAGCTTTTGTTGACATAATAACCAAATATTTTGTACAATATGTCGACTTTATGACAGTTTATTATACGAGACAAATTGATACTCAATAAAACCATCCATTTCACTCTTTTTTGTATAATCAGTTACAAAACGTCAACGAAGCATTAAAAGTCATTATGTCGACACGAAAATGTCGACATAAAGCTTGTGTTGACATAATAACCAAATATTGTGTACAATATGTCGACTTTATGACAGTTTATCATATTAAATAAATAAATAAACAAATAAATAAACAAATATACTCTTCTGTTAAAGAAAGATGTCAGATTTGTCTCATTTTAATTGCCATGATTTTTTTGTTTACTAAAAATTGTTTAGGAAAGTTTGAGCTGGTAAGCCACGTGCTCAAAAATAATATAGCAAAAACTATATACTTGAAGAATGAAAACCAAATAAGTATTGTGAAAATGAAATTTGAAACCAAGCCTTACATTTTTTGGCTCAGGTGTTCACTACAAGCTTTCGTTTTCACTGGCAATTTTTCGAAGAATTTTTGTGTAGCATTTGGGTGATTTTTTTTTCTTTTTTTTTTTTTCGTTTTGATCGAGAGTTAATTATTCGAAAATTCGAAAACTGTACAAAAAAGCGAAAGTTCGAGATAGATACTGGAGTTCCAGATAACGGAAGTATGTTAGCCTGTGAGAGGTTGAAATGTTGCTTAGAAGGGACCGGGGAAAAAGTTCGAGAGAGTGGTGAAAGTTCCAGATAACGGAGTTCGAGATAACGACCATCGACTGCGTGCATGTCGACAAATGTTCAACCAAATTTTTCCGAAAACAAAAGGCGTGCCCGAAATCTATTCTCTATGTCGACAAATTTGCAACTAAATTTTCCCGAAATCGATACACGTTTTTCTTTTTATAAAGCAACACGTTTATAAGCAACACTAGTAAATTTTCTTAAAAAGAAGCAACAGTACTACAAGGATCTTACATTAATTAGCAACATGAAATTTTGAGATGATGCAGCACTAGCATAGCTACAGCACATTTCTTAAAATTGCCACACTAGGTGGTTACACTAGGTTGCAGTACTATGTCCTAGACTTTGCACTTTAATACTTAGGCTTACACAAAGGCATTCAAGACTGGAAATACATATTTTTTTTCAATTAATACTTAGCAACAAATTAAGCAACATTACTACTAAAAAAATTTTTAAGCAACATTACTACTAAGGTCTGACCTTGGTTGCTTATAAAAAAAACGTGTACTCTTTGTCGACAAATTATTTGCCGCCAAAATTACCCAAAAACGATGCTCTAGGGTGACTTCAGATAAGCGCAGGAAACGAGTCGTAATTTTTAGGCGAAATGAAATTACCGCCAATATTTCCAACATGGTGAATCTGCGAAGTCATAGTGGCCCTGCCACTAATCCTTCCATAGATGCAATATCATACTGTCTCGCCAATACCGATCCTACTGGATTGAAGAAAGTTTTTCTTAATGATACCATTGGTAACTTTTTTTGCTTCACCTTCATCTGTTATCATTTGTATATAAATTAACTTCTTAAAAAGCATATTCGTTTGGTGGCTTCTTTAATTCCTTGATCTTAAAACTTTCTGGTTTAATCAAACTACTTAACATTGATTTGATTTATAAAATACATTATATACTTTCAAACTCCTCCCACTCTCTTCAATGTTTACGGAAAGTCTAAGGAAATATCAAGATTTGACCGGGAAAATGTCTATAATGGAACTGCTCTCAAAACCTCAATGGAATAGACGGGTAAATATTGTTTACATTTCTGATGCAAAGCGGCCCAATTTAGCAGTCAAAAGTAAGATGTTCTGTTCTTTTGACTGCCGAAAAATGGTCAGTTCGGGCCGCTTTTCGGTAATGTATATAAACAACATTTACCCATCTATACAGAAGTAGGGTCATTGGAAATGTTTCTGAAGCTTGAAAATTCTATGCCATGTAAACAGAATTTTGCACCCTTGACAAGTATATATACCCTGAGGTGAGAATCAAAGAAAGCATAGTAGCATAGCCAGAAATGACAAAGTTTAGATAGAGGTAAGACCATTGCTTTTCTAAGTTTATTAATAGAGAGAACTTTAGTGTTTTCCAAGAAAGGGCATTTTAGAGATCAATAAACACTCCACAAGAAAATTGTCATTTTGTCTGATGGTTGTGTGAATTGTGGAATATATATGATTTCCTAATCAAAATTGTCTTTTAAAGATAAGAATTAACCCCAAAAAACACTTCTTAGAAAAACAACGCAAAATCAAAAGAATTGTTAAATAAAACATCTTGTGAAAATTTAAGCTTGTTTGGATGAATATTGAAGAAGTTGTAAGGTTTTTCAAATTTCAAAGTTTGTTTAAAAATGACGCCACAACCTCTATTTTTGAAAGTTAACTAGAAGCCTCATGGCTTGAACAATTTCCGCATCAGGCCTAGAGGAAATTGCTTTAGCCTAATTTTCAAGATATCTGAATGACTATCCATTCTTTTCTTGCTGCTTAGGTGAGAACAGGTCTATCACAATTCTCAAAATATAACTTGTGGTTTACATGGAGAATAAAAAATGATATTTGATATTTGATAGAAGTGAACCAAAAAATTATATTGCTCTCAACACTATTAAATCTTTTACAACCAAATGATTTAAAATAGGTTAAACTTGTTTAAAAACTGAAGACCTCATCTATTTATGATCAAATCTGAAAAAGTGACTGCCACACATCAGGACCTTGCTCTTTGTGCAAACCTTCCAAATTTTTCCAGAAATGTGAATTTGGTAACATATTTGTGACAGTTTGAGGGAAAATCATAACAAGTGATAATTTCTGATAAATTTATCAGTAAATTACTGATTAGAAAACAATAGATTTCTTGGAGATGTAGTATGGTTTAAGAATAATTAAAACAACAACAACGGTTTGGACAACGTTTCGGGTGTTCGCACACCCATTTTCAAGTCAATATAATTATTGTTGTTACAAATTTTTTTATACAATTTTTAAAATTTTTTATAACTAATTATACATACATACAAAATACAACTGTACATACACGCTCAATTAAATAAATACAATGGTGTAGATCTGATATTATTATTCAATAATGGACTATCTCGCATTATGAATAAACTCTCTTTAATTTCCAAAAGATAACGGGTATTCCCTCGTGCTAAAATACTGAAATCGTCAAAAGATGGAGAATTGACACATTGTTTAAAGTGGTCTTTAATGGCTGTCTGCTGTGATGACGTAGATTTCTTACCTGTTAATGGCGATACACCGAGGTGCTCGCTGACCCGAACTTTAAGGTGACGTGACGTCTCGCCAATATGGGAGCGTTGCAGCTACCGCACTTGTATTTGTGGATGACGCCAGACAAAAGTTCCTTGGGGATGATGTCTTTAAAACGAAAGAAACTGGAAATTCGAGTGTGAGTCTTAAAAATAACAAATAATTTACAGCAGCGTAAGGTGCTTTTAAACAATTTCTCCAACCTAGTCCTAGTTTGTACCGACGTGACGCCTAAATATGGGAGAACGATTAAAATCTTTTTCTTCTCTACAGTATGCATAATTTCTTTGACACGTCGTGAAGAATTGAAAAAACGTTTAGTAACTTTATCAATGAAATTTTCAGGATATCCGTTACGAAGAAAAATACCTCTCAGTTTTATAACCTCTTCGTGAAAAATAGACCAACTTGAACAGATGTTAAAACATCGGTGTAACAATGTGTATACTAAGCCAAACTTATAGGTTTCTGGAATAAAACTGTTGAAATGGGTGTAAACGCCACTAAAAGTGGGCTTTCTATAAACAGATGTAATAAATTGGTTTTCAGAATTGCGGGTGATACAGATGTCAAGAAATGAGAATGTATTGTTATTTTCTGTTTCAAACGTAAAGGAAATGTTGGCATGACAACTATTCAAATAGGAATGAAACAAAGGCAAGTGTTCTTGAGAAGAAAATAAAACAAAAATATCATCAACGTACCTTTTGTAATAAACGGGTTTAAAAGCCGCCGGGCAGTTTTCCAACCAAATTCTTTCATGAAAACATAAAAAAGCGTTCGCGAGGGTGGGTCCTAATGGTGAACCCATAGCTACTCCATCAATTTGTTGGTACAATTTCTTATTGAAAATAAAGTATGATTCCTTGGTAGCTAATTCAAGGAGAGTTTTAAACTCATCCTTAGACAATCCGTGATATTTATCACAATTCAGAAAAATCAAATCCGTACAGATATTAATAGTTTCATTAAGAGGAATGTTAGTAAACAATGAATTAATATCTAAGCTGGCCATATAATATTCGCCATTCTGCTTAGTAATATCCTTGGCAAAAGAAAAAGAATCGCGTACAGTGTATTCATTGCAAGTTAAAGAAGAGAGTAATGGAACAAAAAATTTTGCAAGTTTATACACTGGTGTTCCTATTGCAGACAATATGGGTCTAAATGGAGGACAGTTGTCAATAGATTTCATCAGTAATTTGTTCGATTTATCAGTAATTTGTTCGATGAATCAGTAATTACTGATAAAATAATCGGTAAATACTGATAAATAATCAGTAATACTGTTTCATCGAACGAATTACTGATTCATCGAACGAATTACTGATAAATCGAACAAATTACTGATAAATCGAACGAATTACTGATTATTTATCAGTATTACTGATTATTACTGATAAATTTCTGATAAATTATCGATTAATTTATCAGTAATATCACTTGTTATGATTTTCCCTCAAACCGTCACATTTAAGTAAACATTACATGAAATTGTTCATAACTTGGATTAGTAGGAGCAGAAGAAACTTGGGAAATTCAAACTTTAGCATTTCAAAGATTTTAATCCTCTGCATGACAGTTAACAGGATGTTACAAGAAGAAAGTGTTAACAATTCAAACATAAAAGAAAAACGTTCAAATAATCCCATTGATAATATAAATTGAATTTACAAATTATGTTAACGCGCTTCTCTACAAGTTACGACTACCCTCTAGATCCGCCACTGTCTGTGGAATCTTTTCATGGAGTTTATAAACAACACGAAAAGACAAATGACACAACAAAACTTTGTTAGAATCCGTATTACAAATTTCTCTTCAAACACGATATCTTGTGTCCTACAACATATTACAATCTAAATTTTCACAAGGCTTTAGTGATCTCATATATGTAGGTTATATATATTGGTTGGATTCTAATAATCATCCAAAGTTTGTTTTCCTGACATAATGTATCCCAAACTAAATCATTGTGCCTCCATCGATTTTCAGTGGTTTTCAGTGGAAAAAATCTTTATTATTTTGAACAATGTCATCTTTTCCAATGTGAATTTAACACTAATCAGTCCCACACAGTGATAACTTGACAGAGCATTGTACAGTGACTAATAATTTGATACAGTCTGGAATTCACCAAATTACTCCCTTCTTTAATTTATTTAACTTAATCTCAACCACTTTGCAATTCACTACGATGTTTCGGAGCCAGAATAACAGTTTTATTAGACATATCGTTCACCTTGCGCACAATGTTTATACTTTCGGTTTGTATCAGTGTGTAGACAGATGGGTCAATTCTCTCCAAGCAAGTAGTAATTTGTGCTTTATGACAAATTTCATTTGTTTAGTTTTTTCAATATCTTCAACTTTCAGTATAATATTTATTAAATAAAATGAACATGTTTCATGCATTTATTGATAACACGTACCAGTAATACATTTCTGCTTTGATATTGAAAGATTTTTTCACAACATAGTTTTGTTCAAATCAAATCTTCATCTTCTTTTTCAAGAATTTTTCCCAGAGTCAGCTAAACATCAATATTTCTTCTATATGGAATGTTCTCATGATAATATTTCGATTGCAATATTAAATAAAGACAGGAAAGAAGTCTTAAAATTCTTCTTCAATGTTTCTACGAAGCTACTTCTTTAACTTCTTCAAAATCGGTTGGAAAACGTTTCACGTGCTCTCTCTGCATATTTTACGGACTTGATAATAGAAATTTTGAATTGGATTGAATTGAGACGTTTTTAATATAAAACGGATAAAATAACTAACTAAGTATTTCAAATGTATAAAAAAGTTTTGTGTGAATTAATGTTGAAAGTGGCTTCTTTGTATTACATTTAGCATAGAGTTTGGGGTCTGTCATTTATTATTCTGAATAAACAAACAATCCGAAATCCAAACGGACTTTCCGAAAACGGCAAAAAAGCGTTACATATACAGATAGATAGATAGATAGATAGATAGATAGATAGATAGAATGTGTAAACCAAACAATTTCCTACGCTTAAAAGTGCGGAAATTGAACAATTACTCTGTTGTTAATTCTTTCTCGTTGCTTCGTGTTTTTTTCATGCGTATTTCTGACATCTTTGGTTTAATTTGTAATCTTCAATGGCTTATTGCCAAGCTTTTGCGTGCAACAATAAGTGAGGGAAAACGAAATGAGAAGGGGAAAAGGCTGAGTAATGAGAGTATATATATGCCATTAACCTGAGATTCCCACAAAATAAAGACGCCTATATGTTTTTTCTATGATAGTTTGTAGAAACAAATCCCCGACACCAGTGTTTTCGTTCAAAAGATAAACAAGAAATACTTCGCTTCTCAACAAATCGCGTGTACATCAGGCCTGGTCGTAAGAAAATTAGCAGACATGTGGTCATCGCACGCCTTAATTGACGATATCAGTTATGGCGTGCGCTCGTGTAAATTTTTGACAGACGTGCGATCAATTTTTTCCAGTTAAGGTCAACGATCTTCATTCTGTATGATAATCAGTCAAATTTGAAATGTGTCATATATGTAAAAATAATGAGATTTTCACGAAGAATGAATTAATAAAACAAAACATTGTTTTCAAAGATTCAGAATGTAAAATGTTAGCTATATAATAAAGATTACTTTGACGGTAAATAAAATTTATTCAAAAATTAATAAAGAGAAAAAATAAAACCTGAAAAAAAAATATTTGTATTACTCTCCATCGTTTTGGTTTGAAGTTCAAATTGTTTTTTAATTAAATTAAAGACGTTTCCGTTCCATTAACTCGTCACCACCTGGCTGTCTATTTTTTTAAATAAAAGATTATTTTTTCGAAACTGCAACCTTGCGCATACTTTTGTAACTTAAAAGAACGTTAAAAAGAAAGAGAAAACTACATAATACATAATACATAATAAAATCGCGTGCACGAAGCTCCTTCATTCCTCAGCGGATTTCGTTGAGTAGACTTGTTTTCTACTACCAAACGAAGAAAGTTTTTGAGCACTGATTTTTAATTCAAAACCACTACCGTATTCCAAAGCGATCGGAGACCTCACTACTGAAATGGCAGCAAAGCTTCGTTTCGTTATTGTAAAATTTAATCGTAGCACATGAACAATTTCCGAAGCAAAACTTTCAACATTTTGGGATAGATTTTTGTTGACTTTTAAATAAACATTTTGTTATTACACTTGTCATTACAAGCCAGGCGTGCGATTGCCACACGCCTAAATTAATTGTGGCGTGTGTGGAGGCGTGCGCGTGCGATCGCACGCCTCTTACGACCAGGCCTGTACATTGAAAAAGAAATTTTCATGAATTCGCCGTGCTTACCAATTTTATTTTACAAAATAGTGCAAGGAATAACTAATTTATAATTTTTGTAAATGAGAATATTTTGAAAAGACCAGACAGAATATAATTGAAATAGGGACTTCCTTTGACATCAGAAGTTTTAATAAAAAGTATATTATGCACCAAGTAATGTGGAAGAGCACAATGAGACATCTGATCTTTGAATTCAGAATGACTGTTTTGTGAATGAAAGTTTGCTTGAGAAAACATAAAATAAATACACAAACAACTCGCTCAAACTATGTTTAACAGTTGGTAGGTTGTGACGTCACGAAAAAGATCACACACATGACATATTTAAAACCTTAAAATAGAGCTATTGAGAAGTTTTTGGAAATTTTCATTATCATAATGTTGATTCATAGATGAAAAAGGAAAGATTTTAGAAAAAAACATTTCTTGGGGTTAATTCTCCTTTAAGGATACAGTATACGTTCTTACATCAAAAAAAACAAAAAAACTTTTTTTTCAGCAATCTACCTAAAGAAGTCTGAATTTTTCAGTGGTAAAGTTGGTTTTATGATTTTTTTACAGAAAAGTTGTTTATTTCCAAATAAAAGTTTTTCTCATTCATTAATCAAGACTTTCTTCGATTGATCTTTCGCACATTTTTTGTAAACATGTGTTAATTAAAACTGACTACTCTTTTGAGAATATATTTGATATATTCAGAGTTTTTTTTATCATTAGTTGTTTTTCTCGTTTCAATGAAATCGGGAACTATTGCTTTCTCTCCGACGAGAAAATCGGTATTTTTCCAAGTCATGCAATTAAGTTATTTGTTGCGAATTTGAAATTTTTTCAAAAGGTCAAGCTAATGGTTATAAGCCGGAATTTGTTGTACTCGTCTGTTATATGAAATAGGAACTATAGGAACTATTGTTGTTTTCCGACAAAAAAATCAGTATATTTTTAAATCTTGGAAAAAGTTATTTTTCGATTTTAAAATATTTCATTTCTCGAAATGTCAAGCTTTCGCCATAAGTCGTTTGCATCAAGTAAAAAACGAAAAAAGAAGTTTTACTTCACCAGCTAAAAGAAGAATAATCTATAAAAAGAATAAAAATAAAAATTCATCAAGTTCTGTTCCGTTCTCTGTTGTATCAGCAAGTCACAGCAAAATACTGACGCAGTTGCAAAGTGCAAGCTCAACTGAATCTTCCTCGGAAGAAGAGTATGATGAACTGCATCAACATCTTACACCATGTTGTTGGGTTGTAGACATTGACCTATTGCAAGATTGCCTAAAAACATCTTCCTCGTGCAAAATATGTCATAGTGAAGTGATTTTACGGGAAGTACCGTGTTACCGTGCAGGATTAGCGACAAAATTTGAAATAGCTTGTACTAACAAGGAATGTTCAATTGTAAAAGGTTGCGTACTACTAAAACCCATTATTTTCCATTTCGTGTATCATGACAGCTCTCTTGTCCGACATCTTTACTCGTGCTTTTTAATTTTTTGTTTGAATGAACATCATAATTTAAATGGACATCTGTTAAAATATTGTTAATAATAGTATCACCAGCCAAGGTGTTAATCTATGTCATGATCATGTTGAAGGTGTGATCTTTTGCAAAACTTTTAAAACGCTTTTTTGCAGTGTTCGTTTTTTAGCACGGTTCCTACTACATTTTGAATCCCATTTACAAAACTAAAAAAGCTCTGCTAAAGAGACTGCCACCATGTTCAAGCATATAGATTTTTCTAAAAACGGTTTTTGTTTTTTTTCCAAAAAGTGAACCATTCCCAAGTTATTAGTAAATAAAGTTAAAGTTTGGACGGAAAAAATTCACTTTTCAGGAAAAATGAAATAACTTGAAAATGAGGCTTTTTCAAAAGATAAAAAAAAAAAACGTTTTTACCCACATCTTTTGTGATTCTGACAAGAGTGGAATGAGCACTGGAAACTAAGTAGTTTTGTAAATGGAGTTGCTTTTGTGAAGACGGGGTGTAAAATTTCCAAGCCTTCTAAATTTTTACTAGTACAAAATTTTCAAATAACATGATCATTCGATAGCTTATAAAAAATGCTTTTCAATGATATATAATATAGCAAATATTTATTCATAGTTGGCAAAAAAATTGAATTTTAAAAAACTATGCTCAAAACGTATACTGTATCCTTAAGTAAAAATGAGATTAGTGTTTTATAATTACAGAGATATTCCAAAATTTTTATCAATATTGGACAGCAAAGAAATGGGACAATAGTTATTGACATCAACATCAGATCCAGTATCTATACTGTGATTACTTTCAAGGCGTTAGCCAGGATTAAAAAAACATTCTGCATTTTTGGTTGTTAATTGGGAAATTGGTGTAGGGGTCCTTGGTGGGGTCGGGTCAAAAGGAATAACGCCAAAGGGTTTGGGGATGACTGTTTCATTGATAATTCGGCACCCTTAGAGAACACCCTTATATTCCCACTGCTTTATTCCATAACACCATCGGCTGGTATGTCTGTAGTAGGAACGAAGGCAGAGTCATTCCGAAATGTTTTTATTTAAATACTTCAATAATTGAGCTTGACAAGTAGATCTAACAAGACAGTATCTTAACGTACACAATTATTTCTTGGGCCGTACGTGGTATTCAAGATGTTGAACAACTTTTCGTAATGTGATCGTACGCATATAAGTTCGCTCTCAGAGGTAATGAAGGATAGTGAAGTAAGGGGGACGATTTAATCTGTGATCCCCAACACAAGAGACTGATTACCTTTTTCTTTATACTTCATACTTTACGACTTCTTATAGGAAGTTCCAATGACGTGCATCAAATCTAATTTGTACTACTTGTGGTTTCAATAACGTAAAAATTGTGTATTATTTTTTCGAATATGAAATGGGAAGGTTATATTGGCGTTCGTGCGCGAACAAATTTATTAAAATCTTTGTACGTTACTGGAAATTTTTTATCAATCAACGTTCGTGACGAACGCACGTAAGCCATTTGTCAAGCCCTCAATAAGTCCTTTTGAAAAAGTTGTTTGGGAATATTTAGTCTTCCCCAATTGGGAAACCGCGGTAAACATGGAATTTTTGACTGCTGCTAATACCCTGACTTTCACAATTTTGATAGAGTTAGGAAGTATATATCTAGCTAATTTGTTAGTAATACAATTAAAAGTTCGCTACAGAATCCTGTAATCACCAGCACATCATCAGCCGGGCGCATAATTTTTTTTCGTACATCGTCGTTCGATTAGTGATGATCTTTGTCGAGTTGAACTTTTGTTTACTTGTTTGCACATTCGATTTTTCTTCTGAAGCGTACGATTCGCGGTGAGTTTATTGCGTTTCTTTTTTCATAAAATAGAATGTTTACATTTTGTTTGTCGTTCGATTCGCGAAGGAAAAGTCGGGGCGGCACTCGTCGTTTCCATAACTAAATCCGGACAAGCGTGAAATCGAAAGTGAATAAATTGCTTACTTCATCATAAATAAGAATTCGAAATGGTAGCTTTAGCTATGAACGTTCGACATGCGAGGAATTCACCAAAACGTTGAAAAACATAAAACTTTCGTTTGAAAGACTTTCGTGATTGAGTTTTCCTAACAAAATTTACATTTCTAGTAGCGGTGTCAATTGACTGCAATTTTAATGCATAAAAGACCATCCTTTTTAACTTCTACGAGTGCTTCAAAAAACTGAGTTTCGGAATCGAAATTTAGCAACAAAAAAATTTTTCGCGGCAGGCCGGGTGAGTTTTTTTTTTTCGTCACCCGGTGGACCGGAAACAATATTTTTAGGGCCGGCCTGATTGTCACAAGTATTTCTTTTTTGGTGACAGCTTTGAATATAAAAGAGTCAGGTAATGTGTTTTGATTTAGTTATCAGTGATACCTTTCCAGAATTTCCTCATTGGAAAATTGCTTTCCTTGTTCCCTTAGTTTTCCGGGGCTGATTTTTATTTTGAATCTATTTTGGAGAATTTTCTTGCTGGGGTGTAAAGATATAAAAGTTCATTAAGCTTATTAAAGAATAGGTCAATTAAGAAGCTTGGATCTTTTGTGTCAAGTTTTAAGACAGTTTTCCAGTCAATTGATTGAAATCCAGGCTTATTTTTTTTGCAGCATCAAGTTTTGTCAGTCTCTGTATATGCTATAGACCATGTTGCTAATGCAATTCTGATTAGTGCTGTCAAGAATTAGAAACTGAGCTAATTGATCAGAGATGGTAGAAATAACATTACCTACAGGAGTAGGGGGAAATAGTAGGGTCTGGGAATAACTACTTATTTAATCCCAAAAGCTTGTACATCAGAGTTTCAGGATCAGTTCTTCTTAAAGAACTTAAATTATTAGAGATAAAAAAGAGAGTGCCACAATGGTTAGTTTCAATAGCAGTTACTTTTAAGAATGATAACTTGGAAGTGAAGGATTAGAGGGAGAAGTTGTTGAAATGCGAGTACTATTTACATCAAAATTAAAGCTTATTAAGGAGTAGAAAGCTTTTAAGGAAATGTTCAATGTTTGTCAATGTTCAAGTTAGGAGAATTAATATTCAAATGGAAAAACGATGGAGACAAACAAGTGGAAATAGGTGAGCCAGAGACCATTTTGTTAAAAGAGAGAGCATCATATAATACTGTCAACTTAGAGATTCCAGGAGGACGAAATGTGCCTGTAAAGATGAGAAAGGGTACCTTTCTTCATTTTTAGAAGGAATCATCAAACTTGACAAGTTTATTGATATCAGCAGTGTTAAGATGATTACATTAGGACCAAAACTTTACAAAAGTTACAAAAATAGCACCATTAACTAGTTATTGCAATAAAAGATATTAGAATATTTTAGTAAACGTAACTGTGTAGATCAGGCTTAATAAAGCCACCTGAGAAACTTATTTTTTAAAAACAAAAGAAATGACATGAATGCACGTGAGTTGTAAAGCAACTTTAAGTTGCTTCAACAAATCGCAATGTGTAAACACCATGGTTGAAGCAACTTTTTAGAGTTGAAACATGCTTTCAACTGCTTTCAACTGACTTGAAAGAGTTGAGCAGTCAACTTGTTGAATGAAAGTCTCTATTGTTTTCAACAAACTCATTTGATGAATTGAAAAAAAAAACCCTTCTTTTTTGAAGAAATTTCGCTCATAATAAAGAAGTTGTGTGTGAGTTTGTTTGAAATAATGTATTCAAAAAATCATGAAGAAACCGAACGTTTTATAGCTGCTTAGGAGGAGGAAGAACTTTTAATTTAGTTTCATTTTTTCCAGCAAAGAATCGTAGACTCCAAAAACACTCTTTTCTAGCAGGCTTTGAAAACGGTTCTTTTTTTCCTCTTTTTTCTTGGTTCGTTTATAATCGTTTATAATGGCTGCAGCTGCTGTAATCGGAACGAGAACTGCTTTGTCTTCACTGCTCGAAGTCACTATTAAATAGAGAGTTTCCACCCATTCCACAAAAAAGTTGTTAAGCTGTTTACACATACATGTTTCAACTACAAGTTGCGTCAACTTAAAGTTGCTTCAACTAGTTGAAACGTGTAAACCCTGCTTAAGTTGTACAAAAAAAATAAGTAGTTGTAAAAAAAACGTGAATAATATTCTAAAAAATGTTAAAATTTCTTGTTTATGAAAATTTAGCAAAAACATAAGTTTAGGCATTCTTGACATTATGACTAAGGAGTCATAAATAGTGTAACACTATTTATGACTTATGATATTTATGATTTATGAGGAGTCATAAATAGTGTAACACTATTTATGACTCCTTCAGCCCACGAAATTCAGGTCAGCATTCGGCAAAGCCGACCTAAAAACCGACCGTGGCATCGGCAGCCTCGTGCCGACCCAGACTAGCGTTTCTTACGGCATTTTCCAGAGACAACATTCATGTTCTCCTTTAAGGAGGGTATACACATAAAGATTCTTGAAAAATTTTCTTTCAAGCTTTTGTTTGACGCACGCAAACAAACTCAAACTCACATTCCCACCTGTTGTAATTTGAATAGAAAAGTTGGATCGATTTGATTTTCCACCAATTTTTTGGTCATGAATAATTAATGAGTTGATTTACAATTCATTTCTAAAGCCTGAAAACACCTGGTTAAAACAAAAATTGTTCAAAAATCTTTACGTGTATACCCCCTTTAAAATGAAATATACATCGGTATTCCACGCAAATAAATTCTATTTTCAGAATTAGCAACGGCAATCGATACGCTCTCCATCATTGTTCAAAAACTTTTATTTCTATTTTCTGTATAACTAGACGTATAAAGAAATCAAAATCGGAACTATAAAGAAGAAATACTATTTATTTAATGAAAAAGAAGAATAAAAATACATCATCAATATAAGAGGTGATTGAAATTTTAGAATGATATAATCATCTTGAACATAAACGTTGCTACATGTCGCAACGTGATACTTTCTTTTACTTAACTGTCTAGACAAATATTAATTTAGCGTTAAGGTAAAAAAAAGAAACACACCTGATGTATTTAACGTAAATAAATACAGAATGTGTCGTTAATATTGTGTAATACGTTGTTAAAAAATGTGTATTGTATGTCATTATTTCGTTTGAAAAATAATGCATAACGAATAATGCCCGCATTCCGCATCGCTATTTTTGTTAAGTCTGTTACGCTGAACGAAGTATTCAATAACTATGGACTAATATTTATATGAAAAAACAACGAGAAATTTTCAGTTATTAATTCATAAAATATCTACTGTACCCAGAGATGCAAGGAGAACGGCAATGCCGACCCCATTTAAGACCCTTCGTCCAGTTCAGATCTTTGAATTTCGTGGGCTGCAACAGTGTTGCCTCTGGAGATTATTCCCACTGAAAAAGTTGTAAAGCCCGCGAATAGGTAGGCACAGACAACTCACTAAAAAGCATCTTTTAAACGAAACTAGAAACGCTCAAACAGTCAAAAAGAAGTAAGCAAAAATATTTTATATTATCGTTGTAATAGTAAAGTGTTCCTTTTCATATGAAAAACAACAATTTTATATAAGAATTATCAAAATAGTAAAATTTGTTTTTTGAATGTTTTGAATGTAGCCCGAGTTCACTCATTGATTTTCTTGTACTAACTTAAGCTTTGAAGTTAGTACTTTGAAACTTTGAAGCTCAGACTAAATGCCGTTTCAGCCGGAGTAGTTGTAGGAGGGGGAGAGTAGTAGGAATCCGAGGGTGTTTTAATACGGTATTTGCTTTCGCTGCTACCATAAAAAATTGTCAAAACAACAAAATGAAAAAGTCAACAAAACAACTACCTTAAAGTGTACTTACTAATGTACTAAGTTACCTGAATGAATTTCTAAGATGAATCTTGTTAGTTGAAATTTAAACATCATTAAAACACATGTACTAATATGTTTACAGAGTTTATGGTTACAAAGAAGTTAATGGTTGAATATGGTTGTACATTATTCACCAAAACGGCCATTCAGACACTTTGCTCCTTATATAAATTTGAGTATGTACTCAGTTTGTTGGATCCAGGCTTCTCATATAATTATGCCAAAATTGTTCAAGATAGAGCAGTTATTTTACAACTGCTTTCTGGGTTTGGGTTTAATAGCTTGTTTAATTGAGTTTTTCTTCTGAAGTATCCTTTTTTTAGTTTCAATATTGCAGTTTGAACTTTTACAGTCTATCTCTTTTGGAATTGAGAAATAAATAGCTGAAGACAATGTATATACAACTTAGGCGACTGCATTGGTTTGGTAATTTAGAAAGAATGGAAGTTGATATGTGGCCTAGTAAATATAGAGATATTCCATTTGATGGCAATTTAATTAAAAAACCTGAAATAAATCTGTAAGAAAAAAAAGGAGATAGCTAAAGGCAGTCATCAGGATTTGTCCAACTGCATGGAAAACAGACCTTTAACTGGGTGAAAAAAAAAACTATGAAAGCTTTTTATCTGATTGATTGATTAGGTTATGGTGTTGTTGCAATTGAAGAATTTGTTATTGGAGCTTTCATTGTTGAATATGTGGGAGAAAGTATTACGATAGCTGAAGGAGAAAGAAGGGAAAAAGAGTACAGTCTTCAAAGAAGAGGAAGTTTCTTGTACTTTCTGGATAAACTTTGGTAAGGAACAGGTTCATTTCATATTTACATTTTTTTCATTAATATTTTTCTTGTTCACTGATGAGCCAATGGTGTGAATTGACCTTTGAACTACAATACCTTGAAATTATTTATAGCATAGATGCTACCCTTAATGATCGGCTGGGGAAGTATGTGAATGATAGCCCCAACAAATGGGCCAACTGTCGCATGAAAAAAATATTGGTTGATGGAAAACCAAGACTATGTCTTTTCGCAAAAACGTCCATTAAACCGGGAGATGAAATCAGATATGACTACAATTCAAATAATCTATGGTGGAGAAGTAGGGTATGTAATTTTTGCTCAATTCATTCTGATTATTACAGGAGTTGTTCACCTTTAAAACAATTGTTTTGAAATTGTAAAAGAAAGGTGCTGTGCAAATAAGGAATAATAGTAGTAGTAATATAAAAAGAAATAATTTAACTTCTAAAATGTTGACACAAGTGGTGGACATTGTGATCATTGTGATCTTTTTCATATTAATTACCTGTTTTAAAGAGATAAAGATTTACTGACTCTTATACTTTTATGTTTTGTAGGATTGTTGCAGAAAGCCTCTTCAAGTTCAGGTGAATTATAATTTTCAGAAATTCTTGCAAAAACTTTATAACATTATAACGGTTTCAGCAGTTATATGTAAAAAACCTAAAATCCTATCAGGCAGAAAGTTAGTGTTTAATGATTAATATTTTTTGGACATTTTTAAAAAAACTGTTGTGCTTGTACTACCATGAAGTCTCTTCTACATTATGCTAAATAAGGTAATGATTTTTCTTTCTGCTGTTGTACGAAGATCAATTGAAAAATGCATATAAACAGTAAATACTTTAGTGCATGAGGAGTTATGTTAACTCCAGCATTGATGCTATGGAGATGAAGTTCTGAGAAGCAAGTTTCTGTCTATCAGGGGGAGAATAATTATTTTTTAAAAATAAAATATATATGACTTGTCATTTGAAACTTTTCCAAATTGTACAAAGAATGTTTCATTTCTATTCCCCCGCAAAATTTACTGGTATTCTATGAGTATGGGACCTGTGGGTCATTTTTAAGACAGCTATTAAAAACTTTTGTTGCTGACCTGTAACTGGTATTTTTAGGAGAGCGTGTTTTTGGATTCAAAAACAGATTGTATTACAGACACAGTGAGTATCAAGAGTATTTTTTCTTCATGTTGCTTCACAGATTTATTTTTGTTGGTTATGCGATAGTTTTTGAAAACTACATTTTATAGTCATGATTCATCTATGAACTTGTAAAAAATGTAAAATAACATGATTTTAGCAATACATTTTTGGTTAGCAACTATACATATATATCATGGGCTGATGGAAGTTAAGTTTTCTTTGGTTTTCTATTTTGTTCCCAATTTAGAACACATGGGTATCCATAAGAAAGGTGGTTTAAAGTTCTGTTGTTGTTTTTTTTCAGAAAATATCCATTTTTGGTTCTGAGTTTTTATTATTGCTATTAATGGTATAAAAAGGTACTGAGTATGAATCAGAACTTATTATTAAGTTCATTTTCTGTTTGACTATAGGACTTTCAGATTGAGTACCAAGTTAATAACGGAACTGTTTCTGTTGACTGTGATTCAACTGAGGTTTGTTTACTTTCTATATGTGATGATTCACAGGATTGTCAACAATCTAAATAATGCTATTTATCACTATGGTTATGGTTTTTGTTAGTTCTATATGATAAGTAGATCATCCTTGTATAGCTTTCCTAAAACTAAATAGTGCTTTAAGGAAATTTCTATAAAACAGTGCTAAAAAATATCATATCAAAGTGTCAAATCACATGATTAGGTTCATTATTATCTGTTAATAGGTTCAAACAAATCAAACAAATCCTTCCGTTTTATTGTAGTTCCAGCGTTTTTAAAAATATTTCCCTCTCTATAGTACTGTATATATAGGATGTACAGTTAAAGCATTATAAGGAGTTATTTTGTTAATTCTTTTGATGACAATAGTGATGTGGAATCAAATTTAAGCTCAGTCCCCACTATTGAACCTCAATAACTAAAGTCGTGCAATCAAGTTAGCCACTATCACACAATGTGAACAGACCTTGATAACACATTTGATGCATATTTTCTAGTTATCAACAGCATGGCAATATTAAAGTGTTGATAAGTGTTGATCACCCTTATGATAGTGAACTTCAAAGCAATGCTGCAATGTTTTTTAAAACTTTAATGAAGTTTATTGTGTCAATTTATACACAAGTTTTTGCACTGCTCCTTTGGAAAAAAATAGCTGATTGTGTTTCCAATTGAAGTTATTGCAACCTCTATAACAAATATGACTGTAAGTAATCGCCCAGTGGGAACCAAGCTTTACTGATGCAATTTGTTTTGACTTAACTTTAGTTCCTATAACATTTCATATTTCTTCAGAAGGAAAATTGTTCTTTCAATACTTCATACCTCCCCTCACCACTGAGAATAAAGTTCAGACAATGTAATGTGCATGATAGTGTTTCCGGAAAACAAAGAATTGGAAATTCACCTCAATATGTTTTTGATTCTCTCAAAATAATGTTTTTTTATAAATAAATAAATAATCTTAAACCCCTGTAAAACCTTGTTTTCGTTACGCAAAAGAATTTAAGTTGCATGTGTCGTTCGCCTAAAAAATATCTTACTGCTTGGTTGCAGACACTATTGTTTGACAATTTGTATGGAAACTTTCTGTATTTATTGTAATTTTAAAAACGAACAAGAGGCCCTGAGGCCTGAAGGTCAGTGCTTTTGTCATAGTTGAGAAGTGCTGAACTGCAATGCAAATTAGATACCTTATAATAAATCAGAAATAGATTGGTTTTTAGGCAAAGTATAATATTTAGGAGTGCATACTTAAATCAATCTCATAATTAAAGACTGCACTGGATTTGAATTACCAAGCAACTTCATGTTTTGCACAAATATGACATGAATAACAACAAAAATTTAATTTCACAAAAATAGAAAGAGATTGCTTTTGTAAATACACTTCTACCTTTTATTTACAAAGATATTTTCAAAGTTTGCCCATTTTACCACTTGTTGCATAGCATATCAGATGACTATTTAAAATAATACTAAATACATGATTTCTTCCTTTTTTCTTCTTGTTATTCTTATATTACGTATAAAGAGTCCTTATAATAAATCCTTGTTATTTTTCTAGACTTTGAAAACTGCTACCTTGGTTTGCATTTATTTTATCATAAAAAAGAGGTCAATAATCTTCAACTCTTTGTTAAATACATTGTTATATACATGCATTGCATGTTAATTTCCTAGAATAAGGTATAATTAAATAAAACTAGTTAAAAGCAAATTACTCCATCATTAGGTATTGGCTAAAAAATAGTAACCAAAATTGTAAGTGTTAAACTTAATCTTGTTAAATCTTCAAATTCAAAAGCTGTCAACTGAGTATTTTCTGCAAAATGTACAATTTTATGCAGACTGATGCTTGTGGCTTATAGACATATTTTTTTTACCTAAGAAACTTAGTTATGGCCCAAGCAATTAAAATTTTCAGTTGTCAATGCATTTAACCACTACCCATTATAATGATCAAATAATAACAAGAATAGTGATTCTTCATACAAAACAAATTGTTCAGCAGTATAATCATAGGGTCACTGAAAATACGCAATAACACATAATGATAATTCCTTTGCTTTCCTGGTACAATATAATAACTATTCAAATGATCTGATATAACCTCTCAGAGTATTTTGAAAAACATTTTGTGGAGTGGTTGTGTTGTGGTTTTGTTTTCACCCACAATCTCGTATTCTTATTTACTCCATACAAGCCCGTACTCACTATGGAAAAAAACCCATTTCAATTCTCTCTATTTGATCACTGACAAAACTAGCCTATTAACACACACAGTGGTATCAGCGTATAACCAGGGACAAAAAATCAATTACGGACAGATGAAATGCTACTGGAAGTTCAGCTTCTTTGCACTGACCTGAATTGTTTTTGAATTGCTTAAACAAAAAGCTGGATAAATTTGTGTGTAACAGTTGGGTGAACAAAAAAGAAAAAACTTGAAATTATAAATATTATCAAAATCAAAATGACAAAATGTAATGGAAACAACAAAACGAAAGGTAAGCAAACCATGAAAAACTCATTGAGCATAATATAAATCCAGAAATGTGATAAATTCAGCAGAATTGCCAATAGGAAGGTTAGTATTATATATAGCTTGTTATGAAATGCCTGTAAATTGTCCCATTTAATGTATATAAGTTTGCTTCATTTTTGTATTTCTGTGATAACAAATTAAAAAGTGTGAAGTTCAAGCTATTGACACAAATTGATTTTAAAATTGCACAACAAATAAAGAAGCTATGGTATCTCTAGATAATTGTTTTCCAGGGTCAATGCCAGATATGAATGGAATATCTTATAGTGTTTTATTTAACCTTAGATGGTGAATTCTTTGGAAAAATTTTTGACATCTTGAATTAATTTTTCTTAATTTCTCTTTGCTAGATCAATCAGAATCCCATACAAGAAGAACATAATGACCAGGTAAACTGAATACATACTTGGTATTTACTCAAGAATGCAAACTGATGAACTTGTTTGTAGATTTCATATAAATTTGGGGGAAGCAGTATCAATAAGCCTTTGCTGACCTTGTATATTTTATGCAAGGAAACAAATAGAGAATTATGTTTAACAGCTACAAAATGTAAGTATCCGATAAGTGTGAACCTGATGACTGATGATGAATTGAGTTAAAAATGTTTTATAGTTTTAGTAATACCATAAATCTTCTGATAAACGCCTGGGGCAATTATTAAATTTTTTTACCGTAAAGGGGGACGTTTACTTGAGGGGAGGGTTTAAAAAAGGGAGAGGTTTATTTCAAAATTTCACTTTTGTGTATTCTGCTATCATGTGTTATTATTCACAAAAATCGTCTTCTACATCATCTTCATGAATAGGGTAAAGCGGTGTGTTTGCCATTTCAATATTTTCAATATTCTCTGTTGGTTCATCAAAGGGATTGCTTTCAAGATCATTATCATGAAGTAAATAGGTTCAATCTTGATAAGAGTAGCTTATACTGTTTATGATGAGGTTTTTGTGTTAGTGGTTCTCACCAGAAAAGAAGATTTTCTTCCATTTTCCTTAATTTCATTTCTCTTACTTTTCATAAATGAATCTTTCTAAACATAGCTATTATTAAAGCTACCAGTATATCCTGATAATATATCAGAAGTTAATATGTTATAATTAAAGGGATCCCAAGAGCTTCTGAATGTTGCAGTAGCTTCTGTGGTCAGTGGCACTTTCGTACTTTCCAATGATACTGTACTGGTGGTTTTGCTGACCTCTTTTGTAGTTTTTTTACCATCTGCAAAGGCCGTTGTCTTCTGAGAGTCAGTAATGATTTTCATGGACACAACTGTTCAGTTATTCCAATAATATTTTTCATCTTGAAGTAGTGACTCTAGTTTTAAGTTTTTAGATAATCACATTACAAATGATTTTTCTGTATGGTTTGTAACTTTTTAAACGCCCTCCTGTTTTAACCACTATTGACCAGACTTCTTCTACTGTTAAAAACACATGATTTGATTTAAAGATAATCTTTTATCAATCTAAATTTTTTAAATTTTTACAATAATGGTGAGAGGTTCATAAACCACCAGTTAAATGATACTTCACAACTATGACTGGCACGTAGAGTTGAAAATAAAAATAATGGAAAAAGTGGCATAATGTATAATGATGAAGCTCTTACTACTTCTGCTTATTATGATAGGCTTATGAACAAGATATAGACGCTGGTGAACAGGTAAAATCTGAGCTTTTTGTACGTGTTTGTAAAAGAAATTTTGTCTCTTTGGTTGGCTTTTTCCTTCATTATCGAGGGTGACTTTTCTTTAATATAGAGTGAAGAAATTTCCATGCATAGCTTTAGCTCCACTGCAGTATGTCGTCTTTTCTCTTTTCATGTAATGGTTGTTTTTTTTTCAGGAACAGTGTAATAATTTTGATGGTTTTATTTTATGATTTAGTCAACTATTCTCCTTGGCTGTGACCGAGATGACTCCCCTTGTGGGAAAGAGGTGTTGATGTAAGTTTGGTCACCATAAATGTTGAGTTACTTTTCATATGTTAGTGTTTTAACTGTTTAAGTGATGTTATAGATCATTTAGAGACAAAACAATAAACACAGTTAAAGATTTGTTTGAGGTTTGTACATGCATTTAAATGCAAGTTTTTAAGTGAACAACTGCTTTTCTGTATCAAAAGCCGAGATCTCTCCTGCCCCTTGGCTTTAAATTATTTGAATTACAACCGCAATAACGCACAACAACACATTCAAGAAAGATAGAGTGTCAATAACTTCAACTTCAAGTTGATGCCCCTTTGGCTGGGTTAAGGTGAATCTCATTATAATTGAAATTTCATGACTCTAAAAAGTCTTCTCCGTCGTAATCAGAACATGATTACCTTTCTTACTGGCATAAATTTCATCAATATTTGCAACAAGTAAATGCTAATAAAGATGCTCGCCTGAAGCTGTTCTATTCCAATAATATCAGCAACCACTGAGTAATTTTTTCCAGTCAGCATATTAATGATTCCATCTGTAGGAACAATTATTAATTGTGTTTTTGTCATATTTTAGGTTCCTGAATCCATTTCAACTGAACCAGACAGGGAGGATATTCTAAATGACTCTTACCAAACCTTGGAGGTGATCATGTAATTGCAATCAGAAATGCCATTCTATTTTTGTTTGTACCTAGTTAACAGATAAATAATGCATAACAATTTCAGCTGGAACAAAACGAGACCACAAAACTGTTAACAGCAATTACTATGTATAGAACTGGATAGCCTGTTTTTCGTTGATTTTTTTTTGTTTTTGTTTTTGTTTTTTCTTTTTCTTTTTGAATTGGTAACTATTGACGCACTATTTACTATTACGCACTGCATAAACCCTTTTGCTTGGGTGTAAATTAGCAAATCGAGCCTTGTTGAGGGATTATAAAGTGGTTATGCTTTCTAAGGATTTAAAAGTATACTAGGTGATGTATGTAATATATTTTACTAATTCCCAACCTTTTTTAGAGCTTCAGAACTAGCATTGAAACTGAAATTAAAGAAACATTGGAACATGTGATAGATACTGTCAGTGTAAGTGACTTTGTTTTTGCTGATACAACCTAGCCAAACTAACTGAAAGGTTTCTCTATGAAATAAGTTTTCATTTTCATTTTCGTTGTTGTTGTTTTGTTTATTTAAAATATATAAGTATAATCGTTTGTAACTAGTTTGTAATTTTCACATGCATGGTGTTATTAATTACAAAGTTTTCATATTGGTTGGTTGATTTTAGGGATTGTGTGATGTTGAAGATACATTTGCCAAGTTTTCTGTAAGTTATTTGCATTTACAAAATTTACAACACGTTTGCATAAAAACACATTCTATGTTCTATATATCAGTCTATGCGATTTTTATATAATGTAAGTACTGAAGTAAATAGCTTTAATTGTGTAGAGATTTGATTCCAATGTTAATTCATACGTGTGTGACCGCGAAAAACCCACTCTTGGTAAACTCAAGTTATGTTTTTGCAAATTATAAGAAAGCCCGTACACAATGAATCAAGGTACTTTAAATGAAGAAGATTCATTATATTTCGCATCTTTGTTAAAGCTTCCTGTCAACGACAATGTCACATATCCTTTTCACGAGCAAGTAAGTTTGTATTTATATTTTCAACTGGAGTTTGCTTGCCCAAGTTGCAGTATTTATATAGCATTCCTGTTTTAGAAGCCAATTGACAATGATTCGATGCTGATGGCAGATTCAGATCAGGAAATTGTTAATACTGATGCCGAATCAGGTGTGTAAATTAGAAGCTATTTTTTACATTTCTATTAAATATATTGCGCTTCTCAAATCTTTTTTTCCCCCGAACTTAAATATACTGAAATTGACTTAAATAGATATTATTGAAGATTTAAGACCTATTCCTGAGGGGTCAGATGTCGAAAATGAAGTAAGTTCCACGGCATTTTTACATGTTTTCTGAGAACATGCGCAGTGAATTGAATAAACACAATAAGTGGATTTCTTTTCAACTATCATTTTTAGCAGCTCGCTGGTAGCCAAATGCAAAATGGGACACTTGTAAGTTAAGTTTTTATCTATTTTTTTTACCACTTTGAAGTAAGTAAATTTGAATTGTTTGGTGAACTATAGTATAGTATAAGGATTTAACTTACAATGCAATATCAGTGGCTTTTATTTCCATTACGATTGGTTAATGCCATCAATGAAAGTGGTCTAGTTGCGAAATTGCTTAAGAACTCTGTATAATGTTTGATATAATGTTGGATCAATTTTCGTGAACAAACATTTTTCTGAACATTTTCTATTCAATAAGAAAAGGTCTGTGTAACTGGAAATTTTTTACAAGTGATTGCATTACGGGATTGGGATTTTTGTAGCTAAAACAGGGTGGTTAACAGGGCTGGAAAAGCTGGAAAAGCTGGAAAAAAGCTTGTTTTTGAGAAATGGGCTGGAAAAGCTGGGAAAAGGTCCCTTTTTCAAGCTAAAGGGCTGGAAAAGCTGGATTTTTAATTTTCGTGCACAATGTTTTTTTTTTACTTTCAGGACATTAATCTTCTTGAATATATTTTGTTGAGTTAAGGATATATTATCAATTTATGAAAATGTTCTTGTATACGTTTTTGAGGATCTTTTTATAATTTTCAAAATTGTTTTGTTGTATTTCTCACAGTGAGAATGTGTGATCAAATACCTTTGTTAAAGAGCATCAAATTGACATTTAAGCTGGCTGGCTTATGCTACTATGATAAGGGCTGGATTTATGTACCTTTGTTTGCCTTGAGGCTTGAATTTAGTACCATTTTCAACACTTCAAGGCTGGGAAATTGCCTCAAATTTGATAAAAAAAGCTGGATTTTTGTTTCAGAAATTTGTTAACCACCCTGTAAAAGTTGATCAATAAATTTTTGTGTTGATTTCCCAAGTTACCTTATCAACAAAATGAATTGAGAAGCATATTATGCTATTGACCACTTTGATCACTTTCTTGTTCAGTTTAACTTCTTGTAGTGATTTCTCATTTTTCTGTGTGATTTATTTAAGAGATATTCCTTTTATATCCTTATATATTTTCGATCAAGTCAAGAAGGTAGAATTGTCTGCAAAGTGACCTGTTTTACACAGACCAACTTGTATTCTTGCATTTGTTGCTTGTAAAAACTCACCCTTCCATAATGCAACTTTTTCGGCCATATTTTTATTTAGTGATTGTGCGCTTTCTTGTAAAGCCTTTTAATATCACTCTTGTCATGCCGGTGTAACCGTCAATATGTACTCCCCTGAAATAAGTTTTATTTCCCAGGAAATAAAGACTCCTTATTACTTTTTTCCTGGGAAATAAGTACTCCCCTGATTTCTAACAAGATTTACATGGTACTCCGCGGCTGTCAACATTCTCCATTGCTATTTGAATCGCATCGAAGTTTCAAATCTTCAACATGTGTTATATTATTTCATACCGATTGATTAAATAATATCATGTGGCAATAGGTTGTATAGGTATGTGCACGAATTAAGAAATTTTTCGAAAGTACCTTAAAGGAAGAAATTGAAAAAAAGAAAATGGATTTTTCGCGAGAATTTATTTTCGGTCACCCATGATTTTTTTTTATGTATATACTTTGAAATTTAGTCCTTTCTTGAAATCAACGGTATTAAATTAGTATATAATTGTGAAACTTCTTGGAATTTTCTTGAAAGACTTGATAAACCTTAAAACCTGATCCTGATCCTGTTTTAATTTTAATTTAGAATGGAAGCGAAAATGTATTGAATTCTGCGGATGAGAAGAAGGTATTGAGTCGCTTATTGTTGTTTATTGTTACATTTTTTTCTTCTGTTATTATGGACTGTCATTTTCTATGGCCTCTATATTTTAGGTTAAAAGAGCACGGCCTCGTCGTCCTTGCTGCTTCTGTGGGAAGATGGCCACAGCGTTGAGTCGTCATATACGTCTAGTACATAAAAAGGAAAGTATGGTGGAAGATGCTTTAAAGAGACCAAAAGTGGAAAGAAGAAAGGCTTTTGTATCTTTTAGAAAGCTTGGTATAAAGAAAGTAAATCAGTCTAAGTTACATGAAGAAAGCCCCGATTTTTTACGTGAGAGACATTGTGAGAATGTTTCAACAAAGTCTGACATTGTAATGTGTTCTATTTGCAATGGTTTCTTTGCGAAAGGTTTTTTCAGCAGACATAAGAAGAAGTGTGCTGGTGATGCGTGCCCTCCGACATCTGTAAAAGTTTCAATGCTAACCAATCATACCAGCACCATTTGCAGTGAAGAATTTAAACTGCACATACTGAATAAGATGCGGGATGATGATGTTGGCGATTTATGCAGAAGCGATGAAACTATTTTGATTTTTGGATCTTCATTGTATGACAAAATCAAGAGAAGGCTTAATAAGGAAGTTGAAGTCAGAAAATCAGTGCGTTCAGATATGAGAAAACTCGGTAATTTATATCAGAGTTTTCTTAGTCAGGAAGGGAAAAAAAGCTTTTATGGCAATGCAGCTGATCTATTAAGACGGGAAAATTTTGTCTGCTTAAAGAGAGCCATTGAGGATTACACTACGAATGAGGATTCGAGCATAAAATCAAGTTTAAATTCGTCATTATATTATCTTATAAAATCGTTGGCAAAAGCAATGAAAGGAACTTATCTAGTGAATAATAAAGACGAAGATGCATCTGCTGTCAGTGACTTCATATCAGTGTTAGAGTTGTCGAAGCAGCTTATTTTTGGGGAAGCCACCCAAAGAATTCATCAAAACCGTCAAATTAAATTGCGCCGCCCAGCCCAGCTTCCACTTGAGAAAGACATTGAATCCTTGAGGTCATACATTTTAAAGAGAATCTCTGAGATTTGTGACGATCCATATTTAATGTTCGATCATAGTGTTTATGTAGAGCTGCGAAATTGTGCTTGCTCTCGCCTAACTCTTTTTAATGCGAGACGAGGTGGGGAACCTGCACGATTACTTATTCGAGAGTGGAAGGATGCCGAAAATAATGTATGGTTAGACCAGCAGAGAGTAGAGCATATCGATGATCCTATTGAAAAGTTGTTATTGCAAAGTTTGCAGGTGACATATCAAATGGGAAAAGGAAATTACCGTCTTGTACCAGTATTAATTCCATTCGATACAAAGAAGGCATTAAAGATTTTATGCGACGAGCAAGTTAGAAAAGATGCTGGTGTCCACCCCAATAATAAGTATGTGTTTCCATCAACACAGAGCTCTGAAAATAATGCTTCGGGGTGGCACAGTATAGAATCGCTGTGCGGAAAGATAGAGCTTACAAGCAAAAAACTCATAACTGCAACTAAGCAGAGGCATAGAGTTTCCACAATATTTGCATCATTAGATCTGACTGAACAAGACCGCGAGGCTTTTTATGAACACATGGGTCATTCGGAAATGATAAATCAAAACATATACCAAGCTCCGCCTGCTCTCAAGGAGGTCCTTACAGTTGGAAAGCAGTTGCTGAAAATTGACAAATGTAAGTTGATATGAAAATAATTATCGATGAAAAATCAAATTGTTAAAGCTGAGATCATTTTGCGAAGTATATTTCAGCAGATATAACAGTGTTTCATATTTTCTACGTTCTCAAGCATGATACAGATTCGTAAGATGTTATTCCTAGGGGTATCTCCTCTGTTTTTAAAAGAAATAATGCAGTTTCACATGACGTTTGTGAAACCTGACTATAGTTATAATAATAATCTATTTCCAAAAAAACTTTTTTAGGTGACATAACAACACATTCTGGTTTAACGATTCAGTCCACTTCGGAGAGCCATTCTAAATCAGTTACAGAACAAGCTGATTGCATTTCCATGGAGAATGATTCGATGAATGTTACGAAGGAAAATAGCTCAAGTACAGTTGTCCAAGCGTCTAACTCACTGGCAGTAAAGAAGTCTCCTGCTTCTAGTTCCTCGAAGCCATCTGCAAAAAATTACACCACTGGTTCTAAGTTGAAAGATTTGCCTGAACCAAACTCAAAGGCTGATGTTGTTGACAAGGCGTTTTCTGCAAAAGGTAATGTTCTTGAAAACGTGTTGTTGGTAATTTTTAAGATAATGAGTCGACAGTTTTCTTTGATTGTCTCTTTCTTTATGTAATTCTTTGTTTCAGTTGTTCTATGTAGTTGAACCCTCAATATGTTTCTTAAATCATTAAAAATATTTTTGATTTTATGTTTTTTGTAAGAAGGTAAATTGTATCCCCAGAGGAAAAAAAGAAAAAGGCATGAAGGTTAGTATCAAAGTTGATTTTTGAGTTAATAATGGTTGATTGTATGTCACAATGAAAAAACCTGAGTATTTTTAAGTTGCTATCAAACAAATGGATGCTGAAAGCGAAGATGTTGATGATAGTGACGAAGATCCTAATTTTGTTGCTGCATCAGAAGCGGATACAGAGACAGATGCTGAACCGGAATGTAAATTGGATGCTTTATTGGCGATATATAGATATTTTTTTCAAAGGGCCTTGAACTGAAAAGTTTTTTCAAGAATTTTGTAGGAAAAGCTTTTTATTTTTAGTTTTTTTTTGCTTGTTATAATGATCTAATACAATTTATGTTCATGTATTTTGTAGTGGAAAAACCGAAGAGACCAAGAGGGAGACCTCGTCTAAATGTGAAACCAGATCTTAATTTAGCTGGTATGTTGCATTTTTTTTTTTTTTTTTTTAGAAAATTAAGGTTACTTAATTATCCTTAAAACTAAATAGGCATGATTAGGGTGGTAAGGCATGGTCATTAGAAAGCTTAGTTGAATGTTGAGTTGATTGCTACGCTAAAATGATTTCAGAATATATGAATTATCTTTTCAGCACGATCAAATAACCATTGGACAGATGAAATGAATAGCAAAATAAGAGCAGAATTTGCTGCTTATATCAATCGCACTTCTCAAAAGGCTATGCCGGGTATAGTTACATAATTCCTATTTGATACAATACATAACACTTTACTAAGATGATTTGTGATGTTTTCTATTTTCTTTTAGGGCGCAAGATTTTAGAAACTTTCATTCGTCTGAATAATGTTCCATTTGCTTATGACAAAGTACGAACAAAAATTGTGAACGAAAGAACGCGCCTTGATGTACTAAAGGAAAGGAGGACACACGCCATGAACTTAAGCTAAGAAAGTGGGAAGTAAAAGACGGACTTCGAACTGTTTTGTTACGTAATTTTAAACTCTTACAAGTGCAGTTTTATCCAAGTGACTAATGCAAAGACTTGATTTGTATGATATTTGAGTTTTAGTTAGTTTTCAGTTGCTTTTTGTTATTTTGCTAGAAGATATTTCATCTTTAAAAGAATTGTTGTTTTTATTTTGCAACTTGTTTTTTGATACAATAGATTTAGAACTGAGTTAAGTTGGTTAAAGAAGGTCTCTGTTGCACTAAAATTTTGAGGCAAATTTTTTGTCATTTTGTGGACATGTCAACATAACGTCAAAAGTTGTGTGAAAAACGTTATGTCGACAAAATATGCTGATTTTTCATTACTCCTAGAAAAACAATGTCATTTTCATAACGGTACTTTTTACAGGTTATGCTCGTTGAGTCGACATCATTAATGAAAAAATCTCTTCGAATAAGCGTGTCAACTTAATTACGGATTTTTCACTATGTCGACCTAATGTGAACTTTAACGTATTATTTATTTATTTATTTATTTATTTATTTATTTATTTTTTTTTTCCAAACTTTTGTTGTTGTATTCTGCATAAATACTCAGGTGGCTACCTCCTTAGATTAGTCTCGACTATATGGGGTAGTCTCCTGGCCTCTTATTCTTTTGAAGTTTTGTAATTTGTCAGTCATGTAATCTTTGGCAAATAAATTGAAATTGATTGATTGATTGATTGAAAAAGCCAACTTTGCAGAATACGCAAAATTTTCTTGAAAATTTCTTCTTTTTCAATGTATATAGTTGAAGAAAAAGCAGGTCTGAAGTAATTTGAAAGTTCGAGCAAGTACCGTACTTGGGCGGGCAGGATCTCAATGATTATAATAAAATGCAATATGGTGTATTTGATGTGTTCTCCGGCTATGTATGGCACTAGAACAAAATTAATGAACTAATATAAAATTTCCATCGGCCCAAACAAAAAGCAGGCAGAAAAACAAATCAAACATCAGTGTATATGAGTATGTTTAAGGTGAAGCAGATCAATCAAAAAACAATCAATAGGAATTTAGAAAAGTGGATTTCAAAGTAGATTTCAGCTTAGGCAAAGACAAATTCATCATTTTAGAAGTGTTGGCTAAGTCATGACAAAATTGCCAAGTTATCATAGACTGGTGTCTTACAGATTTGAGGCCATAACTAGAGGTGCGAACAAGACGGAAGTTAATGAGGCCTCTGGTAGAGGCTCTTGTATTGTAAGCATGAGAGAAATCAACTGCAAATGTGTCGAGTAAGGGTGAGGGAGGTTAGCATGATATACAGAATGTAAAAAAGTTACATTATGCATATGAATTGAATCAGTAAATTTTATTAAACCCAACTTAGCAAATAAAGGTTCCACTGGGGCATTAAAATCAGCAAAGCACATCAAACGGACAGCACAATTTTGCAGAGCTATGATCTGTCGCATATACAAAGATACAGGCTGGCCCCAGTCTTGTGCACAATAATTTAAGTGTGAATCAAAAAGAGCAAAGTAGATAGAAACAAGGGTCTCTCTGGGTACCATGTGTCTCAGTTTACATAGAACTCCATTGGCACGCTTGAGTTTGACAGCGATACTATCGATCTGAGGTTTCCAATTCAAGTTAGAATCAATCAAAATTCCAAGGTATTTAACGTGACTACTTGGAAAAATCTTTTCACTACCAATTGACAATTTTACTTCGAAATGCTTAGAAGGGTGTTTAAAGATCAAATATCCAGTCTTTCCAGGGTTAAGAGCAATTTTGTTGTCATTAAGCCAGTGCCAAAGGAACTTGAGATCTAAATTGACTTTTTTGTTAAGAGATTTGCTGAAGTGAAGGAGATTGGTGTCATCAGCAAAGTGGTGTACAACAGAAAATTTAATGGCAACATTTAAATCATTAATATACAAAAGAAACAATAAAGGACTGAGCCTTGGGGGAGACCATGTCTGACAATAGCTATACTGGAAGAAACTCCATTTAACGCTACAAATTGAGTACGGTTAGTAACATATGATCTAAAAAGATCTAATGGCTTGTCTCTTATGCGGTAATGAAATAATTTTTTCAATAAGATTTCATGATCAACTGTATCGAATGCTTTCTGGAGGTCAACAAAAACGCCACAACCATAATTCCCCTTGTCCAGGGCATCTATAATATTTTGTGCCATATTGAGAATAGCATGAGATGTGGAATATTTTTTCCTGAATCCAAACTGATGGGGATAAATAACTTTAGTACATTGAAGAAACTGATAAACTTGTTGATAAATCAGTTTCTCATAAATTTTATGCAGATTAGATAATAATGAAATAGGTCTGTAATTATTGCATAAAAGCTTATAGAGTTCTTTTTATAGACAGGTAGAACTTCAGGATTTTTTAGTCTTTCAGGGTAGATTCCACAAACAAAAGATAAAATAACTAATTCAGAAATAGGCTGGGCCACAATACTATATATCAATTAAGTTTAAGACACGAGGAGGTATACTGCAAGGTCCACTTGCCTTAGAACCATTTAGGGAGCTTATACAGTTGAGTACATCTTCCCTTGTAACAGGCGAAAGAAATAAAGAGTTAGGATTAAAGTTTCTATTTCTATTTCTATTTCTGTTTATTAATTTGCATAAGGCATTACAATGGCCTAATCTCGCAAATGGAACAGAAAAATTACAAAAATGAAAATAGTAAAAAAAAAATAAAAAATAAAATAAGTTAGTTAGATGAAATGAATTTTAAATGTAAAATTTTATTAGAAATATTTTATTAACAATAAAGTTTATATATAAAATATATATGAATTGTAAATGTAAAATTTTATTAAAAAATATTTTATTAACAAAGAATAAGTTTATAAAAGTCGATAAAAGCGTGTACAGACAAAATGTCGAAAACCCCACAGAATTTGCCGAAAAAGGTATAAAGCCTTGTTAGAAGATTAACTAGGAAAATTAATGTGAATTGGTGAGAGACGCTAAAAACTTGGCTAAATCGATGTCATAATTAATCATGAACAATAAGATCTAACTCTAGGATGCATCAACGATTTTTCGTTTGTTGGTAACGCGGAGAACCAGACACTTGTCTGGGTGAAACTCCATTGACCAGTTTGATTCCCATTCGGCGAGGTTGTCAAGGTCTTGTTGTAAAGATTTTGCATCATTAGTAGATTTGATATTCCGGTAGACATATGCATCATCTGCAAATAATGAGATCTTTGAAGATGACTTGAGAGGCATGTTGATATAAATTAAAAACAGCAATGGACCCAATACAGTGCCTTGGGGGACACCGGATGTGACTGCACTATGCCTCGAGAACGTTCCTCGCCCTACCACACATTGAGAACGGTTTTGTAAGAAGTCAGCAATCCAATTGTGTATTTGTCCTCTGATTCCGTAGTGGTTGAGTTTCAGCAGTAGTTTTCGGTGACAAACTTTGTCAAAAGCTTTGCTGAAATCTAGCAGAATAGAGTCTATTTGTTGCTGGTCATTCAGACCTTTAGCTAAATCGTTCACTGTTTGAAGGAGTTGGGTCTCACAAGAACGAAATTTTCGGAAACCATGTTGGTTATCAGATAGAATTTTCTCAACATCAAAATGTTTCATTATGTGGCTGTGGATGATGTGTTCCATTATTTTACACGTAACAGATGTAAGGCTGACAGGTCTATAATTCTCAGCTTTGGAACGATTCTTGTTCCCTCCTTTAAATAAAGGTGTTACGATGGCGTGCTTCCATTCGTCAGGGATTTTTCCTTGCTTTAAAGAAGCTGTGAAAAGCAGTACTAAACCATCTGCAATTTCCTCCGCACACTCTTTCAACAAACGTGCCGATACACTATCAGGCCCACTAGCTTTGAATGGGTCAAGTTCTTGAAATAGCTTAATTATTCCAGGTTTGGTAAATATTATGTCTCCAATTTGGGAACCTGTCGGGCCTAGAACTTCAGGGCTTGTTCCATCATCCTTTGAAAAAACGCTGGTGAATTGGCTGTTTAGTATCTCGGCAAGTTTCTCATCACTTGTTTGTAGGTTGTTGTTATTGTCTACTATTGGTGAAACTCCACAAATGTCTTGCTTTTTGGATTTGATAAATGAGTAAAACTTTTTATTGTTTTTATCACCGTTTTCAATAACAGTAGTTTGAATGAACGTGTTGTAGGTGCTTCTACATGTTATTCGAGCGTTTTTTGCTGCATCCTTATATTTTGTCCAGTCACTATCCAGTTTAGTCCTTTTGAAAACTCTGTATCTTCGATTTTTCTTCCTGACAGCTTTTTTACACTCCCTGTTGAACCAGGGCTGACTGAATCTGGCAGATGTTGTTTTCGATGGTACATATTTTTCGAGGGCTGAAAGGAGTATTGATTTTAACTGTGTCCAGATCTGTTCAACACATGTATCACTTGTTTCTTTTTGACAGAATGCGCTAACCTTGGATTTAACGTCGTTTTTCAAGGAGTTTGTATCTGCACTTTTTCAAAGGTATATTTTGCGTTTAATTGGTTTCAATTTCTGTGGATGACAAAAAATATCACTAATGACAGCAGTATCGTGGTCCCCGAATCCTGGTACAGGTTCACAATTCTCGAGAAACATTGGCTTGTTGGTTAGAATAAGATCTAGCGTAGCATCTTTCCGTGTACTAAAGTCAACGATTTGCTGAAGTTTCATATTCTCGAATGTCTCAATATAATCCTCGTTAAGTTTTTTGGGGTATTGAGAACCGTTTACAGTGTTTGTCGACCAATCAATATCCGGTAAGTTGAAGTCCCCACTAATCCAGACTGGATTGTTCTTGTTTCTACGACACATGGAATACATTACATCAATCAACTGGGTTGAATATTCCGTTGAGCTGCTTGGTGATCGGTAACAAGAAGTGAATATGACTGGTTTTTCGAAAGTTTGTACTTTGATCGAGACTATTTCACCTGTTTCATGTTTAATCTCTTCTACTAAAAGATCTTTTTTATAAACAATAATAACTCCTCCATAGCCATCGTTATGATCTTTACGAACAGCAGTATAGTTCGAAGGGAGGAACTCTGTGTTTTTGATGTTACATGAAAGGTGTGTTTCAGAACCCAACAAAATGTCAATGTCATGTTTGAGGAGGAATTGTCCGATAATGTTGTATTTATTCCAAATACTTTGAAAGTTGCAGACTAAGACACGAAGACGCTTTGCTTTCTTTCGGTTGATATTGATGTCTGGTTCGTTTGAGTCAACTGAAGAGATGGAACTGTCGAAAAGTGAATACGATACATCAGCAAGGGCACAACGGTGACAAATCCATTCCATGTTTTCGTCGTTAGCATAGCAGTCGAAGATCTTCTCCCCCATTGAGAGGCATTCCGCATGGAACCACTGATTGCAATTGTCACAGGCTATCGAGTTACCATAATTGTTCTTCACTGCTTTTGTACACTCTCCACATGGAAACTTTACTTTTCTTGGACCTGGGTTGATTTCGACCCTTCCGCTCAAGATGAGAAGAAGTTTTTGAATTGATGCAAAATGTCTCTTTGATGGTATAAAACGATGCTTATCATAGTCCATAGCTATGGAGAAATTTGTTATCTCAGCCGATGAAAGTTCATGGCAACACAGCAGAGAATTTCTTGTGTTTTCGATGGACAATGCCTCAGTTCCAAACTGAAGTCCCAGCAAAAGCACAAAGATTGGTTGGACAAGGTTCATCTTCTTCTTGACGGATTGGTTACCGTCCTTGGTCTTGTGGTGATTCTTCTTTGTTATGTAGTATTTTTGCTGAAAGGGAATGGCCTCACCAAATTGGCTCAGCCTTTTACTAACTAGAATAGTATATTTAATGTCAGTATTTTTATGCATGCATTTTTATGCATTTATGCATTGAAAGATTTTGGAGTGCATGGTATTTTAGCCCTTAACTTGTCAGCGACAGAGGCATAGAAGCTATTAAAGGTGGTGCCATAACTTGAGGGTTGGTTTCCGATTTACCATCAATTAACAAGGTAGAAAGCTTTTTGTTGTGGATTTTTAGCAGAAAGAAAGTTTTTCTGCAAATTATCACAAATTTTCATAGAGCAGATAATACCTTTTATCATCCAGGGATTGCCTGCTTTGGAAAGGTCATGCAAACTCACTCTAATCAATGGTGCCATTTCCTCAATCAAATTGTTAATAGAGTCATAAAAGCTATTGAAACTATAATTAACATCAGAAAGTTCAGGTTTAATTATTTCATTCCAGTCATAAGAATTTATTGCAGCCAAAAATGCATCAGAATTAAATTTTGACCTGTCACGCACTTCACAAAAAAGGTTAGGATCACTTTTTACCTGATTATTAATAATCAGGAACTGTGATAGATGATCCGAGATGGCAGTAAGAATATTACCAGACACAGTGTTTACAAAATCTACGGAACAAAAAATATTATCAATAACCGTAGCACTATTGCTGGGGACACGAGTTGGAAGGATTATCTGGGGTATCATAGAAAAAGAACCAATTATATCCATGAAGGTACTATTATCAGAATTATTATTAGGATTCAGCAAGTCAATGTTGAAATCTCCAAGTAAAATCCCCCAATTTTTTTTCATTAAATCCTCTTATCAAGACGTGATTTTATTAGGAAAACTAAAAAATGCCTTTTTCCTATTTTTTCTCTTCATGACAAGTTCCTGTAGGTAGCTTTGTTGAATGAAGAAAGTGCATGGAGGAAGATTTCGTGATGTTAGGTTATGCTCAACATATTTTTCTGCGCTCCGCCGTTATGATTTAAGTTTTCTTGTGTCGAAAGATGGATATTTTTTTCATGTTTTATGTTTATTGTGACAAAAATGGGTGGCATACAGGGACGTATCCAGGGAGAATTTGATACCGGTACACTGGTATTGGCGCCCAAACTCTTGCGCCCAAAAAACAAAATTTCGGGAATCTTTCAACTATTATTTAATCTTATTTATTACAAACCTTCACATATAAGTCGTTTTATGCTATGATTTACGCCCAAAAACGTCTATAAAGCAGTCAACCATACATCCCATTTTGCTGTTGGATTGACGTATCAACTTTTTTTTCGCTCATTACTTCGTGCCCCATCTCTAACTCTATGTCACCATGATATTAAAAAACAGGAAATTAACAGGTGGTTAGAGTAATTATTCGTGGTTGTCATAAGTTTCAAAGTATAAATTAAATGAATAGTTGTGTGAATTTTTTTTCTTTCACAATACAGGGATCAAGATTTTATTATTTGATTACGAATAATGACCCTATTCTTTCAACAGGGTTAACCTGAAAAATATAAACGAATGAAATAATAACACGTAAACTTTTTAGCACATGTGCATCAGATTTAAAAACATTGGCAGAAATTGTTTGTTGCATGTGTGTGCATCGTGATCCACGGTTTGAATTTTCGTGGGAGAGTATTGATGTTTTGCTGTAACTAGGACTGAAAACAATAAATATGACATGTCATATGCTAAATTTTAATATCATTGTATGTCTGGAGAGTGCATTTTTAGAGCATCCAGAGGTACAAATTTCCAAATTATTCCCACTTGGTGCCAACCATGGGGACGCCTTCGTGGGCCACTGCACTCCGAGGTATGTACCGTATCCCCAAAAAAACTCTGGATACATCACTGGCATATATTATTGATATCTAAGTTACTTAAAGATCAAAAAACAACAGCATGTAATTATTTTATACTAAACAGTTTGCTTTACGTCTTTTTTCAGAGTGGCGAAAATTTATATGAAAAAGTTTTTGTTTTTTTGGGGGCTTAAGTTTCATAATCCAACCCCGTCTGATGCACACTACATTTTGAGCATGCATGTTAATTGATAAACGCTGTGACAAACTGTCTGAAATTTCTATTTCCAGATAAACAAAAGCTAGCTATCGTCCGTGTAGGATCCACATCACCACTCATGTCCTAATCTTAGTGTACCCATGTTGTATGTGGTCGGTAACTTGTGTAAGGCATTTGTCTAAGAACTAAAGTAATCTAGAGTAATACTTTTCAGAAATAGACTAGGCCTAATTAATTTGTTTATTTTTTCCTCAATGCTTTTGGAAAAAGGACAAAATATGAAGACAGACATGCAACAAAATGAAGATGCAAAAATATTTAAAAAATGCATTATTTATGGCTTAATTACTTGTGTATATTTGTAGGCAAATTTTTTAAACTTTCATAACAGCGTAGATATCTTGTTAAGGCCGTTTCCAAAACCATTCTGTTCAAAGTGTTTTGACGTCTGGATTTGAAGTGATATACTGAATGTTATCCTGTTTATCATTTAAAAGAGTTGCATTCTCCTGGTAGCATTTACATTCAATCAACTTGAAACAGGTTTGTTTGTTTTTTTGTTATGAATATGGAGTATAATATGACTTATGATTATTTTAGATACAATTTGCAAATCAGTCCAGATTTCTGTCATTCAAATCTGCTGTCAGAAATATTTTGAAAATACATCCACCTCACTTAAGTCGCATTTTCTAAAAAAAATTTGAAAATTCAATGACTGAAATATATTTGTTATATTGCCAGTCTGACCTTTAACATTTTGTCAAGCTTAACTAGCTGTTAAACTAGCCATTAATGTCAAGAGTACATAGTGAAATCAAAAGTTTTACTATTTTCTTGAAAGGTATGCTGCACAAATCAGATTATATTTCTAAGTATGATTTCATCATTGAAACCTCAACAATATTGATATTTTTTTGTAGACTACCAAAACATCTTCCTTTTAAGGATCCGTACGAGTATGTTGATCTGGTATACTATGAAATACTAAGAATACTATGATTACTATCTGATGATGGGGGATGAAATACCATCAATTTAACTGTTGAGAATGCAAGTGTGTTCAGAGAAAGGTCAAAGCACTGAACTTTACTGAGATCCCAGTCCAGTTTTTTCTTCAAAAGCATTGTAAATATCACTTGTTCATTATGTTAGTTGTTCAATCCATTTACATAAATATTGCTTTGTTTACTGGTGATCTTGTAATTTATTACAAAAGGGAAACATTACATACATTGCCCTTAAAACAATTCAATGTTATTAATTTTGTATAAAATCATGTCATGTTTGCATAGATTGCTAATGGTTCCAGCAATTGCTGAAGTGCATTTTCCAGCAATACAGAGTTTCCAATTTCAACAATTTTGCAACCATGCCAACCAAGGTTGCACTTCTGAAATGTTCAAAGTTTACAAATATCAAGGCCCTCTATTACTTGTTGTAAAGCAAATCCATATTTTCTATAATGGGAAGCTCTAAAAAGAAAATGCTAAATATATATAGTCCATTTCATTTTAATAAAATTTAAATTTTTAAAGTTCTTCTTTTCTTAAGTATATACCAGAATAGACAATTTTAGGAGAGTCCTAGACTATCGTGTTTCATTCCCTTATAATGATGACATCAGTATGGAACTTTTGCCTTTATTTCCAATAAGATGTTTCTTTGAATTCCAAGAGCAAGTAGAAATATGAGACATGGTATGTATCATGTCATGGGTGTGATGATCTATGTTGGTATTATCGCTTTTTGCTTCTTCAACTGATGATGTTCAATGCTAATTTGCTGGTTTGGGTTGAGAATTGATTCAAGATGTGGATTGTCTTTAATTGTGATATTAAAATCATATCTTTTAAATTATGATATTTTGTTCATTGTAGTTAAGTGAAAAAAAATGGATAGATGAAATGGCTAATCACACATGGTATTTTATATAATGTTTCTACCGGTGTACTACAAGTAAAGTTTGGTAGGTTTTTTAAAATATTTTTATGAATAGTTTTTTCGATTTATAATTTTCGAATAAGCCTTGGTTTATAGAATGTACAATTGAATCATGTCAGCCATCTCTAAAGAGCGAAATTGTGATATGCTCAACTGCCCTTCCCCAAATATTTCATTTTTACCCATCTCTTGTCACCCTTAGTTTATGATTTAAATGACTTGATGTTGAAAAACCAATCATTCCCATTTGCAAAGATTAGTTTGAAAAAGTTATTGTCTTTAAGATGTTTGGTTGAGGGATTCATCATACAATGCAAATCGAAATAATCATTATGTTATATCCATTATTCTAGGGTGAAGAAAGATGTCTGTCAATCCAAAAGAAGATCAGATCTCCCTTTCTAAACAAGCCGTTTTCGAGAAATGTTTGTGCAGACAACAGCAAATAGAAATGCTTCTGAAACTCATCGAAGACGACCAGGAGTATTGCAGTAACTCCATATTTGTTTTTGGTAATACTGGTTCGGGAAAAACACATGTCGTGACAACTCTTTTGTCAACTCTTTCTGTATGTGGATTTTTTCGTCAAACTTTGTGTGAACTCGGTTCTTTATCGCAATTATCATCAGGACGTTTGTTATTTATAGCTCCGACATTCATATGTTAATTGCATTGAACATTTTAATGCTAAACTTGTCTATCAAAAAATTCTTGCTGATTTTGGATGTAGCAAATCTTGTTCCTCCATGGTGGACTTTTGCAGATTCCTTAAGGAGTGTTCCGATGGGCATAAGAGACTACATCTAGTTTTTGAGAAAGCCGAACGACTTCGTAACATGGATGGCCATCTTTTACCGGCTTTCCTGCGTTTACCGGAATTAACGAAACTGAACGTCTGTGTTTTCTTTCTGAGCGAAATAATATTTGAGAAGTTCTTGACGTCCACTGGCCTTTACGATCCGGTGAGGATTCATTTTCCAGACTATTCGAAATCAGAACTTGTAACTATCTTGAAGTTAGATTGTCCTGCTGAACATACCAAGGAGTTTTATGGTCAATACTGTCAAACATTGGTGGATGTTTTCAGTATGGTTTGCAGAAATTTGAATGAATTACGTCATCTGGTACGAATACTCCTTTACATTTTTTTTCGTGTTGGATGAAATGAATTAATGTCATGAGCATGCAGCCAATTCTTATTTATTTACCCTGCATTGTGGCAAAAAAAATTAAAATTTCACTTCGGAGTGGTCAATCTCAACGAAAAGGAAATTACCGTAATCTCCACTTGGGTTATTGTAGTGAGTGTAAGCGACTGTGATAACTAACGTTCTTAATCCTTATCTTCAGGCTATTCTAAACTTTAACAAGTATTGTGAACCTATAGTAAATGGTGACATCGAACAGAGTGACGTTCGTAGACTTTGGCAAGCAATTGCACCGCACATGCGCAAGGCATTACAGACTATTTATCTACGTGAAGTATCCAGTGCGCAATGGGAAGCTATGCAGAAATCCTTAGCTCAAAGTGGTATGCATTCTCATTCAAAACACTACACCTATTTTTGCCAAGTATATGCCCCTACCTTTGTGAATAAACCCCCTATGGCACGCTCCCACCCCCTACCTTTACAACCAGTTATAATCCCTTGGTAATACGCCCTCGCCCCTGCCACTACCACTAGTTATAAGCCTGCATGTTCAATTCAATATCTCTAGATAAACCACCCGCGCAAGTGGAGTTACCCTATTACTCCAAGTATCTTTTGCTGGCAGCGTTTGTCGCTTCATATAACCCGGCATATACTGACCGTCGCTTCTTTGTGAAGAAGACGGCTGGTAAGATGACGAAACGTAACAAAGTCATGGTCAAGACGGCGAAAAATGTCGACAAAAAGTTTCTTGGTACGTGGTGTATCATTTCGGTGCTTTGTCTTTACGTTCTTCCTAAGTGAATGTTCCATGATTACGTCACAAAATACTTGGAGAAACTCGAAAGTGTCCAAAAGGCCTATTGTGATCTTATTCGTTTTTCTTTTCAACTATTTCATTCTTTTTCAATTGTTACAGGACCCAAACCTTTTCCGATCGACCGCTTGATGGCAATATTTTATAGTATTGTTGAAGGTGGTGTCAGCTCATCTGCTAACATTTTGTCGCAACTATCAACTTTGATAACACTGAATTTATTAGTAAAAACATCCGCTGACGATCAGATCGACACACCAAAGTACAAATGCATCGTGCCGTTAGAATTTGCCGTGTCGGTCGGAAAGCAAGTTGATTTTGACGTTATGCAGTATCTACACGACACTTGAACTCCTCATCCCTGACTATCCACGTCGTTAGCTTCATCGGATGGTAGTGCTGGATAGGGGTGCATTTTGTAGTTATTCAATCTACAATTCCTAAAGTCTCGCGAGAAATATACACAACATTGAGTTATAATTGGTTTAAATCTGTAATATACATATTGTTTACAAAGCGTAATCATCGTATACAATCAAACCATTGTGGAATGATCGACAATGTTCGTGCATCGTTTCGTATAAACGTGATGAACGTATGTCTGTTCTGAGTTATTTACAATGGGTAAAGAGTAGTAAACACTATTGGTAAAAAAATACGATAATATAAAAAGAGTGTTTTTCTTGAGCGTTTGTGAACACTCTTGTTAAATGGTACAGCCCCCTCGGTGAGTGAATCTGATGAGTATGATTTTCATCGCTTTTACGCCAGCTTGACATCACATGGAGTTTTTTTTGTACTCTTTGTCCTTCTATCAACAATCTTCTAACAACAACAGCATCACTAATTGTTTATAACACACCTACTGTTCGTCATACAATAACTGTCGTTGTTCACAACCTAAGACGTCAAATATTTTTCGCGCGTCTTCAATAATTCACAGTTATTACAGTAAACAGAATTAAACTCCCCGCGAAAATTTTGCACTTAAAAAGGTGATCCCTAATTTTTAGTTCTTTAAAGAACGTCTGATATATATAAAGTCAGTATCCACACTGTGTAGTGACGTCACAATATTCCACATCGATTTCTATTTGTATCACTACTACAGCTTTTCGTGTTGTTCTACACGAACACCTCTTCCGTCGTTCAGATGTTGAATCCATGCTTTCTTTTTCCTCGTGAAGTTCTTGTTTCTTCTGACAAGCTTTTTGGGGATTTTCTTCCGTTCTGCTAACAAGCTTTCGAGTTCGTTCGCTTCCGTATTTAACTTACTGTTGAGAAATGTTGCACCTGAAAGAGTCATGATATATCATGATAAAGTAAGAAACTACTTTAAAACCACGTACGTCTAATAGCTTTGGACTAAATAAGTTCCTGGTGGAAACTCTTTACTAAAATGTTTGAAGTAGTGGGGCAAGATTTGTTCATCCACAAGCAGATTTAACAAAATTTAGACAATAAAGTTTTGGAGATCTCCTTGGATAAATTGAGTCTATCAATTACTGTCTTTATAGTCCGACCTTCCCCAACTTCGCCCTTCAACTCTTGAAGAGAGTTTTTACGATTTTTTAGTGTGTAGGCGCTAAGCAATATGTATGGCATCATAAAAACTAGACTGTACTGCACTGCTGTAAGTAATAGCTGTTTGTATCTTGTAACAACAATGAAATAGAAACAAAGCGAAACTTAATTAATGGAATGCGTGACAAGGACACATTAAAAATGGTGTAATTGAACAGCCGATGTAGTTACCTTCTAGTTCTCCTACGTCTTCACCAAAATTGTATCCCTGTATGTTTTTTCCTAAACCCATTTGTTCTTTTAATGGTCCCATGTTCTTCAAACTGTTTAAACCATCTAAGTCGACATCTAACACATCATAATCAGTTAAACGATTTATCGGTAATTCCGGTGGATTTGCTGGTGCCAATGATCCGGCAACCGATACTTGCTGTTCTGTTAAACCATGACCTGTTTGCAAAGTTCCGGTCACCGTTGGCTCATCCATTCCGTCTGTCTGTGCTGATGCCAAATTAGCCAATCCGCTGCTTGTTGGCGTATTACTAGGCGTTGTGCCGTCTGAAATGCCAGGCAGCATGTCGCTGACGGGTGTGCCGATACTGTCGCCTTCTAATCCAACAGCGTCAGGTTTCTGCTGACACTGCACTTTACAGGGATGATGTAACGGTATTGATGGGTAGTTTGCACATACTTTTGCGCAGGGCTCTTTGGAGGCGTATATGGAACCCAAGTTGACTTTGAAGTGGTTGGAGATACGTTCGGCTGGATTAGGTGTTGGCCTCAAGGAGCTTAAATGAGCAGCTGCTAGATTGCCCACGACACTTACTGATTCAATATCGGGTTCTTTCGCTGTTACTGATGGATGTGGGTTGGTCATAGGCAAGTTTGGGGAAGCTAGTTCTGGAGAAACTGTTGTGGCCGCCCCCGCTGCTGCCGTAACCGTAACGGCTGCTCCTGCAACCGCACTTTGATCAGGTATATTCAATGCGCTACCAGATTGTTGATCTGCATGCGTTGTTGTTTGATGATCTGTGTTCATACTCAGGTCCAGACTGTTAATGTCATTTGATAAGCCTGCTGAAGACAATGCCGAAGATAGGCTGGGATTTGGGTCGCTAGCTGCTATACCTAAACCAATAGGCGAATTCATTGTACCAAGACGACCTTTGATTGGCAGTTTTAGAGGTTTTGCGCCTTGGCGTGTTAACTTTTCAGCGCCATGCTTTCCGTCACCTGAAGCTAACTCCCCTTCTTCGATAACAGAAGCAACACCTTTAGCAATCTTTGTCACTTCCGCTGTATTTAAAGATGATGGTAGGCCTGTTAATGTGAAACCCGCCCCTTTAGTATTCTTCTCGATTTTGACTTTTCCCTTGTCATCTTTGTCAATTGTTTTCATGATTTTAAGAGCTTCTATAGCACTTGCACTATCGCCTTTACCGAACGGCAGTTCCAAGTGTGTCACTTTGACTTTGGTACTTGCGTTAGCTGTTTCATCTTCGTTAACTGAGTTTTCCTTGTTTTTTGTGAATTCCAATCCGTCTGTTTGTATTTTTTCAAGATCTTTAGTAGAATCAATATCTTCACCTTAAAGACCATAAACTATTGTATATTTAGAGCTGAGGGTTGCACTATGCTGACGTCAGTAGAAATAGAACAATTGAGCAATGGTCTAGGAGCGAGCAGCTGTTTATTATAAACAAAGCGCTCAAACAAAGTAAAAAAAAAAATGATTGGCTCTCTCGTGGAGATTATCTTGCAAGAGAACTGATGACGACTGGACCTTATTTCATTTCATTATCTTTAAATCCAACAAATAAGAAGACAAAAATCATCGATAGCATTACGATGACACCTTCATAACCGACAGCGATTTTTTGAACCGCGTTATTTTACTAATATAGCATTCTTTCGTTCAAAATGAAAAGCTTAACTTTACCTAAAATGGCCAGATCATTTTGAACTCCTCGCAATTCGGTAGACTCCTTCTCTTTATTGACTTTTGAGTGACTTCGTACTTTTGTTGAGTTTTGCTGAGTCAGCAGTGTTTCATCGAGATTGTAATTACAAGGTACCTCTATTGGTGAAGAAATGCTTTCTAAAGAAAAGAAACACAGAGACCAAATCAGAATGAAATCATGTTAAAGGGAATGGAAACAAGTTCTGGATAGGAGCAAGTTTTTTTCTGTAACAAGACGATTTAGGAATGATGTTCAGGGGTCGAAATAAGGCTTTTTTCATTGCCGGCTATTTTTAATGATAGCACTGAAGGTACCATAAAGGTGCAGAAATGCTTTTGAGAACAGTTGGGTGTTTAGGGGCGAAGCATGAAGTGCCAAGTAGATATACCAGGTAAGTCTGAAACTAAATCTTTCAATAAAAAACATGAAAAATATGAATTTTATTGCCGGCTAAAAAAGAAATCTTACAAGTTCTACAAGTTAAACCTAGAATTTGTCCGGCTTTTGCCGGCAGCCGGCCGTTGGTTCGAAACCTGATGTTATGTAAAAATATGTATTGCACCAATGCCTTTAAAATCTGCCTACTCTTTTCTGTACTTTTACATTGGTTGAACCAAACAGTTATCCTGTGGTAACCTACCTTTCGGTCTAAATCTCAAATACTTCTTCGGGATAGGCCATTCATTTGCTCCTGTTGGTAAGGTTACCCCAACACTCATATGATCTAACCCTGTCGATGCTTTATGTAGAGCTTCTATATAATACTGTTGACCAATATCCATATGTACTGGACTTGTAATTTGTTCATCTGGATACCTGTATACAAAAAAAGAGAAGAATATTTTCAATTAAGGCGAACATCCACTTCGGATAATTGTCCACGGACCAGATCGGTTCGCAAAACAATAAACCACGTGAAAATAATACGTAATGTTTTCACGTGGTCTATTGTTTATCGAAACGATCCGGTCCGGTCTGCCGACAATTATCTGAAGTGGATATTCGCCTTTAAGTAGAAAAGAAAAAAATTGAAGCTAGATGGTTATTGAAGTACGGCAAATTATAAATCGTAAGATGTTCAGAAAACCACAAACCTATCGAATTGATGTTTAGCAGTTTTCTTCGTTAACTTCAACACTCGTTTCTTGTGTTCTGCATGTTCGGTAGGCGACATCCATAATTCACAGCGCTTGTCACATGACATGACAAACTTGTAGTCCCCTGTCATTGGAGCGATGAAATATCCTTTTAACCGTTGTCCATAATTGTACTTCTCGTTTGAAGGTGGTTCGAACGTTGATAATAAGTTAACCTTAAAAAATCGAAAAGAATATCATAAAGTTCGATTGCCTTTCCATTTTATCAACACAAATGCTGTATGACATCAAGAAAATCCATCAAGAGAACATTCATGTTTGATTTAAAGGGTAGTTGAATCTGTTGTAAGCATCATTACCTCGCTTGGAATTGAAGGGTATTTTCCGACTGTCGTTAGGTCCTGAATATCATCGCCTTTAATATTTTTCCAAAGTTCTCGAACAACGCCATGTTTGCCTTAAAATGTTTAGTCAGCAACGTGTCAGCAATATATATAACAACATTATGATAGTGAAAACACTTTGAAATTTATTTTGCAGGAGTTGGATTAAAATGCCTTAAAGCTACCGACCAAAATAAATCGTATGTTTAGTATGTTCTGTATAAGTCTCTTAAACATTTTTGAATGCTTACATGAAATTTTTGAAGCAATGGATTAAAAATTCTGAAATGGCGTTTACTGAGTTGACACATGAGAAGGAAGGAATAATTACCATCGAAAGCACAAACCAAAAACTAACTGGGCGTATTTAGAACAGCACACCAGAAGCATGTGAATGAGGCTCAAAGTTCTTGTTTTGAAATTCTATGAAATTAAAATTTTCTGAAGAAGTGGAATATGCATATCTTACTTGGACTAAATTGCTTTAAAAGGTCTCTTTTAATGGGGAAATACGTTTTCCCACTCGGTTGAACCACACCCATTTTTAAAGTATTTAACTGGTCGCCTTTTGAAGCTTGCAATGCTTCGATGTAATAGTATAACCCAGCCTGCAAGTCAAACGTTTTGGATACTTCAAATCTAGAGCAAAAAAAATAAAGAAATTATACCGTGCTCTGATTTCTCGATTAGATGTCATTTTCGATGTGGCATTATATACTTACAATGATGGTAAATCGAGTCGTCTGGCAGTAATATTAGCACTCTTAGCTAGATTCTTTTGGGATTTTGTTTTGTTAAGAAAAGTTGATTCATCATTTTCTTCAGTAATCGATTGGCCAGCAGCCTTCATTAGACCTGATCTAGAAAGTAAGAATAGTCTACGTTCAAGGATTTGCTATTAAAGTTTCTCCTAACAGTTACCAAGCCACGATAACGCCTTTGCTTGTCACATGATAGTTCCTGTGTGCTCTCTGCTAATATAAAGGATCATACCCACTGGCGCATCAAGATCAAGATGCTTGCACTAACAAACATTCGTGAAACTTACCTTTTCGTAGTTGACTTAAATGGCGGATTGTATTCTAAAACTAACGACTTCTTATTGCACGTGTCGTCGTCGCTTAAATACAAACGACAACCAGTCGGACAGGAGCCGAAGAACTTGAATTTTCCTGTCTCGGTTGCTAAGAAGTATCCACTAACACGATGACCATGATTCCCGTCACTTTCGTATTCGGCCATACTAAAGTCATTCAACGACTGCCATCTCGAAGGAGAATCGGGAAACGATCGTTGTGCTAATAAATTCCGTACAGATGCAGTCGGTAATTCGTCGTACTCTTCATCAACCAATGCTGGAAAATAAAAAGCGACGAATGTTTAACTGGCCATAATTTTCTGAGTGACATAAACTCAAAACCATATCGCGTGTGGACTGAAATATACGGATTGCTGAATACATCTTTTCACAACTCAGTGACAAATGGTCACCTCGTTTTAATTTAAAATGGACATAATAGGAATTTTTCAAAACAATTCGTGACCTAGCGATTCAAATGTTGAGTTTCTGCTGTTTGGATTCTAGTTTTCGAAGCACTTTCCGCTATGTTGCTCTATTATCAGCACTTCCTTTTAGAATTAGACCATGCTAATGAGTATGTTTTCTCACCTCCTTTCTGTAGTCTCAGATACTGTGATGGTATTGGAGCTAAGATTTTTCCAGAAGGCATCCTTACTCCAACCTTCATTGCAGAATCGTTGCTATCGTGAAATGATAAAGCTTCTACATGGTATGTGTGACCACCCTTCAGTGGAATTGGCTCAGAGCTTTGATCTTGCACCCTATGATATAATACAGAAAAAGTTTTGGATATTCTGAAAGAAATAACACGAGGGAGGAAAACAAAGGTTTCCTATTTTCAGAAAGTTTAGTTTTGCTTTTGAAAATTCAGGAATGTTTCTCCCAGCTTTCTTAAGAAGGAATTCCAAAGATTCTGATAGCTGAGACATGTCTGCGACTGTCGCACGATCAGTGCTACAAAATTATTTTTATCGGTATTATATTTTTAAACTCGATGTTATTGTTATTGCTTGCGTAATCGTCACGTCTGAACCAGGCCTTTACAAGCGCGGATGGCTCCCATTATGCCTCGAATAATGTGTCGTAAGTTTGTTATAAGTTACGTATGACTAAGCTTAAAGATAATGAACTACTATACGGAGAGTTGAGGGTTGCACTATACTGATGTCAGCAGAAATAAAACAATTGGGAAATGGTCTGGGAGGGGGCAACTGTTTATTATTAACAAAGCGCTCAAACAAAGTAAAATAATGATTGGCTCCCTCGTGGAGATTATCTCACAAGAAAACTACTGACATACTTTTTCTCGAACTTATGATAATCTTTTCAGAATAAAGATCTTACGTTCCAGCCGCATGATCAATGATCAGATCTTTCTTCGTTTCTTCGTCATTTTTACTGAGAAGCAACTGACACTCGTCCGTGCATGACGTTGCAAAGATATAATTGCCATTCTCTGGAGGAACAAAGAATCCAGATAATCGCTGTCCGTACGTGATACCAGTGTCCTTTGGTGTTGAAAACTGGTCCACGATATAAGATGCTGTCGGTTTTTTCGGATATGAAGTAAGTGACGTCATTCCTTTAATGTTTCTCGATGTCAGACCGGTCCACATGGATCGTTGTAACCCTAGAGTAGAATTTGTGTCTGTGTTGTTTTGTATGCTAGTATGAGCTGTATTGTGTTATCGTAATAAAAAAAAGACATATGGAACGTCAATGTGAGTCTAAAGCCTGATTTCCACTCAGGATAATTTCAATTGGATTGGAACGGACCGGATCGATTTTTGATCTGTTCCGATCCGGAGAGCAATTTCCTTTCATTCGCGCAGACGGAAACTGTGTTTCGCTGATGTGGCTAGCCTCTTGAATAATAATAATAAATTATAGAAAAAACCCGATTCTCATTGGTTAAAAAATTTTGATCCGCGGACCGGATCGAAAAAAGTTGAACGTTTTTCAACTTTTTCCTGGACTGAAATGGATCGAAACGGATCGCAAAACTTTAATTAATACGCATGCGCAGATCAAAAATCGATCCGGTCCGTTCCGATCCAATTGAAATTATCCTGAGTGGAAATCAGGCTTAAATCAATACAAACTGATTCATACTGAGCGATAAATACAACTTGCCCAAAGGTATGCGGCAAAAGTGAAAAAGAAATGTAAATAGGGTACAGCACAATCAGTGTTGTGGTGTACCCATAGGACAGCCACAACGCCTGTCAAACATTGATGTTGGGGGGCAGCGGGGCTATTCCAGCTCCAAATTAAAGTTTTGCCACTGTTTTTGTCCAGGATTGTAGCTGCCATTCACTATTGTTGCCAAACAAGAACTTTTATCCTCAATGTGAACGATGTTGACGATATTTATCATGTAATATCAACTCGACTGAGCCAGGATATCATAGATGAAAATTGGCTTTAGAACATTGTGTGAGTGACACAAGTAAGTATATTTAAACAACGTTTCGTTCTCTATTTTTCATCTGATGTTACAATGACTTTTTATAGCATGGAACGGGTTGGAAACTATTTCGATATACTTGGAAAAGTAAAAAAATTTGAAAGGTCATTTTGATGTATGAAATACACGAGAGAAAAATGGGTCGCTAATCCAAATGGTGGAAAGAGGCGATCGTTTGCTTTCTCTTTGATCTATGTAATATTCTGTTTTCATTTACATTAACAATATTTTTCTATGAAATGATAACGTTTTTCTTGCTCTTATGTAGCATGAAGTTTCACAGGTATTTTTGGATAATGACCATAGTCATTAGCTAGTTATTGTTCAGTGTGAAACGACCTTAAGGCTTTTTATTATTTTACTTATTTATTCGTTTGTTTATCAAGTTTTTTATTTTCATCTTTATACACGTTTGTTTTTATAAGCAACCAAGTTCACCATTCTGTTTTGACTTCAATCTTGGCTGATCCAATTTTATGAAATCACTTTTATCCTGTTGTTTAGCAGCTATGATTCTTTTCCACCAGTGACAATTCCTTGAAAATTCTTCATTCTTCATTCTTCATCACTATTGTCCTTTAAGCAAAAAATGTTGTTGGAAAGCAAACTCACACAGCAAATTCTTTCTTAAAGTATAAATTATTTTCTAAATAATACGGTATACAAATCAAATATTTCAAAAATACCATCTCAGTATATATCGTTAAAACATCGTTTTCAGATGTGCCCAAATAATGTGGGAATACACTCTCATCTCCAGTTTTGACTTGGTCAAAGAGTTTCTATATAAATACCCTTTTGCTCGCTTGCAATTTTCATGATTTATAAAGGTTAATCCCTTCTGACGAGGGATGCGTCTTTCACCAACGATGACGTCATGTGCTAGTTGGGTTTTTTTATGGGGATGACTTTATTTTTATGAATCAAAGAATTTTGAAGTTCGAAATAAGTTTTTTTGTATTTCTGACTTTTTAATCAAATTGTTTCATAATCCTTGGCGTCGGGAAGAGGAGCGAACTTTCGCGCCATCGAAGAAAAGAGTGCATCCATCATTTTTGTTATATGGATGTATGGTATATGTCTTCTTTTGGAGTACTTCTGCCATCGATCACTTTTGTCACAACACAATTTATTGAATTGTTTTTAAAAAATATAGAGCAATAAAATATTTAAAAATAGCAGGATTTCTTTTTATTGTTATCGGTTAGCAAATTTTCATGCACTTTCAATCTAGATTTTCGTCTCTGAGTGTATGAAGTGTGCATATATATATATATATATATATTTATGCGAATGAATGTTATGCTGTTGTTTATATTTCATAACGAATTCCTTCTTTCATTAACATGGTTTTACTTTTCGCAGCCATTTTAATGAATGCATCTGATTAGAATTCCAGTAGTGTGTAGACAGGACCTAATGAAAATAAAACATGTTTTTTTATTTTAAACAAGATGGTAAACCTAGTAGGGAAAATCGTCAAAAAGTCAATGCGACGAAGAGCATTTTCATTGAAATAGTTTGTATACCGAGTGAGTCAAAAAAAAGTATAAAAAGTATAAAAAAATATAGGTAAAAGATTCCTCTATTCAGAAATAAAAATAACTATCTTTTATAGTTATTCAATCGAAAGATATTTTTTGGAAAACACCGATACATTTTTTTGACTCACCAGGTATTTCTACAGAAATGTACCCTTTGGCGGTAGTTTTTCAACAAATGCCAATACCGATAATAAAGATTGAATATAAACAAGTAACTTACTTGAGAATATTCGCCTGTTTCATATTTTACTTTTCATCCCCTGCATCAAAAGGATTCATAATTAGCAAAGTATGTCCACGCCAGTCGTTCGTCTTCTGTCAATCTTGTAACGTCAATCAATTCATGTCCATCATCGTCTTTTCACAAAATATGTCTACACCGTTACACCGTAAGTCATGAAAAAAGTTGTCGCGTTGGTAACAGAGATTTTTACGTGTTATAAATTCATGACTGTATAGTAGCGACAGAAGAAGTGGTCGCTGATATTTTAACACAGTTATTTTTGCACAAAATGTTATTAGTTAGCATAGTAACTAATAATTTTTTTTGTTCTGAAATTATCAACATAAGCACAGACTCGCGTTCTATCACAGCTAGCCTTCGAAAGTCCATTCCTGTCGAAGTCTGGTCATGATGTTGACGTCATCGTTTTTCGTCGTCAGTCTATCGATGACAGTGTTTGCTTAACAAGATGAAATAACGTCATCCTCTAGCGTCGAAATTTTCTTATTTTTGGGTGAAAAACGTGACATTCAGCGATATTGCTCGTTTATCCTAAGCGATAATAACAACCCAGTCGTCAAAATGTCACTGCGATGAAGTGCAGTTTTATAGAAATAGTGTGTATATTTCTTTAGAAATACACTCCTTCGCAGTGATTTTTTGACAAATTTGCCCACTGGGAATGTTTCGACAGAACTTTCGTGGTGATCACATCTTGTTAGAGAAACTTGTAACATCTGTTGAACATGGAGAAATTTGTTTGTCGTGGCAGACATGCTGGCAATTATTCAATCGTTTGCTTGAAAATTAGGTCAAGTTAGCAAGGTGAAAAGAATATTTGTAAACGAAATCAGTATATTTTGATGTTGGGTGATGCAAAAAAATCACGACTAAAGAAATCTTACCAAAACTCTTATGTGAAGTTTTCGTGCGTTTGGTGTCCGCTTCACTTGGTTTGATTAGGTCGGATTTCTTCACTGCGTTCTCGTCAATGTCATGTTCGAGTGTTTTTTCGTTCTTTATCTTTTTGCTTTTGAATTTCGGATGATATGATCTTTCAGACTTTTTGCGAGATGTTTTATTTGATTTGATTTTATGGCGTGTCTCACCACCTTCGTGAAATTTTATAATGTCATTTTCTGTTTCTTTATCTTCACTCTTCAATGATTTCTTTCTATAAGGACAGATATAGCTCTGTTTTATAGAAGTGACAGTAGATGATGTGGGCCAAAATGAATTTGATGTTGCATTGACGTAATGTGTGCGTATGTAATACGAGTACACAGTTTTTATGAATTAACTTATCAGGGCTAATTTCGTCAGGGGAAAAAAGTGACGAAATTTTTCCGCGACGAAAATTTTGAAAAAGTGAAATTTATAAGAAAGTATTAGTAAGATTTTGCAAAATGACGAAATTTTCCCCGGTGAAAACCTTTTCCCGACGAAATTATCCCCGATAAGGTAACTCTTTTTGTAAACAAACTACCTCGTTACGTCGTGTTTCCTATTTGGTTTGTGCCAATGCTCTAGAAGACCTTTTTCCCACTTCCTACGACACGAAAAGGTCACTTTTTGAAAGAGATTATCTCCACAATATTTAAAATCGGGTTGCTAGGTTGCTACTCAATTACTTCATGGTGAATGTGAATGTGGCATGATGGGGGAATATGGTCGGCGAAGGATAAATGCATTTTTGTACAATATCTACCTTTCAACTGAATGCTTCTTACGGCCAGCTAATATCGTTTTTTCCCATTTTCTTAAGCTGCGACTACAAAAAGAAAAGAATGGAGCGCCATGCATGATTTCATTGCATGAAAGAACAAAAAAATGTAATATCCTATAGCAACACAACCCGATAGGTATTAGATTGAAAAATTTACGACATTGGACTATACACGTTTTTTTTAATAAGCAACACGTTTATAAGCAACACTAGTAAGTTTTCTCAAAAAAGTTAAGCAACAGTACTACCAGAATCTTGGATAAATTAGCAACATGAAATTTTGAAATGAAGCAGCACAAAGATAGCTACAGCACACTTCTTAAAATTGTAACACTAGGTGGTTACACTAGGTTGCAGTACTATGTCCTACACTTTGTACTTAGACACTTAAACGTACAAGGTTTTCAAGACTAGAAATACATATTTTTTCAATTAATGCTTAGCAACAAACATTACTACTAAAAATGGTCATTTTTTAAGACACTACTGACGTCTTTATTTTATGGAATAAAACGTGTATAGTAACAATAAAACTGCTGATGTAGCAGAACAACTGAGATGCTAAAAACCTACCTTGAACAGTGCTCAGGTCCGAGTGATATGAATTTTTCGTATCCCTCATTTTCTGGGCATTTTACAGTGCCAACTCCATCGGAATATCCTGCTTTTCGACCTCCTTTATGTCCTCCACCACACATGCTGCAACAACCACCTAAAGTTGAAATTCTCTTAGTCAGTTCATAGTCAGTTGGATTATCCCAGTTGGATTAGGCTGGGATGAATTCAAGGACTTGAATTTGTCATGTGTATGTGACGTGTATATTTCTTGTTTTTTCTACTTTAAGAAATACATCAAGTAATCTTAATACAACAACATTTCACATTATATTCACATCATCAATGACGAGAATTAAGAGTTTAATACTGACCACTCATCATCTGCCCCATGATTTTTGCTGCTGTTGCCCGCTCATCTTCGTCCAGAGAGCAACCATCATCTTTCAATAAACTTCCCAGGATTTTCATGGTGTTTGCCGTACTCTCCGCTTGGTTACTCAATAGTCTGCTCAACATTTTAGAACATTTAGTCTCACCACCACCGCCGCCGCTCTTGTCAGAACTGGGTAGATTCATGCCTAAAATGAATGAAGTAAGAAATGAGGACATCCTTTTCCCGGGATTATTATATCGGAAATCTAATTCAACTATAGATTATATTCTTCTTAAAAAAGCATCATTAGTAATTAAATAATAGAGTCTTACTTTTTAAGGCTTCCAAGCAACTCAAAGGAATCATTGGGTCAGGTTTTTTGACGCTTGCTTCGCTGCCACCATCTTCGCTTGCTTTGGCACACCCTTCGCCTGGTGCAGCTCCTCCTCCACCATCTAGAACAACAACACCAAAAAAGACGGTTTAAATCACATTCTTTTTTTATCCAGATGAAAAAAGGTTTACGCAATAGCAACTTGAGATTGGAATAAAAAAAACAGGTTAAAAGAATTAAATATTATTGACAGCATGCAAAAGAAATATACCACAATCATCATCATCGGCTGGTACCAGTTTATATGATTTTCCACATCCCGTACCATCGTCTGTAAAGAAACAAACAAACAATATTAAAATAAAAGACCATAAAAAATACATCACGTTTTGATTGTGTATGTTCTAGAATGTATATGCAAGACTCACGGCATGGAGGTGGTGGTGGAGGTGGTGGTGGTGGTGGTGCTCCGTTGCCGCAATCTCCACCGTCTAGTTTGTAATATATAAGAAATGAATGGAATATGTGTGTACGCGTATGTTCAAGTCAAAATTTTGTTTGATATCACCTGTGAACAATGTTTCATCCAGATTTAGAGTAGAATACTAATGTAAGCAAATTGTAAACTGATGGCTTGGTAATACGTGTTTCTGTAAAAAAAGAAACGCTTAGGAAACCTGATAGGAGACAAAAGAAAATATTACCATCGCAACTGATTGACAACTTGATCCCTTTGCAACCTCCACTTCCTAAAAACGAAAACAATTTTATGATTTTTCTCCTTGTAATATTTCAAAATCCAAACACTGATATTTTGGGTTAAGAAGAAAATATTGTAGGATTAATTAAAACAAGGGGGTTTATACAATGCCTTTTTATGGAATAATAGTGATTTGAAATTCATAATTTATACTTTGTTAAATTGTAATAAATTTTCTTGAAATAAAATAAGAAAGTTTTGCGTTTTACCGAAAAGCTATTTTTCATTGTGTGTTGTTTCAGTTTTTGAGAAATATTTGTTTTAACAAATTACCCCCTGCGAGTTAAATAAAATAGACAAGCACCTCCTATTCCAGTTAAAAAATTATGATAAAAAAATAAACCTGCGAAAAAGTAACAAAGTATTGTGATTAATAAGCTCTTATGAAAAAATGCAAAAAAATATATCAAAAAATGTAAAACCTATGATAAGAATAGCGCTTATCAGAGAAAAATATAAATCTTTGAAAGAAGATACAACGAAAGAGATCTGTAGTATTGCAAACTTCGATAATGTAAATAATACCAATCGAAAATGGAGTAATAGCAGCAAGAGAGAAAGAAATATCGACAAATATGAATCACATCATCTGCCATCAAACAAACTTGCTATAGTTGGTCATTCCAAGGAAATTGAAAACAAACTAAAAACAGTTGGTATGACATGTAGAACTTTTCAAAAGGATAAAAACGAAGGTAGTCACAATGTCCAAACAGAAGAAGAGAAAACGCCAAGATGTTATGAACCAAGGGCAGTTAAGAAGAAACTTATAATCATTGTTAATAACACTGAAATATACGAACATGACTAATTGAAACAGATAGACTGGAATGTTTTAATAACCAGCCCGTGTGATCAATTATGTTATGATAAAACTTGGTGTTTGGAAGGTCAGTTTTGGGCCAGATCAAAATGAAAATGGTCGAATTGCAAAACATTTTTGCTCTATTCGAAAGAGCATCAAAAAATAAATCAAATGAAGCATTAGATCCCATAACCGAAATTGTCTATAATATGATGAATGTTCAAAGCTATACAACGTTAACATCATATGTAATAATCTTGCTTTGTTGTTACAACACGTATTTCCTTATACTTTAGATCAATAATATATCACGAACAGACAGACTATGTCCATTATAAGTCTCGTACAAGACTTGTAACTAACGATACTTATAGATTTATTTTTTTGTTCGTTTGTTTGTTTGTTTTCGAGTGTGACAAATAGCTAACCTCCTCCTCCTCCCCCGGAACATCCCCCAGCGGGTTTTGGTGGTGGTGGTAGTGGCTTACAGCCAGTTCCTCCTGGTCCTAAAAGAAATTATTACCTTAACGATTAGAAATATTAGCTTCCTAAAAAGGATTTTCAAACGTAATTGTCAATAAAATGTTCTGTATTCAAACCTTTGGTATTTCAGTAAATTTATTCAAACAAAACATACCTTCACAAACAGGGACTAGTTTGTATTTCAATGGTGGTGCTGGTGGAGGTGGTGGTGCACCGCCTCCACATCCTGCTCCCCCTAAAAGTATTATAAGTTCCAAAAGTCATGAGAGGGCACACAGTGTTTGCTAAAAGATAATCGAAATAATGTTTGCTCTGTTCGAAAGAATGTTTTCTGCTTTTATCCAGATGATCTGGATAGAGACCTTTATAAGATTACCTTTGTAAGAATATTGCATGATTATGAGATTGCCTTTATGAGATTTTTATAAAGGAAAGTATATGAGCTCAGAAAATTCGTAAAAATGCTCAAAGAAGACTTTCAGGACTGTAGAAACTTGAGTATAATAGTCGTAGCGTTTATAGTGCTGATGAAAGGTTATCAGGAATCAACCTCAGTGGACTTCATGGGTTCTTTTCAGTAGAGCAATGAAAAGGTAGTTTAATAAATTTATGTTTAACAAGGTCCTAAAAAACATGAGAACATGATTACCTGAACAACCACCTCCTCCACCTGCTGCACATCCACCTGCTCCGCCTAAATCACAAAATTGGATTAAAAGTGATGCTACTCAATAGGCAAATTTCTTGAAAAATCACTGTGAAGACGTGCTTTTCTTAAGAAATATACCAATTATTCCAAAAGTCATGAGAGGGAACACAGTGTTAACTAAAGATAATCGAAATAATGTTTGCTCTGTTCGAAAGAATGTTTTCTGCTTTTATCCAGATGCTCTGGATAGAGACCTTTATAAGATTACCGTTGTAAGAATATTGCAAGATTATGAGATTGCCTTTATGAGATTCTTATAAAGGAAAGTATATAGACTCAGAAAATTTGTAGAAATGCTCAAAGAAGACTTTCAGGACTGCAGAAACTTGAGTATAATAGTCGTAGCGTTTACAGTGCTGATGAAAGGTTATCAGGAATCAACCTCATTGGACTTCATGGGTTCTTTTCAGTAGAGCAATGAAAAGGTAGTTTAATAAATTTATGTTTAACAAAGTCCTAAAAAACATGAGAACATGATTACCTGAACAACCTCCTCCTCCACCTGCTGCACATCCGCCTGCTCCGCCTAAATCACAAAATTGGATTAAAAATGATTCTACTTAATAGGCAAATTTCTTAAAAATCACTGTGAAGACGTGCTTTTCTTAAGAAATATACCAATTATTTCAATAAAAATGGTCTTCGTCGCAGTGACAATTTTTCATACTGAATAGTTATTCATAAAACGTTTAATAAAACTTAATCACCATCGTAATAAAAAGAGTAGTTGGCTGTAAAACAAACATGTACCTACCTCCGCATGCATGTCCTCCTGAAGGCGGTGGCGGTGGGGCTGGTGGACAACTTTCTGAACCATCAGGTACTAAAGAAAAGTTTCATTTCTTAGGTTCCACATTTTTTTAGCAATGACATTCCTTCAAATTAAATATACTTACAAGGCACACAAATTATGCTTTGAAGTTGTTGCTTTGGTGGCTTAGGTGGTGGCGGTGGGGGTGGCGGTGGTGGTGGAGGAGGTGGTGGAGGTGGAGGTGGAGGTGGGGGAGCTGCAGGAACCATCATTGTTTGACAATTTCCTAAAAAATATTTCATATTGAACAGCATTTAAAATTGTGTTTTTGTTGAGATATTTCTCGTCTAAGGGTAAATTAAATGGAAGCTGAACGGGTTTGGTTGGGTGCCAGGCTAGCGCACCTGATATTTATCTATCCATTCGGGCGGAGTACCTGGACTAACCAACTCTTTTTCTCCATTCTTCTCGAGTCATCATCAGAGAACCAAGGTCCTGCATTTCACTTAATCAACCTTAATCAACCTTAAGCCCCTCATAGTACACTAAAAACACATACCTCCATTGCATCCATCCCAACCACAACCTAAATATGGCCCAGAAAAAATATGTTTCTTTTATATAAGCAAATCAAAAACTGATGATAAAAACATCGTTCTTTGTTAAAATCCACTTACCATCACAAATCATCTGATTTATTTCTGCTTCTGACGGAGCACATGAACCATCTAAACATAAATGCTAAACATTAGCCTTATTGTTTCCCATTTTAATCATGCCGTATTCAAAATGTTTTGCATTGAACTCTCACTGGATTTAACGCTTTCCCAACTCTATGTTCCCTTTCTCTCACTCTTTCCTTTTCTGTTTATCTGCATTATATACTTTGTACTTATTTACGTCAATTTACTTACCCATTTGCCGAACAATACAAGGACTACTTTTTCCTGAAAACTTGACGATGGCATCCTGGTGTGAGTTATCTTTTGTTGAACCTTTATGGCCTAAAACAAATGACCAACAAATGTGTCGGTTAAACAAAGGGATAATCAAGATGTTCTTGATTGTTTTGTGAGTGTGTTGTTTGCTTGAATACTCCTAATCAAGTGCGTATTTTTTCAGCTAATTTTAAAGAGGTTTTTTCATTGCAGCTCAAAAACCTCTAGATCTTACCCTCTTCATCTGCTACCTCCTTTCCTTTTTCATGATCATCCTCCTTTCCCTTTTCATTGGAGTCATCCAGAATTTGTTTCCTCTCGTGTTCTTCGCCTAACTTTTTAAGGATTTTTACTGTGCCAGGATGAAGTGCACTAACATCGATTTTCTTAGGGTCCGGATTTTCTGACTGAGCAAGGTTTTGAAGCTGCTTCAACTGATTTAGTACGACTCTTGAATTTTTCTCCAATTCATCTTCAGACATATCCCCAGTTTCCTTTTCACCTTCATCACCAGGTTTCTTTTTTTCTTCGTTCACGAGTTTGGAATTGTTTTTTTGCTCGTCATTTGATGGTTTAGGTGATTCATCATCATTACTTTGTTCCTTTGTTTCTTTGAAGTTTTTCGTTTTCTCTTTCCCATCCTTTTGCTTAACTTTTTCATCTGTTTGATTATCTGCTTTCATTGTATCAGATGCCTTTCCATCTTCTTTTTCATGGTCCTTTGAAATACCTTTTAAATTTGTCTCTGTTTTGGCACCCTCTGAGTCTTCTCCCTTAAATGTTAATGGTTTCTCCGTTTCAACTTGCGTGTACATTTCTTTAGCATGTTTTTCATGTTCTTCTTTGCTTTCACTTTCATGACCATGTGGCCTTTTTGATTCTGTCTTATCTTCATCACTTTTATGTCCTTCGTAAGCTTTCGATTTGTCACCGTTTTCTTCATTTTTCACAAGTTTTTGCCAACCTGTAGGTTTGTCAGGCTCTAATAATGGAGATTTATCATTTTCTTTTGCCGCCTTTTTGGTTTCTTCCTCTTTTTCTTCGCGTTCCTTCTGCCCTGGTTTGTCTGGTTCCAACATTGGTGCTTTTTCGTCACCTTTATTTTTCGCCTTTTCTTCAGCAACGTGACTACCCTTTCCATCAAATTTAACATTTGTTTCGTTGTTCATGAAATTGTTCTGCATCTTCTTCTTCAAGTCAGCCTTAAACAATTCGTATTGCTCCTTCTCTTCGTCCAACCTGGTTTTTTCACTCAAGTAGTTGTTTGTTTTGGACGTTGGTTTCGCCAATGGCGGCTCTTTGCCACTCTCTGTTTTATCGCTACTCTCATTAACATCGTTTGAGTGCTCCTTGCTGATATTTTCAGTAATTTGCTTCGAGTTTTCTGTTTTGTGTTTAGAATTTCCTTCATTGGTACGATCATCTTTTAGATTGCTTGTGGTCTCCTCTTCCTTTTCAACACTGTTATTGCTTTTCTCCAGCTTTTTTTCATCTGATTTTTGATGTTTTGAATCCTCGTTTATCATTCCTTGCTTGTTGTTTTCGTTTTTTTCGGAACTGTCAGCAGGTTTTTCTTCAGAGTTGGCAGGTTTCCGCAAACGTAATTTTTCAACTTCTTTTGAGCTTTTCACTTCAGATGATTCAGCATGGTTGCCTTTATGAACCGATTTAGAATTCGATTCACTTTCGTCTTTTTCATCGCTCGCTCTGTTTTCGTCGATTGAAACTCGTTCTTTATTTTTGTTTTCGGTTTGTTGTTTATTCTTCGGCCTGTACTCGGCCGTATCTTCCTGTTCACTGAAATATTTACCAGATTTGTGTTTTGTCTGTTTTTCTTCACTTTCGTTTTTGCTTGCTGGTTTATCTGGTTGACGACCACCATCGCCATCTTGAGCCGAGGTTTCTTTGTGTGAAATACCATGGTTTACCTCTTTCTGTTCAGATGGTTTGATATCTGCATGGTCATTTTGTACTTTTTGCGATTCCTGTGGACTCTCGTTAATGATTGATTCGTTTTTATCATTACTTTTCAATTTTTTCAACTTTTCAACATTTTTTGTCAGTTCCTTGTTGTTATTTTCATGCTCATCCTTTTCTTCCTCATTTCTATTAACTTCTTTAGTTTTTGTCTCCTTTTGGTCAGGCTTTTTTTCCATTTCTTTATCTTGTTCTCGATTTTTCGCATCTTCGTTGACAGTATCGTCGTTCGAACCTGTTCGAGACCTAAATAAAACTGACGAATCATCTTGCGACTTGAAGGTGCGTTTCTTTGCCCTCGTATTTTTTTTATTTCCCTTTTCATCATCGTCATCATCGTCACTACTGCTGTCTGTATCACCTTCCTTTTGTGGTGTTGGTCTTTTGAAATACGAGCGATGTAAAGGCGCATTTGCCATATTTCCAGGCATAATCATTGCTGGCTCATAAGCCTTGTTCATTGTTGTATAACCTAACATGGCGTCTTGTAGTGCTACCAAATCGTCTTTATTTGGCCCCTGCATAAAACTGGCCGACTGTTGCGGTTCTGTGTAGTGTACATTCCATTGGTCAAGACTTACATCTTGCCTTTTTTGGCTCACACTTGATGTTTCTGTTGTTGCCTGCTTTTTCGAATGTTTTGGAACCCCTAAAAGATGAGAGTGATTCACGTGACGAATTTTAACACGTGTTTTTGGGAATTTTCTGAGTTGGTGTGTTTGATGGTGGAGAAAGAGCGCAACATCGAAACATCAAATGCGAGAATGAACTTAAGGGGGGTTTACACGTAACGATTCTTGAAAGAAAAATCTTTCAAGAATCTTTACCTGTAAACCCCCCTTTAAACGTGTCTATTTATATTTGCTTTATTACTACATCTGAATAAACGTATTGTTTATTCGCTAGTGTTTGTGTGTATGTGTGTTTTAGTTTATTCCATCATTTTCAGGAATAAAGGTTCGATGTTGTACTCTCTCTACTCTACGCTGGATGAACAAACACACGTCTAATACTACAATGCTATGAAGTAAAATATGTAGATTCCTTTTATGGTAAAAAAACCCTGAACGTTACAACAACATCGGTCGGATAATGAGAAAAAACATAGAGGTGTAGCTAGAGCTCAGTCAAAATTTTGTAGAGGAGGTTTTAGTCATTTAGAGTAGAAAAGGAAAGCGTGCAAGTAACCTAATCGCCACGACTGAAAAGAAATATTGTAATGTTGAACTCCTCCACTTTTTTTTTTTTTTTGACTGACCCTGAATACGCCTCTGATGAGAATATTATTGACAATAATGAAGATTGACAATTCAAAACCTACCGTATATAGAGTGAACTGCTAAAATCAACACGAAATAGAACTTGTACCCAATCATTACGATCTTATTTGAATTTTATCGCATCACCCGTGTTATGTCTAAATTAATGCCACATATTGTATCTCTTGCCACAGATAAGTTGATTACGAGGCAGGACAAAGTAATACAAAGAAAATTACGAAGTGTAATTCTGATTTTTTTTATTATTGAAAAAAAATTACCTAAAATCATGCAGAATAGAATTACCTCAGTTCTGTGTTTATTTTGTAAAATCAGTGAACGAATTTAATGAAGCATGCATTCTCACTAATTTAAAGTATCATAAATTATTCATAAATTTTTACAACATTAATGACCCCCGGTAAACTCATATTCAAGATGTTGAAATAAGTGCAACTTATAAATACTAACACGGGTGTAACAAAGTCTTAAGTGTTCACGAAGTGAAGCTGTCTGTATTTGCGCTGTCACATTTCACAAGAACTTTATTAATTCTCCCCATGTGATAGCTCTACGATGGTTCCAGATAAATTCTGCATGTTTAAGATAACAAATGAACAGAAATTATGTTCAAGGCATTAATTATTTTGACCGTGGTTAATCTTACCATGAAAAAGTTCTTTAAATGTTGCCTGAGATGTCAAAGCAAACTGAAACGTTTCTTGTCTCCTTATGGTTACTTATGCCGTTTGTCGAAGTCCGAATGAAAATCTGCCGTTTGCCGAAGTCTGACATGAAAATATCTGTGACATTTGTCAGAAATAGACATGACGAAAATTCGGGAAAAAGTCACGTTTTCAGGCAAAGTTGACAAATTACATCTCCGTCAGTATGTCACCAATATCTCAGATGTACAAGGGATCTACCTCGTACCCAGGGCTTTTTGCCTTTTCGATGTGCATCACCGTCATTCGACACGTCTAAAAGCCAATAAGCACTAAGGACGAGGTTGACTAGATTTTTGTCACATGTAAAATCTTAAAATTTGCCAGGTGTTTGTAGGACCAGTACGACAATTATTTTACTGATTTCTGTCACAGAAGGATAACACGTCTTATTGTATGTTTGATTCAATTGGCATTAAAAGTCAATGGCTGAAAACCTTTGTGGGCGCTTTTAGGGCCATCACGAGACTTCCACCTTGGAAATATTTACGCCCTGCGCTTCTTGGTTCAGGAGTTCAATCACTCGAACTATTTTGCCGGTCAACTGAGAGTAGATTTTATTTTATAAGAAAAGTCGATCTGTAACTAAAACATAATGTATCTATTCTGCGAATAAGTATAATTTCTGATCTGTGTTTTGTTGGCACCACATCATTTTCAAATGATAAGGATGAAGTTATAAATTTTTAAATACGTTTATGCTGTTTGTGTATTCAAATGGGAATGGTAGGCATTCACACTAGATTAATTTTGATTGAATAATCATCTATTATTCAACAAGCTAACGTTTCTAACGTGCGAAATATCCTAGTTCTCCCATTTATATTGCGAACAAATATGTTTTTGCACTGAGTGAGAATTATATAGAAGAGATAAGTGTTGATTACAAACCAATTTTCAGCATTCGGGCATAACATGCGATATCCTTATATATGAGCTTCACAGAAATCTGCTGAATACAGAACTGTTTTAAGTGGTAAAAGTGCAGCTAAGAAGACATCTTCAAAGAGGAAATTGGCCGGGTTTTTTTTTGCCGAAGAAGGGGGACAGAACAATATGACCACAACACAGTTGAAGCAAGACAGAGATGAACAAGTGGAACTGATTCTGGAAGAGGTCATCGATAAAGTTGCACGCGAAACAAACCGGACGGCAAGGGAAACAACAACAGATCATTATCATCATACAGACTTGAGTGACTGTGAAGATGAAAAGGAAGGCGATACGACATGTTACTTTTGCATGCATATTCTGTCTATCGAAAAGTATTTCCAGCATCAATTTTGTAAGTTGGGGAACTATGGGATTGGCGCATGGAGACGAGGTGATGTTTCCAATGACGTTTTATTATATAATCTAACAAAATAAAAAAGTAGAAACACGAATAACTTTAAATTATGTATGAGATATAATAACTTCAAAACCGTCATAATCTAGCTACAGTTAATTAACTGATTTTAAAGTATAGCCAATGTTTTTGTAACCACGATTTGAATTAAATAAAATGGAATTATTTTGAGAAATTTAGTAAGAACTCGAGTTATGCCCAGCCTCTTCCCCCAGGGTCGCTCGAGTTTTAAATATTCTGGATAAGGGCAACTAAGACGAAGCTCTGAAGATGAAGTTGAGCTATGCTCGTACTGTCATCCAAACTAACAGAAGCGCATCAATCATGCCAAGTTAAAATAATATGCCTTATGGGATTACCAACCCTTCGTGGAAATATTCTAGGAAGAGGGGATTCCGATCTTCAAGGTTTCTCATTTCGTAAAAAAAAGCCACAAGGGACCCTGTGTGAGATAGTATGTGTCCTTTCAAAATAGTTTAAAAAAATTAAACAATATGACAGAAGATAAATAAGGAAAAAATGGATCAAAATCGGAGATCAGGACAAGCAGTAGAAACGCCACGTAGAAACTACTGATAAATCAGTAACCATAACAACCAACCATTTGTTTATATACATATATACATTTCGATGGCTGTTTGCAAAGCGTCTAATCTTGTCAACTTTTTATGCACTTTTTAGCCTTAGCTGAGTGTCTCAATGTATCTAAGACTCTGGTGTTTTAGTGAGATTCCTGTAATGTGTTCATCCATTCATTGTTAAGACATCATTATGTTGAAACGTTAATGCGAAACCTATGTGAAAATGTTTACTATCCCGATATTTACGAACATTTCATATACAAGGTGAGAACACTCTGATTTCCGTTGGAAATAAGTGTAGTATGCAGAGGCGTAGTTAGTGCTCAGCCAAAATTTGTGGAGGAGAGTTCACTCAATAATCACTGCGGAGGAGAACATTTCTGTAGAAGCGTAACTCACTATTTCAATAAAAATACTCTTCACCGCAGTGACTTTTCGGGGATTTTGAATACTGAGTAGCTTGAGCTCAGTCAAAATTTGTAGAGGAGAGTTAAGTCATTAAAATAGAACAGAAACACATGCAAGAAACTTAATCGCCACCTAAGACTGAAAAGAAATATTCTAACGTTGGACTCCTCCATTATGTTTTTGATTGACCACCTATGATATAATATAAACTGAGACGACAGTAAACCAGAATAACGATATAAAAAACACATTTAATATTATGGACCTTCTCATATGAAGGATTGCATATTTCCTTTGTAATGTGCCATCATGAAATCAGCGTGAAACGGAAGCTGTCTTGCGCCCTGGGCGTCATACATTGTGTTGTAATCACTTTCTGGATGGCATTTGGATTGTTCAAAATAAGGGAATTTCCCCGTAATATTTAAGTCTTGATTTTGACTAGCAGACGCTGGGGCGTAGTTCATGCTTGGAGGTGGTGGGCGTGTCGATGGAACTGAAATTTTGGATGGAGAGAACTCGTTTCTGTCGTAATGAAAGTCAAAAGATGCATTGTTTTTTTCGTTGCCATTGGTTTCAGATGTTCTCAACGGTTTTTTGTGGTCATCGGTATGTCTTTGTTGTTCTAGAATATTGATGAAATAAATTACTGTAAAGTTTCCACATTGTCATCGTTCTTTTGCAATATTTTAACGCTTATTATCATTACCATCCACTAAAATCATTGATGAGCTCGTTTTCTTTTCAATCCTTTCATCCGAAACCGATATTTTGAATACTTTGAGTATGTCGGAGTAATTTAAAAACTTAAGCGCTATTTCCACGGCCACGTTTGATCGAAATTTTTCGAGCGAAAATTTTAGAGGAGAACAATTTCTGCTAGAAATATTTCGATCATAGAATTCCACATAAAAAAATTGAACTTTATTAGCTGGTTTTCATATTCAATAGGAGATTAAAAATACAGACGTTACTTCGAAAGCAACCACAAGTAGAAACCGTCTGCTATAATTCTTTTTTTCGGAATTGTCCGACAGGATTGCTATTCAATAGTTCAATTTAATAAGTGTCAACACATTTTTCACGATTTTGATTGGACGAATATTTTTTCGCAAAGCGATTTCGATAGAGAGTTGAAATTATTCACTCACATTCGCACAGTAGAGAAAAGAAATTTTTCGCTCGAAAAGCAGAAAATATTTAATGCGCATGCTCAATTTTTTTCTCCGTCGAAATATTTCGATCAGAAGTGGTCGTGGAAATAGCGCTTTAAAAATTTCATACTCAAACTACTGCGAACATGAAACGTTGGATAATTAAAATTTTTTTTTAAAAAAAAAAACATTTATAAATGGAAACACGGAGGAACTACTTCATCGACGCGAGTTCGACCGTGGATGTTTCAGAGTTCGACCGTATATATTAAAAAGAACATCAATAAGGGCCGGCGTAAATATAGGGCCGATATACAAAGTGTTGATAAAGCGGTACTTACCTTTGATATTATGTTCAGAAATATTTCTTTTACTATCGCTGTTGTTATCCGCTATATTTATTTTTCTTTTGTCCCGCTTTTCTTTTTCGGGTTTTCGGAAGCCTTTTGCGAATGGATTATGCTCGATTTTTAGCATTGTAATCTATAAAACAACACGGGTAATGTCAAAAAACCTGGGCTCGAGGTTGTAATGTTAAGCGAGGGGCGAGCATAGGAAAACAAAAACAACACGGGGTATGTCAAAAAACGGATTTTACATCATTCTTACCTGTGAATTTTGATATGCTGTCACAGCTATGAACTGACACTCGGGGTAAGCGAATGTGTGAAAGGTCTGGAACTGAATTGAGTAAACATCGTTGGCTGCTACAATGTGAATTCGAGGCTGGTAACGATGCATGGAATTTAAAATCATCTACAAAAATATATGTGAGAAATCTTTAAGAGTCGTTTTTGAAGATAAAGACAGAAAACACAATGAACACCCCGCTTCGTAGATTATGTGTTCTTCATACCATACAGTTCATATGGGAAAGGATTCAAACATTAGACTTTACGGTGCAAACCTTGTGAAATGTGTCTGGGTTAGCGAGGGTAAGGTTTGGGCTTAAACTCATTTATTCCAATACTTTATAAGTGTTTTCACCGTCTTAATGTTTGAATCCTGTTGTCACATAAACATACTCTACAGTGGAAATATATTGGCAAAATATAGCAACTAAGTGAGTAAATGAAACGGTCGCAGTAGTTTTAAGATCGTTTTGTTAAACAGTGGATTTTAAATGAGAGCTGTTTGTTTTGTTTCATGAGTGGATAACGATCTTTTAGGTATTGTTATAAATGAAAACAGTATGAATTTAGACGTTATTTACTAAAATCCTCGTGCTGTAAAAGGATTCTTGTGAGAAAGGATCTTAAAGGGTATAGGAATCCTCACTATTCGTGTCCATTAAAAGAAGAACGAAAACAAACACGAAAGATAACTTCAAGAAACCTGCAATACTAGGATTTCATCTCTTATGATTATCAAATCAGCAAAAAGAATCCCTGGGAACGAGGTTTACGATACTTACATGTCCGTGTTGATCACAAGTGTTGTTTGTTAATTTCACTTTATGAAAAACAATTTGCTGTTTCATCCATTGGCTGCCAGTCAACGGTGATTCAGGGTGTATGTACAATCTGGTGGGTGGGTGAGATTCCGCCTTTCCTGCAATTACCCAATTGAAATGATGGAATTTGTATCGGTTTTCGTCAGCGGGTACAATATCAAATAACACGTAATACTTTGTTGTCGCCTCCAGACCTTCGATGCTGATTTGAGGTGAAGGAAACATGCGTCTGAAGAAAACATAAAAAGTAAATTTATTTATTTATTTATTTATTGTCTGACGTGCTTGAGTTGAATTCGATGCATCTCATCAAGCTTGCAAGTAAATTTTAAAGATTCCTTATCGAAAATTTGCTTGGACATTTCAAGGTAAAATAGCAATCAAATTTAATGAAATAGAAAAATTCAAAAGGTCCTTAGGGGCTGTTCATATGGAGGCGGGCTGTCTCCCGGTTGACCGGGCTGGCTCGGTTTGCTCACCAAATCTCGCTATTTTTAAGAAACGCATGAAATAAATAAAATGCGTTCATATGACAAGCGAGCCAGTCCGCCTTGCCAAGATCTCGCTTGTTTTTACCGAGATCTCGGCAAGGCGGGATGAAAATTGTACATATGAACACTCCATCCCAGTGAGGCGGGCTGTGAGGTCACGTGATGTAAAAAAATTCTATCCCGGTTGAGCGGGATGAAAGTTATCATATGAACACAGGATAAAAATCAGTTTTCTGAAGTACGAATTTACTGAACGACCACTATATTCAGGGTAGTGTTAAAATCTTGAGAAGTTTACTTTTGTAACCCTTCCAGCGATATGTGTGAGAATTAAAAGAAACCTAAAAAGTCTGAATATTTAATGTGAGGTTGGAAAGGAAGTTGGTTCAAATATATATATGTACCTCCCAGACTTCGTAATAATCATCTCGGTACAGTGTTCGTGAAATCTTTCCATTAAACTTTTATTCTCAAGAACGACTTTAACGGGACTCTCTTTTGTCGGTGTCGGTTGGATTCTTCGATTGATTCTCGACCAAAATCTTGACGCGTGGACAGGTGCTGCAATACTTTGGCTGTGGGACCAGCGCAATGCATTTTCGAACTTTGTGCATTCTGGGTAATTCAAAGGGTTGTACGAACCTTTATGAAGAAAAACGTTAAAAATAAGTTAAAAGCCAAAGTGGTGTAGGTAATATATAAAAAAAGAATGCTTCTCGTTTTGTTTAAAATCTTCATAAAAAACCCAACAAAAACAAAAAAAACCACGATAATTGTAGGAAGACTGATCAATGTTGTTGGAAATCATTCACAAAATTATTTGGAATGTCGAAAAGCCTTTCTGACATCTTTCAAATTCCTAATAAAATTGCTTAATGAAAAAACATAAACCAGCATTTAATATTTATTACACCTTTGTTCCCAAACCTCAGCTTTTATTACATTTTCGTCCAAAAACTCAAACTTTTTCGTGATCTTTTCAAATTACTTTTACATGTTTCATTTCATTCCACTCACTTCTTCTACATTGCATCCTTGTTTAATGATTATGAAAACAACACTGCTGTCATATTTTTGTGAGGAACCCGGTGGGCAAAATCTTCAAAAAGTCAGGTGTGATGAAGAGCATTTTTACTGAAATAGTGCGTATGTTTCTATAGAAAGGCACTCCTTCGTAGTGGTTTTCAACAAACTTGCCCGCTGTGAAGTCAATTTTCATTGCGCACTACACATGCTCAACGGCACTTTAGATCATGAAAGAACGGAATGCGTTTGTCATTTCTATTGAGCGATGGAAGTTATCGCTTGACCGCTCATAAATTGTAATAATGTGTATCTGGCTAAAGGAAAGGAAAATCGCATTAGGGAGATTCATAAAAAATCGAGGAGCTTGTTACACGAAAAAATTCACTTGTGAGAATTTGAAAAAAAAAACTGTTCAAAAAAGTTACTTCAAAGATTAAAGGCTTTTCTTGTATCAAGAGAAACATCATTACTTTGCACGCTTATTTCAAGTGTTGATGTGAAGTTTCTAATGACTTTGCAGGGAAAACTTCACGAACAACTCTACTAAGTTGTAAATATTTCCCTGCAAATCTATAGAAAATGGCGAAAATTTGATAAATTGATGATCTGTACTTGCTAGAATAAACATACTCGAATCATCCAAAATGACTCAATATGACTCAATTGTTAATATAATTAATGTAATTACCCGATAAATTTAATTTACAAAAAAATCGTTTTTATTTTTCTCGTTGTGTTTATTTTTAGTACCTCGATACACTGAAAAAGAAAAACTTAAAACTCCCGCTCTCCGCTTTAGAAATTATAAGTAATTTCAAGAAATTATTTTTTATGATGAATGGTTGCTGTTTTTTTCTCCTACCTTCTGAGGATTCGATTTATATCAATCTCTGAACTTAAAAAACGACAACTTTAAAGAAATCATTTCATGTCTTTTACACGAAGTCACGAGATATTCCCAGAAGATATCAAAATGTTATTCGGTTTAAATTCCAAAATTTTTTTCTGTCATCACTCAATGTAATCAAGCATTTCTCCATCCCAGCGGGGAAAATTTGTTGAAAAATCACTGCGGAGAAGTGCATTTTTATTGAAATATACGCACTGTTTCGCAGTGATTTTGGATGATTTAGCCCAATTGGGATAATATATTTCCACGATGTTAAAAGTTACTTGATGTCAAAAATAATGCCTGCAAAATCTAAAATTACCTGATTCTTGGTATTCCGGTTTCAACCCAACATCCTGATGATAAGGAAAACCCAGATGGTACTCAGATGGTGGATAAAAATAATTGGCAAGTAACACTGCATTTGATGGGTTCATGATAGAGTTCATAATTGGGGTCTTTGAAGCTTCTTCATTTCCAGTTAGCTGCTCAAACGAAGGAAAGTGCTCGTTGTTGTGTAGCGCCGGTTCAATACCTACAGACTGATCGTAGCAGCATACTGCATTCTGAGCAGCACCCTCATACCAAGGATTTGACATAATTTAAAACTTGCGAATGTAATATTATATATTCAATTATTAGTATAGTAGTAATATTTGAGAATTTTAACGCGACAAAGCGTGACCCCCTTTATTCGAAGATTAGATGTTACAAGTTTTTCACTCACGTCGTGAGAACTAACGCGTCCAATGGAGATAAGTTTGAATCAGCTACTGTCCGTGTAGGGTGTCCACCACCTCACCTCTCCTGTTAAAACTAATATTACGATTTGATAAAAACTCAATGATTTTAGACATATTTTGTATTTATTTATTTATTCAATCCTTTTATTCGGTATTATTTAAAAGTAAAAAGGTGTAATGCATTGAAAGATTTGAAAAACTTCAAATACAATAAAAAGGTGTTGAATTTTTACTTTCAACAAATATCTCAATGTTGCAAATATGCGATTTGATACAATTTCACATTTCCGCCTTTATGAATAATGAAGTTTATTTTAACACCTTGTCGAGCGCATCTGTAAACAATAAGGATTCAATAGATTTACGAAATTCTCCTTTGATTGAATTAAAACCTGGAGAACTTCTTCTTTTCACCCGCGAAACCAATGTATTGAAACCAAAGTTTCAGATGGTTTGTGTTGGAGGAACAAATACAAAGAACTTGGTTATGCCAGATCCGATTTTAAATTCCTCTAGCACGCCCCCTATATCCACATAGCAGCTTCGAACCAAGTCTTTGTTGCCGTTCGTCTATCGAAATGGCAAGATATCCCGGGTACGAAGTTGTATAGGATATTGAAAAGGCCCTGGAGAAGAATTTTGGTTTTTAATAACTTTAATCATTTTTAGCGTTTATTAAATTTAAACAAGAAGCCGCGTGTATTTAAAGATTTTCGGACGTGGGTTAAAATTGCGCATGACTACTCGTCTTCGGTAATAGTAAAACATTATCAAAGTTAAACTTGTTTTTACCTTTCCTAAAAATTGAAAATCTTTCCCTAATCTCGGCTAAATCTGAAAAAGTGACTGCCAAAATCGAAATCAGCACTTTCCAATTGTTTTTTTCGTAAAATTATCACCGTTTGTCTACGCGAAGCTGCATTAATTTTTCGATCTTGATCGGCCCAAAGAAGGTCTTCAAAAAGTTGAAAATTTTTTCCTGATCTTGGATTGTGAACGGATCGATAATTTTAATTACTCCGGCCATGTGGTTGTCAGATGGTCGCTCCTGTGTTCAGTGAAAATTGCTTGAATTTTGGATTGTATTTGATAGTGACCCGATTCGATCTGATTCTTGGTCCGATATCCAACAAAGTGAAAAGCATTCTTTAGTCGCTAGAAGCTCGTGAATGAAATATTTTCAGATTGAAAGAAGAATTGTGTACAAAAATGGAAATGATGAAAAATCTCTGCCTAACCCCGGGTTTCAGTAAGATTGAGAATCCCTCATTAACACAATAAGTAACAGGGCCTGGAAACGAACAGGTAATAGGTAACAGGTAACAGGTAACAAGGTAACAAGCAAAACCAAACAAAGTAAATGATTGGTTCTCTTAAAAATTTCTTTTTAAAAGACTGCTGGCTTCAGTTTTCTCGCGAACTTTATTGGACAAATTCATAAAATTCATGTTTCGTTTACACGCAACTATATTTGCTATACATTTGTAGGGATTTATATGCGAGTTGGTAGAGTTGTTCATAAATAAAGCGGAAAGTTATTTGATATTGTATAAATTACTTTAGAAAGCATTGTTATATTCATGTATCAATGATGTTGTTTTGTTAAATTGTGTTAACCGAAGGTAATCCCGATTTCCAGCCGGCAGACATGTTTTTAATTTACAATTCGTATATCATTGGAAAGCTGGCAAAATTTCCTATCCAACGGTGTAAAAACTATTATGATAATTCAGTTATTTCAGTTTAAAAAATCTAATTTTTGCGTAACAGTTTTTGAGACTCATACTGGTATAATGAACAGACAAACACAATTGGTTGACAACCTTGTACTTAGGGTTTCTTGTTTTTGTTAAGGTTTGGATTGGTTGACTAGTTTGTTTTTTTTTATGGGGATTTCATGACATGACTTCCATACTGCTGCCTTTCGTTGATCAGCGAATAAAAGTTTATAATGCACTCTGTCTCGTCTTTTTAATTATATCCAATTACTTTAAACTGTATTAGTCATTGAAAACTTTGAAAACAATTAAAAAATCGCCATAATCCCACAATGACTTTGGAGAACATGTGATCTATAGATAGAAAATTAGAGCGAGTAGTAATAAAACAGTTGTAAGAAGTATCACGAGACAACCTGGCAATTAAATAATTTGAGAGCTGAATCTCAATGGAAGGTTTCATAAACTGTGAGGAGAAATATGAATACTGCATATAAAAAAAGATATTTATCATTGCCTGTAATATTGTTTTGTGGATGATGTTAAAGTGGGTATAGCGAGACAACGAATTATCTGTTGATGTTTAAAAGTTCATGCAACCAATATAAGCGTGTAGGGCGTTTGAACTTTTCATGAAATTGTTATGCAGGGGTTCACCTGCCTTTCTTTATCGCTGAGGGCGTGTGGGTTGCGAACGTCCATGATTTTATCAAAAGAAAAGCGCAGTTTATATTTCGTTCCTCTTTATTTACTTCGACTGGTCCGCATGGTAGGGTAATAATGGTAGCAAAGTAATGCATGGCAGCTAACAAACAGCGCATACAAACAGTTGAAAGTCCATTTTTTTGGTATGTATAATATTTTTGTATTACATGTGTGAAATTATTAACATAAACAGGCAATGTTGTATTTTGGTACCCCTCAGAACACACAGTACAGACAGAATCACTCTCAGGGCAGAAGATTATAGCTCCTTTCTTCACATTTCTTTCCCTCCTTTTTAAAAGCACGAAATAACACTACCTTTTGGACCCATCTGAATGAATGAATGAATGAATGAATGAATGAATGAATGAATGATATTTATTTGTCAACAAAAGGAATTCTAAGATGCTAAGAAAAATACAATTTGACTGGAGACCATCCCAATAGACTTATCTAAACAGAGGGGGTGGCCGCCACCAAAAAATAAATAATACAAAATACATTAACGTAAGTTAGCTAAACAAAAAAGACCAAAAAAAACCATACACTAAAATGCAAGAAAAAACAAACAAATAAACAAAAAAAAATAGATAAATAAATAAATAAATAAATAAAAAATTGCTCAATTATTAGATAACTGCCTGCGTACTGTGATAAGAAGAAACCACTGACAAGGTTTTTTAGTTGGCTTAGAGGTATAGAACTTCAGGCCCTGAAATAAGCGCCGGTCACCGGTCAACGACCGACGTAAAATAATCGTTGACCGGCACATATCATCACAACGTCGGTCACGTTGACCGGCAGTTTTTTTTGCTGGTCTATCTCGTGAAAGTTAACACGAAACAGTTTGCATGCAACTATGATTTATACTTTCATACCATGTAGAATTTATAATGCCATAACTTAAGTTTTTTTGTCTTTTGAGTCCTTTTATCTAACGATGTTTTCTGCCGTTCCGTCAGTGATTCGCAGCAGCCATCTTTTTTTCATTACAGTATGAGAAGCAAAGTGGATAACGAGTCAAGCAAGCTATGTCAACTTCGTTGTCAGCGTTTTTTCTATTCATTCTCTTTACCTGTTCAAAGTCGTTAAAAATTAATTAGATGTGATCTAACAGTAATCTCAATTAGCCAAGAAGGCCCCGCATTATCTGAGTTCAATCCATTACCAGCGATGGATCGTTGGTTCGGAAACAAAATACGTCGTCCAAATCAACGTAAAAAACGATTTTACAAACCAAGAAAAATTGCCGAAAACGAAGTCATCTTTACATCATCGGAAAGTGAAACTGATGAGACAGTTTAAGTAATAATATCATATCATACATATTATTGTATGCAGCGATAACATTTCTTCAGAAGATCTTTTGTTTTTATTCGTGTTGTTTATTATGCAGCTAGAAGCAAAGATGTGTAGCTCTTTGCGTTTCCTTGCTTTTCATATCCCTTCCCTTGAAATTTTTAGAAGTGACTGGTAACAACGTTAGATGACCGGTAGAAATGCCTTCAGTGCCGGTCATCGTGACCGGCATGTGAAAAAAAATTATTTCAGGGCCTGAACTTAGTTCCAGCTGACTAAGATTGGAAAAAATTCCAACAAGTTATGGATTGGTACCGTGAGTTGGGGCGAGATTCAACTCTGTGGGGCGAGATTCAACATGCCAAAATCAAGCTGGTCAGTAATTCAAACACATTACATTTTTTAAAACTAAACCAAGTTATACAACACAAAAAAGATTTAAAGCAATCAAAACATTCATTAATGATTACCATTTAAGAGACTCTGGCTATTAAAATGTCACGATCCATCAATTTCGTTATGTACGGGCTTCAAATGTTTTGACGTCAAAATAGCCCCGCTGAACAAAACGCGTTTTCCAAAATGGGAATGTTGTTTTAGTTTCTCTGTGAGAAAAATGTTTTCATAAATTTCATTTCGGTTCGTTAGATTTTGATATACGATGGTAAAAAGTTGTTATAAGAAATAGTTTAAAATTTTAGGTTTTGACAACAGGTTTGTATAGAATTTCATAAATGGTCAGCGGTTTTTTTGGTGTGAATCACAACTACACCACACGCGGTTGCTTGAAAATGAAAGTGAATGCCTGGTTTCTACATTGCAAATCGGTTAAGTTGAGCCTATTAGGATGAGTTCTAGTCATAGTCAGAGATTTCAAATCTTGTGACAAAAAGTTGTAGATTGCATTTTAAATGAAATATTGTCAGACAAGTATTAATTCAATATTAACATCGGAAGCAAAAAGAAATATACGACGCACAATATCATTTTTTGTTATTTTATTTTTTTCCTTTGCAACAATGAAACTGCTTTTTCTCCAGATTTATTGTCAAATAATTCTTTTGTGCATATTTAATGGTTGTGCACTCAAGATGAAATTTTGCGCTGCAACTATCACACACGATCCAGCGACTTTCACTCTCGTCGTCCCATTTTTGATCACATTTTTTGCAGACCCATTCCTCTTCCGTTTTACTTTTCAAATCGTTGGGTTGCAGGGCTCTTCCCGGAATTATATCATTACCGGGGGCCACTGAAGAAGATTTTCCATCTCTCGAATTCATTGTCCGGTGGTGAATCTTTTCAACTGAGTACTAATGGGAGTTGATGGAGTGTATACGGTGTGCACTTTTTAATCTTTGCACAAAACCCTTTACAAAGTAATTGCAGAGTCATCAATTCTGTCCATCGTTCTCTCCATCATTGCGTAAGACCCGCCGATAAGCTTTGTAGGTGCGCTGGGTTGGACGGAAAGGTGTTTTAGAGGGCGATATTGCTCATTGAAAACCGTCTTTGAAAAATAAATTTTGCGCACAGTGATCAATCATCTCCTTCAGTTTGTTTCACTACATAGCTTCCACCCACGCACCCCAAAATACGACCCGCGCATTAGTAGCTTTTATAAATTTATTGTAGAGTGTAGTATAGATTACATCTTGGTTCAGATATGCGATGTTGTTGTTTTGAAATTTCGAATTATTTTGTTGAATGTTGTGGTCTGGATAATGGTGCTGTTGAATCTCATCCCACTGAGTTGAATCTCACCCCAACTCACGGTAGGTAATAGAGTGTATTCCGAAGGATTTAGTATTGACTGAGGGTTTAGATAGAGTGCCCATTGACTTTCCTCTAGAAATTCATGTGATAGCTTAGAAAATTTGATAGTACTCTGAATGTGACGAGGTAACTGATGATTGAGGGCTGAATGTATGAATAATACATTGCAGGTTTTGACAAGATCAAAGATAGTAAGAAAACCAAGTTTAGCAAAGAGAGGTTTGGAAGGGGTGAGATGAGGAGAGAATGTGATAATACGAGCAGCAGATTTTTGAAGTAGGAGGATACGTTTAGTGATAAAGGATTCTTGTTGAGCCCAGACCTGGCAACCATAGCGTAAGGGAGATGAGAAGATAGCATGATAAATAGAAAGAAGAACGAAATGAGGAACAAAGCTGTCGGATTTTACAGAGGGCACCATTAGCCCTACGAAGTTTCATGGAAAGAGCATCAGTAATGCTTTTTCCAGTTTAAGTTTTGATCCAAGTGTACTCCAAGATATTTAATATGTTCACTTGGCTGAAGTCTTTTCCCATTAATCTTAAGTCTTAGGTTAAAATTAGATGGTTTACATTTGGATTTGAAGAGAACAAACTCAGTTTTGCTTGTGTTTAGAGATATTTTTTTGGCGTTGAGCCAATGAATGAGAAGCTTTAGGTCTATGTTGACCTAAGGGCTTGGTGAAGATCATTGATATAGAGAAGAAACAAAAGTGGTCCCAAGACCGAACCTTGTGGAATCCCATATTTAATTAATTTAAGTGTTGAATTCAAGTTTGAAATTTTCACAAACTGTGTTCTATGAGAGAGATAGGTCCTGAACCATCTATTCGCAGTTCCTCTAACACCATAATAAGATAGTTTTTGACATAGAATTTCATGGTCCACAGTGTCGAATGCTTTCTGTAGATCAACAAATACCCCAACAGCAAACTGACCCTGGTCTAGAGCTGAGCGGATACGTTCAGTGATGCTTATTAAAGCATGTGAAGTAGAGTAGTTTTTGCGGAAGCCAAATTGTCTCTCATACAAGGTGTTGTGTTTTTCAAGAAACATTATGAGACGTGAGTACATTAATTTTTCAAGAATTTTGTCAATGTTAGATAGAAGAGATATTGGTCGGTAGTTGGAGACTTCCAGGGGAGCTCCCTTTTTGAAAACAGGAGTAACAGCAGAGGTTTTTAAAAGAGAAGGAAAGACACCAGTAGAGAAGGAAAGATTAAAGATTTTATGTAATGGATGCGAGATTTCAAATTTGAGAAGTTTAAGAATGTTGTTTTCAATACTATAAGGACCGTTTGCTTTATTATCAGATAAAGAATTAATAAGCTTTGCAACCTCGTCAGCGGTTACAGGAGATATATTGAATGATTCCATGAAACAGTTAGGGCATTTTAAGTATTGAGAAAAATGTTTTGAGGTATAGGGGATTGAAGCCCTTATAGTATCACCAACAGAGGAGAAGTAATTATTGAATGTATTGGCTACAGTAGAAGGGTCAGAGGTGATGTCACCATTAACAGATATCAAATAAGAATTGAGATTAGAGGAGGAGCTAACAGATATTATTTCTTTCACTCCTTTCCAGATATTTTTAATGTTATTGATATTGGAATTAAAGTACTCAGAATAATAACTTTTCTTACTTATTCTACACAATGAGACAATTTGGTTTCTGTAACGCTTATATTGTAAGTGAAGAGAAGATTTTAAAGATGGATCTTTAGTTTTAACAAATTGTTTGAGAAGTCTATCTCTGGTTGACATAGACTTCTTAATTCCTGGAGTTATCCAGGGTTTTGATAAAAATTTAATTTGTTTCTTGGTCAGTTTGATGAGAGGCACATGTTGATCTACTAAATTCATAGTAGTGGTATAAAATATTTCAAAAGAGGTATTGACATTACCAGCAGTTAGTTCAAGTTTACAATCCCAATCAATATCAAAATAGTCTAGCATAAAATTTTCTTGATCGAATTTTGACGCTTGTAGGTAGGAGTATTTGTGGGGTTTGACTTTTCAGAGTTGAGAAGAAATATAAATTGCGGAAGATGATCAGAGATGCTACAAACTAAATTACCTGTAATAAGCTTGAATTTAGATGAAGAGACAAAAATGTTGTCAATGAGAGTTTTTGATGAATTTGTTATCCGAGTAGGAAAGAGAATAGTGGGGGAAAGAGAATAGGAACCAAGAATGTCTAAAAAACTGGAGCACTGAGAGTTTTCAGAATTCAGTAAATCAATATTAAAGTCACCCAACAAAGTCAAGGTTTTATTTTCCTTGCACGCTTTCTCCAGAAGAGGAGTTAAATAGTCAGAATTAAATTCCTGAATAGGCATCAGAGGATTTTTGTAAATTGAGCCAACCAGTATGTTGCCTTTTTTTCCCTTGGGTTATTTCAACAAACACCGATTCAAGCTGTTTAGATTTATATAATATCTTTGCTAGATAATTGCGAGGTTTATATGAGAGATTGCTTGAGATGTACAGTAGAGCACCTCCAGCTGAAGAATCAGTTGGAGTGTGTAAATGAGAATAGTTAGGAAGTGAAAAATTTATAGGAGGAAATGCAGATTTAAATCTAGTTTCGGTTATAGCAATAATACCAAAAAGATGCTTAAGGCTAAGTAAAAGTGTATTTATGGAGCTCTTCGAAATGGGAATTTAGTGAAGCAATATTTAAGTGGAAGGCAGAAAAAGACTTAGATTTATTCTTGATCAATTGAAACTTGTCACAGTCATAGTACTTGCAGTTTAAGTTTAAGTTTAAGACGGAATTTCAAGCACGCAAGCTTTCACGGACGAAGCTATCATATCAGCTGACAGTTCCTCCCATGATTTGGTTACCCATTGGACAATGAGCCGGCGACGAACTGGTTTCATGTTTACCCGTTTCTGTAAATTTGTGCTCCCATTTGCAAGTCATTCTTCAAACAATTCCTCCTGTGTTCTTCCTTTGAACGGTTTGTTTCAAACCAAATCAGGAGCCTCAGCCTGTATGTACTTAGTGCAACCACCTGGCCCTATTGCAGATTTGCATTTTGCTGTTGGAGTTTTCTTTTAACATTCTCCGTCCATTATTAAATGAGCCTTAAATGAATCCCAGGCCAATAGTCTTTTCTAAAAAAAAGCTGTCCAATAATTTCATCACACCAACCCAGAGTAAGATCTTCATTCATCCAACCATTGGCACTACTAGTGGCAGAACAGTGACTTTTTTGATTTTCTTTTAGCACCTGCAAATACAATGAATGCTTTTCATTCCATTGGTTTTGGCTGCCAAACAAACTCACACACATATTCTCGTGTCCGGTTGTTTTCATAAGGACATGTTTTGACCCAATAATTTCTACAGTCTTATTTGATATCATATCATTCTATACTGGAGTTTCATCTATTGCAATTATGTCGTTGTTGAGAAATTAATGTTGCCTTTGCAACCGTGGACATAGGTAACATATGCAACTAAGGGATCAATCAAAATGGATGGATCATTTTTAGCAGTAGTTGTCTTTCTTCAAAATGAAAAACCATGTCTTCTCATTAGACTTTTCACGCCAACCTCTGCTTGCCACAAAAGAATCTTGGACTACAGGATCATCATTCTTTTTGTCCTTAAACATGATCATTTTCCTGCTATGATGGAACATTTTCATCTGTTGTTGGTAAAAGAGCACCGAAGAAGACTTGGTTTTGTAGGTCGTCTTCAACTTCTAGACCATACATTTTGTTTTGTAGGTCGTCTTCAACTTCTAGATGATACATTTTCTCCATGTTAAATATCCGTGCAACAGATCTATTAGCAGCCCTCTGAATTAGGAAAAACGACTGACAGCAAAAAATGCCGTCGTATTTGAAAATTGCAATGACAGGATCATCATTCTTTTTGTCCTTAAACATGATCAAATTCCTGCTATGATGGAACATTTTCATCTGTTGTTGGTAAAAGAGCAGCGAAGAAGACTTGCAATATCCGTGCAACAGATCTATTAACAGCCCTCTGAATTAGGAAAAACGACTGACAGCAAAAAATGCCGTCGTATTTGAAAATTGCAATGACAGATCATGACGGCAAAAAAATGCGGTAATGTAAGATGTTAACGACGTCAAGACTTGATTGATTTATTCCAGTAAAACTTTGGTGTAAAATAATAAAATCAGGAACTAAATACTTTATAAATCAATAGTGCTAGTAGTCCAGGAGCTCTCAACATGTCTATCTACCTCATTTTCCTCAGAATTTTAACCCATCTAGCGGCAATAGGTATTTATTGAATAGTGTAAAACGCTCGGTCAGACGGGATATTAGCGGTTCCTTCAGATCCCAGGACCAAAACAAGTTAGGTACGTTTTATCTACCTCATAAGCCTCAGGTCTGAAATTTTGCCCAAGTCTTAACAATGTATCAGGCATACCAAATATCATAAATCTGACCAAAATTTCTGGTTCCTTCTAAGGATCCGATCCCAACAAAGGTGCAGGACCAAAAGGGTACTTTATCTACCTCATAAGCCTCAGATCTGAAATTTTGCCCAAGTCTTAATGTATCAGGCATACCTAAAGTCATAAGTCTGACAAAAATTCCCGGTTCCTTTCAAGAATCTGACTCCAAAAATGTTCATTAATAATTAAAAAGGGATTCCGTGTACCTCACAATCTTTTGAGACCGAGTATTGAATAAACGTTTTCATAAACGTTTTTAAAATGTACTCTTTAATAAAAACAGATTTCTAAATATCGTCGCTATTTTGCATGATATTGTGCCATTAGTTTCTAGAAAAGAATAATAATGTAACTTAGAAGGATCATAGAAATATGAAAAGGGTTAGGGTTAGGATTCATTGGAGTTTTTAAATAAGAATATCAAAGCTGCTTGACTTACGTTGTTCAGCTATTCACCATCAGAAATATCGTCCTCGTCTTCTGTATCGCTTTCGCTCGTGTTACCCTCTTCGTCTTCTGTAAAATGAAAACATTTAATCTGTTTAAAATCTCACAATGAGAAGGGACGAAAATAGGATTGAAAAAGTAGAAATATTTTTGGTGTGATTTAATACTTATTCATAAAAGAACTTTTCATACCACTTTCTTCTGCAGAATCGATTTGAACAACATCAATGATTGAAGGTGCTGCATCTCCATTGAACCATTCAATTTTGTATTGTTCCTCATCTAGAATCCAGCCATAGTTTGTTGGTGAATCCGTGGATGTTGTTTTGTAAACAGCATTCTGCCACACTCGTGTCACGTATACCGATCGTTTTATTTTCTTCAACATAACTTTCCGGCACGGTGACATTGAACTGGAATCCATCCACTTTACATTGTGCACCAATTTATCAGTTTACGTTTTGGGTTTGTATTTCTAAACATATCGACTCCGCATTCATTGACAGATGATATATTCTCTTGTCGCCATACATCGGACATACAAATTTTTCGATCACATCTACACATCCCCTTCTCGAACTACTTCCAAGCTTGCTAAAAGCATCGCTAATAAACTCAGTTTCAATGGTCTCGTCTTTCCTTTCCGGTTAAATGAATCCGTATAGTCACAACCAGTAAAGTTGTGATAAGCAGGTCGTGCTTTGCAAAGGTTTTCTCCAAACGTTTTGTAAATTTTGTTGACATTGATAAAACGGAGGGTAATGTTTGATTGTTGACCTGCCTCGACCCAAATACTTCCATTTGGCAGCTTCTCTAAACAACCTAGCAATATCAAAAGAACATCCGTATCAACGATCCTCACAACAAGTTCTCTATCTGGTGTAGATGGTACACCATTCTTGTATCTGCCTCTGGGAGGAACAAAATCTTTCTTCTAAGTCTTGATGTACTATCCTACCATCTGATTTATAGGAATAACACAAATCTTAATCATTGAGGTATAGTTTTTTTGTTCCCAAGATTTAAGCAGCCATATCGCTTTTCCATTCGTTTGCAAGAAAGGTTACAAGTGCTTCTTTAAACTGATCTTTGCACATTGCAGCTAGCCAGTTACGTACCAGGACGCTTTTGCTCAGGTGCAGTTATTTGATATGAGTTTTCTCTTACATCCGATCATTTGTTTCTTTCTGTATATTGGATTGACGGAGATGTTGTTTTATCAAAAACCAGATGGATATTTTGACCTTTGTGTCTACAGGCCATCTGGAGAACATGTCTTGCAACGCCACTGAATGTTGCTGGTGGATCATACAGCAAATGTAACATGAACATTCCATCAATTATCGTCACATCAACTTCTTTTGGCAGGGACGAAATCACCTCTTTCTTCAACACTTTCAGAAGTTTAGACTTCGGAGTTTTTTGCATTGTTCCATCAACGTAGCTCAACAATAAAGGGAAAGGTGTGACAGGGTTTCCCAATACATGCTATATATCAACCTTTGCTTGCAAAGCATGAAAGAGTATGCTACCAAACACATCCCATGTCAGTGATACGAAACAATCCTTTGATCACCTGATGATATTCTATACTTTCCACTTTCTGTCGCAAAGGTTTTCACTTTGTTTTTCTTTATGGGCTCCGTGTAACTTAGTGGTTCAGCATTGCAGTCTGTAATGAAAGCACCACGGGCATGGAACCAGTATGTTTGACATTGAGAAGAAAAGTTGCAGTTTCATCAGAAGCAGCCTTGCCAGTAGAAATGTTAAAAAGGCGTTCTTTATTAATATCAGCATTGAACAGATTCACTGTTTGACTGATCGACTCACGAATAGTGTCCATTATTTTTCTTAACAGGATGTGGTTTCAGTTCTTCAGAGATGTCATCTTTTGTAGATAAATCCAGATCTTCAAAAACTTTGGAAATGATTGACACTCTAATGAAATCATCGGTCTCAGCCATCACCAGTTTTTGTTTCCAACCTTTGTGCTTTTTATCTTTCTTGACTCAAAATATATCAATGACATGAAAAATTCCAGAGGCTGTTGAAGAAGTCATCTGTCTGTTTTTGTGATCTGGTGTTTGGAAGCTTGGTTTGAGGGTTTGAAATAGGTTTAAAGTTTTCAGCGTTCCTTCCAAGTGCTGTAAACTTTCTATAACATGTAATATGATATCCCTATACATCATTTATCTTATCTGACAGTTTTACGTTGCTGTACTTCAGTTGTTTCGAAACTCTAATTTTGTGGGATGTTTTTACATTTCCCCAACGAACTTGAATTGAATGTAATGATAGGCCCGACGTTAAAACCATCACCATTATGCACCACAAAAACTTTACCTAAATTCATTATGCTATCTTAGTGCTAGAATTTTATTTTTATTTCATTTGCTTTTAGAATAGAAACTTTACTACTGGAATAATCAGAGTGAGTAGGATCTAGGAAGCTTGAGATAAATATGAAGAAATTATCATACCTTCCTTTGAATTTACTTTACATTCCTTTATGTTCATAATGTTACAGCTTTATCACAACAATTCAAACGACTGAACAAGTTAAAATTCACGAGTTAATCGACTTTTTCTTCTTGCAAAATCTTCTGATAAGTTTGAGAAATTCGAACGTTCTAATGTTTTTCTGGTTGAATTACTTTATAATAAAGAAATCCAAAAATCATATATAAGGGTTAAAGATAACGGGATAAGATAACGAGTTGTTGAGGTCAGCCGAGGCCCTAAGAGGAACCAGCGAAAACTGTTTGAGAAACGGAATAAATAAGAAATAGATCCAGCTCTTTTTGTCCTGAACATTTTTTGCAGTCAGATCCTTAGGAACCAGAACTTTTGGTCAGATTTATGATTTTAGGGATGCCTGAGACATTGTTAAGACTTGGGCAAAATTTCAGATCTGAGGCTTATGAGGTAGATAAAGTACCCTTTTGGCCCTGCACCTTTGTTGGGGTCAGATCCTTAGAAGGAACCGGAAATTTTGGTCAGATTGATGATATTTGGTATGCCTGATACATTGTTAAGACTTGGGCAAAATTTCAAATCTGAGGCTATTTATTATTTTTATGTACTTTTTACTTTTAGTAATATATATATCCAAAGTTTCAAGTCTGAGGCTTATGAGGTAGATAAACGTCCCTTTTTACCTAACTTGTTTTGGTCCTGGGACCTGAAGGAACCGCTAATATCCCGTCTGACCGAGCGTTTTACACTATTCAATAAATATCTATTGCCGCTAGATGGGTTAAAATTCTGAGGAAAATGAGGTAGATGGACATGTTGAGAGCTCCTGGACTATAGCTAGAACAAGAAGTTACAAGATTTAAAATTGTAAACCACAGGGGCTTTGCTGTGGACTTGTCCTATTATTTGTTTGATTAGTCATTGTTTAAAAAGAATGAACCAATGCGTAACGAATCTTCACTAATTTCATGGCAAGCAAAGAGAAACTCAAATTATAGCCCCTGAAACTAGAGAGTAGGCTATTCAATATGACAAGTATTCAAAAGGAGTATACAAAGACAAAAAGAAAAAAATTGTGCCTGCTGAGATATCAAGCCTTTGTTATCATTTTCTTGGTCAATATAAAGAGAACCGGATAAACGTTGAAATCACTGGTAAAAGGCAGAGAGAAGTTGGTTTGGTTGTCCCATACGATAAGAAATGTTCAGAAATCCTTAAAAGAATTAAAGAAGAGGGGCTTTTATTCGAAGCATTACAGTTTACTCATTTTCTAATTAGCATGCACACCCTATTACTTGACTTGACTTTTGAAAGTAGTATACAATTTAATAAGCAAATACCAGTATCCCGTTATGACAATGTTTGAATGATCGATCAGGATGACAGCAGCAGCATCTATTAGAACCTTATAGAATCCTAAGACACTGTTTTTAGGATCTTGTCAAGATTGTACATCATAGCATCATGTCCAGGATCCTACCAGGATCTCTAGTGAGATTTTATAAGATTCTGTGTTATCAGAATTATTATCAGATTTCCATTAGTTTTACTAAAAACACTGAGTTTTGAATTCATTATGATTACATTTTAATTTATAAAACTGAAATTACAGTTGTAGTTACTTCTGTTAATGGTAATTTCTGAGGCTCAATTCATTGTTCCCACTTCTATGAATTTTGTTGCGTGTTTTTGTTAGTTATATCAATTTCAATTTACTAAAGAATGTATTGAAGAAAACCAAGAATGCTTTACTGTTGTCTTTTACTGTTATCTAATATTACTAGTGTTACTAAAGCAAATCTTATAGGTTGTAAAAGCCTCTAGTTTCTAAATTATTTCCATGTTCATTTTCATTTTGTTTGGCATTTGCAGGTTTCTGTTAAGAGTGTAAATTTTATTTGCTCTTCTTTTCAGATTGTATAGTGTCTTGACTACTTTTGAATGGAATCATCTGAGGTGTTTCATCACTTACGTCCCAGCTGTACATTAGTTGTAAAAAACCCATCTGTGACAACTCTAACAGAATTGCATACAGCTCTTAATGGATTAAATACTGGAAGTATATGTAACATAGCATTAATGGAGTATGCACTTTTTCCATTGAAATTAACACTTCAAAAGAGGAAAGGATTAAAGGAGAAAGAAGAAATACTTTGCTATAAATGTATTGAGTCTGTTATGAAAAAAACTATTGACCAAGTTTTAACAGAAACCATTATCATTTGGAATTTCAATCTTTTCTCTCTGTTTTTCGGTGATAAAACGATGTTAAAAGATGAAAAAGTATCTGAAGAGTTGTTGCTTGCAATTTTGGATATGATTTCAACCGTATGTATTTCATCTTGTGAGGACAATTTTAAATCCATTTACCAAGAAAAGTACTTGCCACTTCTTGGACACATAGTATCAATTCTGATTGACTGCATTGAGAAAGAACGTAACCATGAGCTTCAATTGATGGCCTTGAAAAGTTTGAAATATTTAAACAGTTTCAATATTAAGGTTGAAAGTAATAGAAAGGTGGCTGGAGAATGCATGGCTTCCTTTTTGCCAGGCACTGTGATGATGTTTAGACATGTATTTCAATCAAGTAAACACCAGTACCACAAGACCATTCTTGAAGCATTGGATACATTTTCACACCTCTTATGTTGCATCTTAGATGATGATCATTTCGTTGACGATAAGAAACTGCAAAGTATTTATGATGTAATAAATACTGCCAATGAACCTGATTTAGAGAATGGAACTCAGAATGAAAAGAAAAATTTCATTAAGGCATGTCGAAATAAAGATTGGCTTGAAAAAACTTCTACCAATGTCAGCCTGATTTTGAAAAGTGTCTTAAGCATCTTAATGTGTCACACTAACGTTAAAGTCAGACTTGGACTTGTGAAGTTTTTACAAAGTGTTACATTGAAATGTATAAATTCATTGTCTAAGTCTGTACCTGAGTTTGTTGATTGTCTTGTTAAGCTTTCTTGTGATGAATACAAGGAGGTGAAATCTGAAAGCGTTTTGGCATTGGAATCAGCTATGAAAAAATTTCAAAGAAAAGGTAGGTCATGAGTTGTGTACTATAATCGATATTTATTGGCACCTCCAATGAACAGTTTTCTCTATATTCATTTACTGAATCAGTCCTGTTGAAATGAAAATTGAGGCTTATTGTGTCACATATTTTCATGTTAAGTAAGTAAGTAAGTAACGGGAGTTTTAAAACCTTGGGCTTCCATCCGTACTGGTTGGTTCTTCCGCCCGCCGACTTGCAACTATTAGTTGACTTACCGCCAGAGATACGTATAGGATTGCTCTAACTTTAAGGCCAGTGTGCAGTCAGTCGATGGCTCCTAATGGGCTGATACGCTGCTTTTAAAGCGCATCGGAGTGGTGTATTGAGATACGACATGACTGGACTCGAACATGGGTCGCAGCATGTTATGTAACAGCTTTGTGTTACATTTTCTTTATTTAATTTTTTACTTGCCAAAGACGTGATAATTTTCTGTTGGGATGGATTGCGTGACGTACATGTTGGATTAAACTCACCATTTTGAAATTTTGTAAAGGAAGCGTGGATAGAATTAATTCATTAATAATAATAAGACCTTTAGCAAACCCCCATGTCAATGGAATGTATTTTCTAATTCTTCAAAAAAGGTATTGATGAAGTGACAAGAAGCATTGTTGAATTTTCTTCATCATAGGTTCAAAAGATTTGAAAGTTTTGATGAATGAAAAGTTGTATACAGAATTTTTGTCATTACCAAGGATAATGTATAGTGTAAATGAAGACTTAAAACTTGCAAAAGTACAAATTATACAAGGCTATTTACGTTTTTATGGTGATAAACTTAGTGATGTTTTAAATTCTTATGCACACCTGGAAAAAATGCTTGCAGCTCTTATTCAGGTGTGTATTTAATTTCTTGGGAATCCACTATTTATCAGTTTATTGTTAACCTGACCTCTAATATTTCGTATTTTTATTTTTTAAATGCTTTATTTTGAGACCCAGAAGAGCCGGTGTTACAAAATTGAATTATGGAGTCTAGTTTTATAGATTAACTTGAATTGATATCAAAAATTAAAACTTTCAAGTTAATAACTCGACTTATGAAGTCATAATCTATAACTTGACTTCATAACTTGATTTTGTAACTCATGTTTTCTGGGTCTCCTTTATTTTTGATGGAACTTTTCCTTATTTACTATTTTTTCCTTATTTTTCTGAAAACAGATATTACAACTTGACTCAACTGGCAGTTCCATCACTGAAGAACGAACATGGGATTCAGTTGCTTTAGCTATTGACAGTTCTGCTGGACCAGCCAGTAAATTCCAGAGGAAAAATTTTAAGTTATTTAACAACACACATATCATCCTTGAAATAAAGAATATCGTACGCTTGTTGGCAGCTAATGGTGACGTTAACATGCTTGTGGATTATCTCATGGAACAACTTCACCAAAACTCAATGAATCAAGTAGCAGCCCTATTAATCATCAATGAAATTATTCTCAGTCTAAAAGATAAAAGCGGTTAGTTCCACTACATACATTTTGTTTTGTTTTTCTAATTTTAGATGCAGGGTGTTCCTTTTGATCAACATTTGCCAGGAAAGTTAGCCAAAGATTTCAAAGATTCAAATTTGTAAACAGAAATAAAACTAACAATTGTGTAATTTTTTTACGATAGAAACATGTCTTTTATCTATTTTATGACATATGAGTGTCAACCACCTGTGTGTTATTTACATATTGCTTTAACCTTCTATTTTCAGATTTTGATGCATTACCCATAATTGAAATGTTGCTGACAATATACTTGGATGATTCACTTTGGCATCTTCCTGTCAATAACCATCATCTTGATTATTTACCGAATGTCAACAATGTTCAACTGCCACTGGGAAATGGACAAGCAAACGGTTTAAGTAAATATGCAGTTACTTTTGAGAAGCTACACAAAAACATTCACATCATCATTTTGCTTTTAGAAGGCATTTCAGTTTTTGCTGAAACTCTAAGAACAAATTTTAATATGTTACTTATCAGTGTTTTGTTCCCCGTCCTTGAAAAAGCTGGAAGCACAAATGCTGCTATAAGTTGCACAGCCATGGAGTGTTTAAAAGATATAGTCAAGTTTTGTAATTATGCAAACATTTCAGAATTGATATTCATCAATTCTGATTATTTGTTGAATGCTGTTACAATGCAGTTTCGACATTTGCAACATGGGACAGCTGCACCAGCTGTGCTCTGCGTAGTCCTGAGGTTCTGCGACTATCAACTCCTGCCGATTATATCTGATGCTGTTGAAGATGTATTCAGAGCTTTAGATGATTATCAAGATGATGTTGCAGACGACATGCTGAATGTTTTAAAATGTTTAGCAATTGCTGTTGATCGATGGCATAATGCTGGTAACATGGCCAGGAACACTGAATCACAGGTAAGAAAAAACATCCACTTGTGAAAGGAATGCACTATATCAGTGAGTGATTATAGTGGATGCAATTTTGATTTAATCCATCTAAAGTTTTATAAATAAAAGAATGGTGTGGATGTTCTTATTATTTTTCAGGTAAATGATACTGCCAGTGTTTACAATAAGAATTCTTCCATCAGAGAATTCTTCACTTCATACTGCCAATTGAGAATTGACGCATCTGGCGAGGTTAAGGAAGAGGATTTTCAAGTTGATGATGTTGATTCAAGTGACAGTACTAGCTGTGATGCAGGAAATAACTCAAACGATGAACAAAAGGCAATGCCATTGCATTTTCAAGTTATCATTACAGTAAGTAGAATTTGTTTTCACCTACTATGTAATGTTGGTTTTGTTTAAATTCCTCAATCTGAACTGTGAGAAAAGTGAATGTTTCAAGATAGTTGATAAAGGAAAATTACTGGGAATGGCTAAGGGACCAAAGAATAAAATTTGTGAGAGCAGATGTTTGAATAATTATCTCAAAATCAGCAAAGTTAGTTAGCGAAGTTTTCTTTGTGTCTATAAGTTGAATTGACAATATTATTACTTTCTGGATGTGATTAATACACTAAACTAAAAAATAGTTCTAAAAGATATAATATTACCTTATAATACCGAATGGGCGAATATAATTGGATAAATTTACCACATTTTAGTCTTTGGAAAAGTGTATTTACTTCATCGCTTCAATTCATGTTCACATAAAGTTGAAAGCACTTGATGTTGCATTCCATGGTGTGGTGGCTCTACGACACCGAGAGAATGATCTTCTCCCTCTGTTGCACAAGTTGTGGCCAGCTGTTATAAACAGATTGAAAGAAAATAACCAGGTGACACAATAATTTTACCATTCTCTAATCCCGTTGCAGCACTGTTCAGGGACTATTCTACTAATTTCAATAACCATATTTCACTCTGACATTATTTTATCTGGTGTAAATTAGGATTACTCTTTCAGGTTGTTGTGCTGAAAACACTGGATGTCTTGTCAGTTATGGTGGAGCATTCTGGAGACTTTCTGCGAAAAAGAATGTCCACAGAGTTTCTGTCTGTTGCTATCCAATTGCTTGACGAAAACCGAAAGATTTTCACAAGAACCAGCTCCAAATATACACTAAATAACAAAGTCTTGGTGAGATTGATCAATTATCTAGGTAATATTGTGCCAACTTTGGATGTTTCGTTGGAGCTTTTTTGCCGAATTGCTACTGTTTGTGTCAAGTATTTTGACAGTATCCTTCATTCTGCAGTACAAGAGGTAAAACTTAGCTTGATTGTTTCACAAAAAATCACAATTGCTTTTTAAGTCACCAAAAGGCTTAGTATGATTCGCTTCAACAATCCAAAACCGAAAAGTGTGTATTCCCAACCCATTAACCAACCATTCATTCCAATCTTACGTTTCTCTATTAGGCATCATTTCAGACAATGAAGAAGTTTTCTGTTTACAAGCCAGACTGCGTGTGGTTGTTGCTGCGATCTTTAGAAGACACCGTAGATCTATCTGTACCAAGTCCATGCTTTAAACCAATCAAATTCGTCGAAAACGATAAAGACAGGACTGGATTAAGTGATAATATCCGAACGTTTTTAGTCACCAGTTCACCGTTATGATGGCGATATGACATGATTTTGGTTGGTCATCAATGAAGAAGATTTCGTTTTCGCAGTTTTTACTACTTATTTTTCATTTTATTTTATTTTTATTTTTATTTTTATTTTCAATCATTAGAGCCCTTTATACCATTTCGTGTTCTGTAAATTTTAAAAATTTTTAATGGAAATTACTTTTCCTGGAATCTGCGAACGAAGGCTTGAAATACGTTTTTTTATTTTAACTAATTAACTTTAATTGCTGAAATCAAATTGAGCACAATTCTTCAATCATAGTATCTTCTATCCTTGGAAACGAATTCCTATATGTTAAAAGTATATATATATTTAAATTTCCTTATCTAAGGAAAAATTTCTCATGAAAAGTTTCATCCATGAAAATAACGTCATGTGATGAGTTCTTTAAAGTTCGCGAACCTGTAGTTATTTCACCGTAATACTTAGAACTGTTCATTCGTTTTATAAGTTTCTTTGCACTGCGTTCACTGTTATTGCAATGAAATTTCTGATGATGTGATGAGATACCTCTGCATACTGTACCTAGTGGGCAGAATCGTCACTGCGATGAAGTGTATTTTTATAGAAAGTGTGTATTTCTTTAGAAATGCACTCCTTCGCAGAGGTTTTGCAACAAATTTGCCCATTGGGTATGCTCTTTTTTTTTGTGTTTTCAGGCCATGATAAAAAACATGCACGTTTCCAAAGCGGATGAGTTTGACCGATCTGTTGAATTTAGCCGATCTGTTGAATTTAGCAACACAAGAGAATTGAGCCTCGATGAAATTATCCGGAGAATTGGTTGTGGTGTTTCACAATATACTATCATCTTCGTCTGCATGTTTTTGGAGTTCACCTTCGGCTATCACGCTTTAATCATGTATTTTGTAGCTGACGATCCGCCATGGAAATGTACCTCTGCCAATAACAGTTTCTGTGCCAAAAATTTTCATAAGGAAATCAATAAGACCAGTGCGGACTTCCAAGAACGGTGTCATATGAACAGAAGCGAGTGGAAATTCATTTGTGATAAAACGTATTCCATTGTCACCGAATACGATCTAGTGTGCTCCCGCACATATCTTGCCGCCTTAGCGAATGCATCATTTTTCATTGGATGGGCCGTGGGCGGGTTATGTATCGCTTTCGTTTCAGATAAATTTGGGCGGAAGCTTTGCATCATTTGCTCTCATATCTGTCTCAGTATATTTGCCATTGTGTCCACCACTTCGACATTGTACTGGCATTTCGCTTTGTTACGATCGCTTATCGGCGTGTGTTTCGGCACTTTGATGAGCGCGTTATTTACGTACGTTTCCGAAATTACCTTGCCAGAATATCGCTCCGTGTCTTTAAATATGGTGCAGATGTCCTTCTCCTTCTCTCTCATTGGCGTTTCTGTACTTTCAATGTACGTGACACAATGGAGAAATCTGGTCTTGTATTCAGCGTTTCCAGGTTTAGCGGCATGCATTGTAGCGTTGTTCATACCCGAATCCCCTAGATGGTTGGCAACAGCTGGGAAAAGTTTTAAAGCCGAAAAAGTCTTGAAGAGAATGAGCAAAAATGGGAAGTATTCTAATTTGGAGTTTTCCTTGGCTGTCCCATTTCACAATCTTAATCAGGAGCGTTATTCGCTTTTCGATTTGTTTCGTCAATGTTCTCTCGTATTGTTCGTGTTGGCCCAAGCTTTTGCGTGGTTTGCAGTTGGCTTGGTATATTACACATTGTCGCTGGTATCGTCAACTCTCAACGGTAGCATTCACTATAATTTCATTTACTCCATGGTTGGTGACATCGTTGGTGTAATTTTAACGATATTCGCTTGTAATATTCTCGGGCGGCGCTATGCCTTCATGTCGTCGTTACTGATGGGTGGGGTAGCGTTGGCGTGCGTCGTTGCGGTTCCACCTGAAGATAAAGACGGCCCCATCATTCGTTTGGTGTTCAGTGTGATTGGAAAAGTTTTCGTTTCTCTTGCATTCTGTGCTTTGTATTTATGGTCAGCCGAATTATTTCCGACAGTCATTCGTAATCAAGGTATCACCATGGTACAAATCGCTGGCCGTATTGGATCGACGAGTGCACCTTTCATCGCAACTATCCTCTACAATATATATATTCCCATGCCGTTTATATTGATGGCGATAGTCTGTGTGCTTGCTAGTCTAGCGACGTTGATTCTGCCGGAAACAAGTAAAAAGCCAACCAGGGAGAAGTTCGAGGACCTGTACATGAAAGATGAAGTGCCGGTACATCAGAAAAGCGATTCGCAAGCGTTCTCAACCGAACGACGATACAGCGTCAATCAAAGCTTCCATGGGTATGTACGTGTTTAATAATGGTGTTGTTAACTGTCGTTATTCAAAAGTCGTTTCAAGCAGTAAAACAAACCCGACAATAACATTTCTTTTTTCTACAGTGGATTTTTTTATCTATAGTGGAGATTTTTTAACAAATGTGCCGGCTGGGTACCGATAACATGGTGATTTTTTACAGAAAATGATCTGTTTCACTTATGATTGTGTTGTGTAGCACGTTGGGTTTTTTTGTAGTTTTCTAGAATATTTTGCTTGTGAGAATGTTTTTCTCACGTGTCGATAACCGTGTCAACCAGCTTGATCGACAAAACTGATCGTGTTGTGTTTAATGCGTTTCCTAGCTCTCGTTAGAATTTCAGGATATTTAATCAGTAGAATTTTTCAAATGGGACAACGTTCGTGCTATGGTTGGTTCCTTCGGAAGAGTTGAGTATGCGGTTTTCGATCGTCGAACAATCACGAGGTTTTTGTGTGAAAGATTTTCGATTATTTTTATTTAAGTCTTATTTCATTTTTAATGAGGAAATATTGATACTATTTTTTGATATTTATTTTAAGTTTTGAACTTTATTTAATTACCTCATTATTTTGCTATATTATATTTAATTATTTTTCGTATTTAAACTTGATGTAATTTTTGATACCTTGACATTTTCAATGGCATTGTTGTTTTGAAGGGCAGAACGTCATAATTTTCTCGTCAAAGCGATGATGTGTTCCATCTTTTTAAACGATTCCATTGATCATTTGTAGGAAAATTCAAGCATACATTTTTGTAATCAACGTGTATTTTTCCTGAGGTTATGTGATAAGATATGTTACTGAAAGCAAGCCGATGTGAACCAGATATTGCTATTTAATCATTCTTTCTATACTCCTCTTGTGATTGGTTCAATGTAATCACTATTTTTAACTCCTTTTTTATCAGCAACCATACAACGCTTTTGCTTATGTTGAACTTTTACAAATTCTATGCGCTGGATAAAGGCTTTTGCTATATGTTAACATAACAAGTTTTTAATTAATTTTTTTTATGAAGGTTTGATAGCATCCATTAATTTGAAATGTTTGTTAAATGTTTTGTAGATTGACGATTTTTTTTGCTTTATGTGGAAAATTTACTGCTAAGTTACGTGTTCCTGGTCTTTTCATACAAAGAAACTTTAAACACACAAGTATGTTTAAGGGAATTTGAGACGTATATTATTGTTTGTCAAAGATCTAAGAATAACATTTGAACAGTTATGTTCGGAGCAACACACTACAAGTTCTTACAGAATGGCCAACAAAAATGATTTAAATGTAATCATGTCGAAATTAGACTGCCACAGTCTTTGTGAAGTTCAAAGGAGAATTTGAACATGAGTTTTTTAAGCAGATTGTTAGACCAAGAAATGCTCTCTCGTGACTATGATGAATATCTCTCAATCAAGCCCTTTGCCTGTCTCTTCTATTTTCTACATTAACAGAATTGTTTTGAACGTTAAATTGTAGTTTATATTTTCTGCTTTTGAACTTAAATAAAAGATAAAAAACATATAATAACTGTGATAAATTTCTTTTAGAATTTTTATTACAGCTGGATTAGTAGAAACATTTTATTTTGATGGAATGGAAATTGATCCTGTCATCAACTCCACTCATCATGATAATAAACCCCAAATGGAAATAGATGAAGTATTGTCAAGAATTGGCTATGGAGTTACGCAGTTTCTGTTAGTGGCCACTGGCACGTTTTTGAACTTCACTTTCGCTTATCAGACGCTACTCATGTACTATGGTGGTGATGATCCCCCATGGAGATGTTCGAAAATCTATTCGAACGATTCATGTGTTAGAATCGTTGGTAATCAGGATATTAGCGTGACAGACGACAATTTCCAAAAACGTTGTCAGATGAATCGACATGAATGGACTTACACGACCGACAAAGATTATTCCATAGTGACGCAGTATGATCTTGTGTGTTCAAATGAGTATATTGCCGCTTTGGTAAATGCAAGCTTCTTTATCGGTTGGGCGATTGGTGGAGTATTCACCGCAGTTGTTTCTGATAGGTTTGGTCGCAAAATATGTCTAGTTGTTAGTTTTCTGGGACTCTCCGTATTTGCTATCACGTCATCGTTTATCACCGCGATATGGCAGTTAGGTGTTCTTCGAGCGTTGATTGGTGCATTTGAAGGGACTCTGATCGCTGTGTTATCAATTTACGTTGCCGAGTACTCAGTTCCTAAATTTCGAACTTTGAACCTAACGGTGATACAAATTGGATTTTCGGCATCGCTTGTTGTTCTTTCTGTTGTTGCGATGTATGTTCGAAATTGGAGGAAGTTAGAATTGTACGCAGCCTTTCCTGGATTAGTTGGTTTCTTGATAACATTCTTCATGCCGGAATCTGCAAGGTGGCTTCGAACAGCAGGGAAATTAAACCAAGCTAAGCATAATTTGGAAAATATGATAAAAGCACAGAAAGTTACTAAGTTTGAATTCGACTTAAAACCGATGCCTTCCGCCAACAGTTCACACCAATATTCATATATTGATTTGTTTCGAAGTTGTTTCCTTGTCATTTTTGTGATGGCACAAGCATTTGGCTGGATGGCCGTTGGTTTAGTATATTATGCGTTATCGTTAGAGTCATCTGACCTTGGTGGTAGCATCTATGAGAATTTAATGCTTTCTATGTTAGCTGATACAGTTGGTAACTTCGTAGTCCTGTTTCTTTGTAATTATTTCGGTAGACGTAAGCTGGTTGCTGTGTCTTTAGGTGTGTGCGGCATATTCCTTGGTTGTATTGGGTTTGTTCCGAAAACATTAAGCCATGGTACATTGATCCGAATCATACTAGCTATGTCTGGAAAGGCTTTCGTTGTAATAGCGTTCAGTGGTTTCTACATATGGACTCTAGAACTGTTTCCAACTGTTTTAAGAAGCCAGGGAATGACCGTTTGTCAAATATCCAGTCGTATCGGATCGTCGTCGGCACCTTTCGTCGCCAAAGTCTTGTTAGATATTTATAAGCCGTTGCCGTTCATCGTTATGGCTGTCGTCAGTGTTTTGGCGTGTGGAGCTTGTCTTGTATTGCCGGAAACGAATAAGATGCCTACTCGAGAAAATTACGAGGACATTTTTGCCGGTCGGAATACGGTAGACGACGATGTGGATCCTTTATTAAATGGCTTCAACTAAAAGTAAAGAAGAATATTTTGAAAATATAACTTAAGAAAATAATGCATCCTTATGTCTAAGTTAATATTGAATAGGTAGTTACATTTTTTTTTTCATTCATTCATATTTCATGCAAGATTTTAAGCTAGATGGAATATTTCATATAGGGAAGCATTGGTTAAATCATGTGATGTCAAAGTATTTGAAATCTTTCGGAACATTAGCTTCTACATTACCTGCAGAATATTCCGTTTATAAAAGACATCAGCTTGTCATGAGAATCTTTGTTGATGGCGAGTTTGCTTACAAGTTTTTACTCTGCTTTCGATTTGTTTTAGTTCCATCTCCTACTTTTATGTCTGACTGGAGAAGTTTTATCCATTTTCAATATCAGTCCGTTTTATTGAATAATATAAATTTTTTAAATGTTTTTATCATGATGTATATACATAGGATAGCCATTTTTGTTATTTAGTTCATTTTGAAAAAATTGGCCCTTTCCGAATGACTGTTTTGATCTAACTTATAATTGCCTCAAAACTGCAGTTTCAAATATAGTACATACTTTACAAAATTCAATCAAAATACTCTTCAAATAATGACGAGATTGGATGTCTAAAACTCAAAAGGGTAATTAAATAGAATTTTGAAAACGCGATAACGTTGAATACGGTTCAAAAGTAACCTTTTAAAAAAGTTCGAATGAGCCAAGTATTGAGTCACTCATTGCATAATGTAAACTAGGCTTTAGATAGGACAGCAAGTAGTTTGAAAGAAAGTTTATTGCTAGCATAAAATGTTTATATAGCTTTTATTGTAATTAGCGAGTTAATTAATATTTTTGTAAGCTAAGTTATCAATCATTTTTTCTCATTTGTAGACAGGAACAATCTTTCTAAATAATCAAAAATTCAAAATAACTTGAGTAACGTTCGTTCGGATTTTCGGTTTCGTCTGAAATCGGGAAAGTATACTCCTGTGGTATTGATTGAAGAATGTAAATATTAAGAAAATATAAATAAGTTCCGTCGTTGTTGTTGTTGTTTAAGAGAAAACAAAAATGGTTTATTAATAAAAATGACTATACTGAATTATATGTGATATTTATGTTTTTTCTCAATTCTCAAAATTGCGATGGGAGGATGTTTTCTTGTGCTCTATATGTGGACTTTCTACGTCTCCAACATTCTCGATGTCGAGCTTTTATCTGCAACAGTCATAAAGATAAAGAGAGACTACACCACTCAATTTTATTTTATTTATTTTGGATTTCTTTAATATGGACAACATCGTTTCGGGTATGAAATATAACTGGTCTGTCATCTTAACAGTAGTATTACTAACTAACTCACACGATTGTATCGTCGAGTTATCTCGGCTGTCTTGAGAAAAGTCAGTGTCTGTATGAGAAGTCTGTTATTTTATCAATGTAATATGTTCCATTTTTTAAAATTATTAGTTCGTTTAAGCAATCATTTATATTATTATAATATAATATTTTTTAGTTATTTGTAAAGTTTATCCTTTGGAAATTGATGACAAGTTTCAGAAACAAATTTTATTCACCGCATCACCTTTATTCCGTGAAAAAAAAAGACTTTTCCAAACACTGCACGTTTTAATTTCTTTAATTTTTAATCCGCCTTTTGTCCTTTAACTTTTGAATACATTTTCTCTGTTACTTCGCTAATATCATGACATTTTCTGGCAGAAAATCTACATTCAAGGTTCAGTAAGAATTGATAGATATTAAAGATATATCTACATATCAGGGATGTGATAATATTTTTGTTTGCGAACAGGCTGCACTTAAATTTAAAAGTGTTCTTGGTTTTATAGCTTAAAATCATGATGGTGACAGAACAATCGGAAAGAAGTGATTCCGAAGAGCCATCTGAATCAAGTGATCATGAAATGGACATCGACACAGTCATGGAAAAACTTGGTCCTTTTGGGGTTTATCAATGTGTCCTCATCATCGTAGGGTTTTATTTGGAATTTTCTATTTCATACCAAACCCTCATTATGGTTTTCATTGGTGACAGCCCATCGTGGAGATGCTCCTTGAATAGTAATGATGCATTTTGTGCAAGAAATATCAATAAAACCTTCAAAGTAACTGATGATGATTACGACGAGAGATGCAATATTAAACGAAGTGATTGGGTTTTTGCAGAACCAAACAAAGGTTTTTCTATAGTAACCGAATATGACCTTGTTTGTTCCAAGGAATATATCGTGGCCGTGGTGAATGCTGCATTTTTTATCGGGTGGGGCATTGGTGGCCTTTTTACTGGTTTTTTATCAGATAAATTTGGCAGGAAACTTTGTATCATTTGTTCATACATCACATTCTCGATATTTTCGCTCACCTCATCATTCATAACTGCAATATGGCAATTAGCAATTCTTAGAGTATTGATAGGAACATGTCTTGGTACACTAGTGGCTGCTCTTGTAACGCTTCTTTCTGAAGTTACAGCTCCTGCTTACCGCACTGGCGCATTGGTTGCTATTCAGAACTCGTTTGCTGTTTCTGTAATTGTACTTTCTGCTGTTGCAATGCACATTCAAGACTGGAGGAAGTTGGAGCTTTATGCTACAATCCCTGGATGGGTAGCCACGATTTTAGCGTTTCTTATACCAGAATCTCCAAGATGGTTGTCAGTTAATGGGAAAAAGCAAGAAGCAGAATCAATTTTAAAAGGATTTATAGTAATGAACAGAGGAAAACAGTTTGACTTTAAATTAAAACATAATGAAGATAAGTATGTGGTTGAACATCACGCTTACACATACGTTGATCTGTTCAGGAGTTGGTCTCTTGTTCAGTTTATGATGGCCCAAATATTCGGATGGCTATCTGTTGGATTAATTTATTATGGTGTGACACTTGAATCGGCTAATTTAGGGGGTAGTATCTATCAGAACCTGATGTATTCCATGATTGGTGATATCGTTGGTACTATTCTTACCTTCTTTGTTTGCAACTGGTTTGGTAAGCGTTATGCTATAAGTGGCTCATTTGGTCTATCTGCAGTGTTTTTAGGTTGTCTTGCTGCCAGTCAAGGTTCAGGTTCAGTGTTGCGCGTTATATTTGCCTTTATATCTAAGATATTCATCAACATTGCCTTCATTGGTTTTTACGCTTGGTCAAGTGAATTATTTCCTACGGTTTTGCGTAACCAAGGTATAATTTTTTGTCAGTTGGGAAATCGTATTGGTGGGTCTTTAGCGCCTTTTATAACTACATTGTTAACACATGTTTTTCGACCATTGCCTTATATAATAATGGCGATTTTTGGATTTTTGGCTGGCCTGACGTCTCTTACATTGCCTGAAACAAATTTCAAGCCAACCCGTGAAAAATATGATGATCTCTTCGAAGAGGAAGATATTTCCTCTGGAGGAGACACAGCTGAAGCTGTTCCACTTTTGGAGAAGTAAATTGAATTGAATATTAACTGTGGCTATTTGGCTATTACGATATTAGTATAAAAAAAACTAAGGCAAAATTCTAATGAAATTTACAACCGAAATAACTGTAATGCTTTTTACACTGTTGGATAGGAAATTTAGCCAGCTTTCTCGGTTAACACAATTTAACAAAACGACTTTAAAGTAACTTTAAATAATTTTTTAAATAGCTTTTACTTTAATGCGATTTTTATACCATTAAATAGAGCTTTTTTTCGGCTTTCACAAAATGGAATTTTTGTGGTATGAAAATCCCTATCCATTAGAATATTAAAGGTTTTCTTTTACTGTATAGAAATGCTTAGAAAATTTTTAATTTGAATTTTGCGTGACAGTTTTTCAAACTCATACTGTATAACAAATTGGATTAAAACAATTGAAATTGAAAATCGTTCAAAGTTTAATATGAAAGAAACTTTTACAATTGGTTTATTTTCAACATGAAAATTTACGACGATTGCGCCGTTTTTAACGATACAATAGTTGAGGATAAAATCTTTCAACAAGTTAGTGAAAGATTAAGTATATAGTAACTATTCAACTTGAAAGTAGTTTATACGGTCGAAATTCCACCTTGTCTAATTTGAATCAATTGATTAAACCTGCGATTAAACATATTCAATACTTTTACTTAAGAATGCATAAGTTTTCATAAGTACAGGTCGCTAGATTTACATTAGTCAAGGCAAAAGTTCAACGGTATAAACTACACTTTAGCAAAGAGGCAATGGATTTGATATTGTAATTTATGAAATCATCTACGGTCATTTTCACTAACTTCTCCTATGTGTGTCTGATTCAGTGGCTTTTCAGAACATAGAATTATCAAATGAAATTCGTGCAATACACAAACAGCGTATCTATATTTTAAAAGAATTATTATTTAGTTATTTATATTATCCAAAAGGATCTTGTGCAGGACTTTTTTTATATTTTTTTTTACTTTTCTATTTTTGTAAGGAATCCGATGATTTCAATGATTTTGATGGAACTCAAGTAGCTGTACATCATAATAAGTTGTGTTTTTTTTATAATTTTTGTTGATGATTTTGAATGAGAAGTGCGAAAGTGCATGTTGTTGAAATATGTTTTTATTTTTCGATACATATACTAGACATTCAGGGTGTCTAGTAGACCCTGAAAGCCCTAAATGACCCTGAATTTTATTTGAAAAATTTAGAAAAATTGCTGTTGTGTGTCAAGTTTATTACAACAAGAAATAAATGACTCACTGTATATCGTTTTTAGAGAAGAATGCATCAAGTTTATGACGGGAATTTTTTCATTTTTCGTTTCTGATTTTTGTAGCTATTTTTATTTTCATTGAAAATGGATCAGTTTTGTTTTGCCTGATTTACAGCTATCCATGAAGACATATCTGAAAAATCATTTGCATACAAAAAGCTCTAGCGTGATATAACGCCTCGTGCTGATGTTTGCCTTAGAGATCATATCACTACATTGAAGATTGTGTTGATATGCATCAAGTTGAACATTTATAACTTTTTGCAATGCTCAAACCGTGCAGACTTTATTATCTTTATTCTTTTGGCCTAAACATTGTCGGTTTAGTGGATCTGTTTGTTAATAGAACTCCATTTTGTTTTGTTTTTTTTGCTTTTTTGTTTTTTGTTTCTTTGTATTTATATTTCCCAAGCCCGTGTGTAAAACTGCCGGTGGCATTCTTCGTGCAATTCACGAGGATAAATTTTTGTGGATTGAGATGTTTTTGAATGGGTGCATTCAAGAAAAGTAATTCACTCATGGTGACTGCAAAAGAACCTTTCGCTTTCTTGCTTTATGACACTCCTAGTTTAAGTTCTACTTCCGATATATAATGTAGTATTAATGGGAGGGATTGAATTAACTTCGATAATGTGAAACGCCGCGAATAAAGGTCCAGCAACAACAAACGCTATAGTAGTTCCTATGTGTTTTAATAGGGAGCTTAAGCAACTTGCGACGGCAACGTAGACGACGACGTGAGCAAAAACAACAAAATAAATAATTACTACCAATTAAAAGTATGAATAACTTGTTTTTGTTAGTGAAACAATTCAATTGATAAACTTATATCGACTGGAAAGTTATCAAGTTACTATAAATTTTACATAAGAGAAAAAGACTCATCTCTGTAATCACGTCTCCGTTCTCAGCGCGGCTTCAAAACGTGATTTTCACGTTGAGCATAGAACGTGCAAATATGTTAATGATGTAATTATCTTCCCAATGGCCTCATAAGCTGTAGACATTCTTTCTAAACAAATTCCACATAGAAAATAAAGCTTTTGTTTTAAACACGTCGCCGTCTTCGTTGCCGTTGCGATTGCTTATGCTCCCTAATTTTAGAATTACAACGGTTCGTTTATTATTAAAAAACAACGTAGAGACTGATGCAATAGGGCTTTGAAAACTCGAACTAATCGTAAACGATTCCCTTGTTGTTTGTCATTCCATTTGAGTCTGAAAGTTTGACATGTCGAAAGACTGTTCCACATCTTTCCTCCAACACTCGTTACAGAAATTATGAAATCAACTGTCTCCTATTCTCACATTTTCTTTCACCTTTCGCAACACCGGTGTCACTTTATAGTATTCCAGTACAGTTCCCGTAGGAAAGTTAAAGTCGATAAAACTTTATAATACCTAATACTTTAATTTTTCCTGAACTTTAGGATTTCCTGAATAAAAAGATTCATTTCAATTGGAATAATTGAAATGGAAAATGAAGAATTTAAGGACGCTGCTGATCCAACAGTTTCCAGTGATCCAGAGATGGACATTGACTTATTTATCGAGAAGCTTGGTCCATGCGGAATGTTTCAATGTCTCGTTATTATTACAGGAATGTTCTTGGAATTTTCTTCATCTTACCAAAGCCTCATAATGTATTTCATTGGAAACAATCCATCATGGAAATGTGCATTCAGAAATAGCAACGATTTTTGTGCAAAGAACTTCAACCAGTCCTTTGATGTAAGCAACAGTAACTATAATGAGCGGTGCAAAATGAATCGAAGTGATTGGGTTTTCTCAGTATCTAACAAAGGCTATTCGATAGTTACTGAATATGACCTTGTCTGCTCCAAGGGGTATATCGTAGCCATTGTGAATGCTGCATTCTTTATTGGGTGGGCCATAGGTGGCTTTTTCACTGGTTTTTTGTCAGATAGATTTGGTAGAAAACCTTGCATCGTTGTTGGCTACATTACATTATCAATATTTGCGATAACATCCGCGTATACTAACGCCATATGGCAGTTAGCAATTCTCAGAGCATTGATTGGAGTCTGTATTGGTACAATTGTAGCTGGCCTTGTTACCGCTATTGCTGAATATACAGCACCTGTCTACAGAACAGCAGTTATGGTGGTCATTCAAACTTCTTTTGCAACGTCAGTTATTATTCTTGCTGTTGCTGCAATGTACATTCAAGATTGGAGGAAATTGGAATTGTATGCATCATTTCCAGGCATCGTTGCAATAATCATATCAATGCTTGTCCCAGAATCTCCTAGATGGTTAAAAGCCAATGGTAATCTTGAAAAAGCAAAAGGCGTTTTAAAAGAAATTGTAGCAGTTAACAATGGAGTACTGTTCAATTTCAAGTTGAAGCAATATAAAGAAGGTCACATGTTTAAATGGAATACATATACATACGTTGATCTCTTCAGGGAATGGTCGCTTGTCCTATTTATGATGGCCCAAATCTTTGGTTGGTTTTCTTTTGGATTGATTTATTATGGTGTAACACTTGAAGCTGAAGATTTAGGTGGAAATATATATGAAAACTTGATGTATTCTATGATTGGCGATATTGTTGGTATTCTTCTTACTATCTTTACTTGTAATCGGTTTGGAAAGCGTTTGGCCATAAGTGCTTCATTTGGTCTGTGTGGAGTGTTATTAATTTGTATTGCTGCTGTACCAAAGTCAACTCACCATGGTGCCGTTATCCGGATTATACTTGCCTTTATAAGTAAAGTTTTTATCAATATTGCATACAATGGTTTTTATATTTGGTCCACTGAATTATTTCCTACCGTTGTCCGTAACCAAGGCCTGATTTTTTGTCACCTTGGAAATAATATTGGTTCGGCATCCGCACCTTTCGTAACTAGACTTTTAAGAAATGTTTCTCGACCTTTACCTTTTATAATTATGGCAATATTTGGAATTTTGTCTGGACTGACATCCCTGACGTTGCCTGAAACAAACATGAAAGCAACTCGGGAAAAATATGAAGATCTCCTTGGGAAAAGAGCTATCTCTTCTGCTCATGAGAGTAGTGAAATTACACCACTTTTGCAGAAGTAGCCTTAAAGTCGGTCATGGAATGGCTTGGTGCATTTCTAGACATTCATTGACTTCTGAATAATAACTCATAGAGACGGTGTTCTTTTTGAAGTTGTTTCTATACTTTTCAAATATTGGCAACATTCAGGATGTCACCTCTCACAGAAGACACCGTTTCATTCGTAATTTCACCCAAAGTTCGAATAGGTTTGTTCATTAAAGGTTTTTGTTTAGGTTTTACTTTGTACCTCCTATGAGACACTATCAGTGGATTTCTTATTAGACAACCTTATGATTTTTTTAGTCGAATCCCGAAATATCAATGCTTTAGTAACCCCTACCGCGATCGAACTACTTTTAAAATTACGATGTACAGGTTACTATATCAAATTTTTTAGGTTTTTATTTATTAATTTAGTTTTTATATTTATTTTTGCTGTTGTTGTTGACAAGGAATATTACCTGACATCGTTTCGTTCATAATATCACCTACGCGAGTTAGTTCAGCAAATGTATAGGTTACAATGTCTTTATATTATTGTTATTATTATTTTACAAATTTTGTTGGTTTTTATTTATTAATTTACTTCTATATATTAATAGCCGATTCTCTGTCTGTTTGTTTGTTTGTTTGTAAGTCACGCAAAATGGTAGATTGAGTTGTGAGCGAAATTATTTCTTTTTTTGTATGGACGTGAGTTCGAAGCGAATACATTGCAACCCCAATCGAACGTGACTATTTTTGGCTGATGAACTAATAGGAATAACGTTTTGTTTTTACTATTATTGTTAGTTTTATTTTCCACGTTGACTTGGCTTTGAAAACAGTACATCAACTAAATACAAAGAAACTAACTGATTAAACATTTTGGACAAAAATCAGCATTGGCAGAACGTGGCAGCATATGTTCGGTTTGCCACTAACTCTTGCCTGACTGTCTGAGACGGGTGAACTTTTTTTTTGAGCAATCAAAATGTTTAAAAACCGAAAGGTAAAAAAAGAGTATCATATCAAAACAAAATGCTTTTTTTTTTTGCTTTTCTTTAAATAAATTAATTTCTTCTTTTAATTGTTAAGCGTTCTGATCGAACGTTTATTTATTCTATTTATTCATTTAGCACGTGCCTTTTTTCTCTCCTCCGTGTGAACTTTTTAAGAAGAAAAACCATTTTCCCCCTGTTTGATAGCACCCATGTTAGAGCGCGTAACTTTTTTAAAACAAAAGCTAATAAAAAGTTGAAGTTTTCTCTCTCTACGTATTGAGTGTATTGTTACACTGATGAAAGATTGGTTTTACCAGAGGTTGTGACTTCGAATCTGCTTCTGGTTGAACACAAGTTATACGAGCCGTTTATAAGGAAATTTGATACAGTGATACAGAGCAGGTGGACATGGGCGGCGAGCGACGCCGCCTTGGCGGCTAGTTTTTATTTATTTATGCTTCTGTTTTTTACGTCTTTTTTATGAGGAATATTATTTGACATCGTAATTGAATACTAAAGAGTTTCCTTTCATTTTAGATTTTCATTAGCAAATGAGTATTGAAAGTTTTAATACTATCTTTTTGTAATTTCCCCCACAGCGAGCGTAAGCGTGTTGCTGTTACACGGTGGTATACAATTATTAGCTCACTTTTCTCCTGTTTCAAAGCATGGTACTGTAGTAGATGGGAGGTTTTTCGTATCTTTCTTCTCATTTATTATTATATTATAACTAGCAAGTAGCTTTCACTATGAGGGCGCCTGTGATTGCATTTCCGTTAATATCACTAAATCGGCCCAAAATTCAACGAAATAAGTAACGAAAACTTGGCTGCAGTTCACACATTTCTTTTGTTTGTAGCAATACCTTCTGATTTTACTTGTTAAGCTTTATTTACACTTTTTAAAAGGTATGTTAGCATTAGTGTGACTTAGGCCTAAGAGATAACAAAAAATAACAAAGTTTTATGCACATTTTCAGCTGCGTAAGTACATGTATTTGGTTTGCATATTCGAATTAGTGTCGCCACCGATACACTATTCCACATGGTTACACTACTCATTAAACAATTCGTTGTATCGTAAAACTTAAATATTTACACTTAAATATGTGATTTTCGGCACGCGCTTTCTTCACTGCATACAAACACTTTGATCACGATTGTATTTGAATTATTATGTATCTTGCCATACATAAAAGACTGGCTTTGTCGAAGTATTTAAAGTATGTCACTTATCAGGCCCAAAATCAAGCAAAAACATTTTTACAAAAATCCTTAAATTACAAAATATTTGGACGCAAAGTTTTCCTTTTTAATGTTTAGCTTGCTGTGTGTACAAATTGGAAAGCTTGAGCGCGGGGGCATTTTTAGCTAAAGCTATATGCCAGTTTCAAGTATCGTAGAATTTCTCATTTGAAATAACTTTCTTAAAAGTAAAGTTTATTCTGACATATCGCAACTCCAGTGTCGCTTCACGTTGTTCACGTACAGTTTGTGAAGGAAAGTAAAAGCTGATAAAACTTTGTCGTACGTAATATTGAGTTTTTCTTAAACTTTAGAATGCGCTAAATAAAAGATTCGATATCTTATTGGAATAATTGAAATGGAAAATGAAGAATTTAAAGATGCTGCTGATCCAACAGTTTCCAGTGATCCGGAGATGGACATTGACACATTTATCGAGAAGCTTGGTCCATGCGGAATGTTTCAATGTCTGGTTATTATTACAGGAATGTTCTTGGAATTTTCTTCATCCTACCAAAGCCTCATAATGTATTTCATTGGAAACAATCCATCATGGAAATGTGAATTCAGAAATAGCAACAATTTTTGCGCAAAGAACTTCAACCAGTCCTTTGATGTAAGCAACAGTAACTACAATGAGCGGTGCAAAATGAATCGAAGTGATTGGGTTTTCTCAGTATCTAACAAAGGCTATTCGATAGTTACTGAATATGACCTTGTCTGCTCCAAGGGGTATATCGTAGCCATTGTGAATGCTGCATTCTTTATTGGGTGGGGCATTGGTGGCTTTTTCACTGGTATTTTGTCAGATAGATTTGGTAGAAAACCTTGCATCGTTGTTGGCTACATTACATTATCAATATTTGCGATAACATCCTCGTATATTAATGCCATATGGCAGTTAGCAATTCTCAGAGCATTGATTGGGGTTTGTGTTGGTACAATTGTGGCTGCCCTTGTAACAGTTGTTGCTGAATATACAGCACCTGTCTACAGAACAACAGTTATGGTGGTCATTCAAATTTCCTTTACATTGTCAATAATTGTTCTTGCTGTTGCTGCAATGTACATTCAAGATTGGAGGAAATTGGAATTGTATGCATCATTTCCAGGCTTATTTTCCGTAATCATATCATTGCTTGTCCCAGAATCTCCTAGATGGTTACAAGCCAATGGTAATCTTGAGAAAGCAAAAGGCGTTTTAAAAAAAATTTTGGCAGTTAACAGAGGAGTATTGTTCAAATTTAAGTTGAAGCAATATGAAGAAGGTCACATGTGTAAATGGAATACATATACATACGTTGATCTATTCAGGGGCTGGTCGCTTGTTCTATTTATGATGGCCCAAATCTTTGGTTGGTTATCTTGTGGATTGATTTATTACGGTGTAACACTTGAAGCTTCAGATTTAGGTGGTAATATGTACGAGAACCTGATTTATTCTGCTATTGGTGATATTGTTGGTATTCTTCTAACTATCTTTGCTCTAAATCGGTTTGGAAAGCGTTTGGCCATAAGTGCTTCACTTTGTCTGAGTGGAGTGCTTTTAGGTTGCATTGCTGCTATACCAAAGTCAACTCACCATGGTGCCGTTATCCGGATTATACTCGCCTTTATAAGTAAAGTTTTTGTCAATATTTCATACGGTGGTTTTTATATTTGGTCCACTGAATTATTTCCTACCGTTGTCCGTAACCAAGGCCTGATTTTTTGTCACTTTGGAAATAGTATTGGTTCGGCATCTGCACCGTTTATAACTAGAGTTTTAAGAAATGTTTTTCATCCATTACCTTTTATAATTATGGCAATATTTGGAATTTTGTCTGGACTGACATCCCTGACGTTGCCTGAAACAAATATGAAAGCAACTCGGGAAAAATATGAAGATCTCCTTGGGAAAAGAGACATCTCTTCTGCTCATGAGAGTAGTGAAATTACACCACTTTTGCAGAAGTAGCTTTAAAGTCGGTCATGGAATGGCTCGGTGCATTTCTTGAACATTCATTGACTTCTGGATCTGAATAGTAACTCATAGAAACGGTGTTCTTTTGACAGTTTTTATACATTTCAAGCATTGATAACATTCAAGATATTACCTGCTGTGGACTACGATGTTTTGTAGTTTCACCCAAAACCGTTATGGGTTAGTTCAGCAAAGTTTTTGTGTACGTTTCACGTTGTACGTCCCGTCAGATTTTTGTAGTTGAAACTTTATTTTATTATACTAGCACCAAGGTACTTTTGATGTTGCTGACGTAATAGAAAACGATGTGTGTTTTGAACAACACCCGCCTTTATCAAACTATTTTTTACAATGACCTGTAAGGTTGGAATATTCAACTTTTCGCAGTTTAAGAATGAGGTTATTTAAGAATTTGTTTGACGTTTTTATTTATTAATGTACTTTTTTTTATTTATTTTTCCTGTTGTTTTTTTACGACTTTTTTCTACGAGGAATATTATTTGTCATCTAAATTTAATATTAAAGAATTTCTCTTCATTTTTGATTGCCAGCAAATGAGTATTGAAAGTGTTAATACTATCTTTTTGGAATTTCCAGTATATCTCCAGACAAATAAATCGTCTTATATTTCTTTAGCCAGTTAAAAACTGCGTAAGTCTGAAACTTGCGCCATTGTTTACTGGCTAAAGAAACCAAGACGCACGCTTCTTCCCACACCATCTCAAAACACATTGCTGCCTACACGGTCTACAAAACAAAGCACACGCATGTAACATCACCACCAAACACGTCGATTTTTACTGCCTACACCCGCATTCCACTCATGTTGTCCACCACAAGCACACAGAACCTTACTTCGCACACCCCCACCAACCACAACAGCTTCGTCCAACACAAGCACGCCGCTCGCTACTTCCTTCGCCGACACCACAACAGCCTCGTTCCCGTTTATCACACTGAACATTACTCAGTACACCAACACCACGTCACCCACACCACCCATCCAGAACTACGTCTAATGCAGCAACACAAATCACAACAATTTTTATTTTTTTTAGTTCAAACAATTTGTTAGTTTATCAGTTTATTATTTAATAGCTCCATGTATCAGATCGTTCATTTAATAAATTTCCCGTTAACATTTATTCACCTCCTCCTTTTGACCCCTTTGTTGGCACCCTCTTCCCCAACTGTGTCAAATCTTTTTTAGCTCACTAATTTTGATGACACCATTTCCTAGATTAATTACCTTCACACAACAGAATGAGTAACACCGATGCAACGACAAAACACAAAAACACTTAAGTAAAAACACCAAACACCCTGAATCGGAAACATACACCACCAACCATCCACAGTTTGTTTCGTGATTCACCACACTTTAAATCTAAACACATCAACTACGCCAAACGATGCAAGCTTGCCATTTAACATCATTGCGAGAACTCAAACACCAACCTTATCGTCAACACATCATCAACAACACTCACCACACAAAAGAAGCTCTTACATAAGAGATGAGGATTCATACCTACCCCTACTCAATACAACAAAAATAATCTACAAAACGACGTGCACTCTTTCAAAAGACGCATTAACACACATTACTACTATCACAACCAAGAGAAAAACAACACCGCTGAAAGAATGAAACCCTTCAAAAAACGATCCACATGGAATCCACCGCCAAATAACGCACTGTATACACTTACTTCCAAAAGATTAATGAAACCTTAAACGACTTAACACACACTCAACAACAACAAACAACAAGTACGACGAAATCTTAGCCATGAAGAACATGCACTCAACCAACTGAAATACAACACCAAAATCACCATAAAAAAGAGCGACAAAGGCAGCAACATTATAATGCATCATGAATACACACAATTATATAGAAAAAGTCCATAACGAACATCTTAATAACCAAAGCACTTACAACCGCTTATCTTTCAATCCCACCACACAAATTACCCATGACGCCACAATACCAGTTTCATATCTTCACAATAAACATAATACATAAACATAATGAAACGATCACCATCACCTCCACAAACCCCACTTATTTACGGACTCCCTAATATCCACCAGAAAAATTATCCACTCTGTCCTATCGTCTCTGCATCTAATGGTCCTAACAACCAACTTCTCCAGATACATCACACACTTCCTACAACCCCTCATCGAACTGCTTCCGTCACACATTCGTCACACAAACACTTTCTCACCCTCATTGACGAATTCCCACCTCTGGCTGCAAACGTTTACCTTGTCACAGCAGATGTCAAATCACCATACCACAAGACAAAGGAATCAATGCAGCAATGTATTACTTCAAGATACACAAGAACATCTAACCACTATACATGCTGCACCCACTCGCATTATATATAATCATAGAATTCATTCTGAAACACAGCACCTTTCAATTTATGGAACATCACTACCACCAAATCAAAGGAACATCAATGGGAACACGCATGGCACCACCTTACGCCAAGTTATTCATGGGGCAACGTGAAAAAGAAATTTTGGACAACGACACTTTCAAAACACGCATTCAATTTTGGAAACCCTTATAGATGACATCTTCTTTATATTCGACGGAACTCTCACCCAACTACAGGACCTTTTTAAGCACTTGAATAACCTACACCCTACAATCAAATACACGTTCGAATATTCACAGATATCAATAAACTTCATCGACTTTCACGAATACATAGATGAAAACAGAACACTAAAAACAAGACTCCACAAGAAACCCACTCACAGTTTCTGCTTCCTCCACTTCAACTCACATATCACCCTGCGCATATCAAAAGAAGTATCATTTACTCACAAGCCCATGGTCACAACTAACGACAAACGCTTGGAAGAAGACTTACATAAATTTACACGCACTCTCATCGAACGAAACTACATCCATTTCATCTGATAAACGAACAAATAACCCGAGCACTTGCATTCACACAGGCAGTACACTTATTCACCAACAACACAAAAAGGAAGATACATCTTACCATTCAATGCCACTTTCAACGAAGCAGGCAAAACATTATCACACCACATTCAAAATCATTGGCCATCCCACAACGCTACCATATCACAAATCTGTACTCAACCACCAAAAGGCATTCAAAAGCCCACCATCTCTAAAAGACATATTAACATACTCTCCTCAACATCAATGAACTGAACTAACACAGTGCATCTTATTTCACTAACAAAGCTTGTGATATTTAATTCCAAACTCATCTCCAAACTCAATGGTTATTATTTGTAACAATTTTTAGTTCGTTAATTAAAAGCATTTCTTATACCCATCCTGTTTTTTTTCACTTTCCGATTTTTCTTGCATTCCCACTTGACACACGATAAACACATCAATCAGTCAGGCAGACCCACTTCACACACATTTGCACACAGAAGCCCACATAAATACAAATAACTAGTGAAATAATAAAACGCAAAGCATTCCCAACTCACATTAAGGCAACAAAACAGCCTGAAAACAAACATGTCATCCACACCAGCTCATACAAGAGTTTCACAGCCCCAAAGCAATTTCACATACTAGAAACGCCAAACAAACAACACTGGCTGGTATATATTAGCAACAACCATCACAACTCCATACAGAAACCACGTCATTCCATGCACAAAAAAAATTATAATGACACATACGACTTCCACGTCAAAGTACTCAACAATGTCCCCAAGAATACCTTAACACACACACTTCCGCCACACCCTCGCATTGTGCAACCGATATTTCCATTTAAACAATCACGGCAATATAGCTCAAATCGAACCACCACTTTTATCACAAAGATTACTTCTGTACAATCCAAATCGAAAGTCATTCGAACTTCACGCCATAGACACCGTGATATAAACAAAAAACAAAGAGATAAAATCTTTCGGAACTGCAGACGCAAAAGGATAGCAACCTAAACATAAGTTTTCAATTGGTTAGGTGAGAAAAGCAAGAAAGTTTAACAACTGTATTTGTTTTCTATCAACAAATTCTTCCACGTTTGCATGAACTTTAATTGATGTCCAATTAATTACGCGGAAACATTCAAACCAAATTCTCGTGTCTTTTGAAACTGCTATGAGCTTGGACAGTTCTATTGGTAAATGTCTGACAAGCATTACTTTGCCTGACATCTTGTATATTCCAATCGCAAAAAAGGATTGTTCTTTGAATCTGACGTCAACGAAAGCTATGAAAGTTTTCATGTCGTAGAAAAGAACGGCGACAGTGATGTTGATATTCGTTTACAAAATGTGAACATACATATATCTTTTCTGTAAATTTTTTGTAAATTTTTCACAATCGCTTGTAATGTTTTTTAGGAAAAGGAAACATTATTGTTTAAGGTCTAACCTTATGTTTCATTTTGTAATAAACACCGCCCTCTATCAAACGCCGTATCTCAAAGCTGGAATTTGTAATAAACGCCCCAGTGGTTATTAGAGGACATGCAGTAAGAAATGAGTCCTCTTTCTCAAAAGTAATAAAATTTAACCATTTTCCATGGAATCAGCATCAATGATAAAAAACGAACATGAAACACAAAAAGATAAAGAAAATCCTGCCATAACTTGATGGACCCATCCCTAAAAACATTATTTTGTTCTATAAATCTACAACTCCTCGATTCTGTGCACCTTATTGCTTCACCAATGTATTCTTCCGCAGATAAGCCCTGGACCTTATCTCATGACAAAACATAAAAAACATGGGCTTATACGCGGGTGGGCTTATACGCGGGTGGGAAAAAAGTGCAAGAAAGGAGAGTAAAACTACAACGTTTTTCATGTAGATGTGCGGTTTTTTCTGTGAAAATCTGTTATAAACCTTTCCTCCGAAGAGGATCGAGAAGAAGAATCATCACCAGCTTCGTATTCGTCATAGCTCATCTCGCTGTCACCTTCACTTTCATCGTCACTCTGGAGATGAAATTCTCTCTCTGGTTCAGGCATTTCATAGTCTTCAAGACCACGGATGCTAACTAGTGGTCTTCAGACTTATCTAACTTCGTCTGAAGGTACATGGGTTCCTGGTGGTGATGTTCAACTACCCTGCATACTGTGTTTATGCAGCAAAAATTCATAAAAAATACATACGAAAAATTATAGGAAATGAAGAAAAAAATAGCATTTTAAAAAACTTTCATTGCTTTCTCTTTCTTCCTAAAAAAGCCTATAAAAAGAGGTGGGCTTATATACGGGTGGGCCTATACGCGGGCGTAAACTATCGGTAAGGAAAACCATGGGTTTATACGCGGGAAGGCTTATACACGGGTGGGCTTATCTGCGGAAGAATACGGTATGTGACGCTAGAAATTGGTAGTTATCCTCTATTCTCAAAACTCTCTATGCGGACTTTCAATGTATCATTCTTTATTTCGAACAAATTCTTCAGTCCATTTAGTTTGGTCTAATCATGGACGTATAAAAAGAGAAAGACTCACAACTAATACTAAAGCCTTTCATTTCTATCATTAAAATCTATTCTGTCATCATTTCTTTGATGTAATCGTCGCCTCGCATTTCACTGGTTTTCGGTTCACATGGGCGGGTTTATACGACGCTTTAGGTTTAATCCGATGTGGAAAACCAACGAATTGAGAGAAAATATGATTTGCAGAAGCATCAGCAATATTCTTGAGTATCACAAAACTTCTACTCAACCTTTTTTAAAAATGTTGGATTGGAATCAAGATAAATTTCTCGGAGTTAGAAAGTATTTTGTGTATATACTTATATCCAAAGATTCGGTACTTTGAAAGACGCCTGGGTGAGAATACACAGAAAAAAGAATGCTTTTTCATTCAATTCTGAAAATTTCATGTTTGAGACTGTAAGAAGTCATGAGGAATAAGAGTTTTAAACCTGGCTTCAATATAATCATAAAATCTTTAAATTCATTTCTGGTTGGTTGTTACGATCATGGAAGCCAATGGAAACATATATTTTTAACAGCACTTGAGGGAGTTTCAAAACTGCTTTTGTCAAAATTTCAATAAACCGAGGCGAGGTTTGTTTGAATAGATTTATAAAAGTTGTAAGTCTTTCCCTTTTTATACGTCCATGGTCTAATAAACTCTTATACTTTGTGCCGCTTAATTCGAACTCCATTAATTCGAACATTTCGTTAATTTGAACAATCTACAACTGTAGTGAAAATGAAGACATTTTTCTTATGGTGTTAAAATTTCTTTCAACTTTTCAATAAATTGTACATTCCCAGTCAAATCAAGTTTACAAGGTCAGTATTTTCTAAGTCTGTATTTTATGTGGTTTTCTGATTTCTCACTATAGATTATATCATAGTCACTATTATATCATAGTGACTATGATTATATACACTTTCACTTTTCTGTCATCATTTCAAAGAAGTGGTCATATGGAATCAACATACTTTCATCAACATCTTTTCTTTTCATCATTCAGTTTTTAACTCAGGCAAGATGGTAGGTTTTCTTCTCCTTTCTCATCCCTTCACTTTGCTTTGTTCAGACATATACCGTATTTCCTCTAATAAACGCCGCCCTTTGATAAACGCCGCCCTCTATTAATCGCCACACTTATAGCCGAACGTTTGTAGTAAACGCCGCCCTCTAATAAACGCCTCCATCTATTAAACACCGCATCTTTAAAAGCGGTATTTATTGGAAAACAGGTTAAACAAGAATTATAAAAGAGCTTTCATCTCATACAAGACAACGGCGACAGTGATATTGCTCTTCTTTGACATTTTCGTGAACATATCTTTTGTGTAAAACATTTTCACACAATCTTTTGTAACCTTTTTAAGGATAAGGAAACATTATCGTTTTCGTTTGCTTCTGTCGAATTTTTCATTTTGTAATAAACGCCGCCCTCTAATGAACGCTTCCCTCTATTAAACGCCGCATCCAAAACCTTGAATTTGTAATAAACGCCGCGGCGCTTTTTTAGAGGAAATACGGTATTCTATATTTATAATACTTATTCTAGTTTAAGCTTTGTTAAATATATCCAATTATTCAATATCCAAATATTCAGTTTGAATATATTCATACTCATCTGTCACAAACACTTGTGTCATCAATGACCCTTGACCCCACAGAACCGATTCTGCTACTTTCGCTCCCATAACCATTGTGGCTAAGAGTTGCACTTACTAACCTTAAACTATCTTTCTTTAAATTAAAGGCAGCAATAAAAGGAAAAACTGAATCACTAAATTTGGCACATTCTATTACATCCTGTTCAATATCTGCAGGATCAAGAAGAGTTGCCACTTCATCGTCTAACATGTTCAGATCTGATTTTGTACTTTTATTGTAGATGCCTCCAGCACAGACAACGATGGAGAATCTTCACTTAGTACATGTTCTAACTGAGTGATTGCTAGTTCCAACCGAACTCGCAAACCCTTAGGTTTGGCTAAAATTCTCTCGATAGAAGCCATGAAAACAATAAAAACAAATGAAGCAAATTCAATTTAAGAGAAAATCAACTATGCTTTAAAACAAACCCGTTCAATTAAATCAGAAGCTGGACAACGTGGGTTCAAACGAAATACGTACAGTTTCTAAGAAGTCGTTTTTACAAGAGGCTTATCATACAACGGCCAGCACAAACGTATGCATGGTCGCCTGATTATAAACAAAAATAAAAATGGTAGCTAAAGCAGCTACGCTAAGACTCTACATATATACTGTTTTGATATATCTAAGTGATTATATAGTTTATTGAAATGATCAAACTCAATTTTTTCTGAACACACACATTCCCTATCAACAAGTCTGTAGACGCCACATACAAATCTGCCAATTAGGGAGATTGTTCCACTAAAACGGTACTTAGATTTAAAGCCTTGTTATATCAAAAGAAACATCATTACTTTGCACGCCTATTTCAAGTGTTAATGTGAAGTTTCTAATGAATTTGCAGGGAAAAATTCACGAACAACTCTACTAAGTAGTATACAATTCCCTACATATCTATAGAAAAATAATTTCAGGTAAACGAAACATGATTTTGATATTGGTTATCAGCAATATTAAATATTAAGGACCTATCAATAAGATTTTCTGGTGCAAAAGTGTTCTCGTTGCAAATGTAAACATAAGGTTATTCATCATTATTGTTGATTGGACTTTTTATGTCTTGTTTGTGTTGTGTGTGGAAGTAAAGACAGTGAAGAGTGGATTAGAATACAACACGAAGCTAAATAAACATGGTCAAGGATACCCTGGTAAAAGGAATGGAGAATAAATACGGATGGATCTAGGGCTTTTTCTTTATTCCTAACAAACACAGCTTGTGTTTGTGAGCATAGATGTAAATTTTAATTTCAATAAAGTGTGCTTTAAAACACGTTTAGAAGCTTTAATCTGAAATAAAGAAATTTTCAAAAGTAGCAACTATCAATATTCTTATCTATAAACGTTCAACTTACAATAATATTGCATGGTTTTCCAGTTGGAGAAGCTCATAACAAATCTTAGAGCATTCGGAGCATTCCCTGGCATTGGCAATTATATCTACTTAACTCCAAATGCAACCACTTTGGCCTGCCCGCTACCGTACAGATCGACAATTTTGCCCTAAAGCTATACACTGAACACTTTTGGGCTTGATCAATCATATTAATATCTACATCACAATTTGCGAAAATTAAAGGTAAGCGAGAAAATTAAGATTTTTGGTATGCGGCAGCCGAACGCATCTCTCTGTTAGTATTTTGCTGACAATATCTGATCTTGCCAAATGAGCTCCGTTCCGCATAGCTCCACTCCGCAATGAACAAATTACAGCTAGAAAGCGAAAAAGAAAGTGGAATGGTGTTATTCCATCAAAATCTCGTCAGTAAGTAATGGTTGTGCTGATGATGAATCATCTGAGGTTTCTTCTTTCGCCAACGTTTCATGCTCAAGTTCCAGGAAAGTTGATGTGGTAGTAACCTCTGAGGAATGTGATTCTAGTGAATATTTTATTCCATTTAACTTTAAACTTCTAAAGAACTTAATTGCTGAAACATGATGTCCTGCTTGATTAAAAGGATCTATGACAGCTGTCGATCTTGTTGACTCACGTCATTAGCATCCACTAAACCATTTGAAATTAACTTGCGTGCTGTCATTGCCTTGAGAGAAATTGGTGCAGGTCACGAATCTATGAAAGCATTCTCGTTATGCATGAATATGCATTGTTTGACAGCTGATGGTTATAATAAAATTAAAAATGCTGCCTTGATTGCTTATAAAACTGCTGCTGAAAAAAGCATGTTGAGAGCTGCTTCAGAAGCAAAACCCCTCAATAATTCTGCAGTTTTCAAGCAGACGAGAGTTTCGATTGATGTTTCCTGGCAAAAGGAGGACATACATCAATGAATGGGGCTGTGACTGCTGTATCAGGAGACAAATTTTTTATTTTTCAAAAAATGGGTTGCTCCCTGCAAGGCCGAAGCCACTACTAGGCAGAGAGTTACAAGATGAGAAAAGGAAGAAGAGTTATAAAGACAGGATGAGAAAGATGAGAAAAGGAAGAAGAGTTATAAAGACAATATACCTATTAAAAAGTGTAATTAAGGCTTAACAAGTAATATCAGAAAGTATCACTACAAACAAAAGAAATGTGTGAACTGCAACCTTGGATACGCATTTTATAATCAAAATAAGATTTGTGAAAGAAATTAAGTAAAAGCCAAACGAAAAAAAATAAACTTTTTCAAAAAAAACATTAAGAAACAAAGTAAAAGCGAAAAATTCATCAGAAATACTATATTTTAAACTAACTACGTATCTACCTACCTAATCTAGCTACTAAGCATTTAAAAAATATAGCTTTTGAAATGTTTAACTATGAACGACTTCGATAAATTTTCCTAACTCCAAGAGAGCTTCGAAGCACAAGACCAACAACAAACTTTTAAAATCAAAAGTCCATTACAAGTGATGCTTCGAATTTGGTGGAACTGAAGTTCTCCATTGTATTTTTAGTGGGAGAAATGTCTGTTTTTTCGTGAAAAAGTGGCAAAAAACTAAAATACTCATAAAGAATGTTTTGGTAGCTTTCATGTAAAGGCACACACGAAATTTCAAAAAACCACTAGGTTTGCACAGCAGGAGAAAAAACAAAGCCGGTTTTAATGTATTTCTTGCTTTCGCAGAAATCCAAAAATAGCCAAGATCATACATTCCAACCTGTTACTTGTCAAATTCGGGACGGTGTCGTATATTTGTTAACCACCGGAGGTCCCCTTATGTGTTCAGTTTCAGAAGAGACGAAAGGGGCCTAGGAATGAGGTTGCTAAAAGTAATGGCAAAACAGGATTCTATATTCTGTGACATGAAAAAAACAAACAATGGTAGAACTTGTGGAGTACGAAGTTATTTTCGTATTTTATACGTTAGATGTAGAGGAGTACTAGAATTCTGGGCATTTTTTTTACGGGTTTTAAATTCGAAAATGATGTCTCAATGGGCAACGAAAAATAAAATCTTTTTTGTTTTGGAAAGTGGAGACTTAGCTTTAATTCTGGACAAATCTACGGTATTTTGGGACTTCGGGACATTCCCGAAAAATTCGTGACATTTGGAATCTTTGCAAGATTTAGAACTCTATTCTCAAAACTCTCTATGTGGACTTTCAAATCAGTATATCTTTTTTAATATTTGTTGGCTCGTTAAGATTTTTATGCCATAGATAAATATTTTTCTAAAAATGTCTCAGTCAATTAAAATAAGTATTTTAAAAATTATAGATGTTTTTTTTTTTTTTTTTTTTTTTTTTTTTGCCGGATGCTGTCTTATAATTCTCGTCAAAATTATACGAATTGTAAATTACTTACTTATAGTCTGTTCACCACATTCATGGCCAAATCGTTAGTTTCAGTCTGATAAGCTTTCTCATCAGCACATAAATTAAAAAATATAAAACACAAAAAATACGACTATGGTATATCTAAAACGGGGGGTTGAACATTATGATTCTATAGAAACGTTGAACAAAGAATATTTTTTCCGTTGTTGCTACATTGTGTCCTTTAAAAAGCCCTGTTCTTTTGAAATAAGTGATACATTGAATGTATTACTCACATTTCATCAAAACAACTTATACGCACAATGTTTTAGTATTCATAAATTATCTACGATATGTGTATCCGACCTCCTGAAAATTCTAAAAGTTCAGACATAAGAGTTAGCTTTATTTATGATAGCGATCATTAAAATTTGAAAGGTCACCGAAGCATTCAGCTGTGTTTGTACATGAATGTACTGAACAAACTATACTTACTTACTTACCCAATTACTTACTTTTCGTAATTGCAGATCTAATTTCATTGTTCTCGTACTACTGTTTCACTATTGTCTCTTGAATGTCGGGGTTGTATTTGGTCGGGGCTACCGAATATGAGTTGAAAAAAAACGAAAATGTTTTTGTTGACTGAAGGACACTCGACGCTCCTACCACTACTCCAAGTTATGAACGATTTCGTGCAGCGTAGACATTACATCGTTGCCGAATTCGCAAATTCGGTCAAATTCGGACTTCCAGTTGACCAACTTTCATGAAATTTTGCACGGATCACAATTGAAAGGTGCTGATTTCGAATTTGACAATGATCTTGCCAGGTTTTACTAAAATTGGGCAATTTAGGCCAAATTTTGACCAATTTCGAAAGTTTGTAAAATTTCACAAAATTTTGCACAGATCACATTTGAAAGGTGCTGATTTCCAATTTGACTGTCATTTTGTCAGATTTGACCAAAAATGGACAATTTGGGCCAAATTTGTACCAAATTTCGAAAGTTCTGCAATATTCATAAAAATTTGTACAAAGCACAAATGGAAGATGTTGATTTTGAATTTGCCAGTCATTTTGTTAGATTTGACCGTAATATGGCAATTTTTATTGTTGTATTTTTGAGACTAGATATCGTTTTGTTACGTCCTGAAGTCTTCAAGCCAAGCGGCTTCTTGCTGTTCTTAAAACCATGAAAACAAGAAAATATATATAAATTGCGACTAAATAAGATAATGAAACTAACGTTGGCACAGAAAACTATATGGATTCCATTTGGTTGCAAATACAATTTATACATACATTGTGTATAACAGTTCCAATAATAAATCAGAAAATAACTAAATTAGAATCCTCCAAAAAATATAACGGTATGATTATGAGGATGGGTTGACAATGAAAAAAGATAAATAACTGAAACAGCTTAGAGCTTGAAGAATTCCCTTCATAATTCCGTTATGTAGAATAACTGGCCAATCAACACAATTGAGGTGTAATTCGCTAGCATATTTTCCATGAGAAACTTCATATGAAATATCGCTCATTGTTATTAGGTAGTTGAATTTACTTCTCTAAAAGTGCAGCAGTTTCAGCTGTGTCTCCTTCGGAGGAAATATCTTCCTCTTCGAAAAGATCATCATATTTTTCGCGCGTTGGGTTCAAGTGGGTTTCCGGCAATGTCAAAGAAATCAGGCAGGCCAACATTCCAAATATTGCCATTATTATATAAGGCGATGGTCGAAAAACAGGTGTTAACAGCATAGTAATAAAAGGTGCTAAAGAACCACCAATACGATTTCCTAACTGACAAAACATTATACCTTGGCTACGCAAAACTGTAGGAAATAATTCACTTGACCAAGCGTAGAAACCGATACCAGAAATATTAATGAATATCTTCGCGATAAAGGCAAATATAATGCGCAACAATGAACTTTGACTGACAGCAATGCAAGCTAAAAACACTGCAGATAGACCAAATGAGACGCTTATAGCACAACGTTTACCAAACCTGTTGAAAACCAGGACGGTAAAAATAGTACCAACGACATCAGCAATCATGGTGTACATTAGGTTTTGATAGATACTGCCCCCTAAATTAGACGATGCAAATGTCACACCATAATAAATTAATCCAACAGATAGCCAACCAAATATTTGGGCCATCATAAACTGAACAAGAGACCAACTCCTGAACAGATCAACGTATGTGTAAGCGTGATGTTCAACCACATACTTATCTTCATTATGTTTCAATTTAAAGTCGAACTGTTTTCCTCTGTTGATAACTACAAATCCTTTTAAAATAGATTCTGCTTCTTGTGTTCTTCCGTTAACTAACAACCATCTCGGAGATTCCGGTATAATAAATGTGAAAGTCGTGGCTACCAATCCTGGGATTGTTGCATAAAGCACTAACTTCCTCCAGTCTTGAATGTGCATTGCAACAGCAGCAAGTACAATTACAGAAACAGCAATCGAGTTCTGAATAACCACCAATGCGGTAGTGCGGTAAGCAGGAGCTGTAATTTCAACAAGAAGCGTCATTAAGGTAGTATCTAGTGCAGCAAGACATGCGCCAATCAGTACTCTTAGAATTGCCAATTGCCATACTGCAGTAATGAATGATGATGTGATCGTAAATACTGAGAATGTGACGTATGCAACAATAATAGGAGCTTTGCGACCATATTTATCTGATAAAAATGCACTGAAAATGCCACCGATGCCCAGACCAACAAATAATGCAGCATTCACCATAGGTACGATATATTCGTTAGAACAAACAAGGTCATATTCGGTTACTATTGAAAAACCTTTGTTTGGTACTGCGAAAACCCAATCACTTCGGTTAATATTGCATCTCTCGTTGTAATCATCATCAGTTACTTTGAAGGTATTGTTGAAATTTCTTGCACAAAATCTACTATCACTGATTAAGGAGCATTTCCATGATGGGCTGTCTCCAATGAAAACCATAATCAAATTTTCATAGGCGTAAGAGAATTCCATGAAGTATCCTACCACTATGAGAAAACATTGAAAACCTCCAAAAGGACCAAGTTGTTTGATAAATGTGTCAATGTCCATTTCAGAATCACCAGATAGAGATGACCCATTGGACTCACTTTTTCCTGTTTTTTGAATTACCATGGTCTAAATCAAAAAAATATAAACTAATTAAAATTTTTGATGTGTAGTATTTATGCAAATTTGTTAAGCCCCTGCACTTCTTTGGTTTTCAAAATTTCTGGAAAAATAACGAATAGATATTTTACTAATGTCAAAAGTCGCAGTCGTTTGTTTATCTCATTTTTTCACCATTTTGATTTCATCAGCGATTGTTACAGACCCTTCTCTGGTAGCTATAACGATTACCTTATCGGACAAAACAATGTCGGACAAAAGTGACGAAATTTTCCATGGGTGACGAAAATTTTGTCCGACGAAAATTTTGTCCGACGAATAACTTTGTCCGACGAAAAATTTTGTCCAAAACGAAAGTTCAAATTCGCTCTTTTTTTCATGAAATTTTGAAAATCTTTCGATCCCGGAATCCTGGATAGGGAGTAGTTTTCGGTCATCGAATAAAAGTTCAAAGCTGACCAATATTGAAAAATCCTAGCACTAAAGACCTTAAAGAGACTTAGAAAGTTTTTTTTCGCGGCATAAAACATTATACTATCTTTTTATACTATAAAACGTTAGATCTCGCGTCACGTCTATTACTTTTTGAAAGAAGATGGTGATAAAGTTGATGGATTTGTTTTCAATACAAAATATAGACCATCGCCGATTCCATCTGGAGGGCTAGAAATACCTTTGATGCTGACTTTCAAAAGTCCAAGATACGTAACCCACACAAAAATGAAAGGTTTCCTTGATAATTGGTATAACTGGGACTACGAACCTGAAATTAATGACTCGGAAAACGAAGGAGAAGAAGAAACAATAGAGATTGCTATAAATGAGGAAGATTGCGAGGTTCTGAAGCCAAAGAAGAAACGGAAGCCACTAAGGATTGAGGAAGAATGTAGTGATGAAGATCAAAGTAAAGGGGAGGAATGTGAAGATAACGAGGTTCTGAAGCCAAAGAAGAAAATGAGGCCAACGAGGATTGAGGAAGAAAGTAGTGACGAAGATCAAAGAAAGAATATTTTTTCAAATTTGAGCAATAATTTAGAATTAGAAATAATCATTGAAAAATAAAACATAATTTTTCAGAAATGGCCATTTATAATATAGATGACTAAAAATTTAAATGATTTGAGTCATTTTTTATCTTCCCTTTAAATTTTAAAAATGGACAAAATTTTTCGTCGGACACAATTTTTCGTCGGACAAAAGTGACGAAATTTTCCTTGGGTGACGAATATTTTGTCCGACGAATAATTTTGTCCGACGAAAATTTTGTCCGACATTGTTTTGTCCGATAAGGTATAACGATGTTCTAAGATTCTCACATCTTGACATCGCTATTATGGAACCCTTAGTTCTAAAAGTAGAAAGTTATCATTTTAATTACAGCTCCATTCTCTATAAGTAACAAAAAATAATGTATGAAAGAGAATAGCAGTTGTTCAATAAATTAACTTTCAGAATATTTTAATGAACAGTATTTCCACAAAAACTGAAGATACGAAGATCGATGACTATATTAAATTTGTGCATCTATGTAATTTCATTGAATGATTTTTCAAAAAGATTTACAATTCACATAGGGCATTTGGGAATGTCTCAAGAGCCCTATGAAAGCTTATTTAACACAATCGGGAACTTTGCCCGAGACATCACTAAAAAAGAAACATTTTAAGCGTAATAAAAGACACTAGCAGTTAAATTCGACTCTAAAGCCTGGCTCAGACTTAGTGATTACGACGATTTCGACGATTAAAAAAAGGTCTTTTTAATTGATCAAAAGTATGTTAATAAATTCTTTATTTTACTCCGTAATCGAACATTTACTCTTTTCCACTAAATATACTTCATAGACGCGATTAAGAGGCCGACAGTTTTGATGTTTACTTAAACTAAAATGCCCTATGAATTTGAAAGCCCCAGTTAAGGTCCTTAAAGATCTATGATATGATTTCAGTTTTCCTGTGTGCCTTACAGTATGACTGATAGATACTGCCAATAGAATCCAGGTACATAAGGTTAGTAGGGTTTTATGATCCATAAAAATAGTTAGTTACGAGATTCAACATGTCAAACATGTTGTTTGTAATTTCCTAAGCCGTTATTTATTCTGGAATGGGCATACTCACAACAAAGTTATCGTTTAGTCAGCATCTTTGTTTGAACTATTTATCCAATTTTAGAAATCTTTAACGTCTGATGAGTTACAAAATCATAAAATTACAAGGTTAAGTAGTCCCGCTTTTACATCCTTTAACAGTTTCTTTATTCTATACATATTTTACCAATTCTTATATGCATCCTATTGTGATGTTACGTACTTTGAAGTCCGAAGAGATAAAAAGTCAAATCATTTTGTACGATAGTAATACTTGCTTTGAAAAACATATTTTTTGGTTTGATTTAACTTGTGTAAAGCCGGATCTCCACTAGACGAAAAAGTTCGAGCGAAGCGATTTTTTTCGCGTCGAAAAAATCTTCAAGTGGCGATCACTCTTGAAATGAAAAAGAATATTAATATTAACAGTACTAATATCAACAGTAGTGTGTCTTTCCACATTGTTAGCCATCTTGAAACTGGTTATTTTGGAAAGTTGGAAATTATTACAATGCCATTGGTTTAGAATTTAACGATCGCCGTTCGCATGACAAAAAGTTAAAGTCATTTCTACTTTTCGTCGAGAGAATATCTTCGCCGCGACGATCAGTTTTTACTCTTCTGCGCATGTTCCGTCGCGAAAATTTAAGACGATCGTCTGAAAAATCGTCTAGTGGAGATCCGGCTTAATGGATATATGAAATACCAAGAGGAAAAAAGTGACTTGAAACTATCGCCATAGTTATGTTTCAGTACTCCGAGGATTTAAAACACAGCCGGCAAAATCGTCAAAAAGTCACTGTGGTGGAGAGCATTTTTATTGAAGTTGTGTCTAAATTTCTATAGAAATGAACTCCTTCGCAGAGATTTTTTAACTAATGTGCCGGCTGGGATATAGCTATAAGCTGCTCTTGTAATATTTTGAAGACAAATAGACAAGTAAAAGTTGAATAAAATTAGAGCTTACAGTGTCTGCAAAACAAAACAAAAAATATCAATCTGTATCACTGGAACTTTGAACAAATCCATCTTGTAGTCACTTGAAGTCGTTTTTGAAGCTATTTCATAAAGCATGAAAAGACATGGTGTGATATAATGTTGTCAGTTGTAGATGGTTCGTGATTGGCCGTATTTTCCGCTTTTAATCGAAAGAGATAATAAAAAACCACAGAACATTTATGTAACCTTTTACTTGTAATTGTTGTTAATAGATATTTAATGTCTCAATGGAATGACTCTGGCAAGTCATTAGGAACCTTAAGAAAGTAGGACAACAACGAAGACGACGACGATATCTATCTTCCATGAACCACAAAACCGCAGAAATTGTACACTTGGGTTAAGAAGTTTGTATATAACGTTGTTTATGAAATTTGTTTCTTGAACTCAGAGAGGCACACTCATGAAGGAACCATGGAAAATATGTCCTAAGTAGCTACTCGTATTCTTCGTCTTCAGTAAGACTTCAAAATACTACTTTTCACGTTGTGTGTAGAACGTGCAAACCTAAAAATGATATTAGTAAAATTAAAAACTATTCGCAATAGCATAGTGTGAAATAGATTTCCATTCTAAAGCAAATCTGTGAAGTAAAGTGAAGTAAAGTGAATCCTTTGTTTGTCCCATGTCGTCGTCCGCGTTGCCGTGCGTAGTTTCGTAACGCCCTAGATCAAGACCAGAAATGTCCTGATCATGGGTCGCATAATCGGAATAATTCTCGAAATTCCTGAAAGCTGAATAGATTTCTGCCGTCACTTTACGTTGCGGTCAGCGCAAAAAAAGTGAATGTCGAAAAGTCCTGTCACTAACCTTTGGCAGTTCTACTGTTTATATTCTTGATAATAACGGGCGTAAGAATTTAGGGCTTAACATTTTACAAGCGCTTTCAGAAAATGAAAGGACATTACATGGGATTTACAAGGCTTAATTGTAGAGCAGAATTCAAATTTTTCTTCTTTAAAATTTGCAATTAAAACGTGATAATGACGCCAGACGCAATAATCAATTCTAACAACCAGCACTAAATACATCGTGCTTTTCATTTTTACAATTGTATGTTTTATAATAAGCAGCTCCCATAAAAATGTAATTAAAAGATGAATATGTAAGTAGGTACGTTTTTTCCAAGTAGAAAGAATAATAACTATTCAAGACAACTAGACAATTAGCAACAATGTTAAAAGCAAAGCTTCAACACCTTGATCCAGACATTTCCTCAGTTTTGCGCAAAGATATAGTTTCGGGACTGTCATTACATATTGTTATGTAACCATATACAAAAAAGCGGGTCCCTGGTTTACAACACAAATAACTTTTCGAATTTTCACCAGTTAGCGGGATTCAGAAAAATCATGTTTCGTTTACACGAAACCATTTTTCTATAGATTTGTAGGGAATTGTATACAACTTAGTAGAGTTGTTCGTGAATTTTTCCCTACAAAGTCAATAGAAACTTCACATCAACACTTGAAATAAGCGTGCAAAGTAATGGTGTCTCTTTTGACATAACAAAAGGCCTTAAATCTCTGAATTACCGTTTTAGTAGAACAGTTTTTTATGATTTATTAACTTCGTATTCCCAACGCCTTATCAAAATCTCTATAAGCCGAAAAAACTTTTCAAAAACTTTTTTTAAAATCTTCGTAGAAGAATTTTAGAAATGAAACTTTTATGTTTCGAGGTTGTAAAAAAACACGTGCTTTTGAAGTATAAATGCTGCTTTATTACAATACAGTGTGTCTCAAAATGTTAGCTTCAGTAACTTTATTCTCAATTTTCTAAAAAATGAATAATGGTATAATAATGAAATATATACCATTAGAAAGCTGAGTTTCTTGGCTTTCTATTGATGTGGTACCCATTAACTGGTTTTTTATATTTAGCTTATAATCCAAGAAAAAAACAAATGTTTTAATCTAAAAATTCTTAACGATCAATTAAAACTCAGTTAACAATAAAAATATTAAACAACAAAAGTTATAACACAAGTGAAAAATTATCATTACAATAAAAACGTTTAAAAAAATAACTACCTTTCAATGTTATGTTAACATTTTTTTTATTTTTGGTAACAATTTTTGAGAATTCTCAAACGGTTTGTAAAAAATCAATACCATAATTATAAACAACAATGAATATTTTGCTCATTAAACGGGGTGTTAATTGATCGTTAAGAATTTTTAGATTAAAACACTTGTTTTTTTCTTGGATTATAAGCTAAATATAAAAAACCAGTTAATGGGTACCACATCAATAGAAAGCCAAGAAACTCAGCTTTCTAATGGTATATATTTCATTATTATACCATTATTCATTTTTTAGAAAATTGAGAATAAAGTTACTGAAGCTAACATTTTGAGACACACTGTATTTTAGTTTTTCATGACTTTCCATATTGCTTGAGTCATTAACTCCTATTCAAGCAAGCGGCAATTTATCATTATTGATTTAATTGCGTGGTTTCATGGTAAAATCGATTAAAATATCGATTATATAATCGATTATAACGATAATTTATTTAGAAAGAGCAAAAAAACTGATAAAACAAGCAAAAAAACATAACCTATGCTTCTTGAAAGTTAGGGGCCCTACATATTGTACACCTCGATTCGTTTGAGTGAAATTAGAAAGGTTTTGTATTGTCATCTGATAAAACATAAAAGGGATCAGCTAACTGATAGGTCCCGCAAACAATATTGAAAATATTGAGTATTGAATTTCAAACTGAAATGCCCTTGGCCTTTATTATGGACGTTAAGCACAGTTTTGATGTTGCTAATGCAGTCGAATCTCTTCAAAATTGACATGTCATTAAACGGATACCTTCATGAGATGGACAGTAAATCAAGGAGCTGTGTCTGTTTGTCAATCGAACTGCCTCTTTTCCGAACAGGGATGTAAAGGATGTTTTTTTTCTTTTTCTTTTCATGCAAATCGCTTAAAAGGTTTTTAAGCTACTTCATGCAACATTCCGTTTTCTGTAAAACAGCTCTTTTATTTTTGATATGATGATTCATCCCAATTTCCCTCATTTTCAAGGCCAGTAATTTGGTAAAGTAGGGGGACTTCCAGTCCATATCCACCACCTCTTGTCAGTGACTTCAATAATGCAACAGCTACAGCAAACATACTTGCAGCTGGTTCGTATTTCACAATGTCCACCTACGGATGAAACAAACTTTACTTTTCTTCTAAAGTCTTCGTCGTCCCAATCACATATCCTGCAAACTAATTTAATTTCAATACTTGGTCACAATATGCATTCTTATGAAAAAACTCAAAGTAATTCGAACACTTCCATTATGCGGATGCCTATTCTGGAACGGACAATGTCCGGTTAAGTGAGATTCCACTGTATGTGTAAAGCTTGGTTTCCAATAAAATTATTTTTGTTGCACAACGGTTGTGCAACCGTTTTTCAGAACTTTTGCACAACAGTCTGAATGTTGTGCAACAAAAGATATGTTGTACAACACCTGTTGCAGAGATAGAAAAAAATCTATCTCTGCAACAATTTCCTACACTTGTTGCACAACAAAGTGCTGCAAAACGGTTGCGCAACAAAATAATTTTATTGGAAACCAAGCTTAAAAGTTAAACACGATGTTCTCTAACGAAACTTTTCAACATTGCAATTAAGGAATCTCAATTACATCATTAAAACATTTGATATCTCCTCCGTAGAGATAAGTTGTAAGCAGGCAATTCCATACAATTTTCTGGGTTAGAACTTCAAGCTTCACACGCCACGTTTTTGCTATTAAAAGTTTATTTTTACCGCTGCAGGAGAGCATTTCCATCACACTGAATCTTAACAGTATAATGAGTATTCAATAGAAACGACGTTAAGTCTATGTTAGAAGGTCATATCGAAAAGTGCATGGAGGCCACTAGTATTATGGCTGGCATTAATTCATATACTGATAACCTTAGGTGGGAATTATTTTCCTATAGCTCTCAAGATTTAGAATCCTTAGTTTATGATCCAGACAGTACAAAAGGGGAACTTTTGTTTGGAGATAATATTTCCAAGCGTATTGCTGAAGTTAAATCAGACACCAGTCAGGAAGTTTAGTAGATAACAAAACGACAATCTTTTGACAAATCCATATATTGACTAGCTTTCGGAGGAGTCTCCCTCCATGCTCACGTCTACTGTAATATAAAATTTTTTTTACACGTTTCAGTTTAAATAAGTTACAATTATAATAAGTACAATACCGTGTCAAATTAGATATTTTAGAATAATTCTAAAGGCATTGATTGGATGGCTCTATTGAGAGAAGGTTTATCACGGTTTATCAAAAGGCTCTCCATCAAAGTTAATCTGAAGTCATTACTTTCGGAACAAAGAATAGAGAAATCGTCTAGTGATGGAGAGTGATTGCAAACTAAGAAGTGGTCCTTAATGGCTGTAGTATTGTACAAGCTAGCCTTGATGCTCTTACCGGTGAGATGAGAAATTCCTAGGTGTTCACAGGCTCTAACTTTGAAGTGGCGTTTGGTCTTGCCGTAATATCTGGCATTGCAGCCAGAACACTTATAACAATAAACGAGACCTGATCTCAAAAACTTGGGAATTTTATCCTTAAATTGAAAAAAAGTATTAATGCGGTTAGACGACTTAAAAACTATGCGTAAATTACAATGACATAAGTTTTCCTTGAAAATTTTAGATAAGCGACTGCGAAGTTCTAAAGATAATTTACCTAAATATGGTAAAGAAATAAACACGTCCTTTTTTGGAACGGTACATACAGGTTCGTTATGCCGAAAACGTTTATTCAAAAAAACTTTAATACATAAATCGATAACATTTCTAGGGTAGCTATTTTTACTAAAAATGGACTTGAGTTTTTCAACCTCTATATGAAAAAGACTCCAACTGGAGCAAATACGAAAGCTACGAAACAAGAGTGAGTAAACAAGACCGTGTTTAAAATGTTCTGGTGTAAAACTATGGAAATTGGAGAACACGCCACTAAACGTGGGTTTGCGATAAATACTAGTGACAAAATGACCGTTATCTCGAGTTATATTGACATCCAAAAAAGAAAGAACGTTGTTAGATTCCTCTTCAACAGTAAAACTAATATTCTTATGCTTGGAATTTATGTATGACAGGAAAGGTTGAACTTTATCTACAGAAGAAAATAAGACAAAAATATCGTCTACATAGCGTCTATAGTATAATGGTTTGATATCTTCGGGGCAATTTTTAATCCACTGTTGTTCAAAATAACACATAAAAGCATTAGCTAATGTAGGTCCCAATGGTGAACCCATGGCTACACCATCAACTTGCTTATAATAACTACCATTAAACAAAAAGAAAGATTCAGTCGTAGCAAGACGTAAAATGTTACAAAATTCTTCCCTAGAAACTTTGCTAGACTGTATGTAGGCGTTCCAATGGCAGACAGGATGGGCCGAAAAGGTGGTACGCCATTTTTACATGGTTTATGTATTTTAGGTAAACCATATAAAATACCAGGCCTAGAACCTGATGGACAAAATTTCTTGTATACATCATTAGTTATAATACCTTTGTTAAGTAAATCCTTATAAGAATTTTTGAGCTTATTCTCTAGATTAATGATGTAGTTAAGATCTTTTCCTTCTGGAATGTTTAATAACAAAAATTTAGAAGTGTCATTAAGCAAAGCTTGAACACTCTTGTTATAAGCATCTCTATCTAGAACTACAACAGTGTTACCTTTGTTTGCTTTAAGTATGACTAAGTGTTTTTTGCGGACAAGGTTATTAAGAGCCTCAAACTCCGTTTTGGAAAGATTTTCAGGAGGAGATTCATTGTTGTTGTAATTCTGATAGGTGGAGAAGGAAAGATCTTTTAGTCTAGCTTTAATGAGTTCACTATCAAAATCGTTGGAAATATCACATTTAATTTCACGATATAACAATTCAAAAGGTAAAAGAAAACTAGCATATTCAAGTTTGTTAGGTTTGATGGCAAAGTTGAGACCTTTACTTAAAAGTGATTTATCAGACTCAGACAACAAATACGAAGAAAAATTAAATATAACTTTCTCTGGGTCATGATATTGAGGAGAACCGGTGTAACGACTATATTTACAATGCAGGTTGCGGTCTCTGGTTAGCAAGTCGTGAAGCTTCTTAGCTTGAACATCATCACTCTTCTTAATTTGTTTGTCGTTTGAAACCAAAAACAAGGTACACACATGAGTATAATCGAGAAAATTCAAAGTGTTCTGTAACGAATTCTTGACAATATGTAATTCTGAGGACAAAGATCGAAGTCATTTAACCTCCTCTGCAAGTAACGATTGTTGACATTTACGATATGCTGTAGACGATGTTAGATTTTTGTTTGCGAGACGGAATTTCAGAAAGTTAGGAATCACATTCTTTTCTTCACATAAAGACAGGAATTCTATATCAAGTTGGCATTTTCGAGACTTTAAGTCGAGCTTTTCAAGAAGTCTAATTCTTTTTAAATTTTCTTTACCATATCTTTGTCTAATAACTTCTGGTATTGACAATCGGGTAGGAAAACGAAGACGGATCAAAAACAGGAAAACTAAGCTAATGACTCTTACCAGCATGGTGACGAAGGAACAAGTAAAAATATTATTAACTTATTTAAACTGAAACGTGTAAAAAAAGTTTTATATTACAGTAGACGTGAGCATGGAGGGAGACTCCTCCGAAAGCTAGTCAATATATGGATTTGTCAAAAGATTGTCGTTTTGTTATCTATGAGAACCTTTAGTAGTTCAAAAAACTACCAACGTCCTTCAAAATTCCCCAGAGGACGCAGATCGGGGTACAACACTATAGCTTCAAGAGGCAAACAATCAAATCACACAAAATCAAGGAAAAGCCAATAGAGGTAAAAAAAATTAATTTTTTTTACTTAGAAATCCTAGCAGCTAATATAAAAGCTTACAAAGCTGGTAATATCAAGTACTTCTATGATGTTTGGAAAACTTAAACATCCGATTCATACGTTCTAAATATAGTTAGGGAATGGTTAAGACTAGATTTTATGAACCCTCCACTACAACATAAAGTACATTATGTGTTCTATGTCTAAGGATGAACTTACATGTTTAGATATGGAAGTTAATAAACTATTAAAAAAAGAAGTTGTTCAATGTACTCAAAATGAAGCTGTTCAATTTGTATCAAATCTTTTCATTAGACCTAAAAAAGATGGTTCTAAACGCATGATTCTCAATTTAAAGCAATTCAATACTAATATTGTTTACAAACATTTTAAAATGGAGTCTATACAGAATGTTTTAGATGTTATTCAATCGAACTGTTATATGGCTTCAGTTGATCTTAAAGATGCTTTTTTCTCTATACCTATTGCTCCGGACCATATCAAGTACTTAAAGTTTATCCACAGGAAATTGTTTGATCAATTTGTTTGTATTGCAGAATAGATATGGCCCAGCCATGAGAGTATTCACAAAAGTGAATTAAGTTCCCTTTTCTCGGCTAAGACAAAAAGTTCATATTTCTGTTGTTTATGTTGACGATTCTTACCTACAAGGCAAAACTTTTCAGAGTTGTCAGGAGAATGTTGTTGACACAGTCAATACACTTCGTTCTCTGGGATTTACCATTCATGCTGAGAAATCTGATTTTGTACCTAAGACTTGTGTTACTTTTTTGGGATTTGAGTTTAATTCAGTCTCATGACTATCACTCTCACCTTGCAGAAAAAGGAGAAGATACACAATTTATGTGGGAAACTTATTTGTAAATCTGAAAAATATAGTATTAGAACTGTAGCTAGTGTTATTGGTAATATTGCCTCGAGTTTGCCAGCAGTTCCATATGGCAAGTTATTCTGTAGATATTTGGTAAGAGACAAAATTAAGGCTTTAAAACTTAGTAAAGGTAATTTTGACGGTAATATGACGCTTTCAGATAAAGCTATCAATGAGCTTATCTGGTGGAAGGACAATATTTTTTCTACTTTTCATCATATTAGATCTCCTCCAGTTGACTTGGTCATTTTTACAGATGCTAGCAAACTTGGTTGGGGCATCACTGATAAGCACAGGTCTTCAGGGGCTCAATGGTCAGCATTAGAAAAAGAAAAACATGTCAATTGGCTTGAACTCAAAGTTATATTTATTGACATCATGACCTTTTCAAACAATGCACAGTTTAAAACATATTCAAGTTAGTTGTGATAACACTACTGCCATAGCTTATATTAATGAAATGGGTGGTATGCAGTCTTGGGAATATGACACACTTTCTAAAGATATATGGCTATGGTGTAAAGTTCAGAATCTGTGGATTTCTGCAGCTTTCATTCCTGGAAAGCAAAATAATATTGCTGATAAATACTCTGATAAATAATGAAGGAACTGAATGGCAACTACACCCTAAGCTTTTTCAGGTGATTGTGAACCAATGGTATAAACCTAATGTTTATCTTTTTGCTAGTCATATCAATAAGATATGTGAGCTGGCATCCGGACCTTTCTTTTGGATAGGAAGTTGATTCGTTTTATATGTTTTCTCCTTTTAGCGTTGTCAGCAAAGTGATCACAAACATAAACCAAACCCAATGATGTGGTACATTGATAATACTAAATTGGCCCAGTCAGCATTGGTATCCACGGGCGTTGAAGCTGGCCAAGGACCAGATCAGATTTGCCCCAGGCAACAATTTAATCCTGCCATAGGAAAGTTACAAACAACATGCTTTGCACTCGCAACTCCATTTATTGGCATTGTATGTATCAGTATGCTTTCGAGAATGCATGGCCATGAAAAGTAACTGAAATTGTCTTATATTACCTTAAACCAGTCAACAACTGCGTAAATATGAACTACACCATGTTTACTGCAATTATGACAAATTATGATAAATGGTAAAAGGAAAATTTGGTCCAAAATACAATGACTGAGATGGTTTTCGATCTTTCATGTATGTTACGGAAACAAAACAAATATGTTTCAATATTACTTCTATAGTTTGAAATCATAATTTAAAAACATCTACGGCCTTGAAAATGTTTTTGAAATAACTGTAAATAAGTAAGTAACTGGACGTTTTCAGTCCTCTCGTAAAGGTTGGTTATCCTGCCTAGCAACTTGCAACTTGTAGTTAGCTTACCGCTAGCATGCATATAGCGCTAAAGAAATATATGGCATTCCTCCAACTTGCACGAGACCAGTGTTCATTTGAATCTTTCAACTGCAGTTAAATCACTTTTTAAGAGAAAAGCAGTCTTCTTTCTCAAAAATAACAAAATTTTTCCATTTTCCATGCAATTAGACTCAACGTTCAAAAATCAGCTTGTGAAATAAAACAGGAAATGAAACGAGATCCCACCATAAACCTGCTTGGTCATATGGAGGTGGACTGTCACATTTGACCAGTGCAATTCGGCTACACGGGATCACCGAAATCTTATGAAAGGCATATAGAAATCAGTTATCCTTCAGCCTGCCTTGCTTATGAACATATGAACACGCTATCCCGGTGAGGCGGGCTGGGATTTTAATACGCAGTGCAGTTGAATGCATATTCAAAAGAAGCAATGTAGAAAAGGAATGATGTTGCTAAAGCTGCTGTTATTAGAAATTCTAAAGAAGTAAAAACCGATGAAACCTACCTTGGACCAGTGAAGCTACCAATAATATCCCAAAAAAAACTTTCTATCCTGGCCCGATAGAGCGGACAGAAATATTATGATATGAACACCGGTGGATAAAAATCAATCCGCCTAGTCGAGTTAGCCCAGAAATCTTATAAAAACTTTGCATTACCTTGATGCATTCTCGCATCGACATACGCTATTCTTATGTGCTTAAAACAACGTAGGATAATTTAGATCGAACAGAGTAGCAATTGCTCATAAATTCTGATTGGAAAAAGATTTTTTATCTAACACGAGTTTTTTGAAGGTTTCCAAACGTTGAAGATATGCAACAGTATCTGCGAAGGCATGGTCACTATCGAGATAAACGAAGCAATTATAACCGATGCGAGCCCAAGAACTGTTATCTCACTTCACCAAAATAACTCTCTTAGGGCTTGATTATATGAAGTGGGTTGTAAAAATGGGTTGACTCGGCAAAGAAAGATGAGATTTATAATTTTGACTCATAAAATTTGGGGTTGTACCTGTTTGGGATACAGAACATAAGTTGAATAAAAATGAAAATGTTTTTGCATTATTACAATCATGAAAACAAAAATGTATAACTTGCCGTGTTTACTGCAAATAAACAAGATAATGAAAATAAATTTGGCCAGAAAACAATGTGGCTTACTTGTTTACAAGTGGATTGTTTACATCCGGTATAACATAAATAACAAGAAAATAACCAATTTAGAATTCTTAAACATTTCAGTTGAAAGAATATGAATTGACAATGAAAAAACAACTAAAACCCATGCAGCTAGCATAAAGTATGCGCGTCATAGTTTTCAGAATAAATGGCCAAGCAACAAATTTGAGGAGTATTTCGTCACCATAGTAATTGCGCTTCACAGATATTTTGCAAATGAAACTTCATATGAAATATGGTGACCACAGGTTCTTGAACTTACTTCTCCAAAAGCGGAACAGCTTCAGTTTTGTCTCTTTCAGAGGAAATATCTTCCTCTTCGAAGAGATCATCATATTTTTCACGGGTTGGCTTGAAATTTGTTTCAGGCAGTGTCAAGGAAGTAAGACCAGCCAAAACTCCAAGTATTGCCATTATTATATAAGGCAATGGTCGAAAATCACGTGTTAACAGCTTAGTTATGAAAGGCGCTAAAGATCCACCGATACGATTTCCTAACTGACAAAACATTATACCTTGGCTACGCAAAACTGTAGGAAATAACTCACTTGACCAAGCGTAAAAACCGATGCCGGCCATGTTAATGAATATCTTAGATATAGTGGCAAATATAACGCGCAACACTGAACTTTGACTGGCTGCAAGACAAACTAAAAACACTGCACATAGACCAAATGAGGCACTTATAGCATAACGCTTACCAAACCAGTTGCAAACAAAGAAGGTAAGAATAGTACCAACGATATCACCAATCATGGAATACATCAGGTTTTGATAGACACTACCCCCTAAATTAGCTGATTCAAGTGTCACACCCAAATAAATTAATCCACAAGATAGCCATCCGAAAATTTGGGCCATCATGAACTTGACTAGAGACCAACTTCTGAACAGATCAACGTATGTATAAGTGTGATGTTCAACCACATACTTATCTTCATTATGTTTCAATTTAAAGTCAAACTGTTTTCCTCTGTTGACAACTACAAATCTTTTTAAAAGCGATTCTGCTTCTTGTGTTCTTTCGTTAACTGACAACCATCTTGGAGATTCTGGTAGAGAAAATGTAATAACCGTGGCTACCATTGCTGGGATTGCTGCATAAAGAACTAACTTCCTCCAGTCTTGAATGTGCATTGCTACAGCAGAAAGTACAATTACAGAAACAGGAAACGAATTCGCAATAACCACCAATCCGCCAGTGCGGTAAGCAGGAGCTGTAACTTCAGTAAAAAGTGTCATAAGAGAACTTTTTAACGTGCCAAGGCATATTCCTATCAATACTCTAAGAACTGCCAATTGCCATATTGCAGTAATGAATGATGATGTGATTGCGAGTACTGAGAATGTGGCGTATCCAACAATAACTGAAGGTTTTCTACCGTATCTATCTGATAAATAACCGGTGACAATGCCACCAACACCCAGACCAACAAACAATCCAGCATTTACCATAGGTACGATGTATTTCTCGGAACAAACAAGGTCATATTCAGTTACTATTGAAAAACCTTTGTTTGGTATTGCAAAAACCCAATCACTTCGGTTAATATTGCATCTCTCGCCGTAATCATCATCAGTTACTTTGAAGGTATTGTTGAAATTTCTTGCACAAAATCTACTATCACTGATCAAGGAGCATTTCCATGATGGGCTGTCTCCAATGAAAACCATAATCAAATTTTCATAGCCGTAAGAGAATTCCATGATGAATCCTATTATTATAAGAATACATTGAAAACCTCCAAAAGGACCAAGTTTTTTGATAACTGTGTCAATGTCCATTTTAGGATCTCTGGATTCAGATGACCCGTTAGAGTCACTTTTCTCTGATTTTTGAGATACCATGATCTAAACCAAAAAGAATAGAAGTGATTAAACTTTTAGAGGTTTAGTATTTAGCAATGATGTAATGATCTAGTTTTTAAATTTCTGGCAAAATAATGATCAATTATGTCAAAAATGATCCTTGAAAAACACAATTAACTCCTCTATTCACCAGTTTGATTTTCTCAACGCTTGATACAGACTTTTATCTGCTTATTGTAACCGTTGTAACAATTATGAGAAAGTTCTAATATTTTCACATTTTGACATCGGTATTATGCAATGTACAGTTTAAATGGTAACAATTTATAATTCTGTTACAATTCAATTCTCTGTAAGTGAAAAGAAATAATGCTTAAAAGAGAAATTGCGACTCAACAAAATAACTGTGGCAGACACATCGATGATTATATTATATATGTGCATGTACGTTGCAACTTTCAGAGATTTTTCAAAAAGATTATAAATTTATAAATACATTCCTGAGAGGTCTAACTCATTCGAAAACTTTGCCAGAGACATAGTCTGTAAAGGCCGTTTTACACTGCGGAAAATTTCCATGGACGTATATGGAAAGAATGAATGCTAGAGAAAGATTGTGACTGCTTCTTTTGTTGTTTTTTGTCGACCCTGCACGTGGTACAAACATAAAAAGTTGAACTTGTTCCGAACCAAAAAGAAAGGAAATAAATAAACTAATCATGAAAAGCATGGAAACTTGATGGAAGCCCGTTTCTTTATGAATGTCCTTTTATGGGATCTGAAGGTATCCCGAAGGTGACATTTTTCCGGTTTACTAATACTCCCACTTAGGACTCCACAATAATGTTGCATTTGAAAGTCTTAATTAAGGTCCCAAATGATCCATGATTTGGTATTTCTATACAAACCAGAAAAAGTATCTCATTTTTTGGCAAAGTTGTTTTTCGAAATATAACAAATCTTATATGATGAGGAGAGAAAGCCCTATTTTTCCTTCCTGAAATGGAAATGGATAAAGAGTAATCGAAGAAACAATATACGAAACTGATCGTTAAATTTTTAAAAGTCAATTTCGATTTTTACGATGTTAAAGCTTTTCTTTATTGTTGTTTCTAATTTCTTAAGTGGTTACTTGTTCTGGAAGGAGGGATACCAACTATCCATAGGTATATTTTAGTTAGCATTTTTGTTTGAACTATTTATGAAAACATGCAATTTTAAAAATGAGAAACAAGAATTTTAAAAATTTTTAACCTCTGATTAGTTACAAAATAACAAAATTACAAGGTGAAGAAAAGTAAGGGTATCTTACCGACACGTTATCGCAGCTGAAACTTTATAGTTGAAAAATGAAATGGGACTTTCGAAGTTCCACTTTTACGTCATTATTATTATTATTATTATTGACGAATGTTTATACAGGATGAACCAATTCAAAATTTACATATTTACAATATACAATATATACAAATAGATAAATTCTGTTCTCCCAGAGAAGGGGAAGGGGAGAAGGGGAGGCCGTATATATAAAAAAAGTTTATTGATTAAAAAATGTTAAAAACTTAGAGAGTGTACCTGCACCCCTAATGTAAGCAGGTAACTCATTAAAATGCTTCGTGCCGGCAAAATAAAAAAACTTTTCTTGGGTGCTTTCCAGCCTAATTTTTGGAACTCTTAGTAAAATATTTTTATTTCTGGTGTTGTTGTTCATTTTTGTGAAATAGCTCTCAAAGTTTTCACATACATCACCATTAAGGCATTTGAATACTTGTTCGCAGAGTCTCCTTCTCATCAGATGGTTTATGGATGCAATCTTCATGGTACCTGGTTTCCCTATGTTAATGATCTTTTCTGCACGTGATTCAAGTGTTTTGATTTTCTGCTTGTAGCTGTTATTTGTGTGCATCGTAACAATCGAACAGTATGTAAATATGGGAATCAGTAGCGATTGATAGATTGTGAAGGCTGATTTCTTTGTTAACTGGGGACGCAGTCTTTGCAGCAAGTTCAAACGGCCAGTTGCCTTCTGTAAGGTTTCCTTAACGTGAGTAGTAAGGGTGAGAGTCTGGTCTAGTTTAACTCCTAAATACTTGTAAGTGGTCATATTTGAAATTGAATTGTGGCGGTACTTTATGTTTAACGATTTCCCTGATACCTTCTTATGAGAGCCAAACACCATACATTCAGTTTTTCCTTGTTTCAAATTCATGATCAGTTTGTTTTTCTCTAGCCAGTCTGCCACATTAGCAAAGTCTCTTGCAAGTTTCTCCTGAAGATTGGTTTGGTCATTTGACGAAGCGTATATGACGGTGTCATCAGCATACATAAGTATTTCAGATTCAGTTAAGGAGTCCTCAATATCGTTGAAACTGAGCAGGAACAGAAGGGGGCCTAATATCGACCCTTGCGGAACACCATAATTGACAGATTCGAAGTCGGATAGAGCGTTTTGGAAAGACACCTGTTGCTTTCGGTTAAACAGATAATTTATGAAGAACTCTTTCTCAGATCCCAGAATTCCATAAGTTGACAAGTTAGCAATAATTTGATTGTGGCTTAAAGTGTCAAAAGCTTTCGACAAGTTAATAAAAATGGCACCTGTCAATTTTCCATTGTCAGTATTTGCTCGTATTGCATCAGTAAATAAAGTAACAGCAGCTTCAGTGTTGCGTTTCTGTCGAAAACCAAACTGGTACTTGGAAAGAAGTTTATGTTCTTCCAGATGCTTCATCAGTTGAGCGTGTACTACCTTTTCAAGTATCTTTGAACACACAGGTAGAACAGTTATTGGGCGATAGTTGTCTACAGAGTGCTTTACGCCACCTTTGAAGATTGGGGTAACTTTACCAACTTTAAAGTCATTTGGTACTGAGCCTTGACGGAGACATAGATTTATCAGGTGTGTTAGAGGTTTCGCTAAATGAATAGCACAGTCCTTGAGAAAACAGTCCTTTGACAATATTCTTATTCTGTAGATATCTTATCAACGCTTAAATGCATTGTATTATGATATTAAGCACTTTCAAATCCGAATTAATTAAAAGTATCAGCCATCCTTTTTGGGCATTAACAAAATTAGCTTTGAATAATATAACTTTTGGTTTGCCTTATTGTAACTATGGTAAACTATGGAGTTATTTTTCAATATGCTGAAAATTTAAAACATATAGCTATGAGCTGCTCTTATAAATGATAAAAAATATTGTTTATTCATTATTATATAAGATAAATAGATAAGTAAAAGTTAAATAAAATTAGAGCTTATATTGTCTGCAAAACGAAACAAAACGTCACTGGAACTTTTAACAAGTCCATCTTGTAGTTGCTTGAAGTTGTTTTCAAAGTTGTTTTCTGTTGATACACTTACATGTAGCAGCTGCATTTTTTCATATAGCATGATAACGCATGATGTGATTGCAGATGCTTTGTTACATATGGTTTTTCGGTTTTAATTGTAACAGATGATAAAAAAACCACCGAAAACTTTTGTAATAGAGCTTACCTGAATTTCTATTGCTATTAAAATTTGGCTCGAATATATATATTCCATTGTTTCACTAATTACATTTCTTATTACTTAGTAATATTTACTTCTTATTTCCATTTCACAGTGGGATAATTAAAATCTGTTAAAACGAGGCGATACTAGTTGGCTTGGCCTTAACATGACATTTAAACAGAATTCGTTTATTTCTATTAATAGACATTCAATGTTCCAATGGGATGACCCCGGCAAGTCAATTGCGGGATCACACCGGAAGTGTAATGGATCACATAATCGGACTAATTCTCGAAGTCTCTGAAAGCTTACTAAATTTCTGCTGTCCCTTAATAGGTTTCGAAATAAGTTCTTTTTCATTGCCGGCTGTTTTTACCAACCTCTGAAGTTTTACTGTTTATATATCTATACATCGTCATAGAGCTTATAACGGGAGCAATATATAGGACGCAACATTAGGGCTTTCAGAAAATAGAAGTGCATCACACGGGATTCACAAGGCTCAGTATTTGTAAAACGAATTCTTCTTAAAATTTTGATATTAAAAAGTGATAATGGCTACACTAAGCCAGATACAATAATCGATTCTAGTTGTCACACCGGCAAATGTTTTAACTCCGTCAAATGTAGTAAGTTTTCTACGACAAATGTAGTAACTCCGTCAAATGTAGTAAACCTACGACGAATGTAGTAAACACCTTTTAAGTTTGGAATGAGCCATAATTAGGCCAAACACGTGAAGGTCTTCACCAGGTAACTTTTCAAGGGCTATCAGGTGGCCGCATCATTAAAACCAAAATCGCGCAAGCGCAGTAAAAAAGACGCGAATATGAGCTGAATGAGACGTAATTAGGAAAAATACATTAAGGTCTTCCCCAAGTAATTTTTCCAGTGCTATCAGGTGGCTGTATAATAAGCGTGGGATTTGCGCATGCGCATTTACAGCCTGTTAGTACACGTAAAATCAATTATAATTAGGCAAAACACATGATCGTCTTCGCCAGGTAACTTTTCAAAGGCTATCAGGTAGCCATATAATAAAACTAAAAATCGTGCATGCACAGTAGAAATTCGGTACACTGTACTTTTTAATTAATTCGGATTTAAAAGTGCTTAATATCATAATACGATGCATTTAAGCGTTGATTAAGTATCTACAGAATAAGAATATTGTCAATGGACGTAAAAACGGAACTTCGAAAGTCCCATTTCATTTTTCAACTATAAAGTTTCAGCTGCGATAACGTGTCGGTAAGATACTCTTACTTTTCTTCACCTTGTAATTTTGTAATTTTGTAACTAATCAGAGGTTAAAGATTTTTAAAATTCTTGTTTCTCATTTTTAAAATTGCATGTCTCTATAAATAGTTCAAACAAAAAATGCTAACTAAAATATACCTACGGATAGTGGATAGTGGATTCCCCCCTTCCAGAACAAGTAACTACTTAAGAAATTAGAAACAACAATTAAAGAAAAGCTTTAACATGTTGAATCAGAATTTTTCTCAGTTTTGTGCAAGGATACTTTTTCAGCAATTTTCACAACTAACTATTGTTATGCGATCACATACCTTATATACAGTGTGTTTCAAAAATAAAGCTACCGAAAAAGTTATTCACTATAGCGTTTGACATAATTCTTAATAAAGAAAAGTATCAAAGTGTTTAATTGATCATTAAAATCGGAGTAATAAAATGTCGGATAAAATCCCATATAACTTCTGAAATATTTAAAATTTCAATGGAATTTTACTGTCGTTGGATAGCCCTTCTCTTTGTGTTTCTGTTGTTCTTATGTAACACTAGTAACTAGCGCTGAATGTTTTTCATTTAGAAAATTGTATGTTTTCATAAATAGTTCCAAAAGATATAATGTAACCAGAAAAAGTATCTCATTTTTTGGCAAAATCGTTTTTCGAAATATAACAAATCTGATATGAGGAGAAAGCCCTTGAAAAAATCTTTCCAACGCTGTATTTTTCCTTCATGAAATAGAAAAGGATAAAGAATAATCGAAGAAAGAAAATGCGAAACCGAATCTGTTTAACTTTCGTCCCAACCTCACCTCACATACCTTGCAAACTAGTTGAATTTCAATATTTGGTCACACTTTTTCTGGAACGGTACTGTCCGCTTTAGAGAGATTCCACTGTATGTGTGAAAGTTGAACACACAGATATGTTCTTTAACAAGGATTTTCAATTCGACAATTTTCAAAGAGTCTCAATTACATACTTAAAATACTTGATATCTTCTCCGAGGTGAGTTGTAGCTAGACTATCCCATACAATTCTCTGGGTCAGAACTCCGAACCCTACAGGCTGGTGCTACGTTTTTGTTATAAAATTCTGTTCTTACTGCCGCAGGAGAGCATTTCCATCACATTGGAACACATACCAGTCATACACTGTCAAGTAAAAAAGCTCAGGTTGGAATCGCATATGATTGAAATACAACTACTAAAAGATAGTACATTGAACTTGTCAAAATATATATTAATTTCAAATATGTTCATATTTACAAAACCAAAAATACAATTATAAATAGTAAGTGCTGCACAGAAGAGAAAACCTGTCCACACACAAAAAACACTGACGTTTAAAAACCGATACTTATATCCGTGTGCCATGTTAAAAACATTGGTACTTAACTCCATATGACATATTCAATCATAAACAATGGCATGGTGATTTAAATATGGAATTTCTACATCCCATCCATACAGTTCCTCACACTATTAGACGTTTCCCTAAACATCCATCACCTTGTTTCTAATTTTTTAATTAATTAATTCATACTTCAGATTGAGAAACGAATTCTGGAAATAATGTTCCCCCAAAGTATCGTTACTATTGTTCTGGCTGAAACGAGGCTGACATGACGTAATTTATGGAAAGGTGTATAACGTAATGAATCGTTTATCTCTTTTGAAGTAAAGATGATGAGAATGCTCGCAGGTTCGAATTGTAAGACTACGCATAGCGAGTGGAAGTCAATACAAGACCATAATATTGCTGAGAGCTTTAATGAATCTCCTTCACTAAACATGGAGTCATTTACTGTCTGTACAAGAGAGTATTGACGAAAACCAATTTGAAATTTGTTACCATGTAAACAGACGTAAGAAAACTGCCTTAGACAGAAACAGATTTTTACTTCACCTGAAATCTTAACAAACAGTTTGAGTTCACAAACGAACGCCCTCTCATATTTGAACGATTTTCTTGATAATATCTAGAATTCTTTAAGTGAGCAAATAACACAGATACCAGCATCAAGGCGTAAACTCCAGTGCTGCACGTGTTGCTGGTCTTTCATGAACGAACGATGAACTGTTGACGTTTGATCTGGAAAGAGAGCAAGTTCAGAAACATCAGAGCATATCATTTCAAATCCCTCCATGTCCACATATTCGCCTCCAAATGTTCTCTAAACAAGACTTTCCAACACATAAAAACTTTTTTGCTAAAATAGGGGTTACTTACTGGGAAAGGGATGATTGTTCTGTATGGCCCAAAGAATTTTTTACCGTAGCCGAATCGATAACACGATATCTTCTAGAACGAATGTCCCCTGCTGTCTTCGGTCGATTGTCTCGAGGGGAGATGCTGCTGGGTGGGCTTTGCAATGACCTGTGCACACGGCAAGGCGATGTCCTGGAACTCTTTGGCTGTGTGGGTGGCATCGGCGAAAATACCGGCGAGAGTTGGTTCCTACGAAGTAAGCAGTGCTCTACAAAGCCACGCATTATTCCCACTGTCCCCCTAATATTTTAATAAATTCTACAATGCGAAAACAATGCGAAAACATTAGCTGGTCTAACACTGTGTTACAGACATAGCCCTATAATCACTGTTTTTAAGAAATGATGTGAATACGCATAGCTATTTACTTTTCGGTTTGACTTCGGATAACATCGGAGTCTTCCTCTTCGAAAAGTCTACGAAATAAATTATGTCAATATCAAATACCTATACTTCATTAGTACAGCACACTCTCTATAATTCGAACATTAAGGGACTAAAACAAAATATTCGAGTTATGGAGGTTAATCTACAAACAAAATGATAGGTGAAGGTCAGCCTGGGAAATCGTTTAAACTGTGCTTGTAATTCTACTGCATGATTAAAACAACGAAACCAATTTGCTCTCCAGTTATACTAAAAAAGAAGTACTTTTTGTTGTTCTTTCGCCAAAGTCGAAGTTCTTCAAATATATCGTCTTTACAACCACTTTGCTGGGATTCGGACAAGTATGAATGCTCTGGATGAAACAATCGATTGGATCTAGCAACAGGATTCGAAGTAAACTGATCGACTGACGCCACGTCATTATCTGTGTGGTCGTCAAAATGTCCATTCACGTTCTTCGTTACTTTTGTCTTATGACGGTTTCTTAAGGCTTGTACTGGATTGCCACACATAACATTACCTTAAAAGCAAAAGAAAACAAAAGAAAAACGATTAGACACTGTAACTTACCAATAGGTAACCGATAAAAAGTACACTATCATTCTGCATACTGTCCACCTGCTCCTTCTCACTTTAATAAGATGCAAACACGGTCCCATTCTTAGACACAGCATCTTAGACCAAGGGACTAGGGTCTCCAATTTTACGAGGTGGGATTTTGACCGTAAAACTTGTAATTTTGATAAATTGAAAAAAGTTAAACATGTCCCAGTTTCAAAATGTCGACAATCCGAAATCCGACTTAATTGGAAATCTGGCAATAAATGACCAATCTTGTCGATTTCAACAATTTGATCCAGCAAATTTAATTGCGTATCGCGGCCGGTTTTACAAAAATGATATGATGAGGTTACTAAAAGACGTTTAATCTGTCACTAACCATAAGTGAGATTACTGCAATGATCACTATCAAACAACAAATCTTCACACGAGTTTACTTGGCTGTCACCTTTTGCACTTTCAATCGCTGTACGTGGTCTTGCAGATAAGCATCGACGACGAGCTGATACTGGTCTTAACATTTCTGATGAAGAACGGAAAAACAAGCAGCTGTTTATATGTTACAGAGACCACACTATTCATAGAGATGTTATGGCGTGCCATCCCAGTGAACAAATTTGTTGAAAAGTCATTATGAAGGAGTACATTTTTATAGAAACATTTACAGTGCCTCAATGAAATTGTTCTTCGTCGCAGAGACTTTTTGACGATTTTATCCATTGGGTTGGATTAAATATAAGGAAGTAAAGGAGATATTTCTTTGTTGAATTTCATCAGAGACATGTCAATATAGTTTACGATGTATCCACAAAATATACTCAATACTGTTAAGCTTATCAAACTTTTCAAAACACATGCATTCCTTGATGAAGGCACGTATTGGAGGACTCCAAAACATTGGAGATTGAGCAGATTAACTGCTTTTAAAATACTTATGTAATTCCTCATTTTACAAATCATCATACCATCGTCTTCTTGTCCTTCACTTTCGACGGCTTCTAATTGTTTCAAGTTATTTTGGATAAGATTGAGGTCGTCCATGAACGCCGCGCCGTCAACATCAGATTTCGGCTTCGATCGCTTTACATATTCACCATTTATCATTTCTACAAGAAATGGCTCGTCATCCAGCATGTTGAGTTGAGGTAAACAAGACAGAACTGCTTCTCGATAATGATAAAATCTCAAATCCTAAACAAACAGAAAAGAAAACCTGCTCAGATTCTTCTTTACCTGGAATTCTTCCTTTTTATCATTTTTAAAACGAATCCAATAAAATAGGTGACATGGAAAGCGAAAAGGGACATTTGCCAGAAAATTACGCCTGTTTGCCGTAATAAATTCTGCTGACTAGGCGTAATTTCCATATTAATTCACATTAAAATTACGCCGTAAGGAAGACAAGCCATTGCAATTTTTCTTACGCTAGCGTAAGGCGTAAGTCGTAAGCCGTAAGAAAAATTACGCTTAGTCAGCGTAATTTTTAGAATTCTTACGGCGTAAGGCGTAAGCCGTAAGAAAAACTTTAAAATTCTTACGCTAGCGTAAGAAGAATTACGCTTACGTAAGCGTAATTTTTAATAAAATAAATTTCTTACGCCGTAAGAAAAATAAAATTACGCGTAATATGCAAACGGTCCCTTTTCGCTTTCCATGTCACGGATAATTTTAGAAATTGTAAAAACAATTGGTGCAATGATCAACAAAACTGTATGTTTTTCCTTTTATCTTTCCATGCCAGAACCTGAACCTCACCAAACAAATGACATGTTACTGAATTGAAAAAGTCCCTCTCAATCTCAATCTCAGTCCCACTATTTAAAGATCCATACGACAAGGTCATGCATTACCTTTGCCTTGGTCAAGGGTGTAGGAGCTTGCACCAATGGGTTACCTTTCAACGTAAGCACTTTAAGTTGTGAACACAATGAGAGAAATTCAACTTGTGTAATATCATCAATAGAATTTCTAAAAACATTACAAAATTTAATAATAAAAAAAAACTAATTTTAGTAAATGAATCAGTGATAGATGGGAATGGAAAAGTCAACAACACTTGTGTGTTTCAAGTCTGAAAAATTCCCATTACAAGAACATGATAGATGGATTTCTACACTGCTTATGAATTAACAAAAATTGTTGGAGATAAAAGCAAGACAAATCTTATAAAGTGTGACAAAGAATTTGAAAAAACCCTCCAAGTTAGATTTCATTGTGGAGTTTCAAAACAAAAAGAAAAAAGAATAAAGAAAAAAAGGAAAGGAATGTACAAAACTTTACCCTTCTAAATCCAAGACTTGCAAATGCTCCAACATACTCAATGGACTAATATCCACTATCTCATTGAAAGCCAAATACAGCTCCTGAAAAAAAACAATGATTTATGTTAGATAGGGACATTATTACAGGGGCGGACGCAGCATTATTTTATAGGTACGGCTCAACCTTGTGGATTCCAATAAGAATACCGATTCCCCGATTTTTCTCGGTATAACCCGATCGGAATAACCCGATTTACGGACAAATGCATCCCGGGGAGATGAACGTTCATTTCCAGTAGTTAGCTACTTTGAGCCCCCAACACCAAAATTAGCCTACATTAAACATTTTAACCAAAGGTGGATAGAAGAATAGAAGCTGAATACAATAGTTTTTTTTAGATTAACACAGCATATACATAACAAAATAATTACAGTATATTAACTGCATCATTATATCAAACGTCTAAAATACCAAACACACCGCGCGATTACATATTCCTTTCGTTGCACGAAGAATTTACTAGCATTCTCATTTTCAAAAGCAAATTTATTTCACCCAAGCAAAATGGAACACAAAATTGAACTAAGAGGCTAAAAAACAGTATATTTGAAAAAATATAATGAAAATTGGCACCATAAATTTTGTCAAAACTGAGAATGCAGTTTTCCTATAAATTCATGGTGCTAGTGCAAGTTATAATTTTCCGCCCTCTATGTTGATTTTCGTCCTGCACTCCTCCTTGACTTTTTACTCTTCTCAAAATCCTTTGGCACCTTTCCACACCTCTAGCGCTTCATTAAATCTAGGTCGATCTGTTGATGTTTGTGCTAAAAAAGACAAAAGGTGAACAAATTCAAAATTAAAATATCTTATATATGGTGAATTAGAATTAGTATGAAGTCTCCCACCATTTATTTTTTTTTAAATACATAAATAAAATAGTATGTTCTCAATATACAGTGAATATATAGTCAAGACAGAACTGTCCACATAAAATAATTCTTCCTATTCTACTTGTATGTTTTCAGTAGACAATCGTCTACACTCCGCAAAACAAAATCTTCTCTTTAGACAAAGGCTTCTTAGTAGAATCATAACAGGATTTTTATCCTCATTTATAGGAAAAAAATTGTTTCTCTTTATTTCTTCTAAAATCTGGTTAGATATCAAATTCCCACACTGATTCAGATCACTTGGAAATGCAAGTAATATTCTTTTTCTAGATAATTCCAAATCACATCTATACAATTTGACACAAACTTATCATTGAATTCTACTATTTGTTTCATTCAACAATCAATCATGACAAGCATGGAATAAAACTACCAGAACATAAGGACCTTGTCAACACACGAAACATTTCTTTGACTAAAGCTGATTTCCCACCAAGAAAGAGTAGTTGGGGAATTTCAAAACCAACAGAATAAGCATCTAGCCATTTCAAATGAAATGGCCATCCATCTGTTTTGTCTTTTTCGAGCTCAAAAACATTGTCAATAACATGATTTTATATCCTGGGGAAAAGCTGCAGAGGACGTGTCAATATGGGTTGTAACATCATCATCCAATAATGCTAATTCTTCATGGCTTTCCTTAGCTTTGTCTGTAGAAGAAGATAAACTCAATTGGCATGTTGAATATATATATATATATCATGAGATATTTGTTCAATTTTGGGCAACTATTCCTTCTAAGCTGAAGGTTTTCTTTGAATCTTAAATGTTCCTGTGGTTCCTTTTCTTTTATAAAGAAACCCAGGAACCAACAGAACATAGTGATTATGCGAAAAGTGCTTGATATTAATGTCCTCTCAAAACAAAACAAAATATGGATTGTGAGATAAGATTCATCCAGCTTACACTAACAGGCCACACTAACAGCATTTGGTTTCAATTTTATCCTCAAAGTGGGTGCATAATGGGTGCATGACTTATGTATGACTGGTGAAAGTCCCAACAAACACAAGACAGAACACCAATTTTGTTCCTCGCAAATTTGCATTGCTTGTTCCTCATTAACCCTTATAAACTCACAACTGAATTTTTTCCAAATAAAGCTAACAACACATAGCTATACGAATGCTCATTATCAGTGAAAAATCTCAAAATAATTGCATATATATATCTAATGAAATTAAGTATCACAAAATAAAGTTAATGTATACATGCAAACTCTGTAGTTTTTGATCAAAAGGTACCATGTTTAAAAAACATAATAAGTTTGTGTAATAATCAAGTCCAACGACTCTGAGTAAAATCCCAACCAGGAGTTTAGCAAGGCAAAAACATAATAAATAAAAAGAAGCCCCACATAGAAATTATAAAATTTTGTTTTTCGTCAAAGTTACAAATATAAAAAGCCATGCATGTGAATGAAAATAAAAAAACAAATACTGAATCCACACTCACATAACTTTCAGAAGCTTTTTTGTTGTTGTGTTGTTTCGGTCATTAAATGAATTTGAATTAATGTATAATAATTAAAAAAACAAACTAACACTTACGTTTACAAAGTAAAATATAAAGAAAAACATAAACTTACTTTAAAGCAATGACTGTGCATCTAACATGATGTCTCCTACCACACTATGTTCTGTATTTCTCTCAGCTGTAAAGTACTTTTTCAAGGCTTTATCTACCAGATCCATGTGCTCATTGAAACACAAAAACCTTTCTTCATCAGTATGGGTAAATTTAAGTATTCTGTTGCCATGTTATCGTTGAGATTAAGCGCCTCAAAAACTTTTTCTCTATGCATCATGTCCGATCCAGACAAATTGAGAAAGAGGTTCATAGGATGATGCACGTGTGTGTATGGAAGCCTTGAGCCGTATTTGCTTACTGTACCGACAACCGAAAGATTTAAAGCCTAACGATTTGTTCTGATACGTATTATCGTCTTGCGTACTTTTGGCACGACAGCCGCACTTTCAAAACAAATGGAAAACCGAAGGAAGTACCATGAAGCTGGGATTAGGGGTAAAGGTGTCCAACTACCGTAAAATCGGGACTTGAGCAGTAACTTTGAACCGTATCGAAGAGCTGCAATACGGCTCAAAACTGTTAGTTATAACCCCTATCATCATTGATCAAAAGGAGCAGATTTTTGAGCCGTAAAGAAGAACAATACAGCAGTGGGGTTTGCAGTTATAGCTTACCTAAAATTTGCGAGTCAAATGGGGCGCCAACAAATAATGCGCTAATGCATAAAAAACCTATTCGATTGATTTTCAAACGACGCCGTTATCGAGTGATTACGACACGGCGTCAAGAATAGACAAAAAGACAAAGAAGCACGACAGTAGATCATTTTTAGTAATCATTCTCTTGACTTAATTTTGCTACGGCTTGAGCCGTATGAGCCGTACCCTGCGTCCGCCCCTGTATTAACACAAAACCCTTTATAAACAAACACCGCAAGATCCTACTTTCAAAGCGTTTATGCAACTGATACCATCAAGTTCAGTTAAGCAACATCGTGATAAGCATAACATATTCAGATTATTCAGACTTGTACCTAAGTCCCTACAAAGAATAAAAATCATAAGTTAGTGAAGAAGGAAGTAATGTTTCGAAAAACTCGTTAAATATGTATTCTTTACCTTACAGTAGTTATAAAACTGTTACTAAGATTTAATGTTTTTAAATTGGGAGCCATCATTCCTAAAAGACAGTGTTTGTATATATTATTAATTAAGAACTAACATGTTAGCTGCAGAAGTGAATTATGATCAGTTTCTGTGTTACCTAGGCTGCCAATACTGGTCTCAGTGGTATCAACTTTCATTTTCAATGACGACAGGTCATTTAAATTTGTACAACCACTTACATCTTTCTAAAACAGAAAAAAAACTATTAAAAATTGTAGCTTCAGTACTTGAAATACAAAAACTCTGGATACGTTAAGGGGATTATTTTTTGCGTTGGCTAATGGGAGCCATGGTTTTAGAGCGTTTTACATGGATTAAGTCAGGGCTTCTCAAGGAAAATGTTTGGATTTATTTTTGCGAATGTGCACAAAGTGCAATGCGGGTATTTTATAATATAGGTTAAAAGTAGCAACGAAAAACACCATTTCCATGCCTGCCACATTGCATAACCAATGGGTGCTTGATACAAAGAAATTATATAATACGAACGGTACACAGAGCCAAAAAATGAGAAAACAAAATTATAAAATTTTGCCTGGATTTTTTTTGGGGGGAATCGTTCATGTCTTGGCATTTTGCGAGGATTCATTTTTGCAAATTTGGCCAAAATTCGCAAAAGTCGCAAAAATTAATCCTCGCAAAAAAAATCCCCTTTAGGTAACTCCACAAAATGAACTACAGCTATTACAAGATGCATGTCAGCAAATTGCATGGTGTAAGTGGGTGATGTTCAAAAAATCTTGTAGAAAAACCTGACTATCATAGAATTGAAAATTTCGCATAATTTTTGCAATGTGTCTATCTTAGTATCCTAATGACTGCTGATTATAACAATACTACAAATAATGGTATTTCTGCAATAATACCTGTTCAGTTATAATGACAAAATGGTTGTAGCATTTGAACAGTTCAAAAAAAAAAAAAAAAATCATATTTCATGAGTATTTTCTTGTTATAATAATCAACAAATGTGTGTCACTATGATTTTAGAAAGTGGTAGTTTTCTTTCAAAATTAAGGTTAAGTTCTTCATAAGAGCACATTAAACCACACAGATCATTTTTCTTGCTCACGGGGGAACTATTGCATTGCATCCCCAATCGAACGTGACATTAAGGGGCAAATATCTGATGAACCAATAGGGGTAACTGCTGTTTTTTGGAGTTTGTGATACTGGCAATGGGGTGACAAGAAAATTACAATCAAATTCATTGGTAAAACATATACATAGTTATTATCTTGATGTTACTGCCGCTGGCCAAACTTATGACGACACAGAAACAACGACAGTATAGCTTCCCTTATAGTTTTGACGCGTCTTCACATAGAATGACGGCTACAAATAAAATATACAAGTACAAAATTAACTAAAGTGAAATAACACAAGAAATATACAAGAACTAAACCAATAAATGACACATAAACCAAGCAAAAGACTATATACAAAATCACAATCATAAACACTTACTAAAACACTGTGGGCAAACACATAAATACTTGCACAGAGGCAGGTTACTGCAACATACTGACGGACACAGGAGTTCACCAACACTTATAACATTCAAATCATACGATACAAACTCTCGTGAGACAAATGATTAACAACGAAATAATAGACCAAATTATAAGACGTTTACAAGACAATATGCAAATCAATACACAAGACATACAAGCTTAACAATACGACTAAATAATACAGGAATTCATGATAATACAATACATACAATGCTATAATCATTTAACAACTATAAAACAAACAAAACATAATTAACGCCAACCTATATTACAAACAAAGAAAGCTACTGCCACACAGCAGTAACACTTGGGTAGAATTTTTTTATGGGTTTTGATTTTGATAATTATAATCTTTTCTCCATTCTTTTGATAAGAAAACCTAAAACTGTTTATGCAGTGGGAAAATTGTAAAGAAACCACAGAGGAGCATTTTCATTGAAATAGTGAAATTGATAAATACTAGTCCACTGGCTAGAGGTTGCACCATCAAATGTGATCACTCTGTTATAAACTATTTCCCAGAAAGAAAAAGTCAAAATTATCAGAATTATCAGAATTACGTAATTCAGTTGAAGAAAATTCTCCACTATTCATCCACCATCATGAACTACTGGCAAAATATCCATATTGAATACAAGACCGTCATTGTCGGAATGACTACGGGTGCTTTGCCTTCAAAACACTTTGAGTACAAGCATTGTGTAAGCATTTTTATGACTACATGGGTGATCATTATAATATATATGCAACTTAAAATACTAAAAACTAAGCATGATCTTACTAATTTCTGTGGAGAAATGAACTCTCCTAAAGATCGGTCTTCAGCTGCTGATGGTTGCGGATTAGAGACAGATGCATCTGGTATTTCCATAATCTTAATAACAGATTGTGGTCGAAGAAATGGTCCATCTTTCATGCTCCAATTTGCATCACTAGATAAGAATATTAATTATTGAGGGACTCAAAATGAGTATAATAGAATTTTTAAACAGCCATTTTAGGAGCACCAAAAAGTTGAAGTCACAATACTTTCTTGACACCTGTCGTTGAAAGCTAAATATTTCAGGGAAAACATCAAACACATAATGAACATTACGAAAGCTACCAAGAATTCGGCATATTTTGATAAAATTAATATTCTCTTTATTTGTCCAAGGTGCGTTTATTAAGCCAAGCTCAATCTTTCATGGTTAACATTACTTTAGAAATAATAATAGAAATAATAGCTTTTAATAGATGCAAAACTTGTATTAAAAAGACCCATTAAATTTCTTAATAATCTTACTTGTTAATGTGTTTGCACTTACGAAAAGCTTTGTGTTTTTTAAAATATAATTATGTAAATCTAATGTGTTTTTCTTAATAAAATAGATACTTTAGAAAAGTTTTGGAAGTTTTTGTAAAGTTACTTACTTTTTTGAGATAACTTGTGTTAGATTTTGTGCCATGAAGAAGATTCATCTTTCAAAACATGTCAAAGTCAAAATATTAAATCTAAGAAAAAAGTAGTTCTTGTTCAGCTTTATTTCTGATTCAAATCAAAATCATACCTTAAGGGAAGAAATTTTTGCCAGATCAAAATATTTTTTTTCTGGGAATTTAATTTCATGGAGCATAGGTACTATTTCAAAGATAGGATGAAATATAGTAAAAAGTTAAGGAAACCATTAACTTCCCTACTATTTTAAAGGAGACAAAACATTATACACAAGTACCTAGAATCAACTATCTCGTTTCCAAGTATAGAAGTATGAAGAAATACTGAGGTTTAATTTTATAATTTCGTGAATTTAGTTTCGCGGACAGCCAATTTTGAAAAATTCTGCAGGAATTTAATTCCTTTTTAACATCAGAACAACAACCATAGCTACAGCTTGAAAAAGAATGCCCTGGGTGGAAAAAAATCGAAAAATTAATTAGCAGGGGTGGGGACTCTATTAGGCACCAAAGAGTATGGAAGACAAAAAGGTATATTCTTATTACAGATAAGGTAAGTTAGGGTTAGGGTTTCCAGGTAAGTAATCTGTAGTATGATACGAAACCTAATGGGTATATACAACATCAGCGATCATTTGTATGGTTGCAATGGTTACATTTTTGTATGTGCCAGTAAAAGCAATGATGTAGTTTTTCCCAAGACAGTTAGTTGAGAAAAGAATCATTCTTCACACCATAAAATGAACACACTCCTAAACTGTTGGTTTAGGAAAGGCATTTCAACTGCCCCACCTTAAAATCACATAAGGCTGCTGAAATTTGAACCATCTATTCATGACATAATTAAATTATTTAAATGAAAAGAAAATGATTGAGAATAGAAGTCAATTAGACATTTTTTGAAGATGGTGAAGGTGGGATTGCAAGATTTGTGGTGTTGTGATTTTATACTTTTTATCAATGACATTCTCCTGATTTAGTCTGGAGATCTTATTGTTTTAGACAGTTTATGAACTCTAACACAAAGGATTTGAGCATGCACTTGAGCCAAATTTTCCCAGGGCATTGATCTCTGGACTCACACAAGGGGGAGAAAAGCAACTTTTAGGACCCTCAGCAAAAGTGACTAACGAAATTTCTGGCTAACGACCTGACCTGATAGCTTTGTTTTCGTTATTGTGTTCATTGTGAACCATGATCACCTTTGAGGCTAAGAACAACATTTAATGAGTGAAGGGATAATACAGAAGTCATAGCAACAGGATTTGGAACCATCATGAATCCAAATTAACAAGATTAGATTTTTTCAAAAACAAGTAACCTGGGTTAAAAATTTTACCTATCTTAACTTCGAAAAGGATGTTTCAAATTTGCCTTTCCCATGTGGGAAATTAGGGGCTTTAAATGATTTAGGACCTCCTTCGCAGGACCCTCATTGATAACAGTACCTTAAGGAACTGATGAGGCTATCCTGGGTTAACATTCATAACATAACATTCAAGACAGTGTGGCCTACATTAAGTCAGATCGGTCAAAAATGTTTGACAGCAGAGTGGTCAATTATTGGAATAGCCTAATAAAAGAAATCCAAGTGAAATTCATAAAATTTATAAAAAATAAAAAATCAATCAAACATTCAAAAATATTGAGTAATAAATAACAGCAATTCTTTTATGTTTGAAAATATATTTCGGATTTCACATCCATCATCAGTTCAAGTTCATATAAATGTTAAAATGTATGTTTATTCGTAAGTTTTAAAAAACACATTAAAAAGATAATTCCTATGATAATACATACAGTTAAAAAAAAAGAAAGAAAAAAAAGAAACAATTCAAAATTTTATTGTAAGTTCACAACTTCTATATTCATCCTGTGTTTAATTGAGGTCTTATTTCTCTAATGAATAAGGCCTCTAAGGTTAATAGATGTTTACTTCCACGGTTTGTACTCGATAGAATTTTAATGTCATCATCCTTCACTGATTCACCAATACAACTCTCAAAATGGGTACGAACTGGCTTGTTTCTGTTGGTTTTATGCTCTCGAAAGCGAGTAATCAGATGTCGGCTAGTTTGGCCAACAATCCTGGACATGTTATTTTATATACGACTCGACTTTTAAGAAGCATTTTCACGGCTGGTTTCAATGATGGCAAGCTTGTCTTAAGTTTTCAAAGTGTTAGTATTGGTTGGATTGGTGCGTTGGTATTCATCAGACTTCTAACAAAATTATCTGTCACATTACCTCGATATTGAATCATAACGCGTTGTTTAACAATCTGGTCTGATTCATTTTCAACAATCTTTTCACTTAAATTTCTTTTCACAAGGGGTTTCTCTATGGTATCAGCAATAATTGGGTCGAAGAAATGCGACGGATATTGATTCTTTTCAAGAATTTCTTTCACTTTATTCAAACTCACGTGAAAAGCTTCCCATGTACTACACTTTCTAAAAGCTCTATGAATAAAACCTTCAACTACTGATTTTTTGTAACGACGTGGTGCTAAAGCATGGTAATTCATAATTAAGCCAGTATCTGTCGGTTTGCAATACCATGCATGTTGAGGTTAATTTACTATCATTACGTGATATGCATAAATCAAGAAACGGGATTTTCCCCTCTTTTTCAGTTTCAAAAATGGCCTAAGAAAATGGCCTAAGATACTTTATGGCCAAAGAAAGAAAATGTTTAATAAAAATATTCGCCATTTTTCATTAGTTTTATAAAAACTAACGAAATGTTTGAATTAGGAAATGTTGCATTCTTTTGTTTATAAGAAATCAAGCCTCGAAATAGCGGTAGGACATCGGACATTGTCCGACCCAGACTCAAAATTGTCCAACTGAAATCAGTTCTGGCCTGACTTTTTGTCCGACATGTTTTCATGCGATAGTTTACTTCGCAAATACTGCCATCGTTATTGTAAAGCAACAAAAAGTTAGGTCTGTAATGTTAAATTTTTCTTCGATTAGTCTTCCACGATTATATCTTTTAGTTTTTCCATTTTTCTTTTGAATTTTGTTTGTTTGTCAGTGAGATGATTAATTCTGAAGTCGAAAGTTCTACTTGTTGTGTTAAGGCAAACTTGAAAGTTCTATCGAAGAAAAAGCCGCGGCAATAACAGACTAATCTCTCGTCAAAATAACATACTGTTTGTTGCTAAGTTGTTTTGATTTTTATTTTTCAAGCAAAAGTAATTTATTTGTGTTATTAACAGTTAATCAATTTTATTATGTCAGAAAGTAATGGTTATCAGACATGTCCGACCACATTTAAAATGTACCGGACATTTTGTCCGACTGTCCTCAAAAAATTATTTCGAGGCTTGGAAATGATGTTAAATACTTTTTCTATTTCCTTGCTTTCAGATTTTTGGTTTTTCTCTCTAATTCCTATCTGCATCCCACCAAGTTTAGTCCAGTCCCATTTCCATGCTATCCTGTGCACAATTTCTAATAATGACTCAATCTTTGCGAATGTTATGTGTTATTTTATGTTTTATATACAATTTCATTTTTTATATGCACAATGAGACAACCACAAAATATATACTATATAATAACAAATTATGTAATTTAACAGATTATGATGTAGTAAACCATGATATACAGTATTATAATTGACAGGATATATAATAATTTTCTTATCTCTTATATCTCATCTATAAATCGAATCTTAATTATAAATGGTTTCTTTTACTATAATATGTATGGTGGTGTTTTTGATATGGAATGGAAACTCTCTGCAAAAAAAAAATCATGGATGATATGATGGATGGATATCCCATTCATCATTCTATAGTAGTATAAGAAGGCGCTATTTCCTTTTCGCACTATTTATTTTAGCTATTTATTTTTTATCGAATATAAACAGAATATAAACAGATAGATGTCCTTTATGTATAAAGTATCTGTAGCGTGTGGTGAGAGAAAGATGTCCTTTTTTCCCTTTTCCATTCGCATAGATTTATTGAATGAAAATCAGTGTATGTGCATTCTTTATTTCGCTAGCTAGCAAAGGGTGATTACACGCACCAACTCCGCAACCCTTTTTCAAAAGAGGACATTGAGAAATCACTGCCGCCGCTTGCATTACCATCTTCATTAGACTTAGTAAAAGACCTCGTGGAACAAGCCTAGTCAAACCAAAATGTTTGAGCGAAAACATTGAGAGATTTGGC